>CM077116.1:361579049-362273693 GCA_039619475.1 Icerya purchasi
ACAGCTATGCAATCCAAGACCAACAAAATGCAGAAAATTCAATATTATTATGTAACTGATTGCCAAATTTCACAGAAGAAATGGAGAAAGAATGGCTACTGTATATAGACAAACTGTACGGAGATGCAAACAGGTATAACCGAATGAAAAATTTTAAACTGAATTGGCAAGAGCAAGAGACAGCGCCAGACATATCAAAGGAAGAATTAGAATATGTCATTGTGAAAGCTAAAACACGAAAGGCAACCGGAATAGATGGAATCTATGTAGAGTTAACAAAGCGTGTATATCTTTTCATTGTAATGATACCTGTTAAGATCGGTCATTTGTTTGTCTGTTCAACTTTATCATTTTGCGAGTTCAATATTGGGCATATTTCGCTGACTCATGATCATCTCTTACTTAATTGCGAGCCCCCTTTCGAATGCCCTTATTGCTCCCTGCCCCCCGCTCCTACAGTAAAACACCTGCTCCTGGAGTGCCCCTCCTCGCGCTCCAGCGCGCCAAGCTCCGTATAGCGTCTTTGCAGTCGTCTTTGGCCAACTCGCCTTTGAACATTGCAGACACTATTCGGTTTCTTTATACAACTAACTTATTTCGAACCATTTAACTATCCGGTTGCCATAGTGTCGTAATAGCCCCGGCAGCTGTACACGGCACTCAAAAGAAAAAACAATTGATAAGAAATATTCGGTGAGCTCGTTCCTTTTACTTATTTAACGTATACTTTTTTTTTTTTTTTAAATTCCCTTAAATTGTATGTGCTGTGTGTAACTACTATGGTCATTACAGCACACACAAGGGAGGGGGGTAATTTAAATGTGGTGAGTTAAGCCACTCATTTTAATGAAAGCAATAATCCTGTTGATGGAGATTACCTCGTTTGAGAGGGTCTGCCCCATATCTATGGGTAGGCCAAGTTGCCTCCGCAACATAGTAAACTTTTGGCAGGTAAGTATTATGTGGGAAACTGTCGGTGCGGTTGTCTGGTTGCACAAGGGGCATGTAGCCGGAGGCGGTGGCAGCCGGCTGAGGATCTTAAAGTCGTATCGGGATGTTCCCTCCGGTGGCCACCATGATTCAACTGCGGGCTTAATGGTTCTTAAGGATGCTGTTGCAGCTGCCCATTCAGTTTTCCACTGGTTTTCGCACACCTTTAGGAATATATATGTTATTGATGAGGGAAGCTCCGCGTCCTGTGGCATTGGCGAGAGCAAGGCAGAACGTGCTGCTCTGTCGACACTCTCATTACCAGGCACTCCAATGTGCCCAGGAACCCACAGCAGCGACACGTGACTATCCATTAGCTGCAATTCACTCAAGTAGTGATATATTTTTGGGATTAGCGGGTTGTTGAATTTTTGACTTCTAATCATGTTCAAAGACTGTAGGGAATCAGTAACCAGGAGGAAATTGCTGGCTCTGGTGTGAGTTGTAACTATGTGGTGGAAACAGTGTGCAATTGCGTACAATTCTGCATCCAATGCGGAACAGGCATCATTGAGTCGAGTTTCGCATGAGATGTCGTGACCTTCCACTGCACAGGCTGCGGGCAGTGGACCTGCCTCGCCAACTGCCTTGGCTCCATCAGTGTAGAAATGTAGGTGGTCCGGGTACTTATTAATTTCCCTAACTGCCGCTTCCACTGCGAGGAGAGAACTTGTTGTGGTTGGATGCTGTTTCAGCGACACATCAATATTTATCTGGAACGTGATCCAAGGGGGAATAAGGGTATTGAGGCTGGGTGTTGACCTCTGTACAGACGTGATACCACATCTTCGCAGGTCGGCCAGTAATTCTGGTAGTGGGTCGCCGGGAAAGTTTGGTTCAACAAGATAATGTTCCAACTTTAGGGGGAGGTTTCGTGTGTGGCTGAAATGATGGTACATATTTCGCAGTATGAAGTATTTTCGGAAGTAGGAAAGTGGAGGGCACCCAGCTAGAACGCACATGCTGGCAGCTGGAGAAGTTCGATGCACTCCCAAAATGGTTCTCAGTGCGGAGTGATGTATAGGATCAAGATATTTCAATATAGATTTGCTAGCTGAGGAGTACACCTGGCACCCGTAGTGGATTTTCGATAAAATCAGCGATCTGTAGATGTTGAAAAGGAATTTAGGATTAATATTACATCTGGGGCTAGCCAGATATTTCAATATAGGGATAGAATTGGTGCAGCTATGTTTTAAGTTGGCAATATGAGGTTTCCAAGTAAGTCTAGAATCAAAGATTAATCCAAGGAATTTGATAGTGGCTTTCTGGGGAAGAGGAAGATTGTTTAGATTTAGGGATACACTTGGAGAGGAACGGCGCCCTCTGCAGAAATCAACATATACGGATTTACTTGCCGAGATGGCTAGACCGTTGTTATCAGACCAACTCTGTATTTTATCGATAGTTTTTTGGAGTATTTTTTGAGCGATAGGAGGGAAATTTGACGATAAGGAGATGTTAAGATCATCGATAAACAGCCGGGCGGTTATAGGCGGCGAGATGCATTCGGCTACGTCATTGACGTAAATTATGAATAAGGTTGCACTTAGAGCAGAGCCTTGTGGCACGCCATTCTCCGTTGGAATGGGTGCTGATAATGATGTAGCGATCTTAACCCGGATCGTTCGGTTGCTTAAAAAGCTAGCGATATAATTGCCCATCTGGCCATTTATTCCTGCGGCTTTGAGCTTTAGCAATAATCCATGCCGCCATATGCGATCAAATGCTTTTTCTAAATCGAAAAAGACCGCATATGTATGTTGATGACGGTGGAAGCTCGTTATTATTTGCCGTTGCAAAGTTATTAAGTGATCGCCTGTCGATCTCGCTTTACGCCTTCCGGCTTGTATGGGAGAAAGGATATTATTTTGTTCAAGGACAAAAAGGAGGCGCCTGTTTACCATTTTTTCCATTACTTTAGATAAGACGTTTAAAAGGGAAATTGGACGATAGCTTTCAGGACGGAATGGATCTTTATTTGGTTTTAATATAGGAATAATGTATGCCATTTTCCAGAATTGAGGAATATCGCCAGATACCCATATTTGGTTATAAATATTAAGAAGAAACTCGTTTGCCTGCGCTGGCAAATACTTAACCATGTATGGATGAACAGAGTCGGGACCAGGTGCACTGTTTCGAGTATGAAATTTGAGTTGAAAGTTTAATTCAGCCAAGGAAAATTTGCTGTTGAAAGCATCCGTGGACTGTTGAAGGAAGGATAATTCTTGTAGTTCATAAGAAGCTTTTCTAGATGTAAACTTGGTGGAATAGACTAAGGAGGAGAACTCATTCTGGTAGTGCCGAGCGAAGATATCTGCAACATTGCTTGGATCGGATACAACTGAGTTGTTATGGATTAATGAGGTAGGGGGTTTGGATCGATTAAGGCCATTCATCGATTTAATTTTTGCCCAAGTCATTTGGTTAGATGTGGATTGGGCTATTGAATTAATGAAAGAGGTCCAGGATTCTCGCTTCTTCATCTTAATTATGAAACGTGCTTTGGCGCGTAGCTTTTTAAATTCAATCAGGTCACTGAGTAATTGTGAAGATTTATATTTCCTGAGAGCTCGTTTACGGTTTCGTATTGCTACGGCAATTTCACTGCACCACCAGGGAACACGGCGTGGGCGGGGCGAGGGGGTAGATTTAGGGATCGCCGTTTCCGCTGCAGTAAACATAGCTTCAAGAAGTATCCTGATATTTTCTACCGCAGAGGTCCTGAGTTGATGTGGGACAGAGACCTTGTCACGAAACGTTTCCCAATTTGCTTTGTGGAATAAGAAGCGAGGAGTTGTTGATGTGGAGACGTTTGGTATAGGACTTGTGGTATGTATTATAATAGGGAAGTGGTCGCTGAAACACAAGTCGGGCAGTACTACCGACTCCAATTTAGGATATAGGACAGGGGAGGAGAACGCTAAGTCGATAGTCGAGAACACATGGTATGAGAGGTTAAAATGAGTGTGTGTAGGTTGGGGAATAAAGCATAAATCAGTATTTAAAAGAAGTTTAGTGAGAATTGCTCCATGTTTGTTTGTCTGTCTTGATCCCCAGATCGGGGAATGAGCATTGAAGTCCCCTAATAGTATTATCGGTTTAGGAAGTTGTGTTATAATGGACTCGAGTTCGTGGACACTATTCATGCTGTTCGGGGGAATATAACAGTTACATAGTGTAACTGGAGAGTTCGATAAAAGTGGGGCATGTATGGTGACGGCAATAACTTGTAAAGAGGAGTTGAGACGGACTGGGTACGCGGGGATAGAGGTGTGGATAAGAGATAGAACACCTCCTTTTGCTCTCATACCTTGCGTATTGTCACATCTAAAGAGTTTATAGTTTTTTACTCTCGGTTGATGTTTTGATTTGAGGTGTGATTCTTGTAAGCATATAGCATAGGGGTTATGCCGTGCAATTAACTGCATCAGTTCAGCACGGTTGTTATTAAAACCGCGACAGTTCCACTGCATTAAACAAGATTCTACTGCCATCTTGGTTCTAAATAAGGTTGTAATATTGTACTGACTTTGTAAGATTTTATGGACAACGGAAGTTTATTAATTTGTGTTGGATACGTTGCCGTCGCTATGATGTCGCTCGTCTTCAGACGTCGTGATAGTTTGTTCCGATAATTTTCTTATAATTCGGGAGCAGCGACTTTTAATGCTTCTACCGGTAAGATATGGTTTAACTGCTGCAAGCATGTATACCAGCTCGTCATAGTTCCTTGTATAATCAGTTGCATAGGAAATGTACTTTGGGTTCGTCGCAACTGCCCGGATAAATGTTTTGAATTCTTGAAATCCCATCATAAACGTTGGTTGTTCAGCGTTGAAAAGGTGTTTGGCTTTTCCAGTTACGTCTCCTGGCTCTAGGGTTGGCTGTTCGTTATGCGGCTCAATTGGTACATGCTCCTCTGTGTTATCTGGTTGATTAATGTAGAGAGCTGGTCGTTGAGGTAACGTATACTTTTCGTTATCTATATAACGTTTATTTAATTTACCTCTATTCTTATTTCTAGCACCGCTGATTTTTTGTTTAACGGTATTTCGCTTATTATTTCAGCCTTATTTTAATTTTTGTTTTCTGCATTTCGAATCTTCAAAATAAAATCGATTTTTTTTTCTTCTTGAATTTAATTTCTTTTTCTAAGTTGTATTAGCTCACCTAAGGGTGGTCGCTCGGCGGCCTCCGCAAATGATGTTATATCCCCGGAAGTAAATTTGAACTTAACCTGCATGGGTTGACGTGTCCGGCAAAAGTAAGTCGTCCAGTACCCTTTAAAAATCTGCGGCTTTCACTAAACGATCTAGCTAACCTCCCTAATGATGGTAGTAGTGGTATTACTAATAATAAAAAACATAATAATAGTCTTCTTCTCTTATCTGTTCTAAAGGCTTAGCCTTGTCGGTGCGAATTTTAACGTCCATTCTTTTCTTTCCACTGCTATCTTCTTCATTTCTGAGTACTTGCTGCAACCAGCCATTTCTATCATTTGTCCAATAATCGTCTTCCTTGGTCTACCTTTTCCTTTCTTGCCATTATGTTTTCCTTCAATTATGTTTGTTATGAATGAATTATTTCTTATTAGATGGCAAAACATTTTTCCACTTCTTATTTTAATTGAGTTCAAAATTGTTTTCATCATTTCTATTATTTCGGGCACTATAGTAATATTAATAATAATAATAAAGCCAAAGTCACCAACTTTAAAAATAATAGTAATAATGGTAATGGTAACAGCAATGTCACTAATGCTATCAAAAATTTCAATATCAAAAGTCCTCTGGACAATAATAACGATAATTGTAGTAAAAATAATAAAAATTTTAACAACACTAATAATATGCCGATCAATGTCAACAGGAACGATCATATTCACGATACTTTGGAAAACATTTTTCCGTCCGAATACCCAAGACCTTTCAAAGCATTCGTTAAGAAGTCCTCTAATGATAAAAACATTGGAAATTTCCACCCTCTTGCTCTGGCCAGACTCATCAGCAAAATTTCCACCTTTTTCTCCGACATTATCCCTCAGGGTAGAGGGCGTATCCCTGTTGTCTTTCCTTTCATTTCCACTGCCAACGACTTTCTAAACAATCACTCCTTCTTCAATTCCCACAAGCTCAATGCTTTCATCCCCCTAATACTCTATATAGAATTGGTGTTATTTCTGGAGTTCATCCTTCTTGCTTTGTTGAAGGAATTAAAGAAGGCCTTGAATCTTCTATCCGTGTTGTGTCTGTTGATCATATCCTTCGATCCTCCGTTTGATCCAAAATTCGGATCAGAAGCGACCAAATAAAATTTGCCAAATCTTCTCTCCCTGAATTTGTATCCATTTGTAAACTTCGCTTTCCGGTGTCCCCCGGTATCCGTTCTCCACCCAGTGCCACAAATGTTTCATTTTCGTTCATATTGCACGTCATTGTCGCAGCTCTCATCGTTCATGTTCCGATTGTACCTCCAAACAAGCCTTCTCTTATGCTAATCGCGACACAGAACTCCTACTTCCTCTTCAAGCGACTTCACCAAAAATTCTAAATTCCACTCTTTTCCATGCCATACATCCTCCACTTTTTCAAAGTTTGTGTTTGTTTAGAAGGTTTTAAGTTATGCAAATGAAGTTCATTAGGTACACAATATATTACAGCATGTATAAATCGATCCCAATATAATATTAGGTGGAATATTGTGATTTACAGCAGCAATTTGTGATTATAAAACATAAGCTTGTCAAAAGCTAAATGTATCAATTCCATGAAATCATACTTACAAGCTATGAAATTCATAGGAATAAATTTATATAAATTAGTAATCATGAATAAATTTATTATACATTAATAAAACCCCTTTATTAATGTGGGACTAACATGTAATTTACTACAATCAAATTACTATAATATTAAATATCAAATTTTCCAGCTTGTCAAAAATTATAGCTTGAAGCATAAAAAAAATTGCTTACATAGTAGTAATGCATAAATGAATCGGCATATTTATGATGAACACACCGGTTAATGTGTTGCATTGGATACATATTTGAGACTAGTAGAGTACTACATATTTATAGCACTTTACATATGTATTCTAATTACTGTCATCTAAACAAGAGGTTCCCGATAACTCGTATGTCATACTAATCAAATAGAAATAAAACCAATGCAGCAACTCAACTGCCGTGATATTGCATTAATTGCAGGATAAATTGAATCAAATGTATATTGAGAAAGAAATGAAGGATGCAGGTCACATTACAGTCGATCTAATTATGAAATTCTTGTGATTTACATATGACTGATTATATCTCTGGTTACAGGAACCAAATGCAGAGAAACACACTTTTCATTCAAATAAGCCTCCCTGGTTAGTACCTCTTAGTTAGATGTTATTTTAATTTCAGGTATCGTAGGAAATTGTAGAAGCCTGGAGTAACATATAAAATTCATTATGAAACTTACTCTTACATGGAAAAATCTTATTTAACAAATATTGAATTAAAGTAATCCAAACTATTGAATTATATTTGAAGACATAATACATTACGTTAATTAATAGTTAGCTGCAACTGAATGGAAGGAATACTCGTTAACAATGATAAAAAGTTTAATATAAATGAAGTTATTATGACGAAATTCTTTAACTGATAATATAAACATGCTTCTAACAAACTAAATAGAACTTAAAATATTTAAGTCGATTTAATTAACTAAGTGCAGTTGTTTTCCACAAAACAAATAAACCTGTGACCAAAAAATATCCATAGTCAATTTCTTTTTTTCCATCAGAAAACTCATATATGTTAAATTAAATACTGTATACTAAAATTAGTAGCATATATAAAGATCGTTTTATCCTTCATATGTAATTATGATTCATTTTTTGCACATGACACATTTCTGTAGTGAAATATTTAATCTAACCGATACAAATTTTCTCTTAATTCCAAATGATAAAAAATAAATTTGTCGAAAAAACATAAATACTGTTAATTAATAAGTTTTAATTAATAAAAACATATTCAGTGACACCAGTAAGTTTTATTGACCTATAAAATAAACACACTTTTCTGGGATAATAATTGAATCGTAAAAATTTTTAAGGCATTACCTTGCCACTATAATTCGATCTCTCTGTGAAACAGTTTTGCTGAATGAACAGAAATATTACAATTCAACATTTTTTAAACGCATCAATAATATAGAAGTGGTTCACTTCTGCTTGACTTGCTAGTTGCTAATATTGAACAGAAATCAATATACCATTAGAATTTTAAAATTTAGCTGGCACACATTATGCAATGCAGGAGCACCATGATCACTACATTTATCTGATGTGAAATTGTGGGTATTCCATAAGTGCACAGTCAGAGTTTGCATTATGTAAATAAGTTATATAAATGGTCTGACCTCTGAACGTGCAGGTTATATGCTTGAAATACTATAACAGTAATATATCCTATGTAGTTTGGTATTCATTTACACTTGTTGAGATAAAATTGAGACTTATTATGTATCTTTCAATATTTCGGTTCATTTAGAAAGTTTCAAGTTATGTAAATGAAGTTCAGTAAACCCAGAATTTACTATTATATGTAGAAATTGAGAATATAGCAATTTATTGCTTGAGTTTGTTATCATAAAACATAGGGTTGTTAACAGCTTAATGTATTAATTCTATGAAATCATACTTACCAACTATGAAATTCATAGAAATAAATTTATATAAATTAGTAATCATGAAAAATTTGTTATAAATTAATAATAGCTCTTTATTAATGTGGTACTGAACCATAATTTATTACAATCAAATTACTACAATATTACTGGGAGGGAATTATACAATGGACAGGGGAGAGATTGTATAATTGCATAAAATCTTCTATAGTAAGTTGTAAATTTGTGAAATACACCTTGTTTCATAAAGTAAATAAAATAGCGACCATTAGAGGAATCTAAAAATGTTTTAAAAATACATAATTATTACAATTTAATTTAAATTTAGTTTTGTTTTTAAATAAAAAATAACATGAAATTATAAAATTCTAGCTAAAATGGTAGTTTAGAAATAGTAAGAAAGATGGTATTTTTATTGAAGTTTACTTTTTTTTAAATTTATATTAGTAATCGGTTTTGAATTCGTTGTTTGTGAGGAAGTAAAAAAAAGATATTTTTTATTTATATTACAAAATAAAATTGTAAAATAAATGAAAATGGCAAAAGTTCGGCGACAGTTGCGTTTAAAATAGAATAACATTCATAGTTCTAATAGAAAATAGTATTAAAAATTAGTTTTAATTAAATCGGGATGTAAAATTCATAAAAATCTTTTGAAGCATAAATTGAATATCTCTGTTATAACAAATTTTTTAATAGAGTCTTTGGATCTTGGGAAGTGGAGATTTGCTCTATTTCTCCCCCCGGATCCGCCGGTTGATAAATGTATTAATCCTATGAAATCATACTTACGACCTATGAATTTCACAAAAATAAAATTACACAAATTAGTAATCAAGAATAAATTTGTTACACAATAATAAAGACAATTTTGTGCTTCTCTACTAAACTGTAATTTACTACAATCAGATTACAAGAATATTGTATTTCAAAAATTTACCAACTTGTTAAAAATTAATGCACGAAACAACAAAAGTAATTGCTTACAAAGTAGTAATGCATGGATATATATTGGCATATTTGTAATAGACTCAGGTTGTGGTGTTGCATTACCTGCATATTTGTAAGTAGTAGTTTATTACAAATTTATAGCCCTTTACATATACACCCTAATGTGTACTATATGTTAATTTCACTAAATCCTGTCATCTAAACAAGAGGTTGCGATCATTTGCAGGTTATGCTAATGAAATAGATCTAAAAGCAATACAGCAACTCAAATGCTGCTCACAATAATCTGATGTGATATTGCACTATTTGCTGAATAAAATTGATTAAATGAACATTAAGAAAGAAATAAAGGATTCCGCATTCATTATTTGTCAGTCTAATTATGAAAATCGCATTGTTCATATTCAACAGTTTCGGTCTGAAATCCTCCGTGGAATAGTTGGAGCTCCTTACTTCGTTTCGAATAGCACGCTACACAACAATCTTCATATTCCATATGTTCAAGAATACTACACTATGCAGTACAGAAAATTTTTCGAGAAACTGTCATCTAGTGATAACACCAGTGTATCTAACATGCACCACCAATATCTTCCAAGAAATCCACAGAGGAGGTTAAGAAGAACATGGTGTCGAGATTCGCTAAATTATAGCTAACGATGATATATATATCAGAGCTGTTCATTAGAAATGGCATAAGTAGTCTCTCCTCACCTGTCCCACGTGAATGGTGTAGGGTAGGGTTATTAATGTTGTTGTCATTGCTTCGGCGGAGATAAGTAAGAAACCTCAAGAGTAATTTAAATATATCGATAGTAAACTATTATAATATAAATGTTGTCATACCTCAATGGGGGTGGACAGTACAAATTAGAAGGCCTTATACAAAACAAAAATAATTAAATAATAAACGGTAGAAATGCCAATAGTGGTCAACGGACTGGGACGGTGTAAAAAAAAAAAAAGAAAAAAAAGAGACTTACAATAAAAGCATGTTTCTAAAATACAGAATAGAACTTAAAATTTTGGATTCAGTTTATTTAACTGAGCTCATTGGATTTCCATAATACAAATAAACCAATATCCATAATTGATCTAATATTTCCATTTTCAATAGCATTGTTTTCACCGGTAAATAGAAAAAGTTAAATTAAACACTGTCTACTAAAATTAGTAAGCTATATAAAGAATGTTTCAGACCACAGATGTAATTGCGATTAATTTTTTTTATATGCCAAATTTTCTGTGACTGCAATTTTGAGGAAGGAGTGTCAAATAGAAATTGATGTAATATAGAAGTTGTAAACATGAACGAGGTGATAACATAGCTACTCTCTTGATCCAATTTTAAAGATATTGATTTGATTTCAGTTTTTAAAAATTTTTAACATCGATATTATATATATATACATGAACCATGTGTAAATTATAATTCCTTGTATTATGATACTATATTATACAGTACCGGCTTAATATGAATACATTTGAATAATTGGAATCAGTAATACTGCAATATGTAATACAGTATTTTTATTCAATTAAAGTCATTAAAAGAAAAATATCGGGATTAATCGCGTATCGCTTTATGTTCGAATAAGTTTAAAAACAGCATAGCCATGTAAACACAGCTCTGCAAAATGTAGAAACATAATATTATGATGTAATTAATTGCGAAAGAATCAGTTTTGTATATATTGGATCTTATGCCCAACTGTATAATAATTACCTAATCTGAATTTCATAGTAATAGAAGATTTTTAAATTGAACAAGAAGAAAGAATGTATAACATGTTAACACATGCCCCCTTTTAAAAAATTGTTCACAAAAATACTGCAGTCAGATCATATGATAATTTGAATGGGAAAAGTGTAATTAATCGTTTTCAATAACACATATTAGACTCCTGCTGGTTTAGTCAAATATATAGGGATAATCATAAGTTAATATGAATATATACAGTTTCATCAGCAATTTTTATTGACTTATAAAGGAATCACATTTCTAATTTTGTTTGATCTAGTCTCCATAATGCTAGGACATTTTCCAGGATTCTGATTAAATTATAATCAAATTTTAAGCTTTACCTTTTTCAAATGCAATACAATTATTATCATCTCACACAAAATTCTCCTCAAATTAAATCTCAGAGTGAAACAGATTTGCTGAATGAATAGAAATACTATGATGTTAAATATAGTGAAATGTTTTTGAATGGATCAGTAATATGAAGGCAATTCGGGTTGCCGCCGGCTCTGTTGAGGTAGAGGGGGACTGTTGCTGCTGAGACGGGTCTCTCGTTATGACCGGTATCGGTGATGGTGTATGCAAAAGTGATACCCGCGACGGTGCATGCAATGGGGTTAGCCACAGTGGTTATTTTGTTCACAACAGTGTGAATAGCGACTGTAGCTGTAAGGAATCTGAAGGAGAGCAGAATATTGTTGTTCAAATGAGTATTTTACTTACCCTGCAACTACTTTGCAAAAGCCGTACTAAAGGATGATGCATAAAATGCATCTGTAGTGAATTTTGTTTTTCTCATTATGTAACACGAATAACAGAAACGGCTAAATGAGAATGTGAAAACAATTGCGCAGGGTTCGCGAAATGCCCGTTTCGAAAAAGACAATGTTTATGTGATGAAGATTGTGAACAATGTTTGTGCGTACGACTTTGGAAAGTGAAGCAAATGTTGTTGGATGCAGGATCATTATGGGGGTTCATCTAGAAATATTTATACTGGAAAATTGAATATACATCCGAATGTGAAGATTGCTCCGAGTAATTAAATTGTTTTATAAATAGAGCGTCTACATAGATTTTTCCGATAGTTTAATATACTTCGCATGCTATTTTGAGTGTATAGCGGTTCGTTAACTTTTATGTCGTTTAAAAAAGGCGGGTCTCTCGTTTGACCGGTATCGGTGATGGTGTATGCAAAAGTGGTACCCGTGATGGTGCATGCAATGGGATTAGCCACGGTGGTTATTGTGTTTATTTCAATTTGAATAGCGGCTGTATCTATAAGGAATCTGAAGGAGAGTAGAATATTACTGTTCAAATGCATGTTTTACTTACCTTGCAACTACTTGCAAAAGCCATACTAAAGGGTGCGTAAAATGCATCTGTAATGAACTTTGTTTTTGTTATTGTGTAACCCGAAATACAGAAATATCATACCATCAGAATTTTAGAAGTTAGTTTGTACGTATTATATAATGTTTGTGCATCATGATCGCAACATTTATCTGATTCGAAGTTATGGGTATGCCACAAATGCAAGGTAAGCATTTGCATTATGTGAATAATTTATATAAAAGGTCTGATCTCTGAACTGTAATGGTAATACAGTAACATGTCATATGTAGTTTGGTATTCATTTAGTCCTGTTGAGATGAAATCGCTACTTATTATGTGGCTTTCAATATTTGCGGTTATTTAGAATGTTTCAGTTTATGGAAATGAAGTTTATTAAACACAGAATGTACCACTATGTGTAGAAATCGATTACAATATAATGTCAGGTAGAATATCGACGTTTGGTAGCTGCATTTTGCGATTTTGAAGTATCAGTTTAATAACAGTATATGTATTAATTCGATGAAATCATACTTACCAGCTACGAATTTCATAAAAATAAAATTATGTAAATTAGTGATCAAGAATAAATGTGTTATACATTAATAGAAACCATTTGTTTATGCTGTACTTAAAGATAATCTGCAAACATAAAATTACAAGTGAAGCAGCAAAATGAAGTGCATACAACGTGGTAATGCATTAATATATTTGGATTCTTGTTATAGACACACTGTTTAGTGTGTTGCATTCGATGCGTATTTGTGAGTAGTAGGGTATTACAAACTTATAGCACTTTACATATGTATGTATCCTAGCGCTTACTGTATGTCAGTTTCTGTAAATCCTGTCATCTAAACAAGAGATTCCCGATCAATTCTAAGTCATACAAATCAGATAGAAATAAAAACAGTGCAGCAACTCCTATACTGCTCAAAATAAACTGCAGTGGTATTGCAGTACGTGCTGGATAAAATTGATCAAATGAACATTGCGAAAGAAATGGATGATGTCCCTTTTAGTACTGTCGATCTAATTATTAAAATCTTGAGATTTATTTATACCTGATAATATCTATATTTTCACGAAGAGAGTACAGAGAAATACACTTTCGATTCAAGTACGCTTCTGTAGTTAATATTTATTAATCAGATGTTATTTTATTTTCAGTTCTTTTAGAAAACAGAAAACAACTGAAGTAACATATAAAATTCTTTATGAAATTTACTCTTACTTGGAATAATCTTATGTAACAACATGTTCAGTCAAGCGTGATGTTTCATGCGCGGTTGATTCCGTATGTTAAATTACAAATAACTAAAATTTTCATTTACATAATACTAAATTCAAAACAAAGAAATCTGATTTTAAGTTTGTAATATCTTCTATTTTTCACTAGGCATGCTATTCCTGTAATATATGTTTCAATAAAAATTACCATACTTTACATTTATACAATAATTAATTACTAAACATGTATTTTCAGTCCACTTCTTTTTCACGCATCACGCTGAGTCATACAGTACAGCAAAAAAATAAATTCAAAAATAACAATAATAAAACATGGGAGCCGTGTTGTAACTAGAGCCACATTCTCACAAGCAGAAAAACGAAACAACAACCATGTGAGCTCCATACGTCTACGTCATGCAGGATAGCAATTTCTTATTCGGGGGGTTCAGCTCTGATCAGAAAAGCTAAATTGGAACTCGCACAAAATCGCTGACAGTAAAACGAAGGGGGTGCACGTGCCGAACGTGTGCTTTCCAATAAATTCTGTTAAGCATTTTATCTCATTTACAACAGCGAACTGTCAGTAACTCATCTATAACCATGTACTCTGGTCGGAGTGGTGATGACCAATCCAAAATGAGCGGGCGAACCCCTCGGCTAAGGGAGCACACCCCAACAGAAAAGCCTGCGGAAGAGTATTGAGGACCCACCGCAGTATCATCTCCAAGTTACTGACATGAATAAAACATCGAACCAATGGCCCCAGGTCTTCGTAAAATTATGTACAAGCCCTCTGATACAACGACTGGGGTGCTTAGAATGTGCGGAGGTAAAACATCAGAGCGCAACATAGAGAAAAACTGAATATTGGTACATGGAACGTCAGATCGTTATATCAAACAGTAAAACTGAAAAATGTAATTGTGAAAGCAAAGAGATTAAAAATTGGCATTCTCGGTATAAGAGATGGTGCAGAAATGACAGGATAAGCAAAGACGAATACGAATTTATATATTCAGGAGATGAAAATCATGAGAATGGGGTCGGAATATTAATAAAAAAGAGCTTCAGCAAAAGAATAGATGAAATTCTGGTAATCTCAGAGCGAGTAATGGTGATAAATGCAGATTCCAAACCACAATTGATAATACAAGTATATGCATCAACAAGTGAAAGTGCAGATGAAGAAATGGAAAAAGTGTATGAAGACATAGAAAAATCAATCAAGAAGCTAAGAAAACGGAACCCCTTGTTTGTAATGGGAGATTTCAATGTGAAAGCGGACAAATCTTATAGAAAACGCAATACCGTGGGACCTTTCGGATTAGGTACGCAAAATGAAGGAGGCGTAAGATTCGTAGAATTCTTTGAGAAAAATGGTTTGCCAGTGTGCAATACTTGGTTCCAATATCATGCAAGGAAACTTTACACATGCGAAGCCTAAGAGATCGAGTACGAAACCAAATAGATTATATTAGGATAAACACAAGATAAAAAAACATGATCTTAAATTAGCTTGGGTTACTTTTACGCTTTAAATATTATACTCGGAGTTAATTTTCGAATTTTTATACTTACGCTCTGAATTTTTAAAAAATCGCGGTAACGCCGACGATCGATCAACACGTGCGCGGGAACGGCGCGTGCGTTTTCGCGGAAGCTAACGCTACGGTAGATATATGAGCATGCGGAAAAATAAAAAAATTAGAAAATACGTACGAATGGTAAAAAACGGAGACGAACAGAGACCATAGGATAGTTTTACGCTTTAAATATTATACTTTGGTTAATTTCGGAATTTTTATACTTACGCTCTGAATTTTGAAAAATCGCGGTAACACAGTCGACAGCAGGGGCGAGCGGAGACATGGGTTTGTTTCGGACATTAATTAATATACTTATGTTAATTAATAATCGGTTCGAATTACCGAAAATACCAGGGGAACCGTACGGAGGAATTCGGGGGAATTTTTGGGGATTTCGGGGAAATTGGGGGAGACTTGGGTGATTTCAAAGAAATCGGGGGAAACTTGGGGGAATTTCCCTCCTTAGAACAATAAATTGGGTTACTTTTAGCCTCCCTCATCACATACTTAGGTTATTTTCAGCCTCCCACACAGCTTTTGAGTGTTACGTCACAGAGTATCTAGAACCGGCTTTTACTGACTACTTCGTGAGCTTTCATTTATCCTAAATATCTGCTTTGTGTAAATAATTCGACTGTTCAGATTTAAGAAGTTATATTTTTAAATAGCAAACATATGAAAAAAATAAGAGATTGTGTTTTAAATTTGTTTTAGAATGATTTATATTCTTATAAATAAATTTCAGGGTCATCTATAGAACTTGTCACCCATTTAGGTCTCAATTCTTTAGTCGGCGAAGTGAATAACTACGAACATTCTTAATATTGAACTTGGCTCCTATTTTTACATTTATGTTTTTGATAGGATATCATTAATTTTTGAAAAGAAATTATTATTATAATTCATTCAAATTCAAATTCAAATTCAAATCGTTTATTCTTCAAAAACAGGCTTACAAAGTTAGCACTTCTTGAAAGTCAAGTTATCGAGTCCCTCTAATCCCTAACTTTAAAACTACCGCCACTATTCGTTTAATGTTCCAAAGAACCAAAATGTTTTTCAACGATGTTTAACACAATATACCACCGGTCAAATAATAAACTGTTTATTAGCGAAATATGATGAAATACTCGATATTGATTAAAAGTCTGAAAAGTCGACTGTTTCCGAAACGATTAAAAGGGGGCAAATATAAAATAAACTGCGAAAGAAGACTGACGAACATACAAAATGATGAGAGGCAAAACCGCGTTTTTGGAAGAGACATACGAAATGAACGAAGTTACACCACAACAACATGTTGACGGGTGAAAAGATCAGCGAGCCAGTTATTTTTCTAACGCAGTGAAACTTGTCAATTCCGGCGATTCTTAAATTTAATAACTTTACAACTAGCAATCTAACTAAATAAACTAAATTAAAATAAACGAACGAAATTACGTAAAAAATATGAAAATTTCACTGTTTTCTGAGATTTTTTCCTTTGTGTACACACAATTACCCAGCTGGACGCCAAATTTCAACTTTCTAGGTCACCTGGAAGTGAGTTAGGTTTTTGATCTATATGTCAGTCAGTCAGTCAGTCAGTCAGTGATAAAAATGACGATTTTCAGACGTCAATATCTCAATAACCGTTTCAGTTATATTTATGAAATTTGGGGTTCTAGTTAACCCAAGGAATTTTAATACATAAACGAAATTTCGTGTGTTTATGTTAAATAGATTTTGAGTTATTAAGGGGTTAAAAGTAGCTTCAAATAGTTCATGTAAATATACACACGGCTGCTGCGTCGTCGCAAGTTCCTTTTTCTTGGCTTGAACTTGGCTTGCTACGCTGCCGCGTGTCTAGATTCTAAGCCTTACATGATTTCTTCCTCAGAAATGGAAGAATAAACTCCAGAAATTATGCCAAAACGGTATAATAAGTTCATGAGAATAAATGCTTTCAGTTTATCGTTTTCAAAAAATTTACTGTTAGCTAAAAAGGAATTGGCACCGAATATATTGAAAAAAGAAAGTTATATGCGATTTCTATTTTCAGGTTGTATTTTGGAGCATTTGGCGGATATTTTGAACAAACATTTGGCAATTGCTAAAGGATGCATATTACCAAAATTTTTGTCATTAGACTCACTTTCAAGAAAAATTTGATATGGACCTGGATGGTTGTACGGAAAGGATAAAAGAGATTCCACTTTATTTGATTTTTGCGGAATACTTGAATGAAGAGATAATTTTCTTTTAGATGTTGCACGTTTGGTGGCGGTTGAAGATGAGTTAAAGGGGATGCTATTGGTGATGGACATAATCCCTTGGTTGGAAGGTGTGGAACCTGTTGATCGACTGATTGGTGTAGACAACGTTGGTGGCGCGGTGGTGTGAGGAGATATATCGGGAGGAGGAGGCGGAGACGATTTATTCCACCCGACTGGCGGCGAGTGGGGTACTATCGTTACGATGATGATTCCCTACACTCGTGTTTATCATGATGCGGAAGGAAATAAAACTTAAATTAAATGTAAACACGTAAATGGAAGGTTGCAAATACAAATGAAAAGGCGGCTATAAGATAGGAACAAATAAAATTAAAACCTGGAAAACGGAAAATAATGTAACGAAGCTATTGTGTCAGATTAGATAAATAGAATAAATACGCCGCAGTTAAATAAATTATAACGATCTCGCCGAGTAAGCTGATTAGAGATAACGATCGACGTTTCGAATTAACAATAACGCGGAGAGACAACAACTTATCGCACTGATAACAACATGAATTAACTGATCCTTCTCCCTCGTTTCGTTTCTGGGCGAAGATCCTTTGTTAACATGCCCAAAGGGGGGATATAAAAAAATAAATAAATAATTAAAACACGAAAGGCAACCGGAACATATGGAATCTATGTAGAGTTAATAAAGCGTGTACATCTTTCCATTGTAATGATACCTGTTGAGATCGGTCTTTTGCTTGTCCGTTCAACTTTATCTCTTTTTTTTTTTTTTTTTTTGAGCGCGCCAGCGGCATTGACCCAACAACAAGAAAACTAAGCTAAGAAATTAAATAACTAAGCGGTCCGAAATGGACGCAACAAAGGATGGCAGTGCGGACATCGCAGAAGATGAAGGAAAGGAGAGGATAAAGGAAAAGTTATAGGGAGTAGGGAGACCTAATGACAGGAGCTGACTGTATAAAAGGGAGCGTTCGTTACGAAAAGCAGGACACTCAAAGAAAATGTGATTAGCATCACATGTACGAGGAGGATCACAATCAGGAGAAGGCGATTGAGCAAATCGAAAGCGAGAAGAAGGGAGGAGAAAATGATTGATCCGGAGACGAATTAGGGAGACAATAGAAGAGCGACGACCGAAAGGAATAGAATGGAACCAAGACAGAGAACGAGGAATCGGCTGAATAAAACGGTAATGCAAACGACGATTAGAGAATAGGGAGGGATAAATATCCCGCCAAAGTCTGGCGTGATTGGAGGCGGATAAGGAAAGGATATGTGAAGAAGGGAAATGGTTGAGGAATGAACCAAGGCGACCAGCAGAACGAGCCAAAAAAGTCGGTTGCGTCATTGAATTCCAGAAAGAGTAGGGACCCATAAAAAATCAATAAGAATAGAACGGGATGACTGCAGAGTGGAGGTAAGAGAACGAATTGAGAGAACAATATTATCAGAGGAATGTGAAGGAGGAGGGGATAGGCCTTAAAGGACGCTCTTAGAGTCCGAAATAATGAGTAATTGGGAAAGATCGCTTAAAGAGGAAATATAAGAGATAGCCTGAAGGATGGCGATCGACTCGGTAGAAAAAATAGAGCAGAAGGGAAGAAAGCCGGAAGGACTCAGAATGTCGAAGCGACGGAGCAGAAACGCACCACCCACGCTGTCCTTGCTCTTGGAACCATCAATAAAGATCAATACATGAGCAGGAAAAGAGGAATTCAACAAATGAAGAAATTCATTGTTGACTGCACCGTGAGAGGAGGAATTGGCTCGAAGTAAAAGAGAAGAAAATTTGATAGACTGCTATATCCTATTAAAGTCACGAGAGAAGTAAGGGAGAATGTTGTAGGAAAGGACAACAGGAGAAAAATTAGAAAGACGGGTAGCAATGAGCGACAGGATTGGGATTTTATGAGGGGAAAAACGCCAGCGGTTTTTGATGTATAGGTAGGAGGAAATAAGTTTGGACGAGGAGATGGCCGTTTAATTAAGAAGCGATACCCAAGCTGAGAACGGCGAATAAACAGTGGTTGGGCAACCGACTCTGATAGAACTGCGGGAATGGGGGAGGATTTCAAGGTTCCAATGCACAAACGGAGGCAAGAGTTCTGGATCGCGTCAAGTTCAGAACGGAGAGACTTGGAGGAATTACCGTAGATAAAGGAATAATAGTCGAGCTTGGACCGGATGATGGCTTTGAAAAGAATTAGAAGGATAAACGGATCGTCTCCCCATCTGAGGGGAGAGAGAGATTTAAGGAGATTAAGTCTTTTAAGACAGGATTTATAGAGATAATGTGCTCATGGAATGTGAGGCGGCTATTTAAAAAAAGGCCAAGATAGCATATGGAATTGACAACGGGGATAGGAATACCAGATACAGTGATGCGAGTTAGAGCTCCGTTAAAGGGGCGGAGAGAAAAAATTATACAAGACGACTTAGTAGGAGAAAGAGAGAGGTGAAGACGAGAAAGGGAATTATTAAGAATAGACAGGGAATTATTCAACTCATCAATAGCGACGGACAGATTGTCACAGGTGGAATAGACCAAAATGTCGTCAGCGAAGAGGAGGGAGGAAGAATAAATAGGAAGAGAAGCGATATCAAAAGAGTAGATATTAAAAAGTGTGGGACTCAGACAGGAACTCTGTGGGAGCCTACGATAAACGCATCTGGAGGAGGAAAGGGAGGGAGAAGAAATAAAGAGAGTTCTGTTCTGGAAGAGGTTGAGTATGAGAATGACGACGACGGGAGGGAGGTTAAGAGAAAAAAGTTTGGAACCCATCTTTACGAGTTCAACAATTGATAAGAAATATTCGGTGAGCTCGTTCCGATTATTTATTTAGCGTATACTTTTCGTTATCTATATAACGTTTATTTAATTTACCTCTATTCTTATTTCTAGCACCGCTGATTTTTTGTTTAACGGTATTTCGCTTATTATTTCAGCCTTATTTAAATTTTTGTTTTCTGCATTTCGAATCTTCAAAATAAAATCGATTTTTTTTTTTCTTCTTGAATTTAATTTCTTTTTCTAAGTTGTATTAACTCGTCTAAGGGAGGTCGCTCGGCGGCCTCCGCAAATGATGTTATATCCCCGGAAGTAAATTTAAACTTAACCTGCATGGGTTGACGTGTCCGGCAAAAGTAAGTCGTCTAGTAACCTTTTGCCGGTCGCGTCCTTGCCTAGTAAAAATCTGCGACTTTCACTAAACGATCTAGCTAACCTCCCTAATGATGGTAGTAGTAGTATTACTACTACTAATACTATTAATAATAATAATAGTAATATTAATAATAATAATAACAAAGTCACCAACTCTAAAAATAATAGTAATAATGGTAATGGTAACAGCAATGTCACTAATGCTATCAAAAATTTCAATATCAAAAGTCCTCTGGACAATAATAACGATAACTGTAGTAACAATAATAATAATTTCAACAACACTAATAATACGTCGATCAATGTCAACAGTACCAATCATATTCACGATACTTTGGAAAACATTTTTCCGTCCGATTATTCAGGACCTTTCGAAGTTTTCGTTGAGAACTCCTCTGATGATAAAAATACTGGAAATTTCCACCCTCTTGCTCTGCCCAGACTAATCAGCAAAATTCCCACCTCCTTCTCCGACATTTTCTTTTTTTTCTTTTGTTTTTTTTTTATTTTAAATTATTAAAATAGATATATAGTACAAAAATTTAAACTAACTTAACTTATTCCATAAATAACAATAATAATAAAACTGGCATAATGCTATTTATTGGCTTTACTATTACTTTTAAAGTAATAGTAAAGCCAATAAATAGCATGCTGCGTAATATGCATTTGTACACCAATATATGCGGATAGCTTAATATTTAAAGTGGACAAAAACATGATCTGTGAAAGTTTAAAATCCAGAAAAGACTCGACAAAGTCAAAGACCAACAAAAAAGTGAGATAGAGCTTCGGGCTTTTTTTTGGGGGGGGCTAAGCTTTGCACTATTCCTTCAACTATTTTTGCACCTCCTTTTTCCACTCACCAATTATTTCTTCCTGTAGTATATGATTAGGAATTGTACTTATTCATTTGATTAGCACTGAGTCATCAGTATTTTCAATTCGTAGATTTACCCCGCGGGGATAGATGTAATATGTATTACTTTGGTTTCTTGTTTAACGGAATTCTTTTTCCCTGGATGGTAATTTTATATTATTGACATTAAATCCTAGTAATCTATAATAGAAAAAGTACATTTTGAGGAACATTTCATCATTTTCCTTCCACCATGTTGACCCAGAGTCGTTTTTCTTCTAGCGGGGTAGTATACGTTTCAAACACCTCTTCTGTATTGTACTTATTTTATTTATTTCTGTTTTCTTAGCCTTGCCCCATATTTGAAGTCCACATAATATTCTGGACATTATTATTGAATTATAATATATACGTAGAGTTCGATGTGATAGTACCTGCTTTATTTTATATAAAGCTGGAATTGTTTGTCTTATTTTCTAGTTTAAACTTTGGATGTATTTTTTCCAGTTCAAGGATTTATCAATACATAACTAGATATTTAAAGTAATTTACGTTCTCCAACGGTGGACAAAAACACAAATGGGTATTGATATTTACATGAAGCTCATGAAGGCAATCGTTATTATGAAGGACAATTCGAGGATTGCGGCTCTTATGTTTAGAACTGTTCCGAATGTGAAATACTTTTGATTTATTTATATTTATACGTAACCTCCTATCACATGATAGGCTGAAATTATCTATATCCTCTTGTAATCATTTTCCACCATCTCTAAATTTTTTTGCTCCATTAAAGAGGCAATATCATCAGGAAAAACATATACCTTGGCATTTTTAATATTCTTGTGTAACGAGTTAGTGTACACGGGAAAAAGGATAGGGGCCAATACGGTACCCTGACCTACTCCGTATTGAATAGCTTTTTCATTTCTTTTATTCCCTGAGATTTTCACCACATTTTTCTTAGTTGTTATATAATTCTTAAATCACTTAAGTTGATTATTTTTAATGCACGGATTTTCTAATTCCATGATCAACAATTCATGGTCAACTATATCAAACGCTTTGGGTAGGTCAATAAATGTAATTAAAAATTAATTCCCCATTGATAGTCCTGTATTCATCTTATTTACAATCTTTCTCAATAATGTTATCGTGGATCTTTTTTCTCTAAAACCGTGTGGATTTTCGTAGAGTAAGTTGCTTTTTCCACATAATTTTTTAAATGTATATCAATGTAGTGTTCTAAAATTATAGCTATTACAGATGTTATTGTTATTGGTCGATAATTTTCAAATTGATTTTGCACTCCTTGTTTATATATCGGTCTAAAAATACCTCCCTTAAGCCTACCAGGTGTGTTAGCTTCCTTTATAGAATAGTTGACCATGTCAGTCAACATAGGAATAAAAATATTTAAGTTTTTTTTAATATCTCTAACCCTAATTTCATCCCATCCAAGTGCCTTATAAACTTTTATATCGTTAATTATTGCTTCTATTTGGGATTTATTTGTAGATGGAATAAAAAAGGAAGACAAAATTAAATTATCAGAATTTGTATTCAATAACTGAATATGACATTTGTGTCTATGTTGTTTCACCGAACGCATAAAGTATTAACTAAATTGTTCAGCTACTATTGCAGTATTTCCAAAATGTTTTATAATAAAATCATCTATTGTTGTTTTGCTTTTTTATTAACAATATTGTTAATTACATTCCACACTTTTTTACTATCATTATTTGCCTTCACTATTTGACTCGGGTAAAACTTCTGTTTAGCGTTTCTTATTTCAGTTGTAACTGTATTTCGATATTTTCTAAATAAGTTTTTATATCGAATATTGGTTCTTTTACTTTACTAAGTTTAAAGTACTGATCTCTGATTTTCATAAAATTTATTACTTTTTGACTCATCCATTCATTTTTAGGATTACATTTAGTCAACTTTTTACTCTCTCGTACTTCCAATTTGCATTCATTGTAAAAACCCTTGAAAACTGAATGTATCTACTCATACATATTTCCTGCCGTTGTGGGAATACTTACCTCGTCCAGTTATGATTAATTATCTTATTCTGCAATCTTTTTTCATCAAAAACATATTTCAGAGAGTTTTTAACAGGTTGAAATTTCGGATTCAAGATACAAAAAGCACAACAGATGATGTAATGGTCCGATATTTTCGAGTTAATAATTCCCGAAGTAATTTCATTTGTATTATACTTAATAAATATGTTGTCTATACATGATTGAGCACTGCTATCTATCCGTTCTTCTTCTTTCGTAATTCTATTAATTAACCGTACTCCTCCTGATCCATAAATTACGTTTAAAAAGTTCTCAACCTGTGCATTATGAAGAAATAAGTCGATATTATAGTCACCGCAAATCAGGAAATTATCTTTATTACCTAATTTTTTTAAAAGTGAGTCGGTTTCGTTTATAAATTCGCCTACGTTTTTGCTCGGTGATCTGTATATAGCAATTAGTCGTAAAGGGTTGTTTTCGCAAATATCTATATCTATCATCACCAAGTCCATACTTGGCCTATTATTAACTTCCCGAATATTATATCTAAACTTATTATTAATAAACACAAGTATTCCTCCGTTATACCCAATAGGTCTTTGTAGTCCAATATTCGTGAATCCATTTATATTATATAAATTTAATTTATCCTTACTTATATTAATTTCAGTTAACACAATTACACTTAAAGATGACCTGTGAATGTAAGTTATAAATTCATCCCAGTTACGCCTCACAGTTCTTATGTTTAAGTGCAACACATGAAATAATTCCGTATTAATTTGTGGTGTATTATTTACATTTAATATGCTGTTTATATTATCAGTCCATGCAAGTTCTCATCGTGTGCTTCCGATATTCCATGGAACTCAACATTTTCGCGACGGCCGTACTGTTCGAGCTCATGAACTGTGATTGTGAGCTCTGAAATCTGTTGATCTTTTTTTAAGAATACACCTGCTAATTTTTCAACTTGCTAACGTAGAACTTTAAATTCCGCCGTCAAACCCTGGGTTGACTGCTGCATGACATCATACTTGTCTGACACAATTTCAATACATTTTTTCATGTCACATACTTCGCGCTTTAAAATGTTTACTGCCGACGCAATCGATGTATTTTCCATCTCAACTCCTTCAGAGTTACCGTGATGAAGCAGCATATCTCCTCTGCTTTTTTTAATAGTTTCGTTGTTCTTATCACTCAGTTGCCTCATAATATCCTTTTTATTATTCTTTTTAGCCGGCATCCTTCGTTGCGAAACTTGAGATGAATATAAAAAATTACGATGCGGACACGCAGTTTGAAATACGGTGTATTAGTTTTGTGCGTTATCGCGTTTATCGTCGGCAGATCGACAGCGGTAAGATTGTTCAATTATTACTCCTTTTTGTCTTTCTTATCACTCGTTCATCGGTTGCATTTTAATTATAACACGTTAAACACGATAAATCACGTTTTCGTTATCCGTCGTGTCTGAATTTCAGATTTTTCTCGCATAGATTTAATTTCACTTTTAATTAATCTGTTTACTTATTTATTCGCTTACATTTATTTATTTACTCTTTCTCGTTTTTTTTTTTTGTTTTTTTTACTTCCTTTTCTTCTGCTTGTTAAATGAGCGTAGCTAAGGGGGGCCTCTCAGCGGACTCCTCCCAAAATTCAACCAAATCGGTTAAACCCCCGTCCAATCTGTCGATAAGCGTGGACCTAGATCCCAACCCGAAACGTAAATCGGCTGATCCTCTCTCACCGATTTCCGCTACTCTGCCAAAAGAAATCAGGTATTCTCAAGCCGATCTCACCATACCGCCTCCGTCTTACGTCCTCGATCCTAACAGCAATAGCAATAATAGCAACTCCAATTCTAATATCATCAGCGATACTAACGGCAATAGTATCAACAATAATAACAAAAATGATAATAATAGTAATAATAACAATACTTCTTCTGATAATAATAATATGAATAATTACAATAATAATCATAATAGTAATAATGATAATAGTAATAAAAATAATACTAATAACAACAATAGTAGTAATAATCGAGATATCGTTCTATTTTCCTGCTAATTTCACTGGTTCCGTTCAGATTATATTATAATCTCTTTGAGATAATAATATCGGCAGTCTTCACCCGTTTGCTGCCGCAAAATTCCTGTTTAAAAAAACTGCAGCGATTAGGGAAATTGTGCGAGCCGGTAGGAACAGGATCCGATTATTTTTTAATAATATTTCCTCGGCCAATGAATTCCTATTAGCGAGTAACTTTTTAGAACAACATAAACTTTAAACCTTCATTCCGAGCTCTCTTTTATTTTCGTTTGACATTGTGGGCGATATTCCGACAGATGTCTCGGAAGAAGACCTTTGCAAAGATATAACATCGCCAGTCCCAGCTGTATCTATTCGACGCCTTAAAAAGCAAATAGACGATGAGCTCCGGCCTATTCCCTTAGTCGAGATTAAATTTCTTTCACACAAAATTCCCGAGTTTGTCCATTTCTTTCACCTCCAATGTTCAGTTGAACATAGCGTAAAAAATCCCATTCAATGTCGAGCCTGCTTCCGTTTTGGTCATACCGAAAAAATGTGTCGCAGTAAACCTCGTTGCGACAAGTGTGGTGAATCGCATGGAGCTAATGAGTGCTCCGAGCCTCTCACGCAACCTATATATCTTAATTGCAGAGGTCATCATGAAACTAGTAGTCATCAATGCCCCGTCTTCCAAGAACAGTTCGAGTTAAAAAAATATTGGCGTTTGAAAACATTTCCTTCAGCGAAACCCGCCAGTATAAAAAAGAGAACCGCTCATCGTCCGCATTTTCTTTTGCGGATATAACCCGTAAAGAAAATCTTACTACTTCCCGTCCTAAATCTCACTTTTTCCATAAAAAATCTCCAACATCAAATCATAAAACTTTTTCACCAGCTCAATCTTACTTTCCTCCTCTTCCCTCTAATAACCGTAATTATTCAGACGGACTTTTCTTTTCAAACCATACTTCGATCAACAAATCTAGTCCCGTTACTAAAAACTCCGAGGTGCCAAATAATGCTCCGGCTAATCTTAATCTTTCCTTACCTGTATCAGCTCCCGAGGCAGCTGACAGGATGAATTTTATTTTAAACTTCAAAGAAATCTCTCCTCAACTGCGCAGTAATCCTGAATTCCAAAAATTAGCATATCAGTTTTTCCACTTAATCCACTCATGTTCTTCAGTAGAGAATCAAACAAATTAGCGTTTTTTTGTTTTTTTTTCTTTCTTTTCTTTTCTCTTCTTTTTTTTTTCTCTTTTTTCTGCCCTTCTCTCTTACTTCTTTTCTTTCGTATAGAACACTCTCTTAACAAGTCTCCCAAAATGAGTACTCAGAGTTTAAGAGTCGTCTGTTTTAAATCAATCATCTTCTTATATCTAAACCTTTTTACTTTTACTCAGTGGTTTAAACTTTTAAAGGGTCTAGCGCTCTTCCTCGGTAACTTAGCTTTACCTATTGCACATTCCTTCATTTTTTCTTCTCATACTACCTCTGTATGTTCTTTGCCGCACTTGAACTACAGCTAGTTAGTCTTGGTCAATTTGAGCTTTAGCTTCATCTGCTATTATGTTTTCTCTTACAAACATGTGTTCTAATTTAAAAGTTTTACAGTGGAATTTTCGAAGCTTTAGAGCAAATAGAGGGTCCTTAGAGGCTTTGCTCAGTCAAAATGAGATTAACATAGCC
The DNA here is from genome assembly GCA_039619475.1 of Icerya purchasi. Lineage (NCBI taxonomy): Eukaryota > Metazoa > Arthropoda > Insecta > Hemiptera > Monophlebidae > Icerya > Icerya purchasi. Next base: position 361,606,589 of record CM077116.1, read on the forward strand.
TTGCTTTCAGAAACATGGCTTAAACAGAATACTCATTTCACCTGTAAAAACTATTATGCGATCAGATCTGATCGGGATGATGAATAAGGTGGCACTGCAATTCTTATTAAAAAAGACATTAAATTTACTGAACACAATGTTCAACGTCCTCTTTCTTCCTCACTCCACGCCTTGAACATAGTTCATATATCAATACCTTCCAAGTCTTCTGATCCTCTTCACATAATATCTGTCTACATTCCTCCGTCTTATACCCTCCGGGACTCTTCTTTTTTACTCTTCCTTAATTCAATTTCTCATCCCTTTATCGTTGGAGGTGATTTGAACGCTCGCTCGCCGCTCTGGGGCTACTCACATTACAACCGAAATGGTGTGATTCTAGAAGATTTTTTCCTCAACAATAATTTAGTTTTACTTAATGATTCTTCGCCTACTTTTTCAGAAACGCTTCAGTTACTAGTTCTCTTGATCTTACCTTCTGTTCTTCTTCCATCAGTTTGCAACTTAGCTGGAGAACTTTGGATGGCACCTTTGGAAGTGATCACGTTCCTATCCTTATTTCTTTTTTTTGATTTCTCTTATCTTACTGTTTCCAAACCAATCCTCAGTGGAATCTATCCCGGGTTGACTGGGCTAAATTCAGCTCAGTGGTGGATTCCTATGTCTCAAGAATACAAGATGTCCATGATTCTCAGTGTCAATATAACTCTTTCATCCTAGCAATTACTAATGCTCTTTCTTTGTTGTTCCCCCTTCCCGTTTTCCCTCTCAAACTAAACATAAATCCTCTTCCTATTTATGGTGGAACGATGAGTGTAAACGTGCTTATGACCTTAGTTCTCGAACGTTCAGAACCTTTCGAGCCAATTCCATTTTGAAGAACTTTCTCGCACATAACCGGGCTAATGCCAAAACTAGATCTACAATAAAAGCCGCTAAGAGAATGTCATGGAGAAAGTACTGCTCTTCTTTTACACGAAATACCCCTCTCTCGCGGATTTGGAGTCTTGCCGAGACTTTTAAATCGTCGTCTGCCGGTCATTCCTCTAACCACTTCCTTTCTGATAACAACCTTTCTATCCTTATCGACTCAATTGCCCCTCCTTATGTTCCATGCCTCGAGGAAACGATGGTATCGTCTATTCCTATCCTCTTTCCTCATTTTCTTACCTCTCCTTTTCGTATTAATGAGTTCCAACTTGCCTTACATAAGGTGTCTAAATCCTCACCTGGAATCGATGGAATTCCTTACCTTGTTCACCAAAATCTTTCTGACAGTGCTCTTCAGTTCCTGAATTCGTTGTTTAATTCCTTTGTTGATACATGCAGTACTCCATCCTCTCGGAACACATTTATTGTCATCCCCATTCCCAAAAAGAATACCTCTTCTTTTCGACCTATCTCACTCGCCTCCTTCCTTAGAAAGCTCTTTGAAAGTATTCTCAATAGGCGTCTCGTTTGGTGGTTGGAAAACTTGAATATCCTACCTAGTAACATGTTTTTCGTCCGGGCCTTGGTCCAGCTGATTGTATAAGTCTTTTTGTATCCGATATATATAAATCCTTTATTGACAAAAAATACACCTAGGCAGCCTTTATTGATATCTCTGCTGCTTTCGACAATGTTTATCTTCCCTGCCTTAAAGAAAAAATGTTATCCATTAGTATTCCTCCTACTTTCGTTGATCTTGTTCTCAACCTTATGCTAAATCGATCTATCCGTTTGTCTTCTGCAACAGATTTTCCTTCAAGCAAGGTTTTTCGTGGTCTTCCGCAGGGCTCTTGTCTCAGTCCCACTTTGTTTAATATTTATATGCTCAATGTTGCCACTCTTCCTATTTCTTCCTCTTCCCTGTTCTATGTAGATAATATTCTCCTTTACTTCTCAGCTGTGGATATTACAACCGCCAACGAGTTACTTAACAGATCACTGTCCGTCTTGGAACTTTCTCTTTCTTCTATTCATCTATCCGTCTCTTCTTCTAAATCCTCCTGTGTTAAATTTTCTCTCCGTCCTTACAATTTAGCCACTGTCAATGTTTCTCTAAATAATCTTCCTATTTCCCTAGTCAACTGATTCAGCTATCTTGGAGTGTTTCTAAGTAGCCGCTTGTCCTTCTTTAAGCACATTAATTTCCTTAATATTTCATGCCGCAAACGACTCAACCTCTTCAAGGCCCTGTCACATACGAGATGGGGCGGTGATCCTCAAATCCTAATCCTGCTGTACAAATCAATCATATTATCTAAACTAGATTACTGTTCCTTCTTATATGGCAATGCCTCAAAATCTCTCCTCTCCAAACTGGATTTAACACAAAATTTGGTTCTTCGTTTTTGCTTAAGGGCGCTTAATTCCACTCCTATTCCAGCTCTTCTTGCTGAATCGAATGTAAAACCGTTGTTCATCCGACGATCACATTTAGGATACAGTTTCCTTGTAAAAAGACTTACCATCTCATTTTCTAAGATTCGTCTCACATACCTCTCTATCTTTCATAAATGGCGCTTCTCTCCTAATAAATGTCCTATCTTAGCCCTTGTTTCTCATCGTTTAGACAAATTCTTCTCCTATACTATTTCCCACAGTAAACTTCCTTATATTATTTTTAACTTCTTCGTGTTTTTTCACCCTCCAAAACTCTTTTCTCTTCCTTCATCACCCAAAACCTCTGGCTCCGCAGTTGCCAATCAAGAATTTAATTTTCTTAATAATTCTTCATTTCCTCTTCATTCCTTAATATTTACTGATGGTTCCAAGAGTTCAGGAGGAGTAGCTGCTTCCTTTTTCTCTCCAGCCAATAATTCCGCTCAATCCTTCAGGCTCCCGGCTTTTTGCTCCATCTTCTCCGCAGAACTTTATGCCATTCTTCGAGCCGTTATATTTATTTCCTCAACTCGTTCTTCTGATAGATACTTAATTATATCAGACTCCAAAAGTGCTCTTCAGGCTATATCCTCTCCCTTTCCCTCATATTCCCTCGATTTTATTGTTTTCTGTATACGTTCTCTCATCTATAGTCTTTCCCTTTCCCATTCCAATTTCCATCGACCTGCTTTGGGTTCCAAGTCATGCGGGTATTAATTGTAACGAGACGGTGGACTCCTTAGCACGCTTAGCGTTGCACTCTCCACATTTTGTTAAAAAGATTCCTGGTCACAACATACTTCCCCTCTCCAAAAGAATGCATGTCAGACTTTGGTCGGATGTGTATCCTTGCTTCTTTTCCAATCCTAACTCATTTTTACTTTCTATTCAGCCTAGACCTCCTTCTTGTTCTTGGTTCTATCATTTTCCTACTCTTAAACGTTTTTTCATCATTGCCATCTGCCGTCTGCGGTTCAATCATACTTTGCTCCCATCCTCTCGGCATCGTTTTGCTCTTTTCCCATCCCCTTATTGTCCTTTGCACTCTGGCGACTGTTCCTTCGTTTGTGATCCTGACCACGTGTTGTTTGAATGTTCCAGTCTTTCCTCAGAACGTAATATCCTGTACGTTCAGCTGTTAAAGCTGAATTATCCTACTCCATATAGTGCTTCCCATATCTTAGCTTTGCCGTCATCCAATGTGGTTCCTATTCTTGTCTCTTTTCTGTCATCGATTTCTGACCGGATTAAAGTTTAATCTTTAATCTAGTCCAATTGTCCTGGGTAGCTGCCATTAGTCGGCCAAGTCCAAAAAAAAAAAATAATAATTATAAATAAGTCGTCTTAATTGTTAAAGGGGTTATTCTTTTATAAGAGCTGATAAGAGATAATAATAAACACGGCAATAATGAATCTTTTCAAAACAGTAATGAATTATAATTATCCCTAAAAGTCGAGGACGTATCCCTGTTGTCTTCCCTTCCATTTCCACCACCAATGACTTTCTAAATAATCACTTCTTCTTCAATTCCCACAAGCTCAATGCTTTCATCCACCATAGTACTCTATATAGAATTGGTGTTATTTCTGTTCATCCTTCTTTCTCTGTTGAGGAAATTAAAGAAGGCCTTGAATCTTCTATCCGTGTTGTGTCTGTTCGTTGTATCCTCCTCTCTTCCGATTGATTTAAAATTCCCATCAGAAGTGTCCAACTAAAATTTGCCAAATCCTCTCTCCTTGGGTTTGTATCTATTTATAAACTTCGTTTTCCAGTGTCCTCAAGTATCTGTTCTCCGACCCAGTGCTACAAATCTATCCTTTTCGGGCATATTGCACGTCATTGTCGCAGCTCTCATCCTTCATGTTCCCGTTCTGCCCCCGAACATCAATCCTCCGGTGTATGAATCATCAGGAGCCTCCCTTTTGCCACAACTGCAAAAGTGGCCACAGCTCTTCCGATCGAGTCTGTACCGAATGGCAGAGGCAGAAGGAGATAAAAAGAATGATGGCTTTCGAGAATATTTCTTTTCACGAAGCCGTTAAACTTGAATTCTCCAGTTCTGCTTCTCAAGTCTTCTCTTATGATAATAAAGCGCCTCCACCATAAGTTCTAAATTCCTCTCTCTTCCACGCCATAAATTCTCCACTTTTTCAAAGTTTGTGTGTGTTTAGAAGGTTTCAAGTTATGCAAATGAAGTTCATTAGGTACAAAATATATTATAGCAAGTAGAAATCGTTTCCAATATAATATTAGCTGGAATATTCCGCATCACAGTTGCAATTTGTGATTGTAAAATATAATGTTGCTAACAGCTAAATGTATCAAATCCATGAAATCATACTTACAAACTATGAAATTCATAAAAATAAATTTATATAAATTAATAATCATGAATAAATGTGTTATACATTAATAAAGCCACTTTATTAATGCGGGACTAAAATGTAATTTACTACGATCAAATTACTACAATATTACATATCAAAATTTTCCAACTTGTTAAAAATTATAGCTTGAAGCATAAAAAAAAATTGCTTACATAGTAGTAATGCATAAATGGCACAGGTTGTTGTAACTAGAGTTACCTTCTCTAGTAAATGGTCACTCGACTGTCATACGGTGCTAGTCCCACCGACAGTAGAAACGAAACAGCAGCCAAGTGAGTTCCGTACGTCCACGTCGTGCAGGGTGGTAATTTTCTGTTCGGCGGACTTAGCGCTGATAAGAAAAGCCAAATCAGAACTCATAATACACCGCTGATAGGGAAACGGAGGAGGTCCACTTGCCGAAGTTGTTCCTTCTAGTAAATACCGTTAAGCTTTTCACTGCGTAACAACAGCAGACTATCAGCAACTCGCTCGTGACATAAATGCCCCAGTCAGATTGGTATTGAATACCAATCTAAAGCGAGTAGGCGAGTACCCGGCGCCTTAAAACCGGGCCCTTCGGCTAAGGGAGTAAACCCTAACAGAAAATCCGGTGGAAGGCAACCACCGTATACTTCTCAAGAAAATTAACATTAACTCCGTCAATAAAGTGGATGTATTGCCACAGGATCCGACTAGCAATCGGCGTTTCGGTAACCGGGGCCGAAATGTGAAGTTGGCGACCGGCCATGATTGTAGAGACCCCAGCTACAACATAGAAAATAAGCAACTGGGAAGATTCACCAATTTAAACGAGACGGTTGGTACTTGGAATGTAAGAGGCCTTCTGGAAGCAGGAAAACTGAACATTAGAGAAATGGAACTGTTATACAGATAGGTGGCATATGCGAAACCCATTACAGAAAATCGGATCACTTCATAACCAACGACAATGTCATATATTGCTCTAGTAATGAAGAAACTAGTGTAAACGGAGTAGCAAGAATTGTGGACAAGAACTTAAATTACCTTGTGACTGGATACAACACAAAAAGTGATAGAATAATTAGAATTAGAATAGGACTAAAACCGGTGTCTATAAATTTCATCCAAGTGTATGCACCAACCAGCTTGGCTTCAGATGAAGAAATAGAAACCTTTTATAACGAGTTGCAAGAAGAAATAAAGGAAGTTCCGAAGCAGGAAATGCTCATTATAATGGGAGATATGAATGCGAAGATTGGAAAAAATGATAACAACCAGCACATAAAAGATGTGGTTGGAAATATGGTCTAGGCATGCGTAATGGAAGAGGAGAACGAATGCTCCATTTCGCTATTGAGAACCGGCTAATAATAACAAATACTATGTTTCAGCATCACGCGAGAAGACTTGGAACATGGAGATCTCCTGGTGATCTGTATAGGAACCAGATAGACTACTTCTTTGTACAAGACCGCTGGAAGTCCTCATGTAAGAATGTAGTAGTACGTCCAGGAGCAGAATGTGGATCTGACCACAATTTATTAGTAATGGACTTCTTTAAGATTAAAAGTGCCAATAAAACCTAAATTCAACCAAAAAATCGTAGTCACAAACGGTAATACATATATTAAGAAAAATCATGGAAGAATCAGGAGAAGGAAACATAGCACCAATCACAGTGGAAGAGCAGTGGAAGCAGCTAAAGCATGATATCATAATGGCGGTAAACAAATCCGCCGAGAGAAAAAAAAGCCAAAAACGTAAACCTTGGCTATCGGAAGAAACGATGGATCTAATCGAAAAGAGAAGAACGATGAAACACGGATCACCACAATGGGAAAACATAAATAGAGAAATAAAAAAAAAGCTGTAAAAAAGATAAAATTGATTTTATAAAGAAAATATGTGAAGAGATACAAAAACATGCAAATAATAATGAACCGCGTGATCTATATAAAAAAAGTAAAGTTACTCTCCAGAAATTTTAGAACCAGGAATTGGACAATGGAGGATAAATACGGCAATATAAAAACTGACCTTAAGGACATTATAGAAATTTGGAGTGAATATTGTCAAACTTTGTGCAGTAATACCCAGCTCAAGGAGACTAATGATAGAATGCGGAATGAAATGGATAAGGCTCTAGAAGACTTTGAACCGGACATACTGCCGAATGAGGTTGAAGAAGCTGTCAAGTATCTTAAAATCAACAAAGCTGTGGGAAATGATGAAATACCTGCAGAGGTATTTAAACAAATTTGAAAGGGAGGAATTGCCAGAATTCACTTGATATGTAACACTATATGGGCGATCGGAGATTGGCCACAAGACTGGTATCAATCTGTATACATACCTTTGTATAAGAAAGAGAAAACAACTAAGTGTGAAAATTATCGCACGATATCTCTTCTGTCGCATGCCAGCAAGATAATGTTACGAATACTAAACAACCGGATCTACGCGCATATGGCGAAAGAAATACCTGAGGAACAAGCAGGCTTTATAAAATGACGAGGTACACAGGAGCAGATTCTTAACATAAAATTATTGATAGAAAAAGCACGAGAGTATAAAGTACCTGTAATAATATGCTTTATAGATTACCAAAAAACTTTCGATAATATTCAATGGCATAAACTTTGGGTAATACTAATTGATATGGGTGCACCAAAACATATTGTGTATCTCATAAAGAAACTGTACGAGAACAATCACAATATTGTACGTATCGGCACTGCAAGATCAAGAGAGTTTCACGTTCAGAAAGGAGTCAGGCAAGGCTGTGTGTTGTCGCCTATGCTCTTTAACTTGTACACAGAATATATAATGAGACTTCGGAATAGTGATAGGAGGACGAAGAATAACAAATCTTAGATTTGCGGATGATGCAACACTAATAGCTGCGAATATGAAAGAAATGGGAAAACTTCTAAATAAGCTGGAAATAATTAGTATGCAGTATGGATTAAATATAAACAAAAATAAGACGAAAATAATGATTATCGATCGTGGAAATACTATACCATCCCATGAAAAGGCACTCGCCGGTTATGAAACTGTGGAAAGTTTCGTATACTTAGGGTCACTTTTAGAGAACAAAGGAGGCTCCGAAGGTGAAACAAGACGGAGAATCGAAATTGCCAGAAGCGCCATGATAAGGATGAACAAAATTTTGAAAGACAACTCCATTAGAAAAAACGTCAAAATTAAACTTGTCCAGACACTAGTATTTTCCATTGTGTTATATGCAGCGGAGACGTGGACTTTAAAAAAATTGGACAAAAGAAAAATCGACAGCTTCGAAATATGGTGCTGGAGACGACTCCTTAGAATTCCATGGACCGCAAAGCGCACAAACAAATCGGTGTTACAGGAAGTCGGTGCCACAGAAAAGTTATCAACGATTGTCACAATGAGAGTGCTGAAATTATTCGGACATATAATAAGAAACCAGGAGGGAATGGAACGCACGTTGGTCATGGCAAAGATTAATGAAAAACGACCACCGGGACGCACACCTAAGACATGGACAGATGTTGTATTACATACAACAGGATTGTCGTCCGCACAATGCGTACATAAATCAGAGGATTGTGACAAATGGAGGAAAATCACAAAATCACTGGCGGATTAAATGTTAATCACGATACCCCACCTGGGGTGACGACTGTAGATGATGATGAATGCATAAATAAATCGGCATATTTATGATGAACACACCGGTTAATGTGTTGCATTGGATACATATTTGAGACTAGTAGAGTACTACATATTTATAGCACTTTACATATGTATTCTAATTACTGTCATCTAAACAAGAGGTTCCCGATGACTCGTATGTCATACTAATCAAATAGAAATAAAACCAATGCAGCAACTCAACTGCCGTGATATTGCATTAATTGCAGGATAAATTGAATCAAATGTATATTGAGAAAGAAATGAAGGATGCAGGTCACATTACAGTCGATCTAATTATGAAATTCTTGTGATTTACATATGACTGATTATATCTCTGGTTACAGGAACCAAATGCAGAGAAACACACTTTTCATTCAAATAAGCCTCCCTGGTTAGTACCTCTTAGTCAGATGTTATTTTAATTTCAGGTATCGTAGGAAATTGTAGAAACCTGGAGTAACATATAAAATTCATTATGAAACTTACTCTTACATGGAATAATCTTATTTAACAAATATTGAATTAAAAGTAATTCAAACTATTGAATTATATTTGAAGACATAATACATTACGTTAACTAATAGTTAGTTGCAACTTTTATGTTAAATTAAATACTGTATACTAAAATTAGTGGCATATATGAAGAACGTTTTAGCCTTCATATGTAATTATGATTAATTTTTTGCATATGACACATTTCTGTAGTGAAATATTTAATCTAACCGATACACATTTTCTCTTAATTCCAAATGATAAAAAATAAATTTGTCGAAAAAATATAAATACTGTTAATTAATATGTTTTAGTTAATAAAAACATTTTCAGTGACACCAGTAAGTTTTATTGACCTATAAAATAAACACACTTTTCTGGGACAATAATTGAACCATAAAAATTTTTAAGGCATTACCTTGCCACTATAATTCGATCTCTCTGTGAAACAGTTTTGCTGAATGAACAGAAATATTATGACGTTACATTTTTTGAACGGATCAGTAATATAGAAGTGGTTCACTTCTGCTTGACTTGATAATTACTACCATTGAACAGAAATCAATACGAGTATACCATCAGAGGTCACTACATTTATCTGATGTGAAATTATGGGTATGCCATAAGTGCACAGTCAGAGTTTGCATTATGTAAATAAGTTATATAAAAGGTCTGATTTCTGAACATGCAGGTTATATGCTTGAAATAGTATAACTGTATAATCTATGTACTTTGGTATTCATTTATGCTTGTTGAGATAAAATTAAGACTTATTACGTATCTTTCAATATTTCTGTTCATTTAGAAGGTTTCAAGTTACGTAAATGAAGTTCATTAAACCCAGAATATACTATTACTTATAGAAATTGATACCAATATAACATCAGCTGGAATATAGCAATTTCTTGCCTGAGTTTGTTATCATAAAACATAGGGTTGCTAACAGCTCAATGTATTAATTCCATGAAATCATACTTACTAACTATGAAATTCAAAGAAATAAATTTATATAAATTAATAATCATGAAAAAAATGGTATTTTTTTTTTAATGGGTTTGTCAACATGGACATTAGCCCAAGAACAGCGGAACAGAGAGGAAAGAGAGACTCAGATCCTTACACGATCAGAGATAGCCAATAGAAAGGAATTAAGAGCTAGAATAACCGAAGGAGAAGGAAGGGAGAGAATGCATGAAGCACAGTATGGAGTGGGAATACCGGTTTGTAAGAGGAAGGAATAAAAACAATCTTGTTCAGTTGAAAGCGACGAACAACTGAACATTATATGATCGGGATCAGAAATACATTAATCGCTGGGAGGGTGCAATGGACAATAAGGAGAAGGCACGAGAGAATAACGTAACAATGAGGAAGGGAGCAAACTATGCCCAAAAAGCAAGCGGCAAATCGCGAAGAGATTGGAACGGCGCATAGAAGGAAAGTTGAGAAACCATGGAAAGCGTGGAGGGGAAGGTTGAATAGACAAGAAAAAGGAATTCGAATTGGAGAATGAGAAGACGTAGGAGTCAGAACACAGTTTGGAATGAGCAGCTGCAGACAGAAAGGTAAAATTAGAAGCTGAGAAGGCAGGAAGAAACCTACTAGAAGAAGAAGATAATCCAGCGAATGAGTCAACCAACTCATTTCCCTCGATTCCGGAATGGCCAGGAATCCAAAGGAAATCCGTTTGGATTAAGTGGGAAAGGAAAAGATCGTGAAAATGATAGTTTGAAATAGTAAGAAAGATAATATTGATACGGATTCGGTATTTATCTAGCGATGATGTCGAGCTAGAAATTATTCTCCGATTAAAATCATTAATTTTCGATCTCTCGGCATCATCCTATTATTTATCGTCGTCAGAAAATACGGCCGCGATATTTACGCGATCGAATATGTAATTTCCGATTTTTGTCGAATTTCTCGGCTCGGGAAATGTTAAGGGATTGTGTAAGTGTCCTGGTATGTGCGGTCTGCGATAACAGGATAGTGTCTTTCGGCCGCGTGAGCCGTGTGTGAAGATTAGCGCTGTAGCGGCTGTATGTGATTAATTGATAAGGATTGCGGTTATGTACCATTAATTTAAAATAAAATATCGAGCCGATCTGATTAAGTAAAGGCTGGTCGTAGTTACCGTTTAATGAGGTACGTAGCGAGTCGTCGTCGTCGTCGCGAATGCAACGTTTTTTTTCTAGTCGGTACTGAATGAATTTTACATAGAATTTACGTGGTTGCATTTTTTTCTGTAATATTATTGTTGTGATTATATACGCGTTTTTCTTTTAAAAGAACGGCTTCATTATTGGACATGTGATAGGGTTATCGTGACATCTTCTTGCGAAGACGTTACTGCCTGCGAGTGGCGGAATTCGTTTTTATCGGCAAAATTCTTCTCCCGCGATATATTTTTTTATTTTTGCTTATTTTTTTTTGGAAAGCCTGATAGCTCTGCGCAGCGGAGTTGATTCGGTCGTGGTAGGTCGTAATTTACCTCTGGCGCCCGTTTGTGTTTAGGATCTTGGGAGGGGGATTTAATTTATTTCCCCCGCGGATAAGCCGGTGGATAAATGTATTAATCCTATGAAATCATACTTACGTTCTATGAATTTCATAAAAATAAAATTACACAAATTAGTAATCAAGAATAAATTTGTTACACAATAATAAAAACAATTTTGTGCTTCTCTACTAAAATGTAATTTACTACAATCAAATTACAAGTGCATTGTATTTCAAAAATTTACCAACTTGTTAACAATTAATGCACGAAACAACAAAAGTAATTGCTTACAAAGTAGTAATGCATGGATATATATTGGCATATTTGTAATAGACTCAGGTTGTGGTGTAGCATTACCTGAATATTTGTAAGTAGTAGTTTATTACAAATTTATAGCCCTTTACATATACACCCTAATGTGTACTATTTGTTAATTTCACTAAATCCTGTCATCTAAACAAGAGGTTGCGATCATTTGCAGGTTATGCTAATGAAATAGATCTAAAAGCAATACAGCAACTCAAATGCTGCTCACAATAATCTGATGTGATATTGCACTATTTGCTGAATAAAATTGATTAAATGAACATTAAGAAAGAAATAGAGGATTCCGCATTCATTATTTGTCAGTCTAATTATGAAAATCGCATTGTTCATATTCAACAGTTTCGGTCTGAAATCCTCCGTGGAATAGTTGGAGCTCCTTACTTCGTTTCGAATAGCACGCTACACAACAATCTTCATATTCCATATGTTCAAGAATACTACACTATGCAGTACAGAAAATTTTTCGAGAAACTGTCATCTAGTGATAACACCAGTGTATCTAGCATGCACCACCAATATCTTCCGAGAAATCCACAGAGGAGGTTAAGAAGAACATGGTGTCGAGATTCGCTAAATTATAGCTAACGATGATATATACATATATCAGAGCGGTTAATTATAAATAGTATAAGTAAGCTCTCCTCACCTGACCCACGTGAGTGGTGTAGGGTAGGGTTATCAATGTTGTTGTCATCGATTCGGCGAAGATACTTAATAAGCCTTAAGAATAATTTATATATATATCGATGGTAAACTATTACAAGTAACCATCTAAATACTGTCATACCTTAATGGGGGTGGACAGTATAAATTAGAAGGCCTTATACAAAATAAAAATAATTAAATAACAAACAGTAGCAATGGTAATAGTGGTTAACGGACTGGGGTGGTGTAAAAAAAAAAAAAAAACAAAAAAAACTCTGACAATAAAAGCATGTTTTTAAAATACAGAATAGAACTTAAAATTTTGGATTCAGTTTATTTAACTGAGCTCATTGGATTTCCATAATACAAATAAACCAATATCCATAATAGATCTAATATTTCCATTTTCAATAGCATTGTTTTCACCGGTAAATAAAAAAAGTTAAATTAAACACCGTCTCCTAAAATTAGTAAGCTATGTAAAGAATGTTTAAGCCCACAGATGTAATTGCGATTACAAATTTTCATTGTAAAATGAAATTGTTGAAAACAAAGAAATACCTTCTATGATCGTATATGTATTGAAAGCACTTCATTGAAAAGCTGTTAACATAAGTGCAGCTTATTCTGACTGAAATTTTGAGGAACGAGTGCCAAACAGAAGTTGATGTAATATAGTAGTGGTAAACATAAACGAGGTGATAACATAGCTACTCTCTTGATCCAATTTTAAAGATATTGATTTGATTTCAGTTTTTAAAAATTTTCAGCATGGATATTATATATATATGAGCTATGTGTAAACTGTAATTCCTGGTATTATGATAATACATTATACAGTACTGGCTTAATATGAATACATTTGAATAATTGGAATCAGTAATACTGCAATATGTAATACGGTATTTTTATTCAATTAAAGTCATTAAAAGAAAAATATCGGGATTAATCGCGTATCGCTTTATGTTCGAATAAGTTTAAAAACAGCTTAGCCACGTAAACACAGCCCTGCAAAATGCAGAAACATAATATTATGATGTAATTAATTGCGAAAGAATCAGTTTTGTATATATTGGATCTTATGCCCAACTGTATAATAATTACCTAATCTGAATTTCATAGTAATAGAAGATTTTTAAATTGAACAAGAAGAAAGAATGTATAACATGTTAACACATGCCCCCTTTTAAAAAATTGTTCACAAAAATACTGCAGTCAGATCATATGATAATTTGAATGGGAAAAGTGTAATTAATCGTTTTCAATAACACATATTAGACTCCTGCTGGTTTAGTCAAATATATAGGGATAATCATAAGTTAATATGAATATATACAGTTTCATCAGCAATTTTTATTGACTTATAAAGGAATCACATTTCTAATTTTGTTTGATCTAGTCTCCATAATGCTAGGACATTTTCCAGGATTCTGATTAAATTATAATCAAATTTTAAGCTTTACCTTTTTCAAATGCAATACAATTATTATCATCTCACACAAAATTCTCCTCAAATTAAATCTCAGAGTGAAACAGATTTGCTGAATGAATAGAAATACTATGATGTTAAATATAGTGAAATGTTTTTGAATGGATCAGTAATATGAAGGCAATTCGGGTTGCCGCCGGCTCTGTTGAGGTAGAGGGGGACTGTTGCTGCTGAGACGGGTCTCTCGTTATGACCGGTATCGGTGATGGTGTATGCAAAAGTGATACCCGCGACGGTGCATGCAATGGGGTTAGCCACAGTGGTTATTTTGTTCACAACAGTGTGAATAGCGACTGTAGCTGTAAGGAATCTGAAGGAGAGCAGAATATTGTTGTTCAAATGAGTATTTTACTTACCCTGCAACTACTTTGCAAAAGCCGTACTAAAGGATGATGCATAAAATGCATCTGTAGTGAATTTTGTTTTTCTCATTATGTAACACGAATAACAGAAACGGCTAAATGAGAATGTGAAAACAATTGCGCAGGGTTCGCGAAATGCCCGTTTCGAAAAAGACAATGTTTATGTGATGAAGATTGTGAACAATGTTTGTGCGTACGACTTTGGAAAGTGAAGCAAATGTTGTTGGATGCAGGATCATTATGGGGGTTCATCTAGAAATATTTATACTGGAAAATTGAATATACATCCGAATGTGAAGATTGCTCCGAGTAATTAAATTGTTTTATAAATAGAGCGTCTACATAGATTTTTCCGATAGTTTAATATACTTCGCATGCTATTTTGAGTGTATAGCGGTTCGTTAACTTTTATGTCGTTTAAAAAATGTCTGGTATGAAGAAAAGGACGAATTATTGTTTTTCTTATCGATATTTTATTACTCCTAAAATACAGATGGATGGATTAGTATGCAATAAATGTGGCAGTTTCGGATATTGTTGCTGTGACTGTAAAACATTTATGAAAAATATGAATTATCTTGTTTGCGAAATTGGATGAAACTAATGTCTATCTTGCGTAGATGTTATTTTACTAAATGGTTATTATTTTACGCGATTGCGAACAAAGAGAAAACTCTATTGTCATTTTAGAAAATGTTTTGTAAATTAGAAGGTGCCGATGATAATAACGTTATAGCTCGTATAGTTTGTAACAAATAATGCACCGATGAATGCGTGTGTGTGTGTGTGTGTGTAAATGCGAAAGTAGAAAATTGAATTGAGACTGCAATTGCAAATATTGTCAATTTTCATTTTCACATAATACAGAAAAATAATTCTAATAATTATAAGCTTCCTTACCGATGGTGTGTATAAGAAGGGCGTGCGAATAAGAAATATTCCATTCTTCCGTATATTCTATACAGCTACGTACATAAATTTTCAGCGTTAAGGGAAATACCGAATAAAAGTTATTATATAATATATATAGAATAAGGTAAATGCGGCGTTTTCGTAGTTATTCGTGTCGTTCGTTTTTTTTCTTTTCCTTTTTTCTTTTCTTCGTTCGAAACGATTAAAGTGCCGATTGAAGCCGATTTAAAGCGCAAGTCTCGGGTCGTTAAACGAGACATTCACCAGCTAGTCGCAACGAGTCGTAATTTATATACGGGAAACGTCGATGACGAAGTTCGTAACAAGTTACGAGTTTACCTGGCTGAACTGGTTGAAGCGAAAAATAAATTTTTCGTGACGGTGGAAAGTCAGTTGGGTCAGTTGGATGACGCGGATGAAGAAAATTGCGAGCAAGAAGAAGAAAAATTACTCGACGAGAAAGATGCGGTAAGAGATCTAGTTATTGATATAATAGCGAAAGCAAATATAGTGTGCATGCCTGAAATCGATTCGAAAAGCGTTAACTCGCCACCCCACGACTCGTCCGAATATAAAAGCCATTCGTTTGTAAAATTGCCAAAAATCGCAATCCCGAAATTTGATGGAGATTTCCGAAAATTTAAAGACTTCAAAAGTTTGTTCGGAAAGCTGATTCACGACGAATCGGCAATTCCACTAACACAAAAATTATACTATCTCAAAGACGCGTTAGTTGGCGAAGCCGTAGCATTAATTCGAGATATCGAAATGTCGGACGAGGCGTATGTCGAAGCGTGGACTCGTATCGTCGATAGATACGACAATAATAGAACTATCATTCGTACTCATTTTCGCGATTTATTTTCGATACGCAAAATAAGTTCAGAGGCAGAATAACGCGGACTTTTAGACAAAGTGGATTTAGTGTTAAGAGGTCTTAAAATTCGCGGCGGAACTCCAGACAACTGGAGTACGATTATTTCTTATTTCGTTGCATCTAAATTAGACGAAAAAACATACGAAAATTTTGAACTATCGATTTCCGACAACAAAAAATTCCCGAGTTTCGATTCGTTACGCACTTTTCTAGAGAAAAGGGCTAATAATATCGAATTCCGCCGATTTCGATACGATTCGCAGCGAAAAGCTGATGCCGTAAAGCGTTCTTTTCATGTGGTGAGTAAGCCAAACTGTATTGCTTGCGACAATCAACACTTGTTGATCGATTGCGAAAATTTCGCAAAGAAATCGCCACTAGAAAGATTCGAATTAATAAAAAAAAGCCGTGGCTGTATTTTGTGTTTTCGGCTAAATCATTCGGTAGCCGTTTGTAAAGCGAAACCGTGTAACATTTGTCAGCAAAGGCATCATACCCTATTACATTTTGAAACTATTAGGCCGCATTCCCCGATTAGAGACGCAAACTCCACCGCCAGCTCACCGGAAAATCGCGCGGTTCAGAACCCGAGCACGAGCGCGCCCAGTTTGTCATGCTTGAAAACCGAATCGCAAGTTAAAACCGTATTGCTCCCGTCTGCGATAGTTCGGTTCGAATATAACGGAGTCAGCGGATTGGCCTGGAGTACTATTCGACAGTTGTTCACAAGCGACACTTGTAACCGATGCGTTCGTACGCAAATATAAATTGCCCGCTACAAAATCGCACAGCGAATTTTCGATAACAGGTGTCGGCGATTAGGCGATATCGTCACAGCATTGTTGCGCGTTAAAATTACAATCTCGATTGTCCGATTTCAGCTTGAACGTCACCGCAAATGTGGTGCCGGCATCTGCGTTGTCCTATCGGGTAGACTGCCTATCGTTGAAAAGCCGCATCCATACGTTTTCCGACCTACCTCTAGCCGATACTGCCTATTATAACTCCGTGGTGAAAATTGCCGCAATCGATTTATTAATTGGTGCGGAATATTACGAGAAATGCGTGGAAAATCGGACGGTAAAAATTTGACGAAATAACTCTCCGTGACACGTGGTTCGGTTGGACTCTGAGTGGACGAGCTTCAGCAGTTTTTTCGAAATCTCGAGCCGACTCGAGATCAACCTGTTTCTCCGCAAAAAATTGTTGCCTTTCGACCGTCATCATCGATGGTCAGTTAAAAAGATTTTGGGAGATAGAAGGCGCGAATCCACCGACGACCGATAACTCGCTCGAAAAAAGTAAGTGTGTGAAGCACTTCGAAGGCACACATTCTCGAGACTGCCGACGGGATAGTTCATGGTAAGATTGCCTTTCAAAACATCAGTGAGTAGTTCGAATGTAGATAGTGCTACATCAGTTACTGGATCTTCTGAAGCTGCTATTCAGCCAAGTTCCGCTAGTGGAGAAGTTATTACTGCTTCATCATATTCAATCGCTCATCCTCAAAATCATCCTCAGACAATAATTAACAAAATTTTAGATACAGTCGCGTCCGAGTCGGAGTTACAATTTATGGATGTGGAACGAGCGAATCGTAGTATATTCATGAGGAATATTTTATTAAGCACATTAAACAGTAATGGTACGGGTAACAATCAGTCGTCGACTTCATCTTTGCCTCCACAGCCGCCGCCGTCTCCTTTTTCAGCGACGGCTGGCCAAAATCGCACTGCGGTTTCGGCAGCGCCGCCAACGACTCCACTGTCCTTCACTCGCCGAATAATTTAGCTAATATCAGGGACGCGTTGGTCGGTAGAAATTTCAGTACCGAAACCTCTCGAAGGAAACCTATTTGTCCGATCGAAACACTGAATCAAACATTCAAACCATTGAACAGTTCCATTGTTCCACTTCCGGTTACTGAACTTGACGGTTCAGTCCGGGGGGAGCTGTTAACGGCTAAAATGCAACGACGCATTTTAGCTGTGTAAAAATAAATTAAGTCCGGTGCAGCGTACAACTGATATGTGAACAACAACGCTCGGCCGTTCCTTATCACTATTATCTGTTCCGGCTTTAATTCAACGTTCTATTCTATTCGATTCGATTAGTATACCTCGTTATTGTGTTTTTTCGGTAATTCGGTAATATCGTGTTTTTCGTTTTAATAGCCTCCTTTTTCGTTCTCTATATTCCGTTTTCGTCTTCTTTCGTATCGTTTTCCTCGTTTGCTATCGCTTCCTTCCTTCGTATTCCTCTTTGCGCTATTTTCCGTCATTATTACTTTCTTTGTCGTTCAAATATTTGAAATAGCCCTTTTCAGGGCTTAAGTCATATTCGTTTCCGTCGAATACATTTTTTTAATTATTCTGACTTTCGGTAATTTATTTGCAAAAACAATTTGGTCACATCATCCGAGGGGAAAAGTATCGGTCACTACAAGTCATATTAGAAGGCAGAACGCAAGGCAAGCGACCAAGAGGGAGAAGAAAATGTGGATGGACTGATAATGTAAAGGAATGAATGGGACTTTGTAGTTTCTGAGAGCTCGTTGAGGCAGCAAGAAGCAGAGCATTGGGAGCAGCCAACGCGTCATTGACGTAAGGCACCCAGAAGAAGAAGACCTGATGGAAAAAAAAAACATAATTGTAAAAGTAGCTCTGACTGTAACTATGCGCGGCACTTTTTGACACATCGTCTAATCAAAATAAAGAACAAAATAAACATAAGCGGTATATCTATAAAACACTCGCTCGGACTAAAAATAATCAATTACGCGCAACCGATTATAGAATTTTTATCGAAAATATATTGTGGGATATAGGTTCTCCTCTCAGTCCTACTCTTTTTAACGTTTACACTGTTGCTATAGCAACTCTTCCTTTAAACTCCCTTTCCTTATTCTGTGCCGATGATGTTGTTATTTTTTCCTCTTCTTGCGACATCGCAGCTGCCAACGAGTCGCTTAATTCTTCTCTGGCTATGCTACAACATTCTCTGTCGTCCGTTCATCTTCCTATTTCTCCTTCAAAATCTTCTTGCGTGGTTTTCTCTCTGCGTCTATACAATTCCACTTCTGTTAATATTTCCTTGAATCGGATGTCACTTCCTACCGTTAGTTGCTTCTGCTACCTTAGTTTACCTGAACAGTCAGCTAACCTTTATCTTTCCCGTTCTGCCATTAAAGACTGAACTTTTTGAAATCCTCATCACTAACCAAATAATATGGTGATCCTTTTGTACTCATTTCCTTGTATAAGTCCATTATTCGCTCCAAGTTCGATTACTGTTCATCTATCTATGGCTGTGCCTCCAAATCCCTTCTTTCCAAATTAAGTAGAATACAGAATTCCTGTCTCCGTTTATGTCTCGGTGCTCTTAAATCTTCTCTTATTTCAGTAATGCTTGCTGAATCTTATACGAGTACATCTCCTCTTTCAGTTCGAAGATCTTATTTGGGCTATCGTTTTCTTTCTAAACGTGTACCTTGCAGTTCCTGTCAACTTATTCCCTCCTACATTTCCATCGTCAGAAACTGGCGTTTTTGTTCATAATAAAATTCGCATCTTAGCCCTTATATCTCGCTGTCTTAGTTACATGTAATTATTAATATCTCCTCCAATCGTAACTTTTCCCACTATCTGATAATATCTGACTCCATGAGTGCCCTTCAGGCTATCAGTTTATTTCTTCCTTCTCCCTTATCAGACTTCATCATTCTTCATATACGGTCCTTCATACACAATCTGCCCTTTAGTCACTCTATCCGCGTTGATCTGCTGTAGGTCCCTGGTCATGGAGGCATCAAGGGTAATGAAATGGTGAATACTTTGGCTCAGGTTGCTGCCTGTTCCCGCTTTTACTTTAAAAAGATCCCTAGTATTAATCTATTGTCCTTAAGTAAGAAATTTCACTTTAAATCCTCTTTTACCAGTGATATTTCCTTCTACCTCTCAATTTAACCTAACCTTCCTACTAATTTTTGGTTCTCACAATTCTCTTCTTTTCCACGTTCTACTATTGTCCCTTGCTTCAATCACACTTTATTGCCCGCTTCCCGTTATCGACTCTCTTCGGTTTCCTCTCCTTATTGTACTATACATCCTAATGAAGTAGTTGTTTGTGACGCTAATCACATTTTCTTTGAGTGTTCTTTTCTTTCTGCGGAACATTCTTCTTTTTATTTCTTGCTCCCTACTGTGATTCCAATATCTTGTCCATTCCGTCTGAGTCTGTTGTTCATGCCATTGGTTCCTTTATTTCTGCCATTTCCGATCGAATTAAGTTTTAATTAGTTAACTCTTCTTCCTATTGTTTTTGGGTGAGATCCCTGGTTGACGACCCCCCTCCATCCAAAAAAAAATTTAAATTTTGTAAAAACCAAGTTATAGAAGGTCACTGGAAATATAAGCACAGTTGAATACAGTTTATTGGATTCAGAAGAGAAAGAAATTGCCACACACAATGGAGCGGACGGAATAAGCAAGCGTTGTAATCGTTGGTATTAATCAGGCGGTACACACACGTTACACACCAAAGAGAATGCCGTGTTCTGAAGGTGACCAGCAAAGAAACATCGAAATTTATGCATATTAAATCGTATCAGGTGATGCAACCCCGTAAGAGCCTTCTCTCTATATTCCCTTCCACAGCAACTCCTTCACCCCCGTTATGCGTTCCTCTATTTTAACTTACATGCCATCCTCTACACCATCGCCAAGTGCATTTCCAGCTTAGCGATCACCGCGGTTGTAGAACAATTTGGGTCCTCCATGGCGATCTCCAGTATATTATGGGCTGCATTGGACATAGCTTCGAACGCCTGGTCTAACGCATCAAGCCAGGCTTTGCTTTCAATCGTCCAATGCTGGAAGCTCCATTCGGCATTTTCAACATGACTATCATGCTAACGTGTGGTAAGAGCGTTCTGCGGATCAATCACATCCGAGACATTGATCACATGTCTGCCAATCACAGTCATATAGCTTCCCTGTACAATAAGAATATCTTTAAGCACCTCTGTAACCGTTCCTGTCAGGCTGATGGGGGCAAGGGCCTCACGCAACCGTTTGCCAATCACCACTTCATCATCTATCGCCTCAGCTTCAATCGCCACCGCACCGATATGTAGGAAACGTTAGTTCCTTGTACTGTCGCAACACTAATGTGACGCTTGCACTCCTACATTCCCTGGTGGTGGAAATTGGAACAGTGTCCTAGAAAATTGTAATTACCATTGGAGTCCAAGACGAACAATGAAATTTAAAAATTGCATCAGTGAGAACGATTTTAGCTTAGGAAGTTGTAGATAACCGCAATGGTAAAGTAATTAATTTGTGCGAAATAAAATCGGCAGCCGTCATAAATAAAAATTATCTCTTATCACTTAAAGGAAAAAATTATGTGTGAGAACGGACTGTAAATAAAATTCGAAGAGACGGCATTAGCGCTTACAGGACTGTTAAATAAATTCGGGAAAACTAAGTAGGTGAATAAATAAGGCCATTTGTTCTCCCCTTCCTGATCATTCCTGTGGTTTTATCATACTCCGCATACGCTTACTTATCCACGTTCTTTCTTCCCTTCATTCCATTCATATTGATTTTCTGTGGGTTCCTAGTCATTCGGGAACCTGCGATAATGAAGTAGCGGACTCTTTGGCTCGGGTTGCTGCCTCTTCTCACTTCTTCTTTAAAAAAGTCCCGTCGTCCAATTTCCTTCCGTTATGCAAAGATTTTCATCTTAGGTTTTGGTCGGATATGTACGTTTCCTCTTTCTCTAGCAATCGTTCTTTCTATCTGTCTGTCCAACCTAGTCTTCCTGCCAATCCGTGATTCTCTTTATTTCCTTCACTTCGTCGTTCTGTTATTGTCTCCCTTATTGTCTGCGCTCTTAAGCCATACTTTATTACCTTCCTCCCGTTTTTGTTTTTCGTTGGTTACCTCTCCATATTGTCTTCTTCACTCAAACGAAGAGCATGTTTGCGATGCGGACCATGTGTTCTTTGAGTGTTCATTTCTTTCTGCTAAGTGCTCTGCTTTCTACTTCAGTTTGCTGAGGCTTGGTCTTCCTACTCCATATTGGGCTTCTTTGCTATCTTTTCACTCTCCACAGATTGTTCCTATTATTTGTCCCTTTCTCCTAACAATGTCTGATCGTATCAAGATATAATTGATTCCTTCCTATTCTAATTGTTTCTCGGTAAAGGTCCCCCCGGTTGACAGGCCCAAAAAAAATTAATAAGATTAAAAAAAAATAAATAAATAAGTAATAATTGTAGAGATAAATGACGGAAGAGAGAGAGAGAGAGAGAGAGAAAAAAAAGAATATATCTATAAACGAAATAAACAGCTAACTAAATAAATAATTATGATAAACCTGACAGTAACAATGACTGCTGGTCGAGTAAAATGAAGCAGTGAAGAAATACATCGAAATATAAACGGTAGAAAGATAACAGAAAAAGATCAATGAACGATCTCACTGAGTTATCTGATATAATGAACGACGGAGTCGGTTACGGTTAAACTGATAACGCGAGAGAATCGAAGACAGCAATCACCACATGAAAAACCGACTTGTTCAAAACTATTTATATTACGGGGACGTGTAATGTTCCCATTACATGGAAAATACAAAAAATATAAATAAATAAATTATAGTGTAATGAGAGAGTAAATTCGTGAGTGTATGGGAACCTGTCGCTAGCTGGGGGTAATGCGCATGATGATTGGTATGATGAAGAGATGATTGGTAGGTCTACGACGGGGTGGAGACAGATCCGGAAGAAAAAAGATTGGTAAATGGCGAAAAATTAGAGAGGAGATTCAGTTCCATTTCTGCAAAGTTTGAAGTTAGTTCTCGAGTATACTTTTGTTCAAACGAAAGGTCAGCGAGACTGCGAATTGAGTCGTTGAAAAGAATAGCGGTTCGAACGAAAAATATGTAAGAACACGATCTAGCAAGACCGAGAACTAAATCAGTCGTCAAAGTTCGATTCAACGATTATAAAAATCCACTTGGTTTCAACTTAATCAACGCGTATCGTTCTTTCCAACAATATATTTCATATGGCCGGAAAAAAATATTTTTTTCCAAAAGTTCGAGCTTTTGGAGCCCGGAGAGGCTAATTTTAAGGTTGGAAATCCAGATGTTCCAAACCAGAGAAATACATATGATGCGTATATTTTCTACTTTGTTCCAAATTTTAAGCTATAATTACCAAGTCACAAAAAGAGGGCTACATTTCACTTTTTGTGCTTTTTTGAACTCCTTGGCAACTATGAAAGTTCCATTCGTTAAATGAAATATGGGTTCGTTTCCGACAAATAGCGATCTTTCCAATAATATATCACAAGCCCAAGACAGAAAAATATTTTTTTCTAAAATTTCGAGCATTGTCGCCACGGGGGACTAATTTTAAAGCTAGAAATCCGGATGTTCCAAACTAGGGAAATATACAGGGATACGGACATTTTTAATCGCGTTCAAAATTGTCAGCTGTAATACTCACGGCGCTAGGAGGAGGACACGTAATTTTTTTCGAATTTTTGAACTTTTCGGCAATTTAAAATAACTTTTGTACCGTTAATTTTTGATTTTATAAAAGGATTTCTGCATTTTATTTTATATTTTGAATTTCAGCTTTATAGGTTTATCGGTTGATGAGTTATGAATTTTTAAGGGTGATTCTTGAGGTCGTTTTAAATACCATATTATATATTTTTTAACGGTTTCTGGGGTTTTTTCCGCCCAGAGTAATCGGTCATTTGAAATTATAAATCGTTTTAAAGAAAATTTTAATTGTAATTTATGTTCCAAATTTGAAGTTTATAAGTCAAGCCGTTCCTGAGTTATTGATATTTATTTGATATTTTTGACGTTTTTGAACAATCTTATTAGGATTCCGCACATTATATGTGTACGGAATCTTAAAAATTAAATTAAAAGGGTAGTGAATTAAATTTGAAGACTCGACACCTTATGTTCACTAATAGTTATCTGTAAAAACGTTCAGGATTGAAGATAGCATGGATATTAGATATTCATTAACCATCTGTCAATTGTATCCCCGGATATTATGATCTTATATTATACAGTATGGGGCTCATGTGAATACATAGCTCAAATATTTATAATCAGTAATACTTCAATGAGTTATGAAGGTATTTCCATTTAGCTAAGCCCATTACAGAAAAATCTGGATTAATCACATATCTTCCAATATTTGTATATATTTAAAAATCAACAAGGTGATAACTTAGCTACTCTCTGGATTCAATTCCAACTATATTGATTAAATGTACAGAATTGAAGAAGGCAGGAAAATTAGACGTACATTTTAATTCCTGAAATTATGATATTACATTATGCAGTACTGGCTTAATTTGAATACATTTGAATATTTGTAATCAGTAATACAGCAATATGTTATATAGTACTTTTATTTACTTGAAGACATTATAAGAAAAATGTGGATTACTCAAAAATCGTTAATGTTTGAATAAATTTAAAAATTGTATAGTCATGTAAGCGAAGCTTTGTAAAATGCAAAAATTTAATATTATGATGTAATTAATTGCGAAAATATTAGTTTGAATATACTGGATTTTGTGTCTATCTGTATAAAATCAGCTACTGTGAATTTCATAGTAATAGAAAATTTTCAAATTGAACAAGAAGATTTATATAAATATTTACTGCAGTCAGATCATAAGATAGTTCTAATGCGGAAAGTGTAATGAATTGTTTCCAATAATATTATGCTCCATCTCGTCTAGGCAAATATTTAGGGATAATCATAAGTTAATAAAAACATATACAGTTGCATCAGTAAATTTTATTGATTTATAAAACAACTCACTTCTGATTCTGTTTGATCTAATCACCATAGTGCATGGACATTTCCTAAGGTACTGATTAAAGTATATTTAAATTTTAAGGCTTTACCCTTTTAAAATACAACAGAATTAGTGTCAAACAATTAAGTAGTCACACGAAATTCCCCTCAAATTAAATCTCTCTGTAAAACAGTTTTGCTGAATGGACAGAAATACTGCGATGTTAAAAATAGTAAATACATTTTTTGAACTGATAAGTAATATAGAGGCAGTTCACTTTTGCTGAAATTGTTAATAGCTAATAGTGAACTAGAATCAATATACCACATGAATTTTAGAAGTTAGTCTGCACGATTCCCGCAATGCGGGAGCACCATGATAACAACACTCATCTGATATGAGATTATGTTTTTTTTTAGATATTTACTACAGTCAGATGATAAAATAGTTTCAATAAAAAAAGTGTATAGAATTGTTTCCAATAATATTATGCTCCAACTAGTCTAGTCAAATATTTAAGTATAATCAGAAGTAAATTATGTTTCATGGACCCACAACACAAACACACTTCTGATTTTGTTCGATCTAATCAACAAGTTGTAATGACATTTTCTAGGATACTAATTAAACTATAATTTAATTTTAAGGCTTATCCTTTTTTAAATACAACAGAATTATTATCAAACATTAAGTAGTCACACAAAATTCCGCTCAAATTAAATCTTTTCGCGAAAGAATTTTGTGGTATGAATAGAAATACTATGATGTTAAAAACGGTGAAAACAATTTTTGAAAAATCCAGTAATATAGAGAGCAGCTCACATTTGCTGAAATTGTTAATAGCTAATGTGAAGGTACACCATCAGGAAATTAGAAGTTCGTCTGCTTGCTTCATGGAATGCATTTGCACCATGATCACAACGTTTATCTGATGTGAAATTGTGGATATGCTACAAGTGCAAGGCGAGAGTTTGCATTGTGTGAGAATGGGTTATATAAAAGGTCTGAACATGCGGGTTAAATGTTTGTAACAGTAAAATAGTGTTATGTGGTATAAGTAATGTTGTTTTCATTTAGGCATGTTGAGAAGAAACTAAGGCTTATTATGCAGCTTTCAATATTTGTCTGTATCTGGAGCTGCCGTGTAATGTAAATGATGTTCATAAAACACAGAATATACTACTACATATAAAAATCGATTCCAATATAATATCAGGAGGTACATAACCGTTTTGTGATTGTGAAACATAAAATTACTAACTAATAAATGTATTAATTACATAAAATCATACTTACCATCTATGAATTTAATAAATATAAAACTGTATAAATTAGTAAGCAAAAATAAATTTGTTATACATTAATAAAAACTGTGTTTTTTATACAGTATTTAAAAGTAATTCGCAACAAGGAAATTACAAGAATATTATATTTAAACATTTTTCCTACCTGTTACAAATTACGAGTATAGTTTGAAGCCCTAGCAGGTAATCAAAAAAAAATATAAAAACTTTAATAGATAAGACGGTGTAAAAATCGATTCAAATTGGAAGACTGATATCGGTGAAATGAATAATTGAAGTGCTATTAGCCAACATTATGTTGGGTAATGTCCTCGACTGGCGATCCCCCCAAAAAAAAAAAAAAAAAAGCCAATCGGAAGGGGTCAACTGTGATTGTTGGCATATCTGTTTAAGGGATGGATTTTCCCGTGTTTGATTCATTGTTTGTCTGGTTCTGATGATGAATAGAGCACCGCTATTGGAAGCGTTAACGAAAATAAATTGCGACGTAGTTTCCCGAAAAAAGTAGACAAATGGTTAATAAAAATAACCAGGAAAACTTAAAATCATTTTTTATATCGAATCGAAATAAAAATTTTTAATTCGGTTTATTTAAATCAGCTCAGTGGGTTTCCACAATGCAAATAAAACTATGAGCGTAATTAATCTAATATTTCCATAACCAATTTATTTTTTTTTCTTCAGTAAATTAAAGAAGATATTCTGGAAATTGATTCGACTGATTGTGAGCTGTTTATCTCCGCGTTCATTCCGAGAAAAGTTCACTTTCGTGGTTATAAAGTTTAGGTAGTCAGTGCAGATCGTACGATTAATTTACCTGTGGTACATTCGAACGGTTAGCGGTACTTACAATTAGTGACTTGTTCGCGCGCGCCGCGATCTCTTCGTCATGCTGCCTCACATAGTCACTCGTCGTATGACGATTATGCAACTGCACACGACAAGCTACTCCGCAGATGGATCTCTCTACCTCTTCGCAGAGTTCCTCTGATGATAGCGGTAGACCATCATCAGCTGCGTGCAGCAGCATCCAAACTTTTATGAGTACAGCGGCAACTCATCAGCTACACGACCAGGTCCACGCTACACTGCCTCCGCCCGCTGCTACAGTTGTACCTGCCTCGCCAGCTAAAACTGATAGGATATCGTCAATTCGGTTATCACTACGTGAAACCAAAGACAAGTGGCACATCGTCAAAAATAGAAATAGAGGAAGATCAGTAATTAGAAATTATTCTGGCTCTTCTCCATCCTCCGGCTTCTACACCACCACCGCACAGGCGGAATAGGTACGAATTCTTAGCGCTTGATGAATGACGACAGTAAGTACGACAATGCAAACGAAAATAAAATAGAAAACAAGACTAATGAAAATGAAACCAGCAAATCAAAGGTAAGCGATAAACCAATTATTCCGACGTCGAATTCAAAACATATCGTCAACTCGTCACAGTTAAACGCAAGCAATATTGTTAATAGTGCAAATGAAAATTGAATTAATGACTCAAACTCAGAAAACATCTCAAATAAAACCAGTAAAACAATACCTCCCATATTAGTAAAAAATATTAGCAATATCTTATCTCTCCGAACCGATTTACTTTCCGATCAAAACATTACATTTGCATTAAAGTCAACAAAACCGGAGTCACTATAATCCCCCAAAATGCGGACAGTTATTGTAAAATAATTAAACTATTACAAGCGAAAAATTATTATTTTTTCACATATCAATTACTAGATGAGAAACCCTTTTGGGTCATTATACAAAACTTGCATCCGTCTACGGACACGAACGAAATTAAAGCTGAATTGGAAAAATTAAGTTTCAGCGTCCGAAACATCGTGAACGTTATAAGAAACAAATCGCAGCTACCTATGCACTATGTCGATTTGAACCAGTCGCCGAAAAATTACGAAATCTTTATGTTAAATGGACTATTATACACGCTGGTAGAGGTTCAGGAATTTAATACCAAAAAACAACTTATGCAGTGCAAGAAATATCAGTTCTAGAGACATTCGCACAATTATTGCTACCTGCCATTTAGGCGCGTAAAATGTTGTAACAAACATGATCCTAAATACTGCAAAAAGTGCGTTACCGCGAAGCCAACTTGTGCTCTGTGCCGGGGCGATCATCCAGCAAATTATAAAGGGTGTCCAGAAAGCAAACGTGCAGTATATAAAAAACAAACACATATTCAAAATCGCCTTGCAAAAAAACCTAGAAGTAAGTCAGCGGGACTTCCCCACCTTACCAAGTAAATCTCTGATAAGCAGAAACCCATGGAATATAGGAATAAATAAGTTTACAAAAACGGAAACCAGCAACAACATCGGTTACAATAAATTTAGTAAGGAGGGCTATCCCAGCAGTATTCACAGAGATAGCAACCTAGTGGACCAATTCTCAACTAAAATCATAGGTGCTTTAGACACAATGTTAAATGACTTCAAAGCGCTGATTAATTCATTATTTTTGATACTAAACAAGCTACTTGATAAGCTAGTGTAATGACCAATAGAACTATAACTAATAAAACATTAACATTAATGCTATGGAACTCTAACGGAATAATATCAAAGAAAGCAGAGTTCGAATTATTCATCCATCAACATAGATTAGATTTTTGCATTAATCTGCGAGACACACTTAATATCAATGATGAGTTTCAACATTGCTGGCTATAATACCTATTGTATCTCTCATCTTGATGGGAAAACTCACGGAGGCGTGGCAGTGTTAGTAAGAACTGGGTCAACCCATCATCTAGTAAATTCAGAAGCCTCCTTCGCCTATTAACTGATGGCAGTCAGCATCAGTGTTGTGGGGTCAGAATTTACTATTGCAGCAATATACTGTCATCCGAAAATAATGCTATCCAAGGAGAGGAGTAATATTAGGAGATTTTAATGCCACCAGCACTTTATGGAAATGTCGAAAGGACAATTCCAGAGGTAGAATGCTGGTTAATTTAATTCGACAGCACAACTTGCAGGTATTAAACTGGATGAGCCGACCTACAAGCACCAAAACCGCATTCCAATAATACTTGACTTCTTTATAATAAAAAATTTACATCAGGTCTATTGTAGCTGCAAATCCCTGCCTCTCCTTAATTCAGACCACTCACCAGTCCTATCATGCATCACCATTCAAACAATACCCAAACCAAGACGGAGTTATTTAACAAATAATAGCACAAACTGGAGTGGATTCGCTAAACAAGTTGAACATAATACATACCAATTTAAATATTTCTTTAAAAATTTCAAATGAAATAGAAAATACAATAATCACCTTGGTAAGCAGTATCCATGAGGCGTGTAAATCAAATACTTTATATCCCAAAGAGAATAGATTTTCTGAAACCCATTTATTTTATACTCCGTTCAAAATAAGGGAAGTAATTCAATTAACAAGAAACGCAAACGTTCGATGACAGCAAAACAGACTTCCATCACGTAAACGATTCTATAACAGGCTATACAAACAGTTACGGAATAAAATAATTCGGTATAAAAATTTCAGATACTCACAGTTTTTGGCACAACTAAATCCGGAAGACGGATCGATATGGATATCTACAAACTCCTTTATCAATAAACTTCCCAAATCCCAAACCATTAGGAAACCTAATGGGGATTGGGCTAATACCGACGAGGACAAAGCTGAGACTTTCGGGAAGCACCTGTTCAATATATTTCAACCGTTTGAAAGGAAATGTCAGCTACAACATGAAATATCAGTTAAAGAATACCTTTCGGCACATTTGCAATTAACATGGCCAACTAAATACATATCGCCGAAGGAGGTACAAAATAAAATTAAACGCTTAAAAAACAAAAAAAGCTCCAGGTAAAGATTTTATAACCGCTGAAATAGCCAAAAATCTACCGAATAAAAGCCTGATATTATTGACATACATTTATAACGCTATCTTAAGAACAGGATGTTTCCCGCAAAAACATGGAAAGAATCCATTATCAAAATTATACCAAAACTTCATAAGGACTTAACAGCTCCTTTATCATATAGGCCAATTAGTTTGCTTAGTATATTGTCGAAGATTTTTGAGATGTTAATACGGGATCGAATTATAAAAGTAATTTCGAAAAAAAGATCTTGCCCAATCACCATTTTGGATTTCGTGCAAAACATTCGGCCGTACAACAAATTCATCGGATTTACGATAAAAAATAGCTCCGACACTGGAAAGGGAACAATATTGTAGCGTGGTCTTTCTTGATGTCGAGCAGGCATTCGATCGGGCGTGGTATCAAGGCCTCCTGTACAAACTGAAGAACATTCTGCCGAATGACATTTATGCGGTAATACAATCCTTCTTGTCAAGAAGAAGTTTTGTAGTGAAGATAAATTCATCAATGTCGGGAAAATACGGGATAAATGCATCCGTCCCACGGGGAAGTATACTTGCGCCATTGTTATATTCTCTTTACTCGGCGGATTTTCCAATACTAAAAACCACGGTAACAGCGACCTTCGCCGATGACACCTGCATCTTAGCTGCAAATAGTGATCCCTCGCGTGCTTCACCACTACTGCTGCAGGAGCACTTGAACAAGATTGAAGCATGGACAGAGAAATGGAAGATTAAAATAAATCATTCCAAAAGTTTACAGGTGACTTTTACGTTAAATCAATAGTCCTGTCCCCAGGTAGAAATAAATAAAAATGTTCTTCCGCAAAGCAACAGCGCTAAATACTTAGGATTAACCAATGCACCGAGTCTAACACGGAGGACCCATGTCGCACACAGAAGACAAAAAATTCTCTCAAGACTTAAAACCTTAAATAGCCTTATGAGAAAGAAGTCCGCTGTGAGCATGTTTTGTTAAAGACTAATCTACCTATCCGTACTGGCGCCAGTATGGAGGTATGGCGTCGAAGTATATGGCGCAACGTCCTAGAGCAATATTAACATAATTCAACAGCTTCAGTCTAAAATACTCAGACAAGTTGCCAACGCCCCTTATTTCGTGCCCAATAGAACACTCAATCATGATTTGAAGATCCCATTCGTGTAAGGCTATCAAAAACTTCGATATGGTGCGTTCTTTAGTAAACTTGAACTCAGTGAAAACATAGAAGCGTCCAGCATGTTCTCTTCATCTCTCCCTGGGAATCCGCGGGGAAGACTCAAGAGATACTGGTGTGGAGACGTATTACCCGGATAACCCCGAGAAAATTACAACAGCATCCACGGAATTAATTTCACTTGCTCAAACCTAATTTGTGTTGAACAATGCTATGAAACGCACTTAATTCGTGAAAGTTGGTTTTTTTTACTGTGATCAACATTGTTTATTGTGTGTAACGTAAAATGATAATAAGTTATTAGTATATTAGTTTAAAAAAATCTTTTTCTAATGAGAAGAGACATGAGGAAGTATTTACTTAACATAGAAAAAGTCAAGATTTAGTTAACTAAACAGCAGCGCAAATTGTGGTTCTAGGACCGGAATGGTGAAAAATAAAAAAAAAAATATAAAAATTAAATAACTTAAACTTCAACCTCTGATATTATGATATTACATTATACAGTATCGGGCTAATTTGAATACATAGTTTAAATATTTATAATCAGTAGTACTGCAATGTGTAATGTAGTATTTCTTTTTAATTAAAGCCCTCAAAATAAAAATCTGGACTAATCAAATACGGTTCAATGTTTGAATTGCTAACAAGTATATTGATTCTATGAAATCATACTCACCAGCTATGAATTTCATAAAAATAAAATTATTTTCATTAGTAATCAAGATATAAAGAATGTTTTAGCCTGCAGCTGTGATTATGATTAGTTTTTTGCATTTGTCACATTTCTGTTGCGAAACATGTATCTAACAGATACCATTTTTCTCTAAATACCAAATGATAAAATATAAATTTGTTGAAAAAATAAAAATAAAATGTACTAATATGTATTGAAAACACTTTATTGAAAAGCTTGTAACATAAATGCAGTTTATTCTGACTGAAATTTTGAAAAAAAGAAGTGAAAAACATGAATTAATTTAATATAAGAACGGTTAATAGTAAATGCGGTGATAACTAAGATCCTTTTTTGATTCAATTCTAACGATATTGATTTGATTTCAACTTCTATAAATGTTAAGAATTAAAGATAGTATAGATATTAGATACATATGAATTGTGTTCAAATTTTAATCCCTGATATTATGATATTACATTATACAGTTCTGGGCATATTTGAATAGGTGGTTTAAATTTTTATAATCACTAATACTGCAATGTGTGATATAGTGTTTCGATTTACGTGAGACCATTATAAAAAAAATCTGCATTAATCACATATCTTTCAATGATTGAATGAGTTTAAATATAGCATAGCCATGTAAGTGGCAAAAATATCAGTTTTTTTTTTTTTTTTTTATTTTTTTTTTTTAAAAACGTATATTTAAATTTTAACATTTTATAATCTTATATTTACGTCCGTCAAGCTTGCGCTTGTCGACGGAGTTCTTATTATTTATCTTATTCTAGGTTTTTAAAGTATATAAGCGCTCAATCATCCATCACTTTTATCCATCCATCCACTTCATTTACACATAGTTTCCTTTATTTAATTTTCCCTTTCGTTTATTTTATTATTTTGTTTATATTCTTTTCCATTTGTAACCACTTTCTAACACCCTCTTTCAGCTTCCTCTCCATTTTTTCCTTTATTATTTCTTCCGGCATTTTATTTAGCATTTGCGCCAACACATATTTATCCGTTTGCTCTCCATATTTTGTTCTGACTCTCGGGAGTTTATATCTGGGTCTATTTCTTAATTCTGTAGTTATCTCTATTCGTTTTTCTATCTTTGCTCTACTGTCTATTTTTAAGTGTTCCCAGAATTTTATACTTAAGTACAACCATCTTACGCTTAATAAGTTTTCTATTTTTAAAGTCTCTTCTGAATTTACATAGTTTCTTTTTTTTTGATATTAATCTTATACATTTCGTTTGTATCTTGTTTAATTTGCCTATATACGTTTTCCCGGCTATTCCCCATGCTTGTACTCCATATCTTAAGTGCGATTCAACCAGGGCATAATATATCATCTTTAATGTTTTATTACTTACATATTTCTTCAATGTATACAATGATGGTATTACTCCCCTTACCTTTTTTGCTACATAATCTGTATGTTTATCCCATCTTAAATGTTCATCTATTATGACTCCTAAGTACTTGTAACTTTTCACTCTTTCAATTTTCTCACAATTTATCCTTTGGCATTCCTCTTTGCTTTCTATATCATGAACACATTCATTTGAGTGCATTGTAACTTTCGGCTCAAAACTTTCTTTTGTTTTCTTTGGCGTCAACAGCATCATTTTGGTCTTAGTTATATTAATTCTTAAGTCAATTTAATATACTGCATTTTCTGCCCACCTGTAAATAATTACCCTCTGTGAATTTCATAGTAATGGAAGATTTTAAAACTGAACAAGGAGAAGGAATGTACAACATGTCGGAACATGCCCTCATTTATGAAATTATTAAACACATGCAGTCAGATAATAAAATAGTTCTAATGGGCAAAGTGTAATGAATTGTTTCCAATAATATTATGCTCCAGCTGGTCTAGTCAAATATTAAGAAATAATCATAAGTTAATAAAAACATATACAGTTGCATCAGCAAATTTTATTGACCTATAAACTTCTGATTTTGCTAGATCTACTCTCTGTGGTGGAATGAAATTTTCTACAATACTAATTAAATTATAAATAAATTTTAAGGCTTTAAAATTTTCAAATACAATAGAATTATTATCAAATATTTAAGCAGTCGCATAAAACGTCCCTCAAACAAAAGCTCTCTGTAAAACAGTTTTTCTGAATGAACAGACAAAGTATGATTTTAAGTATAGTGAAAACATTTTATGCATGGATCAGTAATATGAAGGCAGTTCACTTTTGCTGAAATTGTTAATAGCTAATAATGAATTAGAATCAATATACCACATGAATTTCAGAAGTTAGTCTGCACACTTCATACAATATATGTGCTCTGTAATTACAACAGTTTTTTGTTGTGAAATTATGAGTATTCTATGAGTGTAAGGTGAGAGTTTGCATTATGTAAGTGAGTTATATAAAAGGTCTGATTTCTGACCATGCAGGTTAAATTCATGCGTTGGTAATACTGTAATGTGCCATATGTAATTTGGTTTTAATTTAGGCCTGTTGAGATGAAATTGATTCTTATTATGCAGCTTAGAATATTTGTGTTTATTGAGAAGGTTTCAAGTTATATAAATGAAGTTTATTAAACACACATGATACAACTCATGTAGAAATTCAGCTGGAATATAGTGATTTATTACTGAAATTTGTGATTGTAGAACATAAAGTTACTAACAACTAAAGGTATTAACTCCGTGAAATCATACTTACGAACTATGAACATTATATAAATAAAATTGCATAAATTAGTAATAAAGAAAAAAAGTGTTATACATTAATAAAAACCAATTGTTTTTCTGTACTAAAATATAATTTGAACAACCAAATTAAAAAAATATTACATTTCATAAACCTATCAACTTGTTAAAAATTGTAGCTTAAAGCAACAAAATAAAGTGCTTACAAAGTAGTACTGCATGTATATATTGGCATACTTGCGACGGACATATTGGTTAGGGTGTTGCAATGGATGCATATTTGTGAGTAGTATGGTATCTTAATCTTATGTCACTTTACATATGTATCCTAATTTTTACTAATTGTTAATTTCTCTAAATCTTGATGATAAATCTTGACATCAAAACAAGAGGTTCCCGACCACTTGTAAGTCATACTAATTAAATAGAATTAATACAGTAACTCAGGTGCAGCTCACAATTAACTGCTGCAATATTGCACTACTTGCAGCATAAGGTTGTTCAAATGAACATTGAGAACAAGGTATAAAATATGTCGCCTTCATAATTTGTCAATCTTATTATTAAAATCTCATGATTCATATATTATTTATTATATTTGTGATTTAAGGAGGAGAGTACAGAGAAGAATACGCTATTGCTTCATATTAGCTTCCCCAGTTGATATCTATTAGCCAGATGTTATTTTAATGTCAGTTATCTTAGAAAATTGTAGAAAACTGAACTAACATTAATAAAATTTACCCTTACATGGAATTATCTTTTTCAACAAAAATTAAATTAAAAGCAATTCCAAATTAGTGAATTGTGTTTGAAGACATAGTACATTTTATTCATTAACAGTTAGCTGTAATCGATCTGAAGGAATGCCTAATAACAAATCATAGATATAAAAAGATATGTCAAGTTATTTGGGCAAGATGGCTTAACTGAAAATAAAAGCACGTTTCTAAAATACCAAACAGAACTAAGAACGTTTACGCGATTTTTTTTTTGGTTTTTTATTTTTTTGGGCCTGTCAATCTTTACCCAAAAACAATTTGGACAGGAAGGAATCAATCATATCTTGATATGGCCAGAAATTGTCAGGAGAAAGGAACAAATAATAGGAACAATCTGTGGAGAGCGA
The DNA here is from genome assembly GCA_039619475.1 of Icerya purchasi. Classification (NCBI taxonomy): domain Eukaryota; kingdom Metazoa; phylum Arthropoda; class Insecta; order Hemiptera; family Monophlebidae; genus Icerya; species Icerya purchasi. Next base: position 361,642,294 of record CM077116.1, read on the forward strand.
AAAGATAGGACATAGGGGACGCAATATGGAGTAAGAAGACTAAGTTGCAGCAAACTGAAAGAGAAAGCAGAGCACTCATCAGAAAGAGATGACCACTCAAAGAACACATGGTCCGCATCGCAAACGTGATCTTCGTTTGAGTGGAGAGGACAATATGGAGAGGCAACCAAAGAAAAACATAAACTGGAGAAAGGCAACAGAGAATGGTTAAAGCGCAAGCGAATAACCGAGACAGCAACAGAACGATGAATTGAAGGAAACAAAGAGAATCACATATTGGCAGGAAGACTAGGTTGGACAGACAGATAAAAAGAACAATTGTTAGAAAAAGAGGAAATTAACATATCCGACCAAAACCTAAGATGGAAACCTTTGCACAGCTGAAGGAGATTGCCCTTTAGAACTTTTTAAAAGAAAAACTGAGAAGAGGCAGCAACCCAAGTTAAGGAGTTTGCGGCTTCATTACCGAAGATGCCCAAATGACTAGGAATCCACAGCAAATCTATTTGAATATAATGAAGGGAAGAAAGAACATGGATAAGCGAGCGTATGCGGAGTATAATAAAATCACAGGAATGATCAGGAAACAGAGAACAAATGTCCTGAAGGGCGGTCATGGAGTCAGATATAATCAAGAATTTAGAGAAAATGTTCCACGTTTTCTTTCTTTGTCGTCCTTCCGTCACTCGCATATTATCCGTTTGTATTCGTGGTTTAATGTGTGTTCGGTATTTTCGCAACATTTGGTTATGTTCTCATAGAATATTCAAAAGAGAAAAAAAAGGCGAATCGTATAATTTAATTTATGAGAACAGAATGATTTTGTGAGCCGAGCAACTGCTCGTGCACCGGATGCTTACAATTAAATAACATGACGCATAATTCAGTTAGACAATGATGTTTCGTTCCATGGTCCGAATGCTGCTACAGTTAACGGAAAAGTGTAAACAAAAATAATAATGCGCGCTAGATTAATGCCCATAAATAATTAAAAACAAAGCGTTGCAGAAAAAATTCGTTTGTTATGATTATCGTATTTTCGAGGGAGGAACTATCTCTAACTAACAATGATCAGTTTTTCATATTTAATTTAGGGTTGTAGCGTACCACATTTAGCAAATTTACGTTTCCTCCTTTTCTAATCATCCCTCCTTTTATTTTTCCATCCAACCTAATCTTCCCACGCGGCCTTGGTTTTACGATTTTCCTTCGCTTCACCGCTCCGTTATTGTCCGTATTATCCGTTTACGTCTGAATCATACTCTTCTTCCTTCCTCACGTTTTCGTTTTCATCTCGCTCTTTCCCCTTATTGCTCTCTTCATCCTGACGACGTAGCCGTCTGTGATCCTGACCATATCCTCTTTGAATGTCCATCCCTCGTGAACGAACGTACCTCTTTGTATTCCAATCTGCTGTCACTCAAACTCCCTATTCCTTATTGTGCCTCGTATATCTTATCGTTTCCGTCGATCTCAGTTGTTCCTATCCTCAGTTCCTTTATCTTATCAATAGCTGACCGAATCTACATTTAACTGATCCTTCTCCTTCCTTTCGTTTCTGGGCGAAGATCCTTTGTTGATATGCCCAAAGGGGGGTTAAAAAAAAGCAAAAAAAAAAAACAAAAAGAGAAAGAAAACCTCCACCATACACCAAAAAAGAAAACAGGTACAGCGGTTGAGTGAAAGGTCGTTCTAACATTTGTGAATTATAGCGGACCACATTTACTGTAATTTTTTTTTTTTTATTTGGGTTTGTCAGCAAGGAAATTAGCCCAAGAAATGGGAGTAAAAGAAATCAGATTTTTATGCGACGTGAAACATTCAACAAGAACGTGTCAATCGCTTGGACGACAGAAGGAGAAGGAAGGGAAATAATAAATGCAGCGCAATAGGGAGTAGGCACATTGCTTGATAAGAGAAAGGAGTACAAGGAAGATTTTTCAGATGAAAGTGATAGGCATTCGAACATTATACAATCAAGATCACATACAAAGTGGCTGTTAGGAGAATGTAAAGGACAATATGGAGATGACGTGAGAGAGAATCGGAAAAGCGATGAAGGAAGCAAGCTGTGCCCAAAGCGGAGGCGGCATATCGCCGAGATGCTAGACGACGCATAAAAGGGAAGTCAAGAAACCAGGAGCATAGAGGAAGAGAAGGCTGGATGGACTAATACAAATAATCCGGGTTAGAGAATGAGGAGTGATAGGAGTTGAACCATAATGGTAATGCGCTGCAGAGGGCGAAAGCTTAATATTGATGGATGGAAATGTAGTAAGAAACCTGCCGGAAGAAGAAGCTCGCCGGGTTAATGAGTCAACTAACTTATTTCCTTCTATTCCGGAGTGACTAGGAATCCAAAGAAAATCAATCTTGATTGCACAAAAAAGGAAGAGGTCATGGATCATAGAACGTATAAAAAGGATTACGTAATCGGTAGAATGGAAAGGCAAAAGAGATGCAACAGCCTGTAGCACGCTTTGAGAGTCTGATAGAATAAGGATTTTACGAGAGACCTTCGAAGATCTGATGAAGAAAAGTGTATGGAGGATAGCAATAGACCCGGCACAGAAAGTTTAACAGAAGGAGGAAAGTTTAAAGGACTTAAAGTGATTTAAAGAAAGACAATGAAAGGCTACGCCAACTCCACTTGGGCTCTTGGAACTATCCATGTAGATTATAACATGGTTAGAAAAGCGAGAGTTTAAAGTTTGTAAAAATTCCGATCTAACAGCATGGTGCATAACGGGTCTAGGGGGAACAGGAGAATAAAAGCAATTAATTAGATGAAGGAAGGAGGAAAAGTTGAATGAAAAATATGGGAGCTTATCGTGAGTGTAAGTGTATGGTAAAAATTGAAGGAGCCGAGTAGAAATAAGAGACAGAATTGGTGTTTTATTGACACTAAATCGCCAATCCCGTAGAATGAGGGAATAAGAAGGAATAAGTGGGGAAAAGGAGATAGGCAGACGTTTAATGAGGAAGCGGTAACCTAAATAGGAACGCTGAATAAAGAGTGGAGGTATGTGGGTTTCAGCTTGAATAGCAGGGATATGAGAAGATTTCCGAGCTGCAAGACAGAGGCGGAGGCAAGTATTTTGGATGCGATCGAGGTTGGAGAGCAAGGACCTGGAAGAGTTACCATAAATAAAACAGCAATAATCCAGAGTGGAGCAGATACAGGATTTTTAGAACATGAGCAAGATGCACGGATCACCTCCTCAGTTCGTATGTGAAAGGGACTTGATAAGGTTGAGCCTTTTTATTGATGACACGTATATATGGTTAATATGCTTGTGGATCGAAAGATGACTATCCAAAAATACTCTCAAGTAACGGAAATGGTTATCAAGAGGGATCGGAATACTATTTAAGGAGAGACTAACTAAGGAAGGGTCAAAAGGACGAAGAGTAAAGACAACAGTAGAGGTTTTGGTTGGAGAGAAAGAAAGATGAATATTGGATAAAGCGCATTCCAAAATTGTTAAGTAGTGTTGCAGCTGGGAATTAGTGGCGGAGATACTACAATGGGTGGAGTAAATGAGGATGTCGTCAGCGGAAAATAGGGGAGAAGAGTTTGTTAACAGAGAAGCATTTTTAATTAGATAAACGTTAAAAACTGTTGGACTTAGACAAGAGCCCTGCGGCAGTCCACGAATAACCAGTCTAGAAGTAGGTTCGCGCGGAGAAAAGAGAATGATAGTCCTGGATTGGAAGAGACTAATGACAAGAGCAGAGGAGAAGGGTGGAATATTCAAGGAGAGCATAGAATCGAATAGGGTGAGAAGGTGGACCACAAAACCGGTGACAGGAATTGTTCTGTTTACATCAAAGCGCTCAATAATATCAAGGCTAGGACTGACTATGGTTAGTAATTTTTTTTTTTTTTTGGCCCGGACAGAACAGTTCATTTGGCCAGCAAACTACGCCAAAATTACTAATAATAGAAAATTCAGGAAGAGAAATTTCATTCTACAGTATAGCCGAAACTGCTAACAGTGCCCACAATGCTCAATGAAACAAAACAAACACAAACAAAATTTTTTCATTCTGGAAAAAGGAGCGAAGGAAAAAATAGATAAATATTTCTATCTCACATGATGACCACGGCAATGCTCACAATGCATTATGAGAAAAAGGAAGTAGTCACAGCCACACTGGACAAAGACTACAATGTAAGAAAAATAAGTAAAAATAACGGGGAAAAAAATCAAATAACAATTCTGTTTCTTTCAATAAACCTAAAAAGAACAAATAAAATTTTATCACTGGAACAGAGAAGATAAAAAATACACAATGGAGGATTAACTTTGCGACGATATACGAGACGGTTGTGTATTGTGGTGTTAATTATTGTTTATTCTATCGACGATTAAACTATCACTGATAACACGAACAAGTCAGAAACCGATTCAACGGATATAAATTAACGCGTAAGACTACTTTATTTATTAATTACAATTAACCTAATTATTACTGATATTTATTTTTAATGGCAAAAGGCAAAGCAGCAGCACGCCAAGCACCAGTTATAAAAAAGTGAACATCGAGGAGTTTGTTAATGAAACAGTTCCGGAAGGAATCAAAAGTCTACAAGCGGACATGAAAGAATTTAAAAAATTCTTTTCCTTCTTGTCCGACAAGTACGACGACATAGTGAGAATCAACACGTCACTGACTGAGAAAGTGAAAGCTTTACGAGAGCAAGTGGCCACCCTTATAGGTCAAGTTCAGAAGGAAGACGTACAGATCAAACAGCTGAAAAATGAAATACACAAGATGGATCAATATTCCCGCCGTGAAAATGTAGAATTCCACGGAATTACAGAGAAGCAAAATGAAAATCTTTCTGACATAGAACTATCCAAGTGGCAAAAGAGTTAAATGTGATCATCGAAGCAAAGGACATCATGGCAGTACATCGACTTCCATCAAAACACACGAAATTACCAAGACCGATAATAGCTAAAGCGGGGAGAGTTTAGCTGACCAAATTCTAGAAAACAAAAGGAAAACATCAATTCTAGACAACGACATAACTCAATCCGGGAGTTCGTTAAAAGTCTACATCAATGAAAACCTGACAAAGTACAATAAACATCTGTTCTGGCAAACAAAACAAAAAGCCACAACGATGAATTACAGCTTCTGGAGGTAATTTAAATTTCTGCTCAGTGATACCTTCTATAATAAACCCGGCTCCTACGTCTTCATTAAATCCACGGAATTTGGTACCATCGGTAAAGATCAACCGATAACCGTGGTATAATTCTTTCGCGATACCTAGAACAACGAAGTTCGCAATGTTACCAGGCAGCAGATGCAAATTCTGGCTTTTAATGGTGTTAATATTGATGTCCAGTTTGATAAGATTGAGGTCGTATCTGAAATTAAAATAATTGGAGGAAGAAGATGGCATAACTATCATACATCCTAGTTCTTTTGAGCAAGAGCGGCATTTTCTAGGGAACAAATCTCCGATCACTACTTACCTGCATGCATCGCTAAGTAAACCAAAAATATCAGTTCCATGAATTAATACTTATTTACTGTGAATTACATAGTAATATAAAATTTTGAAAATTAGATAATAAGAAGGAATTTATTATATGTTAATATGTATTATTTTTTAAGAATTTATATAACTACATTTAGCCACAGTTCTAATAGAGAAAGGATAGTAGCGTTTCCATTAAAACTTGCTTCAACTTATGTTATCATAAATTAATAAATACGTTTTTAAATGCTATAGCCTAAAATAACTAAAAATAATAATACCGATATTATAACTCTATAGAAATTAATAACTGTACAGTGTAAATCACCGAATAAAATTTTCGATCTTTTTCTGAATATATAATTATCTTTGACTCCATTTGTGCTCTTAAAGTTATTTCCTCACATTTCCCCTCTCGCACCTATGATTTCTTTATCCACCGTATTCGCTCTCTCATTTACACTCTTTTCTTACTTCATGCTATCCGCATTGATATGCTATGGGTCCCCAGTCAGATGGAGATAGTGGGTAACAAAATGGCAGATTCCTTGGCTCAGATTGTTGTATCCTCCCGATTTTATTTCACTAAAATTCCGACTTTTAATTTGTTCCCACTGTGTAAAAAGTTTTATGTTAGATTTTGGTCAGATTTTTACGTTTCCTCCTTTTCCGATCAACTTTCGTTTTATTTTTCCATTCAACCTAATCTTCCTAACTCGGCCTTAGTTTTACAATTTTCTTTCGCTTCACCGCTCCGTTATTGTCTTATCCATTTATATCTTAATCATACTTCCTCCTTTCCTTAGTTTCCCTCTTCATCCTGACGACGAAGCCGTCTGCGATCCTGGCCATATCTTCTTTGAATGTCCATTCCTCGTGAACGAGCGTACTTCTTTACACGCCGATCTGTTACCACTTTCCTTATTGCGTTTCGTATATCTAATCGTTTCCGTCGATCTCCGTTGTTCCGATCCTCAGCTCCTCTATTCTATCAATAGCTGACCGAATCTACATCTAACTGATTCTTTTCCCTCGTGCCATTTCTGTACGCAGATCCGTTGCTAACATGCCTAAAGGGGAGGATTAAAAAAAAGCAACTTTTTAATTCAATGCTCCGAAAGATTTTAACAATAAATATATTAAGCTAGTGATCGGCGATTTTAATAGTCATATTATAAACCGGAGATGTAGTGGTACCGACGATAATGGCGAAAAAATTGAAAGGTGGACAGTGGCAAAAAACTTGTTCTGATTCATGATCAAAATTACCGTTTTCTTTCGCAAGTGGAAAATGGAAAAAAGAATATAACCACGATTAATCTTCGTAACAAATGCAATAGAAAATTAATGTAATAGAGAAATTTTGGAGCCTATCGGAAAATCCAACATCGCTTAGTTAAATTAACGATTATCACACCTTTAAAACCGTGATCTATTCCAATAAAAAGGATGGTAAATTTTCAAAAAGCTGATTGGAAAAATTTTACAAAGCAACTGGGTCAACAAATGGTAACTATTAAACCGATACCTAAAGTACGAGTATATGAAGACTTTAAAGAACTTATAACAAACATAATAAACATAATGCAGGTTGTCGTGATCTATGGAAAGGCGCAATGAATATAATTGTAAAATAATGCAGTGAACTTGTAACATAGTTATAATGAATAATAAAAAAAATTTACTTACCTCGTCCATTAGATATAGAAGTAAATGCAACAAGCAGTAGTAATGTGGTTAAGAATAATTTAAACATAATATCAAAATTCATTTTACTAAATGTTCTTAAAAACGTTCTGTACTTTGTAATAGTTATTACTGTTTGGTGAACTTTCTACATATATTTTCTTATGAGCAAGAACTTATATCAGTTTAATATTTATTTTCTGATAATTCTTATTTGACACATTTCACCGATAAATTTTCCACAAGGAAAAGGACAAACTGTTCTGAGAAATTTATCGTTTGAAACTAAATATTCGGAATACGAGTAGTGTTAAAAAAAAAAAAAATAGTAAAAAAAGCAAAAAAAAAAGTGCGTGAAATTCCTGTATTCTCTATATTTATAAATGGCATCAGGACGTAAAGTGTTTTCAGCCAGTAAGACTATTTTTTTTTTTATTATTATTTAACGACACGCTCCGGAGCTTGGTCATTTGCGTCATTACTGTAAACTATAATTTATTATAAAAGTTACATGACTTTAGAAAGCAAATAAAAGATTAGAAAAAACAATAAAAATGCAAACTAAACTTTTCAGGGCCATAGCGAGGTTATTTATCCGGACAAAGAAACACCAGTACTGGATATATTTTGTCTTTTCTATTACAGAAGATATACCCAGCATCGTTATGTGGAGAAAAATTAAGTCTCTCAATGGAGCCTCGAATCATTCGTTGACTCCTGCGTTACTCATGAATGGCTCGCTGATTAAAGAATCGTCTGACGTTGTGAGAATCTTTGCGCTCCATTTTAAGAATTCCTCGTCGTCCTCCTTATATGATCCTTCCTTTGCAGCCATGAAACTAACCGTGGAACAACAAACAATATCTTTTAATTTCGACGAAAATGATCCTTTAAATATTCCTTTTACAATCCATGAGTTAAATTATCAACTAAACTGCAACATAAGGAATAGCGCACCTGGAGTTGATTCTATACATTCCTTTATGCTCAAACATCTTCCTACATCTGCTAGATTATTTCTGCTCTGCATCTACAACCAAATTTGGTCTTCTGGTTTTATCCCACAATCCTTAAAAACAACTCTCATTTTCCCGATGGTCAAGTCGAACAAAGACCTCTTCCTTCCTCAAAGCTATAGACTCATCTCGTTGATCTCAGTCCTTTCTAAGATAATGGAGAAAATGGTGAACCGACGCCTCTATTCCTATCTTGAATCCAAGAAAATCCTTTCTCCAATCTAAGCAGGCGGTCGAAAATATAAATCTGCACTCGTTCATCTTCTTAGTCTACAAAGGCAAATCCTAACAGCCCACAGTAGATCACAGCATCTCTACTCAGTCTTTTTTGACATAGAGAAAGCTTACGACCGTATATGGCGATATGGAGTGCTTAAAAAGCTGAAGAACACCGGAATTAGCGGACAATTTTATCCAGAGCTTCCTCACTGATAGAGCTATTCAAGTGAGAATAGGCTCTTCAGTATTTTCATCCTTCGCGACTGAAAATGGAATTCCACAGGGTTCGCCTTTAAGCGTAACCTCGTTTATCCTTTATATAAACGATATAGCAGATTGCTTAAGGCCGCCGGTAACAGCCCGTTTGTTCATTGATGACCTCAACATATCTCTTCTCTCGAAATTTCCCGCTAATGTGATGTCTATCCTACATTTAGCAATCAATAGAATACAAAACTGGGCGAAAAAGAATGGCTTAGATTTCTCATCCTCAAAAACTGCATGTGTTCAATTCCTAAAGAAGCGTCGTCCTATTTACAATCCCGATGTCACCCTCTATCTAAAATCCTACCTTCCATAAAGTTCCTGGGTTTAATGTTCGATGAGAGATTATCATGGGCTCCACACATGTCTATCCTTAAGCGTAGTTGCATGAAATCCTTGTCCATTTTAAAATTTTTATCCAACCACAAGTACAATATAGATCCGAAATTGCTGTTATCATCTTAAATAAACTGTCATATGGTTGTTAGGTGTATTCTTCCGCTAATAAAACACTTCTAAAATCTATCGATCCTATCCATAATACTTCTGTACGTATCATACTTGGGGCGCACCGGACTTCTTCTTTGTTGGGCGTTTGTGCTTTGGCGGACCTTCCTCCTTATCTATTATTCGCGATTATCTCACCTTTCGAGATTCTTTTTGTTATTCCTTTCCATATCAAATTTCTACCAGTAACTTCCAAATCCTATTCCTATCCTTTCCTGGCGATCCATTGGTCAAGGCTTTAACTTTTCTTTCTAAGGTAGGCATAAATTAGAGCGGTTAATCCGACCATTATAGCGCCCTGGAATCATGTTTCAACATCTATAAACATATCTTTAGCAGATTCATTAAAAGCATCTAACCTTTCTATATCTATGTCTCAAGTAGTATTAAATAGACTCGCCTCCATCTCTAACTTAATTCACATATGTACAGACGCAGCTAAAGCGAGTCCTACTAATTCTCCTTCACCAACTGCATGCGCTTACAAAATTGAAGACGTAATGTACACCGAGCGCCTAAATGACTACTGCTCTATTTTAAAGGCAGAAATGTTTGGGATCCTTCATTGTCTTGAAAGATATTCTTCAAGCCCGGCGTCTCCAAATGCCTTTCTTATTACCGACTCACTTCAATCTATCAAAGTCATGCAGAGCCCAGTTGCTACTAATTAAAATAAAAAACCTCCTATTCCAACTTTCACGATCTGAGGTATATGTCACATTCTTATGTGTCCCTGGCCATGTTGAGGTTCACAGCAATGAGCGGCTTGACTTGGCTGCTAAAGCAACTCTGAACTGCCTCGATTAAGGCCATCAGTCTTACTGATACACTTTGCTGAAGAGTAAAGTAAAATATGGTCATAACCAACGACCTGGCTCAGGTCCATAAAGTCCACCACTGACTCATGGTGGCCGCCGTTCACCGTCTCACGCAGGGATATCTCGATACTATCGAGACTGCTTCTGGAGCACACTGCACTGTCACACAATTACGTCTTTGAAGGAGCTCCCCCTCCGTCCACCTACCCATCTGTAAGGGTTCATGGCCTCACCAACCGTAGAGCATCTGCTGAAATGATGCCGGCATACTTCCCGTATTTCTAGTCATACCCCAACCCACCGTCTGTTGTTGAACCACCCGGATTGTGTTTGGGCAGTGTTGAATTTTGCAGCATCGAACAGACTGCACCACCTTCAGTAGTAGATAAATGCGGGGACTGGGAAGTCCGATAATCCGAACAGCAAAAAGCAGTCCAAACCGGTAATCCGAACCCCTAAACGTGTGCAGGGGGTTGAAACTAACCTAAGTAACCCAATTTCTTGCTCGGACGCCGAAAATTCACCCAAGTTTCCTACAATTTCCCCAAAATTCCCCCCGTGCGTTCCCCTGCACATTTCCGATAAACTGATCAGATTATTAATTAACATAAGTATATTAATTAATGTCTGAAAGTAACCCAAGTCTCCGACCCCCCTCCCGCCCACTGCGTTACCGCGGTTTTTCAAAATTCCGGGCTTAAGTATGAAAATTCCAAAATGTAACCCAAGTATGGTATTTAAAGCCAAAATTTAACCCAACACCCCCGTTCGCCCCTCACACATGTATATTACGATCCCGCGCACGCTCCGGTTGCCACCGCGAAAGCGCACGCGCCGTTCCCACGCATATTCCGATCTCCGCCGCGATATCACATCCGCACAAGCGTTCCGTTCACGATACCACAATTTTTTTATAAAATTAACTTAACTATATTTTTTTATTTACCGGATTCCCCGATCGTACAGACAAATGCGAAAGCACACGCACTGTTCCCGCGCATATATCTAACATAACGTTCTCCACTGCAAAAGCGCACACGCCGTTCCTCAGCATGCCTCCCACGTTCACGATACCGAGATTATTTTTAATATTTCAAAGTCTAAGTATGGAAATTTCAAAATTAGCCTAAATATGTTTTTTATTTTTCCGATTCCCTGATCTTACTGCCATATGCCATGGCGCACGTCCCGATCCCGCGCATATATCTAACATACCGTTAGCCTCCGCGAAAGCGCACGCGCCGATCCCGCGCACTCATTGTTTGCTTGCGGATACCGTATTTTTAAAAATATTTCAAAGCCTAAGTATATATTATTATTCATACACTGATCAATTTTTTAAGGATCTTTCGTATTTTTACAAGTATAGACGCACCCGCGACGAAAAATTCTCCGATCATAGCATTGCATGCAATCATCACCGCGTTATAGTATTTTTTTTAATTATTATTTTTTTTTTCACATAACAACCCAATCCCTGCTCTGTTGGCTAAACCTACAAGGTTATCCAAAACATTTACAAATTAACAAATCAATTATTTCTATACTCAAAAACTATCCTTAGTCTTCTTTACCCTTTCCACCCTCTTTTCCAATCGATTATAATATACATTATTTATTTTTTCTTATCCTTCCATCATCTTACACACTATGGTAGCTTAACATCCAATCCTGCACATACCGCTGCCGCTGTTTTAATATCTAATATATAGCATTCTATTTACTTTTACTACGACCATTAAACCCCCGATCGACGCTCCCGACGCTTCCGTCATTTCATATTGAGAGGTAATTATTTTTTATGTGACCACTATGAATGCCCACAGTCCATTCCCACACACTCATCTGTTGTCGTTAGTTCCCATATCGTTCATAATAACTTTTTTCAATTCCAAATATTATGGAATTATTCCAATTATATTTTTTTTATGCTTCCGATCATTTCTTCCGACTGTTGATAAATTTTTATTTTTTCTCCGATTCTAAAAATAAATCTCTCGATACCTTCACTGCCATGAATGTGCACACACCCTCTGCAGTTAGTTTCCATATCGATCATAATAATTTTTTTTCAAATCTAACTATTATAGAATTAACCAAAGTATATTTTCTTTACTTCAGATCATTTCTTCCGACTGTCCATAATTTTTTTATATTTTTTTCTACGGTTCAAAAAATAAATCCGACGAAGTCTTCATCAATATGATTGTACACAACATATTCCCTCGCACTCAAATGCTACCGTTAGTTCTCACATCATTCATAATAATTTTTCATGTCTAAGTATTACTGAATTATTCTGAGTATATTTTTTCACCTCCAAAAATTTTTTCCAAACATGGGTAATAAAATTAATTCAAGTATATTTTTTTATTTAACACAGTTTCAAAATTTCTCCCTCCCCTATCCATCCTACACAAATTACAAATCTTTCGTATTATTTTTCATGACTACATCCATCCGAAGCTACAGTGAAACCTAACCAACCATTCCCACGTTCACATATGCTAGAGCTGGTTTCCATATCATTCATATTAATTTTTTTCCGAGTCTATTAGTTTAAGAATATTTTTATTTATTTCAATCTCTAAATATTTTTTTTCTGAGTATTTTGTATTATACATATTTTTTCCCATCTCTATTATGTCTGCACACAGTCGTAACGAAAAAATGCGCTGCTCATATCCTTACATGCATGTTGTCATGACCTTGAATTCTTTCGTGTGACAATCAATATTATGTCTGCTGGGATCTTCCCCTTCATATCTTTCGTCGAAACCTGTTCACATGTACACACATACACACAAACACATATATCCAAAAGATCATCTGCAAACTTCGACCGTGCACACCTACAACCAACTTTCACCAAAGGAATGTGGGTTTTCTGTTTTCTGGTGCAGCCCTCCCTTTTCAAAGGCAAGCATCGAGCTAGATTGTCGAACGGATCTGATCGTGCAGTCAGTATTAGTGTTATGTCAAACGTGTGCATTTTGTAGAATCTGTGTTCTTCACGCGTTATTAAAGATTTGCCTTAACTTTAGAAGTAATAATTTTCTACGTTTTTAGTAAAAAGTTAAAAATATTATTCAAACATGAATAACAATGCCGATCCGATTGATATTAAAACCGCTGAATTTATTCAGAATTCATTTTCGAGTGATAGCGGCTCGCATTCGTCTTCTTCACCTCCAACACCACAATGTGATGATGGTTATACATCAGAAGAATCAACATCTTTTGTATGTAAAATCGTTGATCCCGTATTATTATCAGAACAAGTGAATGTAGCGGAATATTTTGTAGATATCAGCATCCATATAGATTGTAATTATAGTTTCCGAGTAACCGAACTAGCAATGATTGATATGTCTGGCGGGAAGCTGTATAAACCAAGCAGAGCATGGCATGCATCAAAAATGCCGCATTTACAATGTTCTTCAGTGAGTTATTACTTGAAAAACCCTTCATTATTTCCCTGTCGGGAAGAAATATTCATGGCACGCGATATATTCACAATATTGTCCCAAAAACCGAGAGCTCGCGTATATATTTTAACAGTATATGCTAAACTTACACTAATGGAACTTAACGAAAAGTCTGAATTGTTGCGTGACTTAGACTATGAAATCGTTAATATGGATCATGTCTTTCGAATGCCTAGTATTGAGGTTCTACATGAAGAGTATTTTGGTATAAGCAATTTGGTAACTTGTAAACACCATAATGAAAATGATAGTTTTCATTGTGCAGTGAAAAACGTTATGGTGATAAAGACCTGGTATGATCATGTTATCCATCCGCTGAAGCTTATGAATAATCTCAATATAAATGATTTAAGTCAGTTGTTCATTACAGTCACCAAAGAAATGATAATTACATTATTTCCGAGTTGTGTTGGAGACATTTATATATTTTTACCAGATAGATTAAAACAGGATGATACGATAAAATCACTTCTACCATGTTTTGAACATGAGAATGATGAAGAATATTATTTCGATGACGATACATTACGACATAGTACTCGAAATTGTATGAAAGTAAAAGATTGTATCGATTGTCAACGTACAATTCGCGCGGATTAAAAATTCATTAATTCATTCGTTTTAATAATTTTGTAAATATTTATATGTATATATTTGTATATATTTTTCCCTCGATACATTCATTCTCCTATTGTATATATTTTTTCCTTTTCCCTCGATATCCGTTCGTTCGTTCATTCTATTGTATATATTTTTTTCCTACATATTTTTCGTCTTTTTCCGATCTTTTTCGATTTACGTTTATTTAATTTATTTCTCTATCTACCTCTGTCTTCCCCTCTTAACTTGAAGTACTGGTAATGATGAACTTTTTTCAAAAATCTGAACCAGTTGTGTAAAATGTATATAATTATTGTTTAATTTTCGAATATAATCTTGCTTAATTTGTTCATATCTTTATAGATTAAAAAATTATATTTTTGCCTGTAATATTCCATCTTTTTTCTTTCTGTAACACACGAATCTAACTGTTCAACTTTTTCACATACATCACATATTTCCGCAGCTGTGAGAGATTTCATCTGTTTGTAGGATACAACCTCGGACTCTGATGGTTCTCTCAAAAATTTTTAAAATCTTTCGTAATCGCATTAAAAAAAAAAAAAATACATATATGGTTTAATATTTTATATTTTGTAAATACTTTTTCGCGATATATACGAAATCATTCTAAGATTCATTGATGTTAAATGTATAGAAAGAGACAGGTAGAAGAAACCTGGTAGTTTACGAGACATAGAATGTTCGAAGAAAAAACGCGCTAGCACGAGCAGATCAGGGTTGCAACGTGCGAGCGAGAGACTGCATGCATGTATGTGTGTGCGATAAAGGGAGATAATCTCCAGAACAACAACTTGATTGTAAAAAAAAAAACGTCGAAATCGTCTCTAGCCACCCCCCGAACAAGAGACGTATCGAAAACAAAAAAATAAAGGCAGTCTAAAAAAAAACTTCTTTTTTTCATTCATAGTATTTTGTTGTTAGAATACTTATGGTCGTTGCCGTTCTCGATCGCGCTCCACTGTAAAGACCTCTGAACACGCAATACTAACGTTGCCAACACTAAGTTCCATATCGAATATAATATTTTTTCCTGTGTTATAAAATTATCCCAAGTATATTTTTATTCTTTCGTTACGCTAAAAGTTTTTCAAATCTTTTTTAATATATATCGTGCACACAAATGTACGCCGCAGACACTTCTCGCTTCATTACCACTAATATATCTATACGTTCATTGTCTCTATTCTGATCATAATATAGTTTTTTTCAGGAAAATTGTAGAAAATGGCTCTTCGCTCCGTTCATACTATGTAATCTATTTCCAAAATTTAAATCATGCCTAATTACTTTAAAATCAGCTTAAATATATTTTATCATTTCCAAAATTAATAATCTCATTACAGATCATTATCTCATTTCCCGATCGTACATAATATATATATTTTTTTTGTTATTATTTTATTTGTTTCCGTAAGAATTCTGGATATTATTCATATCAAACATTTGACCTTCACATTGTACCTATATACTCATCTGTTTCAAAATTTTCAAAATAAGTATTATAAATAAATCCAAGTATACTATCCCAATATAAAAAAAAAACTCACATTGCATCTCCCATCAAACAATTAATTTTTTAGTATATCATACATATTATTTTTTTATCGTTTAAATTTTTCTTCAATTTGCAACTGTCATAATCTATAGAAAACGTCTTGTTGACTAGATGCATGACGAATACACTCCTTATAATTACATCATGAAATCATTTTTTCTTTAATTATTTTTTAACATCATGAAATTATAGTAGTATTTTTTAATTTTTTATTTTTCATACATGACAAAGATATTGAATTCATCACATCTATAAATGCATTCACTGTACGTCTCCATTAAACTATCATGAATTTTTAAAATTAGCCCAAACATACTATTTTTCACTATAAATTACGGTCGCTCCTGTAATTTTTTCTATATAATCACTAACCTACGAAATCACTTCGATCGTTTCACTCATACCGAAGCAATCACTCCTTTTCCTTCATACTATCTATCTTCAAAGTCTAATAATATAACATGAAATTAGTCTAAATATAAAAATCCTGCAACATGTTTTAAAATTAGTCGAAGTGGACTATTTTTTCACTATCAAATCCGATCATACATCATTTTTTTTCTATATTATCATTATTGCAAGACCCTACAAAATCGTTTCGCTCATTTTACTTATAGCAATGCAATCAATCCTTTTTTCCTAGTGCTAGCGATCTTTAAAATTTAATACTATAATACGAAATTATTCTAAATATGTATACGTTCATGCTAGCAAAATTATTACATCACCCCTTTTTTCTACTCAATTGTATGTATGTTTCCGAGAAATCTCATTATATATTTTCAAAATTAACTCCAGCCCACGTACTATTTTTATATTTCACTTATTTATAATTGTTTTAATCATATCTGATGCAAGACCCTGTAAAAGAATACAAGCAATTCCCACACATATAATTATTGTTCAGAGGTGTTGTGGGCATACTTTATCATATACTTTTGTAAGCTCATACCGAACGGACTTCATAACCTTTTATCATTCGTTTAGATGCGGAGACACACAACTTTTAGCGGAGCAATCTATTCTTTGCTAAACTGATGATTGAAGGAATCCTTTTTTTTTCTCCAAAAAAGCATGGAATAGCGAGGATTTTTTTACACGCTCAAAATAAATGAGATAATTATTTCTCTATATTTAATACATTACCAAGAATGTATATATCACTCGATTGACTCTTTCACTCATTCGTCGATTTCAAATGCGAAGGAAATTTTCATACCATGCTTTATTCATACATTTTATTTCTAAAACCCTATCACTTGAATAGAATGTTATAGGGCTGTTGTAAATGTATGAGTCTTATTATTTGAAATATAAAATTTGAAGGAAATTTATATATCTTGCATCGTTTTAAGATGTTTTATTTTTACATTTTTTTTTAATCTCCCTCTTACTATTATTTTTGAAATGGAGGTTGATGACTATGATTAGTATTTGTGATTATAGAGGGAGAGGTAAACGTTTTCCTCACTTTTGACTAATTGTAACCAATTTTCCAATGATTTTTTCACCATTTTTCATACATCTTACTACTTTTATGTTTGTTTTAATCAATTTTTCGCTATTTCACATCATTTTCCAGTGTTTTTTAGTACTTTTTACAAAATTTTCCTTGATCTTTCAATATGTTTGACAAGTTTTTTTCTTTTCTTTCTTACATCTCATTACTATTTCATTAATCGTCAATGATAACAGTACATATTTATGTTTTCAAACCTTACACTTCATCTGTACACATCTATGGCTTGTTGATTATTGTAGTTCTACAATCACTATCTCCATTTGATTATTGGATTTAATATTCACATCTTTGAACGTTTGATTTAATGAATTGACATGGACTTTGTATTTCGCTCGCCCGCTCAATATCTTCATCAGTCTATTATACCATCGTTTAATAAGAGCATCCACAAGGTTCGAGACGATTACTGGATGTTTTCTCAACACATTTACAGACCTACCCCCGTACACTAAGGAAATCTTTAAACATCTCTGTAATCACTCCTTTTAAGCTAGAGGGGGCAAGGGACTCCTATAATCGTTTTGACAATCAACACATCGTCGTCTATTGTCATGTCTTTACTCGCCGTTGCACAGACATGTAGTAAACGTTTTTTTCTTTTACAATTTTCTTATATTTCAACACTATTACAACATTTTACATCATTTCTAACTAATTTTAATCAGTTTTACATTATTTCTTAACATGTTCTTATGTTTTAGGGTCTTTTTGCGCTATTTTTTTCACCAATTGATGCTTTTTCTCAGAATTTTCTTGCGTTTTAGTGTCTTTCACACAATTTTACTCAATTTTCATCATCTTCGTCAGTTTTTCATTTATCTCATACATTATATGTCTAAATGTGTCGAATATCCATCCTTTTAACTACAAATATTTTATAATTTGATATGGTCATAGATAATAACAAAAGATTTAATTCAATATTGTTTACAATTTATTCAATAATTTTTATGACATTCATCATAATCAATAAAAATAATCATTGCTTCATTGCTTCAATGTTAAATTCTAATATATCATTATCAGCTATTAATATTTTACACCATAAAACGTCTAATTTAACTGAATATATCCTTCTTCAGCCAACTTTTCTTCAATCATCCGAATTTCAGTATCTAAACCATTATTTCCTGATTGTTTAGATTTGTGTAGTACCAATAATCGTTCAACCAATTCATTAGGATCGTCAGAATAATTGAAATGAGAGTCTTCAAGATTTACTTTGCGAACAGTTCTATATGCACGTTTCTTTTTCGTTTTACCTGGATAAACTTTTACATTTTTTATGATGGATTGAAACAGAGGACGTATTATTTTTCTGTATTTAGGAAGCGGAGTACCCTTTAATACACCAGTAACACGTACGTGAGCTCCGGTAAATTCCAGTATTTGTTTATATAAAGCTAAATCATTATTTGTATATTTATTCTCATCAACATTTGTTTCCATCAGTAAATGAATCAGTCCTTGTGTGTAAGGAAATTTAGATAGTGTTCTTCCTTTTCCTAAATAAATTTCACCACACTTTCGATTCCACGAAATTGGTGTTGAACCCATCATATACTCATGAGTGTTAGCATTATATTGTATTCCATACACAGGATCATTTGGTACAGGTTCACCACCATCTATTTGAAATGGAGCCATTTCATGTATGTTAATAGCCTTATATCCAGACTTATTATCGCGATTTTCATATTCTTCTTCATTTTCAATATCAGTCTCATAATCACGTTTCCAGCTGTCATTATAAAGTTTGTGACGTTTCACCATTGATGTATCATCACTTATTCCATCAGAATCATTTTTCATCTTTTTAGGTATTTGTAATGTTTCCCGAATATCCAATAACTGTTTTGTAACAGGTTCAAGCATGATAGATGACATATTTGTAATAGATTTCCAGGTCTGTAATGCATTATATTTTTTCATTATATCGCTGCGTATCCTTTCCAGTTCACTTTTAAGAATTGCTTCTTTATTTATTCCATTATTACCAACATTAACCATCACTTTACTCATTGACATCATTATTACAGATAATTAAAAATTTGTCAAAACACACATGTACAACTTCTCTATGTATACATTTCACAATCTATTTTGATCACAGAGAGTTAATGCATATTCATCATCAGTAATTTATAGAATGTTTTTCAAGGCTTAAAGAAATATACAGTGCTAACATGCTTACTACGAGTATATACATACTGTATTTCAATCTGTTCCCTAAATACACTATTTATGAAACAAATTCTTTATAAATAAATATAAACACCAAAAATGGGGTAAGAAATCTTAATGTAATTTAAGAATCATATTATTTATTTTTCAATATACTAATATCTCAAAATATGTGATAACACCTAAACTTTTACCAATGATATTACAAAATCTAGAGCAGTGTGATTCACACACATATATATCTACATATATATCTACATATATACATACATATCTACACATATACATATATATATCTACATATATACATATATATATCTACATATATACATATATATATCTACATATATACATATATATATCTACATATATACATATATATATCTACATATATACATATATATATCTACATATATACATATATATATCTACATATATACATATATATCAACATATACACATATATATCTACATATATACATATATATCGACATGTACTAATATATATCTACATATGACATGCTATACTTTATGAGATCAGTATGTTACAAAAATTATAATTTTTTTATATTATGTACTATTTTTTATTACTTAAATTATACTTCACGTTATATAAGTTATACAAATTTCAATATATCAAGCTAGGGTGGATTTGCTTGAAATGTAACATCGGCCTAAGCAGTTGATGGAATAAAAGTGAATTTGTCATATTTTATAGTTTTGAGGGGGCTTGTTTCTGTATTATTGAAGATGGATCATATGGTGGTATTTGAAACAAGCCTCCTCAAAACTATAAAATATGACAAATTCACTTTTATTCCATCAACTGCTTAGGCCGATGTTACATTTCAAGCAAATCCACCCTAGCTTGATATATTGAAATTTGTATAACTTATATAACGTGAAGTATAATTTAAGTAATAAAAAATAGTACATAATATAAAAAAATTATAATTTTTGTTAAAAATTATTTAAAGTGTAGTGTTGTTGAGTAATTTTGTGTAGAATGTCCCAAAAAGAAAAACATGTACCTTTAGTGACATTTGTGAAATTTATATCATTTTATAAATTGTGTTTGTATAACAATATTGTTAGTTGATAATTGAATTCTGTAACATACTGATCTCATAAAGTATAGCATGTCATATGTAGATATATATTAGTATATGTCGATATATATGTATATATGTAGATATATATGTGTATATGTTGATATATATGTATATATGTAGATATATATATGTATATATGTAGATATATATATGTATATATGTAGATATATATATGTATATATGTAGATATGTATGTATATATGTAGATATAT
Source organism: Icerya purchasi (assembly GCA_039619475.1). Classification (NCBI taxonomy): domain Eukaryota; kingdom Metazoa; phylum Arthropoda; class Insecta; order Hemiptera; family Monophlebidae; genus Icerya; species Icerya purchasi. The sequence continues at coordinate 361,662,998 of CM077116.1, forward strand.
ATGTGTATATGTTGATATATATGTATATATGTAGATATATATATATATATATATATATATGTATATATGTAGATATATATGTAGATATATATGTGTGTGAATCACACTGCTCTAGATTTTGTAATATCATTGGTAAAAGTTTAGGTGTTATCACATATTTTGAGATATTAGTATATTGAAAAATAAATAATATGATTCTTAAATTACATTAAGATTTCTTACCCCATTTTTGGTGTTTATATTTATTTATAAAGAATTTGTTTCATAAATAGTGTATTTAGGGAACAGATTGAAATACAGTATGTATATACTCGTAGTAAGCATGTTAGCACTGTATATTTCTTTAAGCCTTGAAAAACATTCTATAAATTACTGATGATGAATATGCATTAACTCTCTGTGATCAAAATAGATTGTGAAATGTATACATAGAGAAGTTGTACATGTGTGTTTTGACAAATTTTTAATTATCTGTAATAATGATGTCAATGAGTAAAGTGATGGTTAATGTTGGTAATAATGGAATAAATAAAGAAGCAATTCTTAAAAGTGAACTGGAAAGGATACGCAGCGATATAATGAAAAAATATAATGCATTACAGACCTGGAAATCTATTACAAATATGTCATCTATCATGCTTGAACCTGTTACAAAACAGTTATTGGATATTCGGGAAACATTACAAATACCTAAAAAGATGAAAAATGATTCTGATGGAATAAGTGATGATACATCAATGGTGAAACGTCACAAACTTTATAATGACAGCTGGAAACGTGATTATGAGACTGATATTGAAAATGAAGAAGAATATGAAAATCGCGATAATAAGTCTGGATATAAGGCTATTAACATACATGAAATGGCTCCATTTCAAATAGATGGTGGTGAACCTGTACCAAATGATCCTGTGTATGGAATACAATATAATGCTAACACTCATGAGTATATGATGGGTTCAACACCAATTTCGTGGAATCGAAAGTGTGGTGAAATTTATTTAGGAAAAGGAAGAACACTATCTAAATTTCCTTACACACAAGGACTGATTCATTTACTGATGGAAACAAATGTTGATGAGAATAAATATACAAATAATGATTTAGCTTTATATAAACAAATACTGGAATTTACCGGAGCTCACGTACGTGTTACTGGTGTATTAAAGGGTACTCCGCTTCCTAAATACAGAAAAATAATACGTCCTCTGTTTCAATCCATCATAAAAAATGTAAAAGTTTATCCAGGTAAAACGAAAAAGAAACGTGCATATAGAACTGTTCGCAAAGTAAATCTTGAAGACTCTCATTTCAATTATTCTGACGATCCTAATGAATTGGTTGAACGATTATTGGTACTACACAAATCTAAACAATCAGGAAATAATGGTTTAGATACTGAAATTCGGATGATTGAAGAAAAGTTGGCTGAAGAAGGATATATTCAGTTAAATTAGACGTTTTATGGTGTAAAATATTAATAGCTGATAATGATATATTAGAATTTAACATTGAAGCAATGAAGCAATGATTATTTTTATTGATTATGATGAATGTCATAAAAATTATTGAATAAATTGTAAACAATATTGAATTAAATCTTTTGTTATTATCTATGACCATATCAAATTATAAAATATTTGTAGTTAAAAGGATGGATATTCGACACATTTAGACATATAATGTATGAGATAAATGAAAAACTGACGAAGATGATGAAAATTGAGTAAAATTGTGTGAAAGACACTAAAACGCAAGAAAATTCTGAGAAAAAGCATCAATTGGTGAAAAAAATAGCGCAAAAAGACCCTAAAACATAAGAACATGTTAAGAAATAATGTAAAACTGATTAAAATTAGTTAGAAATGATGTAAAATGTTGTAATAGTGTTGAAATATAAGAAAATTGTAAAAGAAAAAAACGTTTACTACATGTCTGTGCAACGGCGAGTAAAGACATGACAATAGACGACGATGTGTTGATTGTCAAAACGATTATAGGAGTCCCTTGCCCCCTCTAGCTTAAAAGGAGTGATTACAGAGATGTTTAAAGATTTCCTTAGTGTACGGGGGTAGGTCTGTAAATGTGTTGAGAAAACATCCAGTAATCGTCTCGAACCTTGTGGATGCTCTTATTAAACGATGGTATAATAGACTGATGAAGATATTGAGCGGGCGAGCGAAATACAAAGTCCATGTCAATTCATTAAATCAAACGTTCAAAGATGTGAATATTAAATCCAATAATCAAATGGAGATAGTGATTGTAGAACTACAATAATCAACAAGCCATAGATGTGTACAGATGAAGTGTAAGGTTTGAAAACATAAATATGTACTGTTATCATTGACGATTAATGAAATAGTAATGAGATGTAAGAAAGAAAAGAAAAAAACTTGTCAAACATATTGAAAGATCAAGGAAAATTTTGTAAAAAGTACTAAAAAACACTGGAAAATGATGTGAAATAGCGAAAAATTGATTAAAACAAACATAAAAGTAGTAAGATGTATGAAAAATGGTGAAAAAATCATTGGAAAATTGGTTACAATTAGTCAAAAGTGAGGAAAACGTTTACCTCTCCCTCTATAATCACAAATACTAATCATAGTCATCAACCTCCATTTCAAAAATAATAGTAAGAGGGAGATTAAAAAAAAATGTAAAAATAAAACATCTTAAAACGATGCAAGATATATAAATTTCCTTCAAATTTTATATTTCAAATAATAAGACTCATACATTTACAACAGCCCTATAACATTCTATTCAAGTGATAGGGTTTTAGAAATAAAATGTATGAATAAAGCATGGTATGAAAATTTCCTTCGCATTTGAAATCGACGAATGAGTGAAAGAGTCAATCGAGTGATATATACATTCTTGGTAATGTATTAAATATAGAGAAATAATTATCTCATTTATTTTGAGCGTGTAAAAAAATCCTCGCTATTCCATGCTTTTTTGGAGAAAAAAAAAGGATTCCTTCAATCATCAGTTTAGCAAAGAATAGATTGCTCCGCTAAAAGTTGTGTGTCTCCGCATCTAAACGAATGATAAAAGGTTATGAAGTCCGTTCGGTATGAGCTTACAAAAGTATATGATAAAGTATGCCCACAACACCTCTGAACAATAATTATATGTGTGGGAATTGCTTGTATTCTTTTACAGGGTCTTGCATCAGATATGATTAAAACAATTATAAATAAGTGAAATATAAAAATAGTACGTGGGCTGGAGTTAATTTTGAAAATATATAATGAGATTTCTCGGAAACATACATACAATTGAGTAGAAAAAAGGGGTGATGTAATAATTTTGCTAGCATGAACGTATACATATTTAGAATAATTTCGTATTATAGTATTAAATTTTAAAGATCGCTAGCACTAGGAAAAAAGGATTGATTGCATTGCTATAAGTAAAATGAGCGAAACGATTTTGTAGGGTCTTGCAATAATGATAATATAGAAAAAAAATGATGTATGATCGGATTTGATAGTGAAAAAATAGTCCACTTCGACTAATTTTAAAACATGTTGCAGGATTTTTATATTTAGACTAATTTCATGTTATATTATTAGACTTTGAAGATAGATAGTATGAAGGAAAAGGAGTGATTGCTTCGGTATGAGTGAAACGATCGAAGTGATTTCGTAGGTTAGTGATTATATAGAAAAAATTACAGGAGCGACCGTAATTTATAGTGAAAAATAGTATGTTTGGGCTAATTTTAAAAATTCATGATAGTTTAATGGAGACGTACAGTGAATGCATTTATAGATGTGATGAATTCAATATCTTTGTCATGTATGAAAAATAAAAAATTAAAAAATACTACTATAATTTCATGATGTTAAAAAATAATTAAAGAAAAAATGATTTCATGATGTAATTATAAGGAGTGTATTCGTCATGCATCTAGTCAACAAGACGTTTTCTATAGATTATGACAGTTGCAAATTGAAGAAAAATTTAAACGATAAAAAAATAATATGTATGATATACTAAAAAATTAATTGTTTGATGGGAGATGCAATGTGAGTTTTTTTTTTATATTGGGATAGTATACTTGGATTTATTTATAATACTTATTTTGAAAATTTTGAAACAGATGAGTATATAGGTACAATGTGAAGGTCAAATGTTTGATATGAATAATATCCAGAATTCTTACGGAAACAAATAAAATAATAACAAAAAAAATATATATATTATGTACGATCGGGAAATGAGATAATGATCTGTAATGAGATTATTAATTTTGGAAATGATAAAATATATTTAAGCTGATTTTAAAGTAATTAGGCATGATTTAAATTTTGGAAATAGATTACATAGTATGAACGGAGCGAAGAGCCATTTTCTACGATTTTCCTGAAAAAAACTATATTATGATCAGAATAGAGACAATGAACGTATAGATATATTAGTGGTAATGAAGCGAGAAGTGTCTGCGGCGTACATTTGTGTGCACGATATATATTAAAAAAGATTTGAAAAACTTTTAGCGTAACGAAAGAATAAAAATATACTTGGGATAATTTTATAACACAGGAAAAAATATTATATTCGATATGGAACTTAGTGTTGGCAACGTTAGTATTGCGTGTTCAGAGGTCTTTACAGTGGAGCGCGATCGAGAACGGCAACGACCATAAGTATTCTAACAACAAAATACTATGAATGAAAAAAAGAAGTTTTTTTTTAGACTGCCTTTATTTTTTTGTTTTCGATACGTCTCTTGTTCGGGGGGTGGCTAGAGACGATTTCGACGTTTTTTTTTTTACAATCAAGTTGTTGTTCTGGAGATTATCTCCCTTTATCGCACACACATACATGCATGCAGTCTCTCGCTCGCACGTTGCAACCCTGATCTGCTCGTGCTAGCGCGTTTTTTCTTCGAACATTCTATGTCTCGTAAACTACCAGGTTTCTTCTACCTGTCTCTTTCTATACATTTAACATCAATGAATCTTAGAATGATTTCGTATATATCGCGAAAAAGTATTTACAAAATATAAAATATTAAACCATATATGTATTTTTTTTTTTTTTAATGCGATTACGAAAGATTTTAAAAATTTTTGAGAGAACCATCAGAGTCCGAGGTTGTATCCTACAAACAGATGAAATCTCTCACAGCTGCGGAAATATGTGATGTATGTGAAAAAGTTGAACAGTTAGATTCGTGTGTTACAGAAAGAAAAAAGATGGAATATTACAGGCAAAAATATAATTTTTTAATCTATAAAGATATGAACAAATTAAGCAAGATTATATTCGAAAATTAAACAATAATTATATACATTTTACACAACTGGTTCAGATTTTTGAAAAAAGTTCATCATTACCAGTACTTCAAGTTAAGAGGGGAAGACAGAGGTAGATAGAGAAATAAATTAAATAAACGTAAATCGAAAAAGATCGGAAAAAGACGAAAAATATGTAGGAAAAAAATATATACAATAGAATGAACGAACGAACGGATATCGAGGGAAAAGGAAAAAATATATACAATAGGAGAATGAATGTATCGAGGGAAAAATATATACAAATATATACATATAAATATTTACAAAATTATTAAAACGAATGAATTAATGAATTTTTAATCCGCGCGAATTGTACGTTGACAATCGATACAATCTTTTACTTTCATACAATTTCGAGTACTATGTCGTAATGTATCGTCATCGAAATAATATTCTTCATCATTCTCATGTTCAAAACATGGTAGAAGTGATTTTATCGTATCATCCTGTTTTAATCTATCTGGTAAAAATATATAAATGTCTCCAACACAACTCGGAAATAATGTAATTATCATTTCTTTGGTGACTGTAATGAACAACTGACTTAAATCATTTATATTGAGATTATTCATAAGCTTCAGCGGATGGATAACATGATCATACCAGGTCTTTATCACCATAACGTTTTTCACTGCACAATGAAAACTATCATTTTCATTATGGTGTTTACAAGTTACCAAATTGCTTATACCAAAATACTCTTCATGTAGAACCTCAATACTAGGCATTCGAAAGACATGATCCATATTAACGATTTCATAGTCTAAGTCACGCAACAATTCAGACTTTTCGTTAAGTTCCATTAGTGTAAGTTTAGCATATACTGTTAAAATATATACGCGAGCTCTCGGTTTTTGGGACAATATTGTGAATATATCGCGTGCCATGAATATTTCTTCCCGACAGGGAAATAATGAAGGGTTTTTCAAGTAATAACTCACTGAAGAACATTGTAAATGCGGCATTTTTGATGCATGCCATGCTCTGCTTGGTTTATACAGCTTCCCGCCAGACATATCAATCATTGCTAGTTCGGTTACTCGGAAACTATAATTACAATCTATATGGATGCTGATATCTACAAAATATTCCGCTACATTCACTTGTTCTGATAATAATACGGGATCAACGATTTTACATACAAAAGATGTTGATTCTTCTGATGTATAACCATCATCACATTGTGGTGTTGGAGGTGAAGAAGACGAATGCGAGCCGCTATCACTCGAAAATGAATTCTGAATAAATTCAGCGGTTTTAATATCAATCGGATCGGCATTGTTATTCATGTTTGAATAATATTTTTAACTTTTTACTAAAAACGTAGAAAATTATTACTTCTAAAGTTAAGGCAAATCTTTAATAACGCGTGAAGAACACAGATTCTACAAAATGCACACGTTTGACATAACACTAATACTGACTGCACGATCAGATCCGTTCGACAATCTAGCTCGATGCTTGCCTTTGAAAAGGGAGGGCTGCACCAGAAAACAGAAAACCCACATTCCTTTGGTGAAAGTTGGTTGTAGGTGTGCACGGTCGAAGTTTGCAGATGATCTTTTGGATATATGTGTTTGTGTGTATGTGTGTACATGTGAACAGGTTTCGACGAAAGATATGAAGGGGAAGATCCCAGCAGACATAATATTGATTGTCACACGAAAGAATTCAAGGTCATGACAACATGCATGTAAGGATATGAGCAGCGCATTTTTTCGTTACGACTGTGTGCAGACATAATAGAGATGGGAAAAAATATGTATAATACAAAATACTCAGAAAAAAAATATTTAGAGATTGAAATAAATAAAAATATTCTTAAACTAATAGACTCGGAAAAAAATTAATATGAATGATATGGAAACCAGCTCTAGCATATGTGAACGTGGGAATGGTTGGTTAGGTTTCACTGTAGCTTCGGATGGATGTAGTCATGAAAAATAATACGAAAGATTTGTAATTTGTGTAGGATGGATAGGGGAGGGAGAAATTTTGAAACTGTGTTAAATAAAAAAATATACTTGAATTAATTTTATTACCCATGTTTGGAAAAAATTTTTGGAGGTGAAAAAATATACTCAGAATAATTCAGTAATACTTAGACATGAAAAATTATTATGAATGATGTGAGAACTAACGGTAGCATTTGAGTGCGAGGGAATATGTTGTGTACAATCATATTGATGAAGACTTCGTCGGATTTATTTTTTGAACCGTAGAAAAAAATATAAAAAAATTATGGACAGTCGGAAGAAATGATCTGAAGTAAAGAAAATATACTTTGGTTAATTCTATAATAGTTAGATTTGAAAAAAAATTATTATGATCGATATGGAAACTAACTGCAGAGGGTGTGTGCACATTCATGGCAGTGAAGGTATCGAGAGATTTATTTTTAGAATCGGAGAAAAAATAAAAATTTATCAACAGTCGGAAGAAATGATCGGAAGCATAAAAAAAATATAATTGGAATAATTCCATAATATTTGGAATTGAAAAAAGTTATTATGAACGATATGGGAACTAACGACAACAGATGAGTGTGTGGGAATGGACTGTGGGCATTCATAGTGGTCACATAAAAAATAATTACCTCTCAATATGAAATGACGGAAGCGTCGGGAGCGTCGATCGGGGGTTTAATGGTCGTAGTAAAAGTAAATAGAATGCTATATATTAGATATTAAAACAGCGGCAGCGGTATGTGCAGGATTGGATGTTAAGCTACCATAGTGTGTAAGATGATGGAAGGATAAGAAAAAATAAATAATGTATATTATAATCGATTGGAAAAGAGGGTGGAAAGGGTAAAGGAGACTAAGGATAGTTTTTGAGTATAGAAATAATTGATTTGTTAATTTGTAAATGTTTTGGATAACCTTGTAGGTTTAGCCAACAGAGCAGGGATTGGGTTGTTATGTGAAAAAAAAAATAATAATTAAAAAAAATACTATAACGCGGTGATGATTGCATGCAATGCTATGATCGGAGAATTTTTCGTCGCGGGTGCGTCTATACTTGTAAAAATACGAAAGATCCTTAAAAAATTGATCAGTGTATGAATAATAATATATACTTAGGCTTTGAAATATTTTTAAAAATACGGTATCCGCAAGCAAACAATGAGTGCGCGGGATCGGCGCGTGCGCTTTCGCGGAGGCTAACGGTATGTTAGATATATGCGCGGGATCGGGACGTGCGCCATGGCATATGGCAGTAAGATCAGGGAATCGGAAAAATAAAAAACATATTTAGGCTAATTTTGAAATTTCCATACTTAGACTTTGAAATATTAAAAATAATCTCGGTATCGTGAACGTGAGAGGCATGCTGAGGAACGGCGTGTGCGCTTTTGCAGTGGAGAACGTTATGTTAGATATATGCGCGGGAACAGTGCGTGTGCTTTCGCATTTGTCTGTACGATCGGGGAATCCGGTAAATAAAAAAATATAGTTAAGTTAATTTTATAAAAAAATTGTGGTATCGTGAACGGAACGCTTGTGCGGATGTGATATCGCGGCGGAGATCGGAATATGCGTGGGAACGGCGCGTGCGCTTTCGCGGTGGCAACCGGAGCGTGCGCGGGATCGTAATATACATGTGTGAGGGGCGAACGGGGGTGTTGGGTTAAATTTTGGCTTTAAATACCATACTTGGGTTACATTTTGGAATTTTCATACTTAAGCCCGGAATTTTGAAAAACCGCGGTAACGCAGTGGGCGGGAGGGGGGTCGGAGACTTGGGTTACTTTCAGACATTAATTAATATACTTATGTTAATTAATAATCTGATCAGTTTATCGGAAATGTGCAGGGGAACGCACGGGGGGAATTTTGGGGAAATTGTAGGAAACTTGGGTGAATTTTCGGCGTCCGAGCAAGAAATTGGGTTACTTAGGTTAGTTTCAACCCCCTGCACACGTTTAGGGGTTCGGATTACCGGTTTGGACTGCTTTTTGCTGTTCGGATTAGCGGACTTCCCAGTCCCCGCATTTATCTACTACTACCTTCTGTAATTTCCAGTGAGTCTAGGTGCCGTAATAGCCCACATAATTACACGCAGTGCCTAGATTTATATTTGTAAATTTATAAATAAAAAAAAAAGTTATCTGAAGTTGTTTTATTCACATTTTAAACACTGTACCTTTTCCATTTTCCCGGTGTTCCTTTTTTTCTTAACTGTACTATCTAAATTTGCTTCCTTGTCGTCAATTTTCTCAAAGACTTTCTATCGGCTTTTCCGATTTAGTTTCTGATTTTAGTCTAATTTCACCGGTTTTATTTTCTTCTTGTGCTCCTTTTAATTTACATTGAAACCGACCTAGTATTCGATTCTTCCATAGAATAAAAAGTTTTGGATTAATCACTTGGAAATATTTTCTATTACACATCCGAATTTGTTATGTTTGTAGAAAAAATGGTTGATGGAAGAGATTGCAGTGCATGTGTGTGCGAGCACATTAAAAAATAATAATGTTAGTCTTAAAGATTCCAGCCTCATTAATAATATGTTGAAAGAGATTGATCACTCATTTTTTTATCTAAATTATCCAATTTATTAAAAAAAAAAAAAATGTTAATTATATTACATCTCATACTGATTATAAGTGTTGGCACAGCTAAAATATCTCAATGTTGACAATTGTGCTACTGCTCAACATTTATTTATTAGACACTTATATAGTATACAATGTGATATTGCGGTTATTTATGATCCCTATTGCTAGAGCGCTTGACTTCCGATATGGAGGTTTACGGGTGACGACGAACATATTACAAGAATTAAATAAATAAATAAATAATCGCTAGTAATCACGTGGAAGGCAAAGCAAACCACCACGTTCAACATCATATGCGCGCTAGGTCAGTACACAGCAGACCCACACGGGACTGCACTGGTAGCGCGATAACAAGCGGCTACTATCAGTTCCGAATGTAGTCTTGCGTATGTACACCTGCGTTGCATATGTAATAATTGCTTAGTATACAACCTATATATCTGTACATCTAAAATGAGCGAATAGGTTGTCCACCAGCCGAATGGTTGAGGATATAATGATGATGATGATGTTGTAAATAATAAAATATCTATGAATACAGTAGTGTATGGAGTTACCACTTAAACAATAGAACTGCTATAATAATTAATGAGAGAACCATTCATAATCTTCTCTCAACCATTGATAATATTATTTCTATTAAAATAAATAACTACCTTTTAATAATCTGTTATCTTTCACCTAATAAGAAAAGAGAACCTCATTCACACACTATTAATATGATAATAAAAAATAACGTTCCACTATGCCCAGTTTTATAGGTGATTTCAATATTTTCCAAACTAGCCTAAAAAATAAGATTAAACTGAATAAAAACTCTTAAATGTTTTATAATTTTTTTGGGGGGGGGGGCGTTTACAAGGACATTGACCCAAGACCAAAGGAAAAAGGACGCAAGAGACTCAGATCTTTACACGATCAGAGATAGCTGACAAAAAGGAATCAAGAGCCTGGACAACAATATGAGAAGGAAGGGAGAGAAAGAACGAAACACTATATGGAATGGAAATACCAATTTGTTAAAGGGAGGAGTAGAAAGCAGATTGATCGGTTTCAAGAGATGAACACCCGAACTGTATGTCATCGGTATCACAAACAAATTAGATATTGGAGGGTTGTAATGGATAAAAAGGCGACAGTACAAGAGAGTAACAGAAAAGCGAGGAAGAAAGCAAACTGTGCCCAAAGCGCAAGCGGCAATTCGCAGAGATGATGGAGCGATGCATGGAAGGAAAGTAAAGAAACCAGGGGAAATGAGGAAGGGAAAGCTGAATAGACAAGATAAAGGAATCTGGGTTGGAAAATGAGGAGACTTAAGAGTCAAACCATAGATTGGAGTGAGCAGCTGCAGACAGATGGAAGAAGAGAAAACAGGAAGAAACCTACCGGAAGAGGAAGATAACCGAGCAAAGGAGTCAACTAACTCATTATTCTCAATTCCAGCATGACCCGGTATCCAAAAGAAGTCCGTTTGGATTAGGTGTGAAAGGAAAAGGTCATGAATCAAAGGAGCGAATTAGAAGAATAACGTAATCGGTTGAATGAGGAGGGAGAGGAGATGCGATAGTCAGCAGCACGCACTGAGCATCCGACAGGATAAGGATATTGCGAGAGACAGGAGAGGGCCTGATAAAAAGAAGGGCACACAGAATAGCAGAGGATAACGCATAGACGATAGAGAAAAAGGAGGGAAGTTTAGAGGACTCGACATAATTTAAGAGAGGACAGAAAAAAGGTGCACCAACCCCATTGGGTCCCTTGGAGCGATCGATGAAAATCAAAAACTCATTAGGGAAAAAAGAGATTAGATTTAGTAAAAATTCTGATCTAACAACATTATGAGGAACAGGTTTAGGAGGAATAGGGGAATAAGAGCAGTTAATGGGATGAAGAAAAGAGTAAAAATTGAAGGAGAAATATGGGAGTTTATCATGAATGTAGATGTACGACGGAGAAAATTGAACAAGACGGACAGCGATAAGAGATAGAATGGGAGTTTTGTTGACAAAAAAACACCAGCTACGTATGATGGAAGAATAAGAAGAAATAAGAAGAGAAGAGGAAATCGACAACCGTTTGATGAGGAAACGATAACCCAAGAAGGAACGTCGAAGAAAAAAAGGAGAGATGTGAGATTCTGCTTGCAGAGCTGGGATAGGAGTAGACTTTCCCGATCGAGCTTAGACAGAAGGGATCTAGAAGAATTTCCGTAAATGTAGGAACAGTAATCAAGAATAGAGCGGATAAAAAATTTGTAAAACATAAGCAGGATCACAGGATCATCACCCCAAACAGAGTGAGAAAGGGATTTAATGAGGTCGAGCCTTTTGCAGGCGGACATCAACAGATGGTTGATATGGTCATGGAATGAAAGTCGACTATCCAGGAAAACTCCCAAGTAACGAAAGGAGGAACAAAGAGGGATTGGGCCATTATTTTAAACGAGGTTGATTAAGGAAGGAATAAAAGGGCGCAGAGTAAAGACAACAGTAGAAGATTTAATAGAGGCGATGAAAAGATGAATATTGGATAAAACGTCTTGCAATGAAATGGTTAACATGTGCGATGTTACGATGAGAGGAATAAATAAGTAAGTCGTCAACAAAAAAGAGGGAGGAGGAACTCAGAAACAAAAAAGCAATTTTGATAAAATAGATATTGAACAAGGCTGGACTGAGCAGGAACCCTACGGTACACGAAAGATTTGTCGGGTAGCTTCATGAAGGAGAACAGAAGGAGTGACAGTTCGGCAAAGGGATAGATTAATAATAAGGGAAGAATAATGAGCCGGAATGTTGAAAGAAAGCAATAACTCAAAAGAGCAGGAAGGTGGACACAGTCGAAAGCTGCCGAGATATCAAGGAAGGAAGCAATAAGAAAAATTTTGTTCAATGAATGATTTGTAGACGTTTATGAAAATAACGCTAATACAGTCGGGAGGGTCGCGACCAGGGCGGAAACCAAACATATTACTAGGCAACAAGCTGTAATGTTCAAGCCACCATACAAGGCGTCTGTTGATTAGGTTTCCGAAAAGCTTCCTGACACAAGAAGCAAGAGAAATTGAACGAAATGAGGAAAAGTTCGATTTAGGGATAGGGATAACGACGAAGGTATTCCAAGATAAGGGAGTACAACGATACGGACGCTAAGCGCTGTGTACTATATAGGTTTCGTGCTTGATGGATCTAACTGCTTTTTAAACATCCCGTGTTTCTTCTTCCTTAATTATTTATATCCAGATTCCTTTGTCCGTTTGTACTGTGGGCTCTATAATTTCAGATGTAGCCATTGTATGGGACAGCTAACTCCTTTTGCTCTTACCTTCGGCAATGTCATTCCTTTTCTTTTCAGGATGCATACGTTTGGCATTTTTCGACGTTGATTGTTATTGTTTCTCCATCCTTGGTATAGCATTCTTTGTCAGATTCCATTCCTTGTGACTCCTAATTGCTGCTATGTACACATGTTGATCGGTAATCGTTCGTTGCTGACAAGCCCAGGGAAAAACCCAAACAAGAAAAAAAAAAGTGAATAAACTAGTTAAACAAGTTTAAGAGGAACCGAAGAGAAAGATCAGAAATATTTTTAAAAATAGAGAAGGAAATACCATCTACTTCGGGAGCGGAATCTGAAGAATTGTGTAAAGATGTTTCTAATTCCGTTTAGGTAAAAGGAGTGAGCAGGAAATGTGAGGAGGTGGAAGAGAACGGAACGCGACATGATTCCTTAAAGTTAGGAACATAAATAGGAGCAATATAGTGAAAAAAGGAGATTAACATCTCATTAGAGAGATTATAGATAAAATGATGGCGGGAAAGAGGCGACTTGAAAGCCTTGGCCGTTCTCCAAACCTGAGAAATAGGAGTAGAGCGTGAGAAGGAGAAACAGAAGTTCTTCCATGCATTTTTTTTGCAGTTATCGGGGTTTACTGCGGCATATTTTTTCTGTATGGCCGAAACAGAAGCAAGAACGACACTGCCAGGGGGGTCTGACACTAGGTTCAACCGAACAACGAAGATGGAAGAAATGGACAAAATCAGGAATTTTGTTGGAAAGGAACTTAATTTCGATTAAAGGAATGGGGCGGAGTTCATCATCCTGCCTTTTTTAAGGAGCCGTATAGAAATAAAAGGAACCGACGAGGAAATATCATTAAGGAGGTCGTCTTTAGAGATATCAACTGGAATATCTCGAACAATACCAAATGAAAAAAGAAGAGAACTAGGAATGAATGCTTTGAATTTATGATTGTCTAAGAAAGTTGAGTCTAACAGAAATTCGTTGGTGGCGAAGATATAGGTAAAAAATAACCGATATCTTTTCCTGCCGGCCCGCACGATTTCCCTGATTCCAGTAGTCTTACGGAATAACAATTTAGCAGCTACGAAAGGATGTAGACTACCGATGTCTTTATCGGAGAGAGATTCTAGCATAACCTGAATAGAATCTGTGAAGCTACTAGGGAAGAGATCGACATTACGCACAGTTAAAATGTTATTGTTAGCAAAGTTACCTTCATTGTTATTGTTACTACTGTTGTTGTTTATATTATTAATCTCATTATTTTCAACTTTTGAGTGGTTAGAATTATTTTTATCTCCGTCTTTTATTTTAAAATTGTCGATGACGTTACTTATAACGACGGAGTTCGCCGAACTAACCAAATCAGTTTGCGAGAGACGAAACTCCTTAACGGGCATATCTGATTTAGGAAAGACTGGGCTGGAGGGCTTTCGTTTATTGAAACTATCCACCTCCATCACATTGAGGGAAAGTGCAGGCTTGGAAAAGGCCACCATGCGACCTCCTTTAGACGAACTCATCAGCTAATGTAACAATAGATAGTAAATAGGCTTACAGAAAATTATGAAAAAGAAAAAGAAAAGGAAAAAAAAAGGGAAAAAACAAAAAAAAAGAACACGATACTAAAAGTAAAATTAGAAATAAAATGGCGAAGCAAATCAATACGAAACGAAAACCGCTAAAAATAGTTAAATTAAGCAAATAAAAGGAACGAGCTCACCGAAATCGAATCGTTATTAGTGCGTTGGAAACAAGAACAATTAGCCGTGCAGAGATTTACGATAAACGAATAAAATTATCTAAAACCCGTTATCGGACGAATCAATGAACGCGTATGAGAACGTGTTTATTCAAATCTACATGTTCTTATTTATTAGCAATAACTTATAATCTTTTTGAAAATCATAATGGGAACAGCATTAAAGGATTATTATACTGGTAACCATAAAATGCACACCCTATTTTTTTTTTTTTTTTTTTTTTTTAAATTTAAGAAGGGATACTAAACCACTCGCTGCATGTAACTACCTAGGTTATCGCAGTGAGTGGACCCACGTTTAAAACAGACTCCTTAGCTCGCTAGCCTAAACAAAAGTCATAAGATTGTTCAAAGCAGTAGGGGTATTTGAGAGGATGTCTTCAATCGATGTGATCTGGCCTCGCCGTAACCCATTTAGACGTGTGCATTTCAGCAAGATATGCGAAACTGACGGGTATTCATCGGCAGAACAAAGTGGGCAGGTACTTGGCTTTGGGGCTTGCTTGAGGATATAGTCGTGGGAAAAGGACGTATGTCCCGTTCTCAGGCGATTGATTGCCGAAAACACTTTGCGTTCTGTTCCGACTGAGGCCACCATGGCTCCGTCGTAGGCTTCAGTTCCCTGAGGAAGGTCGACTGAGACATCCAGTCATGACTCCACTGTGCGAATACCGTATCTGACAGGAAACCTCTCAGAGATAATAGACCAAAAGCAAATAACGGCATTGAGCACATTATGAATGACCGAGCAACCACCGCTCATTCCCCGGAACACCGGCATGACTAGGGACCCATAAAAAAACAACTCGGCATCCCCTTTGGCTCAGCTGGTATAAGATAGCCAGGACTTCTAGGACCATTGGTGATTCCGGGTGATCTGACTGCAAAGCATGTATGGACTGCAAGGAATCAGTCACCAGTAAGATTCCGAGCGGTTGGGATCTCAGTTCTAAGTATGCCTGAAGACAAAACAACACAGCATACATTTCGGCTTCCGCAATGGATACAACGTTGTTCAACCGCATGCCCTCTGCGATTCCATCTATTTCGAAAGCGCATGCAGCTGGGACAACCTTGGACTCATTAGCTTTGGATCCATCAGTGTATGCTTTCGAGAACGTGGTACATTTATTAATAATATTTAGCGCCCTGTGCCCTCGCAGCGCCGGTGGGTGATTATTATCAGTGAGAGTTGTGATAGCTTCTACCTGAAAAGAAGCCCAGGGGGGGGGGTAATTTTGAAAAATCCGTTCTGTGTGTTAAGTTGGGCTTTATGTTATTTTGCAACAAGATTGCATTGACTTCAGGTAGGTTATCCTAGGGAAAGTCAGGCTCCGTAGTTACGTCGCAATGATTCTCAGCAGCCCATGAAAGCATATCGCGATAAGTGAAGAACTTTCTGTTGTAAGACAACGGTGGTATACCAGCTAACGAACATAGGCTTTTAGCTGGAGATGTACGATGGGCGCCAAGTATCATGCGAATAGCAGCGTTATGGTTTGGGTCAAGTGTTTTTAACAGGGAACCACTCGCTGACAAGTACACCTGACTCCCATAATTGATTTTGCTGAGGACCAGTGCTTTATAAATATTTAAGAGAAACTTTGGCTGAACATTAAATTTGGGATTTGACAAGAACTTGATTACCCTTAAAGACTGAAGGGATTTAGTTTTTAAATCAGATATAAAGGGCTTCCACGTCAGGTTGGCGTCCATCAAGATGCCTAGGAAAGTTGCTGTTGTTTTATAAGGAATTGAACTATTGTTCACTTGCAGTGTGATGGCGAATTCTGAACAGGACGACCTCTATGGAACACAACGTATTGAGACTTCTGAGAGGAGAAATCCAGTCCATTCTTTCCTGACCATTGCTGCAATCTATTAATTGTATTTCGCAGGATAGACTGGGCCAAGGAAGAGATGTTAGATGCCACGGATATGTTTAGATCATCTATATATAGGCGAGCACTTACTGGAGGCCTGATGCAGTCAACAATATCGTTTATATAGAGGATAAACAGGGTAGCACTGAAGGCGGAACCTTGAGGTACCCCGTTCTCTATTGGAACTTTTCTCGATATCGAGGAGCCAATTCGGATTTGAATCCATCTATCGCTCAGATAGTTGTGAATGTATCGCCCCAGCTTACCGCCCACCCCGACCGCTTTTAATTTCCGAAGCAAGTGTTGCCTCGATACGCGGTCGCGAAGAATACTGCATAAAGATGGTGTCGACGATGAAAGGCAGATACAATTTGTCTTTGAAGGCTCAATAAATGATTAATGGTTGACTTTGATTTTCGGTCTCCAGCTTGAATTGGTGATAGGACAGCGTTTGCTTCAAGGAAATGCAGAAGTCGCCTGTTCACCATCTTTTCCATCGTTTTAGACAAGACAGACAGCAATGATATTGGTCGGTAACTTTCAACTTGGAAAGGATTTTTATTCACCTTTGGAATAGGAATGACAGTCGCAACTTTCCATGCATCCGGAATAGCCCCAGCTGACCATACCTGATTATATACATTCAGTAGGAATTCCTTAACATGGCCCGGGAGATATTTAAACATGTAGGGGGGTATCGAATCTTCACCGGGTGCACTGTTCCTGGTGTGATACTTAAGTTGGAACTCTAGTTCAGCCATAGAAAAGGGGCAGTTATAAGGATCGTCAGCATTGGAATCGAAATTAACGGACTGTTGCTCATAAAGTGTTTTTTGCTGTTGGAAATTGCTGGAATACTTCAGTGCCGAGAATTCTGTGGAAAAATAATGTGCATATGCTTCTGCAACATCTCTAGTCTCTGTTATGTGAACTCCATTGACTTTTAATGTTGGGTGCGTACGGGTACTATTGCTGTTACTTATAGTTCTGATTTTTTTCCACATTACGTGAGCAACTGTTTGAAGAATTGATGCTGCAAAAGAATTCCACGACTCCTGTTTTTTGCTGCGGATGAGGTCTCGGGCGGCTGCTCTACACTTCTTAAATATGATTAGGTCCTCAACCTTTCCAGTTGACTTATATTTCCTGAGAGCTCGTTTTCGCTCTGTTATCGCTTTTTTAATGTCATCGCACCACCACGGAACTGGTCTGCTCCGCTTTCTTTGTGATACTTTTGGAATTGTTGCGTTGGCTGCCACCGAAATCACATTTTTTAAGACATTTATATTGATTTCTATTGACTCTGTTGGTTGAGGAAGAGTCGTCACTCTCTTCGAATATGCTTCCCAATCTGCTCTTTGAAAAATGAAATGCGGCATTAATCCATCAAGCTGGTTGGGTGTCAGTGTACTTTTAAACTCTATTATTATAGGAAAGTGGTCGCTCGAGCATAAGTCATCCATCACCCGTAAGGAAAATTTAGGGGCCAGCATGCTTGAGCACAGGGGTGGATCTATCGTTGAGAAATTAAATGGGTGGGGGAAGTTGTAGTGAGTAACACCAGGTCGCTATTAATCACAATATCGGATAATACTCGTCCATGCTGATTTGAGGACAACGAGCCCCATAATGACGAGTGAGCATTAAAGTCTCCGAGGAGCATTGCATCACTTCCGAGCACACTGATGAGGGAATCCATTTGGCTGCGGGTTACCTCGCTTCCAGGAGGTAGGTAGCAATTACAAATTTTTACTTCTGACGAGGAAAGAGAAGGGATGTTGACTCGTATAGTTACAGCTTGAAAAGTGGTTGTAATTGGTATCTGTTGCGCTGGTAGTGACGTGTGCACTAGCGTCGCCACACCGCCACTCGCTCTCTCCCCGTTTGGATTATCATACCGGAAAATATTATAATTCTTAATGGACGTTCTGGCATCTGGCTTAAGTCTGGTTTCTTACAGGCATACTATTAGTGGAGAAATCTCGGCTATTAGCTGTTCTAGTTCGGCTCTATTGCTTACGAAACTTCGACTGCATTATCACTCCTTTATTTGCCAAATTCATTTTTATTTATCATGAAAAAATTTACTGTAATATTAAAGTTCTTACCGTAGGGCCGCTGAGAGTGTCTTATTTAGCAACGTTATGGTGAGGAGTCTTTATTATCTGCACGAAGTTCATCGTTATTTATCTTGTCTGATGCGTTTTGCATTTTTGAAATTTTATTTAGTTTTTTATTATACGAGTGTATCTATTTTTAGCGTTTGAAGCATTTAAAAATAGTTTTACCGTTGATAACATGTGTATGAGACCATCTTTGTCCTCGGTGTAATCATTAGCATAATTTATGAAATCGGGGTCTGAACATACATTTTTCATAAATAACTTGAACTCCTCATAGTTCATATATAAAGGGGAGTTTTTGCTGTTAAAGAGGTGTTTAGCCCCTGCAATTATTTTTTCTACTTCTACCTATTTATTGGGCTTTTGTGTAGGGTTGGTGGCCGCTGTTGTCGATATAGTCGACTGCGCCGAATCCATTTGTATCGGCATGGTCACAGTCTCCTGCATATTTCCCTCCGAATCTTCATTTTCCATACTCTTCCGCTTGGTTTCTGGCTGGAAAGAAAAATTCGGCTGTAACTGATCTGCGACGGCGGGTGGCGGCGATATTGGATGGGGGCGTTTCTGGGCTGCGCTAGCTTGATCATGGGTACTTTCATCTACACTATGCCTCTGTTCGTCCTGTTGCATCGTTATGTGTTCTGACTCGTTTACAGTATCTTCTTTAGTTTTGGTACGTTTACAATTTGTACAACCATGATCTTCGAGGTGGGTGAAAATGCGGTATTCGTGTTGATTGTGCTTAATTAATAAAGATTCAGGGATGTGAAGGCAGCCGACGCTTTCAATGTAGACTTGTCGCCTCCAGCTAATTATGTGCCCGAATGCTGGATCGGAAGGATTAACCCGCAATATAGCTATCGGTGAGAGTTGTTTAACCCCCATGATAGACGACAAGTATTGTGCAATTATTTCGTTCGGTATGGTGGATGAAACGTTAGACAGCACGAGTTTATTAGCCGGATTTCTCACCCTGCGTGCTTGGATTGTTTCTTCACCTATCGTTATTGTTCCGTTATTTTTGAATAACGAGTCTGTTAGGTGGACGGATTTTAAGAAAATTATTATTCTATTGCCGCTGATACGAGAGCCGGCTGTGATATTATGAGCACCATCGACTTTGTCTTTCAGCGCTATGAAATAGTCGCGAATTGATAGAGGAGAGATGTACGGGAATATTATGCCCTGTTCGTCTTTAGGGTGTTCAAATTTCGTTAAAGGAATAATTTTTTTCGTTGTTTTAATTTTTTCCGCGAAGGTTTGTTTGGATCGCATATTTGAAAACTTAGCGGGCGCATTTATCGACAGTGGTAAAGCGGGGAAATCGTGATCAGATGTACAGCTAGGCAGTGCAGAGCTGTTCGTGTAATGTGTAATGGTTGTGTTATCAGTGAAAGAGTGTTGGTGCGTGTCTGTGTGGGGTTGCGTGCGAGTGGATGCGCGATCACTCGCATGTTTCGGTATCGAAAGAAATGAAACGGTATCACCTAATTGCTGTGGTTGTAGATTCGTTTGGTTTATCGGCGATTGAGCCGGATTCCCGGTCGATGATGAAGCGGGTAGCATCGCTCCGTTCAATTATCACCGAACGGTATGCGACGTACAGATAATACGATATTACGAGAAATCTAATTAATTATTACACTGAACGCGTTAAATACAACTTGTTAGAAAACAACACAGAATATTACCTATTTATTCTTGTGGTAGTGCATGCATAACTCACTGCTCGTAAATGTTTTAGCTTTCGCAAACAGAATTAATACTTTAACCGATCTGTCCGGAGAACTGACTTTTCCGCGCAGTCGTGGTTACTCCTTGTTCTTTTCTGGACGCGATATTTCGTTAACAGGAGTGTTAATTAAAAATGACTAAAACTGGTCCGAGGTACAACATCGACTAACTGTTTTTTTTTTAACTACAAAAAAATTACTTCCTTTGAAGGTAAAAATATGACTTTTTTGGGGCGTCTCGCTGACAAAGAGCATTGACCCATGTTCGTTAAGAAAGAAAAGTAACACTGAATTAATTATTTAGATTCATATACGGTCAGCTATAACATCAATGAAGGAAACAAGGAGAGCGACAACAGATAGTGAAGGAAAGGAGAGAACAGATGTAACACTATAGGGGGCAGGAATACTAAGTCTTAGAAGCTAAGAGTAGAGAAGGAAACGTTCAGACGACAGAGCGGAACATTTGAAATGGATGTGGTTAGAATTACGTTCGTGGACATCATTGGGGGGGATGTAGCGGACAATAAGGAGAGTCTGAAAGTGAAGCTCGATAGCGAGATGAAGGAAGCAAGCTATGATCGAAGCGCAACCGACATAAAGAGGAAATAATATGACGCTGCAAAGAAGGAGATTTATGAAATCAAGGATTAACTGGATGATACGGCTGAGTAGAAAGATAAGAGGAAAATTGATTAGAAAAGGAGGAAATTTTTTAGACAATACAAGTACATTATTAGCAGTGAACTTATTCCATGGAGTCCATTAACAGCTGCATCGAGGCAACTAATCAACTCTTTCATTTCCTTCTGTACCAACGTAGTTTGGAATTTAAATTAACTCAATCTGAATATGGTAAGTTTTGAAAAAGAAATTGAATGACGCTTTAGAAGGAAGCGATAATCCAAGTAAGATCTACGAATTGGTAATTCAGCATGTATTGCAGGAATGGGAGTTGATTTAAGGGCTCCTAAACATAAACGAAGGAAGCAATTCTCGACCCGGTCTAGTTTACAAAGAAGAGATGTGGAGAAGTTACCATAGATAAACGAACAATAATCTAGTTAAAACGAACTATAGATTTATAAAGGATAATTAAGCTGCTAGGATCTTCTCCTCATCTTGTTGATGAAATAGATTTAAAGAGATTTAATCTTTTATTTACTGACATGTGAAGAGAAAAAGGAGGGGCGACTATTTAGGAACAGACCAAGATAACAGAAATGATTAACTAAGGGAATAAGAGTGTTATTTACAGAAGGGTTTATTAAAGAAGAATTAAAAGGTCGATAAGTGAAATTAATGCAAGCGGATTTAGACGGTGATATAAAAAGGTGCAATCTAAAAGTGAGCTTATATCCCTATATTAATTATTCTCTTTAGTCCTTTCCAGCAGATTACGATTCATATCACCACATATAACTGATTCTTCATTCCCTATATATTTTTCAGTGTTTGCATTTAATTCTTTTATGAATTATTTTTTATTACTAGTTGGGAGTCTATAAATTCCTAGAATAATTCATTTCCTTTCTTTTTTTACTTGTATTTTTAAGTCAATTGTATCACAACGCACCCACTCCATATCCATAATTGTGCTTTCAATAAGTTTATTTGTGTATATCGTAACTCCTCCACCTCTCCTGTTTACTCTTACATTCGCAGTACAATCATACCCTTCTAAGCTATAAATTTTCACTTCGTCTTTTTTAATATTTATTTCACAGAAAACAATTATGTCGAGATGTGTTTTGTTTAATATTATCTGTAGCAAAATTATAAAGATTTTCAATAAAATCGAAAAAAAAAATGCTTCTCTACAGTCTGCAGCGCACTTAGTAACTACATTTAATGAATGTGCAAGACAGGGAATATATTCTGCATACTTATTCATTCTTTTAATTCGTGCTTGCAGGCCGCTGTATTTTCCGCTCATGTTGCTGGCATTATCATATCTTTGTCCACGACAATCTTTGATATCAATGGCATTCTTACTTACGAAATCTAGTAAACTTTGGGAAAGTTATTCAGCAGTATTCCTTCCATGTCTAAGAACTTAACAAATTTTTAACTGGCCCAGATGGTAGAATATAGCGCACTATGAGAGTCAATTGGTCTACATGCGATATATCTGGAGTAGAATCTAATGACATTGAATAGTACCTGGGTCTCTTAATTTCGCAAATAATTTGATCCAGCATGCTCGATAAAATTAATTTGATAAATTCTTCGCACGTTGTTTCAGATAAATATGACATGTGTCCTTTCCTTTTATGGGCATAAGTTTGAATATGTTGGGCCATAAAAACGTCAAAATCGAAAAGTAATTCTAATAAACCTAAGTAATTCCCATTATGTGTTGAACCAATAATTTTATCACTACCTCGAAAGCCAAAACCTCGTTCTGCCAAAAACTTTATTACTGCAATAATTCGTTTTAAAAACATCTGCCAATAATTTTGCTCAGTCTGAATTTGGCTCACAAGTTGAGAATCGACACACACATTCTTGTTTTTGCGATTTAACAGTGAAATTATAGCTTTTCTATGCGGAATGCTTCCTCCATGCCTTTTCAACAAATTGTTCGCATTCTTCCAGTCATCAAACCAATCTTTCGCAAACCGTGCTGACTGATTAATATCTGAATCTGTAACTTTGCAAACAAAACAGAAAAGTCGCCCGTTAGTTTCTGAATAGCACAACCAATTTCTGATGTGAGTTTGATTAGTAGGTTTATGTTTATACGTGAAAAATAACTTTTGGCAGAATTGTGGACTAATTTCTTTTTCATACATTTTCTTCGAACTTAAAAAGTCACTGTTCATATGTTGCAGTTCGCTGCTTCCTTTCGCAATCCAATAATCGCTGTCAAAGTTTGCCGGTTTAGTATCCTCGCCGGGGAATGCGACGTTTGCACGCTGCTCGAGGAAGCCTAAGAAATTGAAATGATTTGCTTGAGAAATTGTCAAAAAATGTAGTCTGGAATTTATCATAATTATTATCATTATTTTCTAACTCAAACAGCGTGATCATATATCGTCATGTCGGCTGAATCTGTCTCAATATTCAGCTTATTTTAATACCAAAATAGAACATGTCCTTTGAGAGCTCTTTTCGAAAAAAAAACATTTATCCCAGTTTTTTTTTTTTTTTTTTTTTTTTTTTTTTATTTTAAATAAGTTGAGGGTCTCGCTGAACAATGCTGCCCGTAGTGCGAGTGCCCAATCAGCCTATCAACGTTTATTAACAAAGTTACTTAAAATATACAAATGTTTCTATAGTACATTGATATAAAGTTACATATTTACATCTAACGGTATTAACGTAACGCCTATTCCGACGGGGAATACATTGATAATGGGTTATTAGGTTTACGTATATTTTGAATTGAAAAAGCTTCTTGTACGCAAGTTATTTGGTACATAGATCCCGTTTTCATCAGAATTTGAAACTTAACTATTAACATGATAACGGATAAAGGAGTATAAAGGAGTATAACGGATAAAAAGGTTTTAATCGGGAAGGATCCCACATTTGAAGTGGGAAATTACGTGTTTTTAACATTTGGAATTGATTCGCCTACTGCGTGCACCATTCTATCAACCACAATTTAACTTTATTCTTCCACAGCCCTATTTTCAATTCGTCAAGTATATCACGTGGTATAGCGTCTACTAGTTTCATCAGTACCAACTCATCAACATTATCGATTTTACTGTTTATGCCTTTCGGCCACATAAAGTACGTACTTTTAGAACTTCTCGTTGCCCGTTCTCTATTTATACTAGGTAAAAGTGTCCTTTGAGTTTTGTATTCATACAATCTATGATAATAGTACATCATTTTCGGTGATAACTCTTTGTTTTCCTTCCACCATGAAGCGCCATTTTTACCTGCCATACAGCGAGGCAGAATTATTTTCAAACACCTACGCTGTAATTTGCTTATTTTCTTCATTTCTCCTTCCTTTGCTTCTCCCCACACCTGTATGCCATACCTAATTCTGGCCATGATTACCGCTTCAAAGAATATTCGTACTGTCTTATAAGGCAGCATTAGTTTGAGTCTGAAAAGTGCCGGAATAGCTTGCCTTGTTTTATTCGATATTTCTTCAATATGATTTTTCCAATTTAGTGTTTGATCTAATGTCAGCCCAAGATATTTATATTTATTAACAGTTTCTAAAGGGTCACAAGAGCAGCTTTGCGTATTTATATCGTTCATATGTAAACATTGAATTGAATGAAGTATAATTTTTGGATCGTATTTCCTATACCTGCTTGGGGTTCTTATATACATGATTCTCGACTTCACACCATTTATAATTAAAGCTCTATCGTGGGCCCATTTTCCTAAAATATCAACATCTTCTTGCAGAAGTTTTTCGGCGATTTTAATATCCTTATGACTTACAACCAGAGCTATGTCATCTGCATATGCGAAAACGTTGGAGTTCTTGATGTATTCTATTAAAGAGTTCGTTAGTTAAAAAAATATTTAGCTTATTTTAATACCCTGATGGAACATGTCAAAATCCTTTCTAAAAGTTTGAACCAGGCAAACCGCAAATTATTTGTGAACGAAATTGGTAACGATCATACTATGTCAGGATTACGAAATGGTTATGAGAAATTTAATTGCAGGAAATATCTCATTACTTTTATAACTTACATAGACTTATTACTAGGAAATAATTTTTAGGTATATGATTGTTAAATTATAATAAAAATAATGTGAACTGTAAGTCTTACAAATAAATAGACAATTTCAACATTTTGAATCGAGCTATTTCAATTCTACTACGCATCCACACTGATTGTGAGTGTCGAGTAAGAGTGCTCATACACGTCAGATTTTTTGTAGAGCCAATTATCAGGCCGATTAAAATTCTGTACATCTCTAAGATAAAATAAATCCCTATTTCCCTTAGTCACGCCATAACTTCCGAACGATTGCACCAAATTGGATAATTTTTTTTTGTTATATTCGTTATTGTCAGGATAAGGTTTGTATAAAAAAAAATTTTAAAAAAATTGAACGGAAAAGTTTTTAAAATCTTATAAACAGTGAGTGAGAGAGTGTATGCATATGTGTGATTCTCCGACGCATCGGTGTGATCGTAAAAAATAACGAAGATGGATCTGACTATCGATGAACAATTAACATAGCGATCAAAAAAACTGTGGTCTAAAAGACGAGATACTTTTTTCTTCATTATACATATGCAGGCACGATACGCATTGTCCCTTGCCGTCGTCATCGTTTGCACAAAGCGGTAAATGATTGTCACCGATACAAAGAACGAATATTATACCCTAACCTTCAAGGGTCATAAATATATCTACCTATATAATGCAAAGTCGGGTTAGAACTAGACCGATTTTTATGATCTTTGATTTGTTGGATTTGTCTCCACCTCGAATAGCAGAATACAAAATGTAAAAAAAAACTTATAAAGAAAATTAATTTTTTTTTTGCTGTTTTTGTCTCAAAAAGGGGATTTACATAATTCTTTAACCGTAATTTTTAGATGTTATGAAAGGGATTCTGTCCTTTGTTTTATATTTTGAATTTCGCATTAAAGGCTTGTCTGGTAGTGAGTTATGAATTTTTTGAGGGTGAGTTTTCAGGTCGTTCTATATTTTATCATCTTGTCCGCCAGCTTCCTATTTGTTCTCACTATAATAAGTCTAGGCCGAGTCTTGTTTTTGAAAATGAGCTGCTACAATATCATTGTCTTTTACTGGAACATTGAGTTTTCCGGGAATTTTTATGGTTATGTCGGAAAGGCTTTCTTTTTCACATTCTGTGACGCCGTAAATTTCAAAATTCTCCCTACTGTTATATTGTTGTAACTCATGAAGCAGAATCTAATACACCACTACTTTCTATTCGCTGATCTTATTAGGGCTATCGTTTTCTTAATAAGCGTCTCCCACTCACGTCCTCTACTCTTATCCATTCCTATCGTTCCATTTCTGGGAACTGGCGTTTCGTACCTAGGAAAATTTCTATTCTATCTCCCATTTCTCTTCCGCTCAGTTCGTTTTGTCCTTACGTAATGTCCTTTGTCAATCTCCTTTATTTCACTTTTAATTTCGCCGATCTCTACCATCCTCCAAATATGTTTACTGTTCCTACGCTCTCTAAGTTTCTTCCGCAGGCCCTAATCAAACAGGAATTCCACAGTTTCATCAATTCTGATTTTCCCTCGCATGCAACCGTGTTTACAGATGGCTCGAAGAAGCCGGATGGTGTCGGTACTTCTTTTATCCTCCTAGATTTTGGTTTTTCAGAATCTTTCCGCTTGCCTCCTTTCTGCTCCATATTCATAAACGTATTAATGACTATCCAACGTTCCATTATTTTCATTTCCTCCAATCACATTTCTTCCAAATTCTTGATTATATCGGACTCCATGACCGCCCTTCAGGCCATTTGCTTTCCCCTTCCTGATTATTCCTGTGATTTTATTATACTCCGCATACGCTCACTTATCAACATTCTTTCTTCCCTTTCTTTCATTCAAATTGATTTGCTGTTAGTTCCTAGCCATTCGGGCATGGCTCGGGTTGCTGCCTATTCTCACTTCTTCTTTAATAAAGTCCCTTCGTCCAATCTCCTTCCTCTGTGCAAAGATTTTCATCTTAGATTTTGGTCGGATATGTACGTTTCCTCTTTCTCTAGCAATCGTTCTTTCTATCTGTCTGTCCAACCTAGTCTTCTTGCCAATCCGTGGTTCTCTTTGTTTCCTTCACTTCATCGTTCTGTTATTGTCTCCCTTATTCGTCTGCGCTCTTAGGCCATACTTTATTATCTTCCTCCCGTTTTCGTTTTTCGTTGGTTGCCTCTCCATAGTGTCCTCTCCACTCGAACGAAGAGCATGTTTGCAATGCGGACCATGTGTTCTTTGAGTGTTTATCTCTTTCTGCAGAGTGCTCGGCTATCTACTTAAGTTTGCTGAGACTTGGTCTTCCTACTCCATATTGCGCCTCTTATGTTCTATCTCTTCCCTCTCCACACATTGTTCCTATTATTTGTTCCTTTCTCCTAACAATATCTGACCGTATCAAGATATAAGTAATTCCTTCCTATTCTAATTGTTTCTAGATAAAGGTCTCCGGTTGACAAGCCCCAAAAAAAATACAAAAAAAACTCATGAAGCAGCAGGGTTGATTGTTTTATCTTTTCATCCTTCTTTTGGGTTCTGATTTTTTGACCTATAAATTTCGACTAACAATGTCTGACTTATTTCTCTCGCGTCTTCATATTGTTTGGATATAAACTCTATGGAGTTCCTTAGTTCTCGTATTTCTCTAACAATGCTCGTAGCATCTATGGATTGTTCATCATCGGTATCTGATTGCTCCGTGATCTTGTCCTTCTGTTTAATTTTCTTTTTACTACTATTTTGGATGCTATCATTACTTTTTTCTGTGAGAACTCTTTTTCCTGGAATGTCTGTTTTCAGCGGGGGTACAGTACATTTTTCGGCATTTCGAACTGATTCGAGTTAAATGAAAGATACCTCACTTATACATAGTAAACGAGAAATGTAAATACTCTAGCGTATCTTACTTCAACAATCAGTTGTAGACGAATCGACCGATTTAATTATTACCATTTCAATGCGAATATTGAACATGTAACACCGTTATCGCAAAAAATAAAAGATAAATAAAACTACAACTGGTTACTAAATTCTTGTGAGAAAATTTACGAAAAAATAATAAATCGTTATTTATTGTAGAAAATAGATGAAAAACAAACATTACATGAAAATTAATATGATTTCAGAGCGAGGCATTCCGCTGAGGGTGCGGTCTATAAATTGGTAACTTCCATTCGGAATACTTGGCTAGTGGTTTAACTGCTTTCGTCATATCCTTTGATGTTGAAGGTGCATTTAAGCACTGCAGGTGGTTAGCAACAATTCAAATTCTGGAGAGCTATGAAGTGAATCCTTCCCCTATTAATATTATCATCAATTATTTTCATGAAAAATATATACGGCTGTAAATTTACAACACCTTTTTTTATCAGAAAGGTTTCCTATGGAGTTCCGCAAGACTCTGTCCTGGGACTGACCTTATGGAATATTCTTTATTCCAAGGTTCATAAGGAAATGGCCGATATTTGCGAAATATAAAACTTAGATACTAGATTCATTTCTTACACAGACGATCTATGTATCCCTACTAAACCTCATAAAACTGAACTTATCTACCGGCAATTTCAATCTGAATAAACATACAGGAGTATTACTAATAGATATCGAAAAAGCTTTTGACACCACATGGATAGAAGGTACAATATTTAAACTAATTCATCCTTATTCTTTAATATGTATAGTGAAATCATATCTTTTAAACAGAAAATTTTATGTTAAACTGAATAATTATGAGTCACCCGAAGAGAACATAACTGCTGGTGTACCACAAGGGAGCATTTTGGGACCGTATTTATTTATAATATTTTTAAACGATATTCCGAAAATCAAAGATTCTGAAATATACCTATATGCAGATGATACTACAATAGTAGCATCATCATATAGAACAGACACAATAACTAAATAGATTAGAAAAAGCAGCTAACACGATAATAAAATATTATAAAAAGTGACAGGTTAAAATAAACAGAAATAAAACGGAATCCATTTTATTTACTAAAAGACGACCATGTATACGAAAAGAAGTAAACATCCAAAACAGACAGGTGAAATGGAAGGATGAAATCCAATATATCTAAGTCTATAACTTGATAAAAGATCAAATTTCGTGAAACTTATCAAAAATAAAGTTATAAAAGCTCAGAAAGAGATATGTTGTCTATACCCACACTATTTAACACCTGAAAACAAACTTATTATCTATAAACAAATCATCCTTCCCAAAATATTATATGCAGTACCAGTTTGGTCGTCTACTAGTAAAAGTAATATTCAAGAACTCGAAAGAAATTAAAATCACTGTCTACGAATAGTACTAAATAAACCACGATACACTAACATCAACACTATGCACAAATATGTAAAAATACCGTACATTCAGGAAACAATTACAGAGAACACGCGGAAATTTTTTGAAACCTGCAGTGCATGAGACTTAATATTAATAAATAATATAGATTCTTATGATTATCAAACCCTAAAGCTCAGATACAAAAAATATAAACATAGAAGGATAAAGCACATACTATTAACTTAAAGGAATAATTCTACGAAACTCTTGCATGTCTGGCGATTGCATAATGTATAAATTATTTGTATTTCGTATTAATGTTAAGCAAGTTGCGAATTTCGACTTCTCGACGCGTACGAAATATTCGTTATCGAATAAATTAGTATAGATCTTCCTTTATTTTCTGGAAGGATTTACGCATGAATGCAGGTTTTTTTTTGGTTTTTTCCCGCAAACTTTAATTATGTACGACTAATAATAAGAAAATTTATAAGTCTCATGTTCCTATCCGGTAAGAAACACTCGTTTTCGGTACGGATAAAACAAAATTTAAATGTTTTATTAAAGAATATTTTATCATCCTGTTTGTTAGTAACTATAGTATAAAAATAAATGCTAAAATAACAAACTAATACGTAAGTAACAAAATTAATATAAGAATATCAAACTTGTTATCTTAGGAACGTTTTCGGGCATAACCCATCTTCAGCTAAAATATAATCGAACTAAATTAAAAACATAGTGTAACAGTGAACACAATTTAAAACTTCACTTTGAAGCTAAAATAAAATTAAATAAAAATAAATTAAAATGAAAATAACATGAAACATAGCACACATGTGAATTGAACTACAGTCTAACACATATTGAAACTAAAAATTAAATCACAAGTTTAATAACGGTAATTAATGTGAAATAAAAACAAGAAATAAAATTGAAATAAAAAATTGAAATAAAAAATTGAAATAAAAAATTGAAATAAAAAATGAATGATAAACATATTTGGAGATTAGATAAGAAATAAATAATAGAACCTGTCTAAGAAGGGCTAGTTTAAAATTTTTTATTAAAGTATTATATTAAAGAGTGGGTTTTGATTGTGTGGAGTTTGGTCATTTAATATATTGTTTTTGTGTTTATTTATGTAATAGTTTTCAGCTATGTTCATTAGGTTTCCTTTATTGTATGTGGCTAATACTGTAACTGTTTTTTCTAGTGAATCAGGTGTATGTTTATTTTTTATTAAGTGTTCTGCATATGTGGATTTTTCCGTTTCGTTATTTGTAAATGATTTAATGTGTTCTAGGTATCTATATTTTATTTTCCTACCAGTTTGACCGATGTATGCCTTTTCACAATTATTACAGTTTATTTTGTATATACCACTATTTTCAAATATATTATTATTTTCTTTATTCATAGTAATTATTTTGTTTTTTAGGGTATTGTTTGTTTTATAAGCTATTTGTAATCCTAGTTTTTTAAATATATTACTTAATTTGTATATATTTTTATTTATGAAAGTGAATGTTATAAATTTGTTTTTGTCTTTGTTAATATCGTTATTTTTTGGTTTATATTTTAATTTTAATTTTATTTTTTGTATTAATTTTTCTATTATGTGTTCAGTGTAACCATTATTTATTGCAATTGTTTTTAATATTTTTATTTCATTTTGTTTTTTGTTTTGATTCATGGGGGTGTTTAGTAATCTATTTATGGCGTGTATGAAGTATGCGTGTTTATGTTGATTTGGATGGTTTGATGTTTTGTTTATTATAGTGTCGGTTGTTGTTTGTTTTCTGTGTATATTGTATTGTAATTTATTAGTAGTTTTATTTATTATGATGTCTAAGAAGTTAATTTTATTGTTTATCTCTTTTTCCATAGTGTATTGTATGTTTTTATGTATTTTATTTAAATCATTTAAAATGTTATTTTCAGTGTTATTGTTGTTTTCATCAAAAATAACTAAAGTATCATCTACATATCTGATATATGTTTTTATATTATATTTTTTAATTAAATTTTCAATATATCTTTCTTCGAGATGTTGTAGAAATATTTCACTTAAAATACCTGATAAGGGGGATCCCATACCTAAACCACTATTTTGGGTATATGTAATATTATTGAATTTGAAATAATTTTGTTCAATGAGTATTTTTATTAAATTGATTAATTGGTTATTATATATATTATTATTTGAAACATTTATTGATTTTTTGATTATTTCTATTGTCTCATTAATTGGTATGTTAGTGTATAAATTGGTTATATCGTAAGAGATTATTTTAGTTTTATTGTTTATAGGTATGTTTTGTAATTTATCAAAGACATTTTGTCTATTTCTGATTGTATATTTATCATTTAAAGATATATTTTGTTTTAATATATTGGATATGTATTTGGCTAATTTATATCCAGGGGCAGTTGTGTAATTTACTAAAGGTCTAATTGGTATATTTGGTTTATGTATTTTTAATAGTGGGTTGAGAGTTGGTGCTTTGGGGTTCATATTTATAAAGAATTTGGCGATATTGTTATTTATTAGTAAATTTGATTCTTTTATTATTTTTCTTATTTTAGCCTGATATTTGTTTGTGGGATCGATTTTTGTCGTATTTATGTTATTTTCTTTTATAAAATTATCAGTTTTTTGAATAAGTTCATTTTTATTTATTATAATTATACTATTTCCTTTATCAGCTTTAGCGGTAACAGCATTTTCTTGGTTTAATTTATTATTTATATTTTTGATGGTTTTTTGTATTTTTAAATGGTCTGTGTTTGTTTTGTTTTTCTTTATAATGTTTAAAATTGCGTGTGTTGCTTCGGCTCTTGTAATAGTTTGTTCATTTGTTGGTAATTTTTGTATTGCATTTTCAGTTTCTATTATTAAATTTTCATATTGTTTTTTATGTGATGTGTTTAAATTATATTTATAACCTAAGTTTAAAACGTTGACTTCATCATTTGTAAATTTTATGGTAGTTAAGTTTACAGTTCTTGGATAAAAATCAAATTTATTATTAATTGTAGGTTTAGGTATTTGTTGTTTTGCTAAAGTATTTAATTTTTTATTTATTATTTGTTGTTTTTGGTATATAATGGGTTTAATTTTGTCATTAATTTTTTCAAAATATAAATTTAGAATTTCATAGTTTATATTATTAACTAATTGTAAATGTATTTTTAAGAGTTGTATATTGATTTTATTCTTTTTGTTATATAGGTAATTTATTTCATTTTTGATCCAAAATATTTCAGCTTGTTTTTTGGTTTTTATTGCTACCGGAGATTTGTTTTTTATTTTTATTGTTGCATATTTTGGTATTATATTCATTTGTAGGCATTTTTTATTGAAGTAGATGTTATTAATAGTTTTTTTCAATTTTAATGTTAAGTAATAATATTTTTGGATATGTATTGCTATATCAGCAGAATTCATTAAAGAATATTTTATCATCCTGTTTGTTAGTAGGATGATAAAATATTCTTTAATGAATTCTGCTGATATAGCAATACATATCCAAAAATATTATTACTTAACATTAAAATTGAAAAAAACTATTAATAACATCTACTTCAATAAAAAATGCCTACAAATGAATATAATACCAAAATATGCAACAATAAAAATAAAAAACAAATCTCCGGTAGCAATAAAAACCAAAAAACAAGCTGAAATATTTTGGATCAAAAATGAAATAAATTACCTATATAACAAAAAGAATAAAATCAATATACAACTCTTAAAAATACATTTACAATTAGTTAATAATATAAACTATGAAATTCTAAATTTATATTTTGAAAAAATTAATGACAAAATTAAACCCATTATATACCAAAAACAACAAATAATAAATAAAAAATTAAATACTTTAGCAAAACAACAAATACCTAAACCTACAATTAATAATAAATTTGATTTTTATCCAAGAACTGTAAACTTAACTACCATAAAATTTACAAATGATGAAGTCAACGTTTTAAACTTAGGTTATAAATATAATTTAAACACATCACATAAAAAACAATATGAAAATTTAATAATAGAAACTGAAAATGCAATACAAAAATTACCAACAAATGAACAAACTATTACAAGAGCCGAAGCAACACACGCAATTTTAAACATTATAAAGAAAAACAAAACAAACACAGACCATTTAAAAATACAAAAAACCATCAAAAATATAAATAATAAATTAAACCAAGAAAATGCTGTTACCGCTAAAGCTGATAAAGGAAATAGTATAATTATAATAAATAAAAATGAACTTATTCAAAAAACTGATAATTTTATAAAAGAAAATAACATAAATACGACAAAAATCGATCCCACAAACAAATATCAGGCTAAAATAAGAAAAATAATAAAAGAATCAAATTTACTAATAAATAACAATATCGCCAAATTCTTTATAAATATGAACCCCAAAGCACCAACTCTCAACCCACTATTAAAAATACATAAACCAAATATACCAATTAGACCTTTAGTAAATTACACAACTGCCCCTGGATATAAATTAGCCAAATACATATCCAATATATTAAAACAAAATATATCTTTAAATGATAAATATACAATCAGAAATAGACAAAATGTCTTTGATAAATTACAAAACATACCTATAAACAATAAAACTAAAATAATCTCTTACGATATAACCAATTTATACACTAACATACCAATTAATGAGACAATAGAAATAATCAAAAAATCAATAAATGTTTCAAATAATAATATATATAATAACCAATTAATCAATTTAATAAAAATACTCATTGAACAAAATTATTTCAAATTCAATAATATTACATATACCCAAAATAGTGGTTTAGGTATGGGATCCCCCTTATCAGGTATTTTAAGTGAAATATTTCTACAACATCTCGAAGAAAGATATATTGAAAATTTAATTAAAAAATATAATATAAAAACATATATCAGATATGTAGATGATACTTTAGTTATTTTTGATGAAAACAACAATAACACTGAAAATAACATTTTAAATGATTTAAATAAAATACATAAAAACATACAATACACTATGGAAAAAGAGATAAACAATAAAATTAACTTCTTAGACATCATAATAAATAAAACTACTAATAAATTACAATACAATATACACAGAAAACAAACAACAACCGACACTATAATAAACAAAACATCAAACCATCCAAATCAACATAAACACGCATACTTCATACACGCCATAAATAGATTACTAAACACCCCCATGAATCAAAACAAAAAACAAAATGAAATAAAAATATTAAAAACAATTGCAATAAATAATGGTTACACTGAACACATAATAGAAAAATTAATACAAAAAATAAAATTAAAATTAAAATATAAACCAAAAAATAACGATATTAACAAAGACAAAAACAAATTTATAACATTCACTTTCATAAATAAAAATATATACAAATTAAGTAATATATTTAAAAAACTAGGATTACAAATAGCTTATAAAACAAACAATACCCTAAAAAACAAAATAATTACTATGAATAAAGAAAATAATAATATATTTGAAAATAGTGGTATATACAAAATAAACTGTAATAATTGTGAAAAGGCATACATCGGTCAAACTGGTAGGAAAATAAAATATAGATACCTAGAACACATTAAATCATTTACAAATAACGAAACGGAAAAATCCACATATGCAGAACACTTAATAAAAAATAAACATACACCTGATTCACTAGAAAAAACAGTTACAGTATTAGCCACATACAATAAAGGAAACCTAATGAACATAGCTGAAAACTATTACATAAATAAACACAAAAACAATATATTAAATGACCAAACTCCACACAATCAAAACCCACTCTTTAATATAATACTTTAATAAAAAATTTTAAACTAGCCCTTCTTAGACAGGTTCTATTATTTATTTCTTATCTAATCTCCAAATATGTTTATCATTCATTTTTTATTTCAATTTTTTATTTCAATTTTTTATTTCAATTTTATTTCTTGTTTTTATTTCACATTAATTACCGTTATTAAACTTGTGATTTAATTTTTAGTTTCAATATGTGTTAGACTGTAGTTCAATTCACATGTGTGCTATGTTTCATGTTATTTTCATTTTAATTTATTTTTATTTAATTTTATTTTAGCTTCAAAGTGAAGTTTTAAATTGTGTTCACTGTTACACTATGTTTTTAATTTAGTTCGATTATATTTTAGCTGAAGATGGGTTATGCCCGAAAACGTTCCTAAGATAACAAGTTTGATATTCTTATATTAATTTTGTTACTTACGTATTAGTTTGTTATTTTAGCATTTATTTTTATACTAAATGTTTTATATTATTATATAGAAGTGTATAAATATACGCGTTTGTTGTGTTGTGTTGAACTTATCTGTAAACGCTTATAAAGTATAATAACCGAATTATGTCTATCGTTCTCGATAGAGAAATGTGAGGCAATTATGTTTGGGGAGAAAGATATAATGGATAGTGTTTCCGCACAACTAAATACCTTAGGGTGCTACTAGATAATAAACTTACTTTCACCGTCCATATAGATGCGATAATTTTTTTTTTTTTTTTGTTGTTAAATAATTGGCGGGTCCCACAAGGCACCAGCTCGTCTGTGGATTCCCAACATAAATATATATAACATCAACTTAAACAATACTTTCTATTACGACAAACAGAAATGTTAACTTAAATATTACTATAATACAAAATAATTTACACTCTAACTTTTGCTAAATTTCTGTTTTATAATATGATTAGAATGATACCTATTATGATATAGATTTAGTTTTCGTAATTATATATGATGAAAATTAGGGATTTCTGTGTATCCGTGTACATTTTTTAATTAAAAAACGAGAGTTCAAAATTAAAAGTAATGAAAAATAATAACAAATCAGTCAAACATGATGTTTCTTGCGCTGAGGATTCCGTATGCTTTTTTTGTTTTTTTTTTTTAAAGAGGGATACTAATCCACACAATGCATGTAACTACCTAGGTTATCGCAGTGAGCGGACCTATGTTTTAAATTAGACTTCTAAGCTCGTTAGACTGAAAGAAGGTCATGAGGTTGTTCAAATCGGCAGGTGTATTTGAGAGTATGTCCGCAAGTGATGTAATCTGGACGCGCCGCAACCCATTAAGACTTGTGCATTTCAGCAAGATGTGCGAAACTGACGGGTATTCATTGATAGAACAAAGTGGGCCGGTATTTGGCTTTGGAGCTTGTTTGAGGATAAAGTCGTGTTAAACGACGTATGTCCCCTCCTTAGGCGATTGACTGCCGAGAACACTCTACGTGCCGTTCCGACTGGAAGCCACCATGGCTCCGTCGTAGGTTTTAATTCCCCGAGAAAGGTCGATTGAGACGTCCAGTCACGATTCCACTATGCGAAGACTGCATCCGACAGGAAACCTTTTAGGGATAATATACCATGAACAAATAGCGGCATTGGGCACATCATAGATGACCGAGTGACCAGGTCCACCCGTTCATTCCCTAGAATTTCGACATGAAAAGGGACCCATAAAAAAAACAACTCGGCATCCTCTTCGTTTCATCTGGTATAAGATAGACAAAACTTTTAGGACCATTGGTGATTCAGGGTGATCCGACTGCAAAGAACGTATGGACTGCAAGGAAATAGTCACCAGTAAGATTATGGTTTGATAGATAACTAAAGCCGGGCCACAAAAAAATAAAAAAAAAAAAAAAAAAAAAGATTCCGAGTGGTTGGGGTGTCAGTTTTAAATCTGCCTGAAGACGGAACAACACAGCATACATCTCGGCTTCCGCAATCGATACAATGTTGTTCAACCGTATGCCCTCTGTGATTCCGTCTACTTCAAAAGCGCATACAGCTGGGGCAACCTTGGACATATCAGCTTTGGATCCATAGTGTATACTTTCGAAAATGTGGTGCATTTATTAATAATGCCTAGCATCCTGTGCCCTCAATGTACTGGTGGGTACTTGTGATCGGTGGGATTGTAATAGCTTCTACCTGAAAAGAAACTTAAGGAGGAGGTAGTTTACGAAATTCTAATAGAGTAAAAGGAGAAGTTAGAAAATGTTGTAAACTAGAAACAGACAGGAAAGAGTAGGATTCCTGGAAACTAAGAACATAACTAGGAGTTTTAGAATCAATAAATGGTTCTAGTTTTTCAAGAGGAAAATTATGATTGTATAGACGTTGGGAGAAAGAGGATTTAAAGGTCTTAGAAATTTTTTATACGTGAGAAATAGGAGCGGATTGAGAAAAAAAGGAGCAGAAGCTTTTCCATGATTTTTTCTTAGCTGTTTGAAAACAAATTTGGCTTTAGCATTGGCATTTTTATGAACCAAAAAGTTAAAAAGAGAAGGATAGGAGTGGAAATTCTATAAGTAAACATCATCATCATCATCAAGTAGCAGCCCCAATCTGGGGATTGCTCACACCATTTCTACATTTCGCGGTTCCTTGCCATCTCAATTAATTCGCTGCATTTTTTCCCATCAATTTCGATCATTTCGATTCGTCTCCTTCCTCTTGTTGTTTTACCTTTTATTTTCCCTTGCATCGCTGTAACAAAAATTCCTCCTTCTCGGATCTTATGCGCGAGGTATTTCCTTTTTCTCTGGATTACGTCTTTTACTACATCGTATTCTGTCAGTTGCCACCTGCTTAAAACGTCTTTATTTTTGACCTTGGCCGTCCATGGTATTCTCATCATTCTTCGTAACGTCCACATACCGAATGCATTTAGCTTTTTCCTGCATTCCGCGTCCATCGTCCAAGTATACTTAAATTAAAAGTCGTCTTAGTTCTCATTCCACTACAATAAGGAGGATGTTCTGGTTTTTTTTGGGGGGCTAGTCGGATAGAACAAGAAGAGTAAGTTAAGGCAGAGGAGATGGAATCAATAAAGAAGCCATATTGGGAAAATGAGTTTAAATTAAGCGGAATTTAAAAGAACGAAGAATCAACGAGAAAGCGGAAGATGGCCCAGTCGACTTTAAAAGGGATCCATTTGGGATAAAGTGAAGAATCTTATAAGGAGCATAAGAAGAGAAGTCGTCAAAAGAGATGATGGTAAGAATATAATCACTACTAGAGGTACTGTTTAGAGTTGACGATGAACATTTGAGACTGAGATTAGGAAAAATGAATGATAGGTCAATAAAACCGGACGACAAAGGACTTTTAACGCAAGTAGACGAATCATCTATTAAGGAATATTAAGTAATTTTGTAAGATAAAATTTTCAACTGCGAAACCATTATTGTTGTACCCGTTTATGAATATTTCCATTTTTTAAATTTATTTGTGGGTCTATAGGGGTTTTGTTTCTGCATCACAATATTGCATTGTCATCGGGTTCTGATAATTAATAAAAGTTTCAAATCATTCGGACATCGAGAAGTAGGCGAAAATGGATTTAGATTGCTATATTGACATTCCGCAACATCAGTTCGGCTTTTTAAAATATCATTCTACGATTGATCAATTACATAGGGTGGTTAGTGTAATTGAAAATAGTTTAGAGACAAAGAAAGTATGTACCGCGGTATTTCTCGACGTTCAACAAGCTTTTGATAAAGTTTGGCACGATAGGTTACTATATATATTAAAATATTCGTTCCCAATCTATCTTTACACGTTGCTAAAGTTGTACCTTGAAGATCGACATACCTACTTAGAAATACATCTTCTTTAGCAGGCATTTCTCAGGGTTCTGTGTTGTTCCCCCTCACACTGTACTTGTTTTATACACAGCAGATTTTCCCGTGACAGGGAATGTACAGGTGGCTACATTTGCGGACAACACGATACTTCTTTCATCACATGTAGATCCGAAGATAGCTAGCAGTAATTTACAAACGGCTTTTACAAAGGCAGAAACATGGTTTAAAAAATGGAAGATCGAGATACACGAGAATAAACCGGTGAATATCCATTTTACTAACCGAAAAGTTGAAGTCCTACCCGTTGGGATCAGTAACATAGATCTGCCTGTGCAAACAACGGTCAGGTAGTTAGGTTTGCACTCACACGATCTGCGGGTCACCGATTTTGATGAAATTTTGCAGATAAACAGAAGACCATGAGTATATGAACTGTGTAAAATATTAGAATACAACTTTTTGATTTACGCGAGAAATTTAAATTTTTAGCAGCCAAATTTTGTGGATAGCCGTTTAGACAAAAATATGCAAAAAATTCCAATTTATATTTATTTACTTTGTGCAAATGGTTCAGAAGACTGATTATTCTAAAATGAAGTATATTAAACAAAAAAATTATTAAAAAACAAGAACATAATTTTAAAAATATCCATTTTTAATTTAATAAAAATTTAAACACGTCATTTATCACATATTCTTCTTCTTCATCCGCCGTCTCCGTCTCGAAGGTTGGCGATCCACAATTGGAATTTATTTCTATCAACAGCTGTTCGGAAAAGTTCTAATGAGGAACAGTTGAACCAGTTGTTAAGATTATCCATCCATGAAATTTGACGTCTACCTCTCGATCTCTTCCCGGCAATTTTACCCGCAAGTAATATTTTTAGAATGGTATGCCTAGATCCTCTTAAGATATGTCCCAAGTATTATGGTTTCCGTTTTTTGATGGTTCGTAGTAGTTCAAGGTTCTTTCCCAATCTATTAAGTATTTCAATATTCTTTACTTTTTGTGTCCATGGTACTTTCAGGACACGTCGGTAGCAGTACATCTCAAAAGCGCTGATTTTTTTTTCTAAAGTTGAGTCTAGTGTCCAGCACTCACAACTATACAGTAGGATGGAGAAAACGCAGCATCTCAGGAGTCTGATTCTGAGTTCCAGTTTCAGTTCTTGACGCTTGAATAGGTTCTTCATTCTTATTAGCGCTCCTTTCGCCTGCTCAATCCTGCTACATATCTCAGGTTTGGAAGTGCAATTTTCTTCAAGTATACTTCCCAGATATTTGATACGTGGGACTTGTTAAATTTTTTCACCGTTTATTTTGATTGAGCATTTAATTGGCTTCTTCGAGAATACTATTGCTTCTGGCTTAGATGTGTTCATTTTTAAACCGTATGCAGCACTTTTTTCCACGATCTTATCTAAAATGCCCTGGAGTTCCTTATTACTGTCTACCAATATTAAGCTGTCATCAGCATATCGAAGGTTGTTCAAAATAACACCGTTAATTTTCAGTCCCCTATCATTTTCTTCAAGTGCCTCATGGAATATAGCCTCCGCATAAATATTAAAAAGAAGGGGAGACATGACACAGCCTTCACGTACTCCTTTCTTAATGGCTGCTTCTGTTGATAATGCGTTTTCTACGCGGATTTCGACTGTTTGATTCCAGTACAGATGACGAATTATCCTGAGATCATTCCTGTCTATAGGTATGTTCTTCAAAATCTTCATCAGTTTATCATAGTTCACGCAATCGAACGCTTTCTGGTAGTCAATAGCACATGCATAGAATCAACGTTGACATCTCGACAGCGTTGTGTTATTGTACGTATTGCAAATAATGCTTCCCGAGTGCCCATTCCATTTCTAAAGCCAAACTGGGTATTACTTATTTGGTTTTTGCAGCGCTTATATATTCGTGTGTGAATTATCCGGAGAAAAGTTTTCAGGGCGTGTGACATCAAACTAATTAAACGGTAATCATCACATCGGCTCGCGTTACTCTTTTTTGGAATGGTTACAAAAGTTGATTTTATCCATTCTGCTGGTATACATCCTGTACTGCAGATCTATATATATATATATATATATATATATAGTATAAAAACAGAGATTATGACAAACTTGCTTTGTGGTATAATGGTAAAGGTGATGTTTACTTACACAACTTAAAAAAAAGGTGCTGGTTCGAATCACCACCTGATATTACCTAAATTTTTTGATCTTATATTTTTAATTATTAATTCTTATTACCTAATTATTTTAGCTAGTGTTCGCCCATTGGACGAAATTCGACCAAAACTATTATTAAAAATTTGAGGAAAACGTATGAATTAGCATATTTCCATAAAGAAATTTTCTTTTCTGATACATTTATTCATTATATACCTGGGAACATACACTTCTATATGTACTCACAATACAAAACAGTTCAATACCATTATAATTTTGCGAATGACCTCGCCATAATGGCAGCGCATAAAGATGCCAAGGTATTAGAAACGCAAATGCAGCAGGATTTGGTAACAATAAGTAGATGGGCGCATGACAATGACTTAAGAATTAGTATAACTAAGACCAAAATGATGCTATTGACGCCAAAGAAAACAAAAGAAAGTTTTGAGCCGAAAGTTACAATGCACTCAAATGAATGTGTTCATGATATAGAAAGCAAAGAGGAATGCCAAAGGATAAATTGTGAGGAAATTGAAAGAGTGCAAAGTTACAAGTACTTAGGAGTCATAATAGATGATCATTTAAGATGGGATAAACATACAGATTATGTAGCAAAAAAGGTAAGGGGAGTAATACCATCATTGTATACATTGAAGAAATATGTAAGTAATAAAACATTAAAGATGATATATTATGCCCTGGTTGAATCGCACTTAAGATATGGAGTACAAGCATGGGGAATAGCCGGGAAAACGTATATAGGCAAAGTAAACAAGATACAAACGAAATGTATAAGATTAATATCAAAAAAAA
This sequence comes from Icerya purchasi, assembly GCA_039619475.1. NCBI lineage: Eukaryota > Metazoa > Arthropoda > Insecta > Hemiptera > Monophlebidae > Icerya > Icerya purchasi. The sequence continues at coordinate 361,705,325 of CM077116.1, forward strand.
AAAACTATGTAAATTCAGAAGAGACTTTAAAAATAGAAAACTTATTAAGCGTAAGAGGGTTGTACTTAAGTATAAAATTCTGGGAACACTTAAAAATAGACAGTAGAGCAAAGATAGAAAAACGAATAGAGATAACTACAGAATTAAGAAATAGACCCAGATATAAACTCCCGAGAGTCAGAACAAAATATGGAGAGCAAACGGATAAATATGTGTTGGCGCAAATGCTAAATAAAATGCCGGAAGAAATAATAAAGGAAAAAATGGAGAGGAAGCTGAAAGAGGGTGTTAGAAAGTGGTTACAAATGGAAAAGAATATAAACAAAATAATAAAATAAACGAAAGGGAAAATTAAATAAAGGAAACTATGTGTAAATGAAGTGGATGGATGGATAAAAGTGATGGATGATTGAGCGCTTATATACTTTAAAAACCTAGAATAAGATAAATAATAAGAACTCCGTCGACAAGCGCAAGCTTGACGGACGTAAATATAAGATTATAAAATGTAAAAATTTAAATATACGTTTTTAAAAAAAAAAAAAAAAAATTGAATAAAAAATGAAAGTAAATCACAATTTAAAAACCCTCATTCATTTTTTGATTGATTGAATAAAGTTTATTTACTAAATTTACAAAACAAAGAAAATAACAGTACGTTTAAACATTTTAAATTTTACGCGTATCGAGCAATTTACCCTCGCCAACGTGCATCAAAAATACATTTATGCTTAAATTACAATATGAAAAAAGAAAAACTTTACATTTGTTTTAATATTAGGAAAAAAAACCAACAAAAAACCTAGCTTCGGAAAAAATAAATAAAGTGTAAGTTGTAAAAAAAGTAGAAGTATGATGGTTATTGGAGTGTCATTGCGCGTGTGTGCTTCAACACCTTGTTTAACGCTTGCGGACGGATCGGTGCACTATAAGATTAAAATAGCATATGCTTAATGCGTTTGTGTTTGTACTTTTTATATTTTAACGGCAAAGAGGTTCTCGTGTAGTCTCCTATTCTTTTAACAAACACGTGATCACTAGTAGAGCAATCATCAAAGAATTTCTTAGCTTGCGTACGGATTATGTTTACAATAAATGACAGTTTTAATACAGCGTGCATACTATTTATGTTAGTATATGCCGGAGCGCTTAGAATAATTCTACAGAATGTAGATCTCGAGACATTAGACCACATTGGCGAGCTAGGAGCACAGGCCTAATGATAGCTTTGTATAGTAGTAATTTATTTTCTGTTGTTAATTTGCATTTTTTGTTGAAGATGTGCCTCAACATAAAATTTCTTGCATGCGCTTTATTTATAGCGTGATCAACGTGTTTGTTGAAAGTTAGCCGCCGATCTAGGATGACCCCCAGATATTTAACTTCATTTTTAAAAGGGCAGACTTGATTTCCCAGGTTTAATTCCGGGGAAAAAGCGGGCCTTCTTTTTGTAAATAGGATAGCCTGCGTTTTTGCATCATTCACTTTAACTTTCCACTTTGTAAGGTACTTTTTTATTTTTAAAAAACTTTCTGATAATCTACGTTTAATTGTGTCGACTCTAAAAGAAGCGCAGTAAATGGCTGTGTCATCAGCGAATAGCGCTAGCTCGAAGTGTTTAGGTTTAGGAAGATCATTTAAGAACAAAATAAATAGGAATGAACCAAGTATGCTTCCTTGCGGAACTCCCATCGTCGCTGTTTTTGGAGAAGATATAGCGTCGTTAATTTTTACTGAAAATTTCCTTTCTACCAGGTAATCATTTATAAGAGTAATGAGAAATTTAGGGAACTGATATTTAAGCAATTTGTATATTAATCCTTGATGCCAGACAGTATCAAAGGCTTTTTCGATGTCAAGTAATAACAGTCCGGTATGTTTGTTTAGGTTAAAATTGTCAGTTACAAACTCGGTTAGCCTACTTAACTGCATCGTAGTCGACAAATTCCGCAGAAACCCGAATTGGTGGGGGGTGATGATTTTTTTTTCGTTACAATGATCTATCATCTTGGAAAGAATAAGTTTCTCCGCTATTTTACTTAAACAGTTTATTAACGAGATAGATCTGTAGTTAATAGCCATTGCTTGATCCTTTCCTGATTTTGGTATAGGAATAATAATGGACTCTTTCCAGCAGGTAGGAAAGTGTCCCGAAATGATACTAGAGTTTATTATAATAGTTAGATTGATCTTAGCTTTTTCGGGTAGATTCTTAATCATGGTAATGGAGATATTGTCTGGACCGGTGGAGTGTTTATTTTTTAATTTTTTTATGATTTTGTTAACTTCATTTGGTGAGAAGAGCTTAGGGTAGTTGGTAGTGACCGTTGGGGTGGCTAGGAACTTCTGTACAGTAGTATTTATTTTGTTTGTGTGCCATTTGGTGGAAGAGTTTTTGTTTTGATTTTGTATATCTAGAAATATATTTGAGAGTAACTCAGTTTTGTCTTTGTTTGTGTATTCGGTCTGATTAGCATGTGTTAAAGGTGGAATAGATGTGTCCGTGCTTTTTTTAAATATTTTTGCTATTTTCCAGATCGACTGGTCTTTTGCACTTAGATTTATTAGTTTGTTATTCCATGTTGTGTTTCGGTATTCATTTAGTTTGTATTTAACTAGTTTAGCGAATAAGTTGTAAATGATGTGAGAGGAATGGTTACGAATCTTTTGGTGCTTTTTCCTGACATAGTTTTTAATCTTAATAAGCTTCACTAGTTTTCTTGGTAAGTGCTCTTTACTTGACTTGATTTCGATTTTTGGAATATAAAGATTTGCTGCTTCTACTATTAGGTCTGACAGCCTGTGTGCCTGGTAGTCAAGTAGGCAACCAGCCTTTATTGGACTTCTCAAAATGTTTATATTATTTGTAATATAATTACGGTATTCCGTCCAGTTCGGACTTTTATAGTTAAAAATTGTACGGTTTTCTACGAGTCTGCAAGTAGCGTTTAATTTAAAATAAATTGGATTATGATTAGAGGCAAGGTTGGCTAAAGTTACTGGTTTGGTAATATTATGAACATTCATACTTAAGATGAGATCGATAGTGCTCGGACGTAATTGAGGGTTAGTAGGGTAATGCGTGGGGAAATCAGGAGCGAGAATTTGAAAACCTACCCTTTCGGAAAGATAAACGAGTTTATTACCTGTTTTGTTATTGTAATAGCAGTTCCATATTTTACTTTTGGCGTTTAAGTCCCCAGCGAGGATCACTTTGTTATATGATTTAAATAATATGTCAATATCATAGTCAATATTCGTTTTGTTTGGAGGACAGTAAACAGAGAATAGCACCACTGAAGAATTTGCAAAATTTATTAAGATTCCAGTAGCTTCAATATTTTTTAGGGATACTGGGGCTGCGAAGGTAGAGTGGTTTATTGAGGAGCGGACCAAAATGGCCACTCCTCCACCTCTGCTGTTACGATCGCATCGGTACACTCTAAAACCAGGGCATTTTAGTGCATGGTTTGAATCAATTTTTGTCTCACTTAGACAAACTATATCGATAGACCTTTCATTTACCAGTTGCCCTAGTTCAAGTATTTTGTTCCTAACCGAGTTTGCATTCCAGGCAATTATTTTAATATTATCAGTACAATTACTCGTCAGCGAAATAGTCCATTAAGGTTTCAATAATTATTGATATTTTTGAGAACATGTCTCTAGCGTCTTTTAATTTAGTGCACATTTTCTTAATTACGTTTATGATTTTTGGTATATTTAGTTCTTTAAACGACTGAAATATATCTGATAAATTATTGTCCGTATTAGGTTCGTTACGTTGTGATGCTCGATTTGCAAGACTTTCTGCATACGTTAGATGTCTATTATTTTGATTTTTTATATTATTATAGTTTTTATTATCGCTCCGGAGAAAGTTTTTTCTATTTGACTCCGAATACTTAGATTTGAATGTTTTTGAATTTAGAAACTTTAAGTAGGTCGGACAATCTTTTGAATTAGCTAGGTGTTGCCCGGAACAGTTTGCACACTTAATGTTGCTAGGATTTTGGCCAGTTTTTGTAAAATGTGCTTGACCACATTTCAAGCAATTTGGAGGTAGATAACAGTTTATGGAAAGATGTCCGAAAGCTTGGCATTTGAAACATTGAATTAGTTGGTTCTTTGATTTGTACTTTTCCCACGTTACAACGCAATAGCAGAGTTGTTTAATTTTTAGTATATTGCTAATATTTGTTGATTGTGGAAAAGTAACAAGATATAGCGGTAGGAAGACGTCGCTATTTTCTGAATCTTTTTTGTGAAATTGAGAAATTTCGTCGTAATTTGTTTCATTTTTTAGGGATTCTTTTATTTCATTTATGTCAATGTCAAGTGGCAAGCCTTTTAGCACCATTTTTATTTTTTTCATATTCTTAGGAGTATGCGTATAAAAAGGATAGTTTTTACTTTTTAGGAAGCTGAGGAGCTTGCTATAGTCTGTTTGATTTTCAGAATAGAAATGTGTATTGTTTCTATATAGTTTAACAGTAGGCGGAGTTCCAAGGAGATTTTTAAGTAATTCATGGCTTGCATATAGTTGCTAATAATTCCTTTAACAATGATAGGAGGCATTTTATACTTGCCAGTATTTCTAGTATTTACGTTAGCACTGTATTTTGTTTGGCTTTCGTTAACCGAATTTATAATAACGTTATCGTTTACCTCGTCAATTAAATCATCGAGTTGTTAATACGAGTTTTTACAGACGACGGTAAATTCTTCTGCTTTTCGTTTCTTTGTTTTACTCTTTCCTTTGCGACGTTGCTGCTGTTCAAGTTTATCTGATTCGTTTTTGGCGGTTGCATTAGATGAATTATCACCAGTCAACGATGCGCTGCTACTTTGCGATAGATCGAGTTGGCTAATGACATTGTCTACCCAGCTGTGTGTATTGAAGCGGTTATTTGATTCTTGGCTGTTGCTGTCTGACAGTTTGTCATCATCCATGCGGTCCATGCCAGAAAATGAGGGAGGCGGTGTACGAATCATCGTCTCGACAGATCTGGTTTTTGGCCGTAGCACGTGATTGTAAACGATATACGAACGCTTGGGGGAGGGGCAGCAGCTTCCCTCCACCCCGGTCGAACGTTAAGACCCTCATTCATTGATATTAAAGGACACCTTAGGATTTAGGGCACTGTAAAAATGCCAATAATGATGATTATTAAAAAAAATGAAAACATTTTAATAAGAACAGATTTACTGGCTATAGCGATTTCATTTTTCATTTTTTGTATTAATGTTTTGTTTAAATAAGAAAAGAAAAAAAAACTGTTTCCAAAATGTTTATACTGACAACACTAAAGATCGTCAATAACTGCTGAACAAAAAAAAAAGAAAAGAAATCGGTTAATAAACAGAGGAAAACAAGGTACTGAACTCTTTTGTCTTTGCCTATTTATATATAAATTCTTTATAGATTTATCTATCTGTGTGGTTCAGTCCTAAAACTGGTTTGCATCCATGATGATCCTTCTCCAGTACGCCATAACTATATAAATATAGTAAAGTGAAAACCAGGTCAATAAAATAAAAAATATATAAATACAAAAAATATTTTCAATTTTTTATTATTTACATTTCTTAATGAATTCGTTGCGCATAAAATTTGTTTACCGTTTATAGAAATGTAAATGATAAAAAATTTAAAATATTTATTGTATTTATATATTTTCTATTTTATTAACCTGGATTTCGCCTTATTATATTTATATAGTTATGTATAAAGAATTAAAATAATTAGATAATAAGAATTAGTAATTAAAAATGTAAGATCAAACAATTTAGGTGATATCAGGTGGTGATTCGAACCAGCACCTTTTTTTTAAGTTGTGTAAGTAGACTGATACTAACCCCCAGTTTCAAAAGGCCCTACTTATAACTGACTCCTTAAATTCCCTTCAACTTATTTCAGAAATAAAACCCAAAAACCCCCTGATAAGAAAAGTCCACTACCTACTATACAGACTATCCCACCTAAACTCTGAAATATCCTTCCTATGGGTGCCGGCCCATGTAGGAGTCCCAGGTAATGAGCGCGTCAATCGAGCAGCTCAGGCGACACTATTCTCTTCAATGCCATGTAATCCCCCTCTTCCCACCACAATGGCCCATTTATTTATGCGCCAAACTGGAGAAGAATGGCAGCAGGAATGGAAATCCGCAAGTACATTCCTCCGAAGCATAAAATCAACCACAGAACCCTGGTGGCCCATAGACGAAATTTCTCGCAGAGATTTTTCTGTCTTGAATCGCCTCCGAACAGGTCACACAACCCTTTCGCACGGGTATATCTTCACGGGACAAGCACCCCCAAATGTCTGCTTCTTCTGTGGTCAACCAAGCGTCCCGTCTACATCTCACCTCCTTCTCGAATGTTTCTCTTTTGCGGCACCAAGATCCACCTATTTCACTACCACCTCTATCTCTAAGATCTTATCGAGGTCGCAGCTATGTTGGCTTTCGTGCGTAGCAGCGGCCTATACCATAGAGTTTAACCTTCCTAAGTAGGCTCCATGTGCTGTAATAGCCTCAGTAGTTAAACACAGCGCATGGAAATCCTCACTATTATTTTTATTTAAAAAAAAAAAAAAAAAAAAAAAAAAATCACCAAAGCAAGTTTGTCATAATCTCTATTTTTATACCATATATATGTGATAAATGACGTGTTTAAATTTTTATTAAATTAAAAATAGATTTTTTTAAAATTATGTTCTTGTTTTTTAATAATTTTTTTGTTTAATATACTTCATTTTAGAATAATCAGTCTTCTGAACCATTTGCACGAAGTAAATAAATATAAATTGGAATTTTTTGGATATTTTTGTCTAAACGGCTATATATATTATCCATAAAATTTGGCTGCTAAAAATTTTAATTTCACGCGTAAATCAAAAAGTTGCATTCTAATATTTTACACAGTTCATATACTCGTGGTTTTCTATCGATCTGCAAAATTTCATCAAAATCGGTGACCCGCAGATCACCTCTCCTTGTTAGACACATACAGGTAAAAAAGAAAACTAGATATCCAGAGTGCACTGATAACGGATAATAAACGTCTAATATATACAGCAATTCTAAAAACTATCTGGACGTACGGGGTTCAACTTTGAGGTTGCGCTAAACCGCCAAACTTGAAAGTAATACAGACTTTCCAAAATAAGATGCTTCGGTTGATAACTAAAGCACCCTGGTATGTAATTAATCTAACCTTAAATCGAGATTTGTGTATAGATTATGTGGCTTCTGTCACCAAAGTTCAAGCTAAAAGACACGCAGAAAGACTCGATATTCATCCGATCACTCTTTTGCCAGATGTTACCAATGATGTAAGAAGATTGAAACGCCAGAAACCGCAGGACCTTGTTTAAGATCGAGATAATCGGGTAGATATCATGGGGTACTTCTTCCTTCGTGTTTAATTCCATTCAAACGTATTTCTAACGTAATATTGTATTATATAAAAAAAATTAATCTTTGGGAATAGAAACTACCAGGAAATTCGACTACTGTAGCGGAACAATAGGTTCGTGTAAAAAACCATTAATAAAAATATTTAGCTGGAAGTTTCGAACTCTGTAATGTTTTATTTATTTTCATTTAAAAGAAGTACGGGAAAAAAATTGATAACGAGAAAATAGAATACTTTTAATTTTTGTAATCAGTAAGTTTGCTCGACAGTTTTCCGAAGGGCATTTAAAAAATAAATTGCCACCGTTCTCATTTCGTATAGATATGTTCTACCTGTTATTCGAAAAAATTTTACTGAACATTTCGAAATTCGTAGCGTTTTTTTTTTTTTCTTTTTTCTTAGTTGCGATAATAATATATCCTTAGAAAACAAATTTATTTTTTCATTTTAAAACTGGGGATAGTAAACTGGTCAAAAGACGAAAGGCAGGCCGAAAAAAAAAACACGGTAAGCTCACTTACAGTTATCTATTTTCGATACCATAATGTATAATTCTACTTTTTAAAATTTCTTTCGAACAACTATCCTCATGCTCAATATTTTTTGCCAACATTCACGACGCTTTTTTCAATTCTATTGTCATCGTTCAAACGGATTTATTACAAAAAATAAATTTTAAACATCTTTTATTATTATCATTATTATACGATTGATCGGGCGCAGGCTGCACTAACGGGCCATATGCACCCAGGGGCTGGCTAGAGTCTAGATGAGATTTAATAGCTTAAGCGACTGCAGGAACCGGAAAACACTATGGATATGTGAGGAAGATTGAGATAGGAGCTGAGGTAGGGAGGCGGGGAGGCTGTGCTGGATTCTGAGTGCTGTAAGTGCTTGGCAGGATGTTAGAATATGGGGGATAAGGAGTTGAGCTGTTAGGCAAAAGGGACAGAGAGGAGGGTCCATGCGTTGTAGAAGGTAAGAGTGGGTAAGATTTGTGTGGGATATGCGGAGTCTGGTAAGAATAATATTATTCTTTCTTGATCGGAACGGAGAGGATATGTGTGATAGAGGATTAGGTTTTATGGGGAGGAGTTGATTTTGATGGTTGGACTTCCATGCACGGACCCAAGATTTGGTTATGCGTGATCTCAGGAATTGCTTGGTATCGTTAGAGGAAACAAACCGGGAGGTGAGGAGAGGGAGTGTGGAGGCCTCTTTAGCAGCTCGGTCAATGGCCTCATTGCCCGGCAAGCCAACATGGCTGGGGATCCACATAAAAGTTATCGAGACATGGGATTTGCTAAGGAGGTCATGGAGAAGTAATATGCGTTGTAACAGCGCGTTGTCGGTGTGACAGTTACAAAGTGTCTTTAGGACAGAGAGCGAGTCGGAGAGGATAAGGTATTTGGAGTGAGGTGGAGCAGCTGTTAGGAATTCCAAGCACTTGAAAATGGCAAATGATTCGGCTGAGAATATGGAACACACCTTGGAACGACGGAAGCGATGGGTGGCGGGGGGAACTGAGAAGGCAGACCCCACACGGCCTCCAGATTTTGAGCCATTCGTAAAACAGCACACCGCGCCACTATATTTGGAAATTTCCAATTTGATATACTGGACCAGTACATGGGGGGGATTGGTAGATTTCGTTAGCCGTGTCAGGTTTAGATTCATGTGAAGGGGTTGGAGAAGCCAAGGAGGAGGGTCAGTATATATTGGGCAAAGCGGGGGGTTTCGAATGAATTTACAAAATTGAGGGACTGCAGATTCAAAACGGTTTTTGAGGTTAGTAGAGTAGCTGGGACTGCTTGACGAAATTTGGCTATGGCTTGGAGAGTTATACAGAAGTTCATTAAATGGGAGGTTTGGGGTTGTAAGGGTAGAAGTAAGGAAATTGGCTGCCAGGATTTGCCTTCGGAAGCACAAATAAAGTAGGCTGGACTCGCTGTTGAGACTGGCTGTGGGGCTGGTGCAGAACGCACCGGTGGCTATTCAGATGGCTGAGTGTTGGATGACATCCAGAGACGCCAGTAGACCCTGGGCCGCGGAGCCAAACGCCAGGCAGCCGTAATCTAATTTAGAGCGAATAAGCGCTTTGTATAGCAATAATAGCATTGTTCGATCGCCTCCACTACGTCTATTGTTAACTTTCTTCAGCACGTCCAGGGCCTTTATGGTAGACTTCTTAAGGCTCTTGATGTGTGCATTCCACATCAGTTTGCTATCGAACGTTACTCCAAGGTAGCGCACTGTGTCCTGGAACTGAAGGTCAGAGTTGTAGAGGGAAATTTCAGGGTGCTGGCTGCACTTGATGGTTCGGTGAAAGTCCATACAAATCGTTTTTTCCGCAGAAAATTTGAATCCTCGCGTTGATGCCCATTCAGCTATTTCGTTGATGCACCGTTGCAAGATTACGCTTGCTCTGATTGGCGACGACGATTGAAGGGTTATTGTCAGATCATCTGCAAACAGGCTGAAATGTATCGGCGGTCGGATGGCTCGTCTGATGTCGTTGATGGCCAACAAGAAAAGTGTTACACTAAGGATGCATCCTTGGGGTACGCCATTCTCCACCTGGAACAACCGCGAAAAGGTGTTGCCTAATCGGACTTTAATTTGCCTGTTGGTTAGGAAGTTCTGGATCAATCTGGCCATGCGGCCTCGGATTCCTGCTTTATATAAGTTGGAAAGTGCCGGATACCTCCATACCGTGTCGTACGCCTTTTGTAGGTCAAAGAAAACCGCATACAAATGTGTGCGGTTGCTGAGTGCTTTTTGGGCCTTCAGTTGTAAATCTAGGATAGCTTGCATTGCTGAGCGATGTTTGCGGAAACCATATTGATTTGGAAGGAATATGTTGTTCATTTCCAAGGTCCAGGTTAGTCTCTTTTGGATAACTTTTTCCAATAATTTCCCCAGAATGCTAGTTAACGCAATGGGTCGGTAGCTATTCGCTTCCGTTTTACTTTTCCCCTTCTTCAGTATAGGGATTATAGTGGCTATTTTCCAATTTGTAGGGAAAATTCCCATGTTCCATAAGCTTGTTCAGGATATGGAGCAGGTATAATTTAACCGATTCGTGGAGGTGTTTCAACATGATTGGATGGATATCGTCTGGTCCTGGTGAAGAGTCCCGGATATTATACTGGATGCAGTGTTCCAGCTCGCCTAGCTGAATTGGGCAGTTGTAGCTTTCCTCATCGCAGGAGTCGAAGGGAATTGGAACGGCTTCCATCTTTTGCTTGAGTTGTAGGAATTCTGTGTCATAGCTGGAGTTGGATGACACAGCCGAGAAATGAGAGGCCAACAGGTCAACCATCTCGGTGGTATTGGTAATGAGGGAATCTTCCTTGGATAAAGCGGAAACAGCTGTTTGGTGGTTCTTCCCCTCAATCAGCTGGATCTTCCTCCACACTGCTGGGATCGACGAAAATTGGTTGATGGAGGAAGTAAGAACTTGCCAGCACTTCTTTTTGGCTGCTCTTATGAGGGCGCGTGCGTATGCTCGACGTTTACGATACTCAATCAGGTTAGCTAATGAGTTTCGTCTTTTGAGTGTTCTTAGCGCCTTTTTTTCGGCGGACGATTGCCTTTGAGATATTACTGTTCCACCAGGGCACACGTTTTCTTGCGCAAGGATTACCTGAAGAGACAGGTATAGCCTTACGTCCAGCTTGGATTATGACAGTAGTTAGGAACTCGATATCCTCCTCTACATTGTCCCTATGACCGGCGTGAATCATGGTGCTGTTCGTGAACATTGTCCAGTTGGCTTCACTTATTTTCCATCTCTGATATCGAGAAGGCTGGTAGCTGGATGCTTTATATGAGAGGAAGATGGGGTAGTGATCGCTATCGCACAGATCATTGTAGCACTGCCAATCCACCTCATTTATAAGGTCGGTTGAGATCAGTGTGAGGTCGATCGCTGAAAAAAGTCCTGTTTTTGAGTCAAAGTGCATTGGTTGGTTTTGATTGTTTAGTAGAGCTATATCATGGTTGATGAGTAGATGCTCAATTTGGTTACCTCTGGAATCTTGACGTCTGGAGCCCCACGTATGGCTATGAGCGTTGAAGTCGCCGAGCAGGATGAATGGCTTTGGTAGTTGTTTTATAATATTCTCGAACTCCTGTTTCGAGGTTTGTTGGTTGGGTGGGATGTAAACGTTACATACTGCGATGGGTTTGCGGTGGATTGTAGGAATTGTTATTGAGACCACGACTGCTTGGATTTCAGCGCTGATTGGAAGCTGGACTGTCTGAGGAATGAAATTGTGGACTAGAGTTAGTACCCCACCAGCTGCGATCAGGTGCGAGGTATCGTCAAATCTGAATGATTTGTAGTTGCGTATAGTAAGCCCTTGGTTAGCCTTCAGATGAGTTTCTTGAATACAGATTACTGGTGGCTGGTGCTGTGCTATTAGCGTTTTAAGCTCAGCTAGGTGCAAGAGAGCACCGTTTATATTCCATTGCAAAATTTTATTCATGGTTCACCGACTCAGTTTCCGAGTCGGTAGCACCGCCACGTATCGCCTTAATCAACCTGGACAATTTGTTCTTGATCCCTTGCCCTACGATAAATTTTTTTTAGGACAGGCAACGAATTGGAGAGCTGTATTGGATCAAAGTTCATTTGTGAGACTGCCTCAATGTAATTAGTTTCCGTGAGGATCGCAAACATTACATCTTCGAACTGGTCAGGTGTGATTTCGTAGCGGCCCGCATTTTTCTCCATTTCCTCTTTTGCTGCTTTAATCGTCTCTAATAATTGGTCAGTTTTGTCTTCAGTTGTTCTTATCTTTTTGGGTTTCGGAGGCAGTTTCTCCGATTTTGTAATGGAGGTGGTATCGATTGATGAGGAAGAGGTGGAGGAAGAAATTGCTCGTTTGAAAACTGTGGCAGAGGGAGTTATGAAGTTGCAGTCTTCCGTTGACTGAATGTCCATCCGTTCTTCTCCTTTGGCTCCATCCATTATAAAGGAAGCCTTGGTGTTGTCCGCATTTGGGAGGCTTTTGTCACTCGTTTCTGTGGCTGCACAGTGAGCTGCCAGGTGGCCCTTCTGCTTACATAGATAGCACACGGAGCCTTCTTCGGCTAGAAATATCCGATATTTGGTATTGTCATGAGTGATAACTAAACTGTCTGGTATAAGCGTGGCTGCATCGGGAGCAATGTAGAATTGTTTTTTGTTGGTTAGGATATGTGCTAGCGCGGGTGATGCAAAGCCTGCTCGGATAGTGGTGATAGGCGATAACGGCGCTATGTTGTGTCTCCTTAGCTCCTCTTCAATCACGGCGGTAGAGATACTGGGGCAGACATGAGAAATTATGATGCGCTTAGCTGGGTTGATCAAGCGTCGGATACTAGTTGACTGGTTATTGATTGTTATAACTCTGTTCTGCTCGATGATGTCATCAACTATTTGCTTAGACGTAAAGAAGATGCAAAATCTTTGATTCGGCATACGGTAGGCTGCTTTGATGTGATGAGGGTTGACAAATTCGGTGACTTTTTCTACATACTCGATTTGTTTAACACCGTCGATGGTAGGGATTACTATTGCGTGTGTTTTGTCCAGCACTGGTTCTTTGTTCGCGACTGTTGCGTAGGAGGTGGGATGCAGTTGTTGACTAATTGGGTTGAGCATCGTATCAGTATCGGGCGGTACAGGTGCGGAATGAACAGATACGTTTGCTCTTGGCTCGTTGTTAGATTGTTTAGGCGTATTAACGGGGCCTGGTCTGCTTATCGCAGACTTGTTGGCTATTTTTTGGCTTATCGGTTTGCTAACATCAAGTTTAGTGTCTTTCTTTGATTTAGTCGACATCGTGCGTCTAGGCACGAGTCGGAGTACGGATATGATGCGCGGCGGTTTAGATAAAACCGCGCTAGTGGAAATATGTGCAAACGAGTTAGATTATAGTATACAATGAAATAAATCGGCCTCACCGTAAGCTTCTTCTTATCAGTAGACTGATAACGGAACCGACATTAACGCGAACGCGAACAATCAACTTATTTCACATTAACACAAATCCAAAAAAAATTAAACATCTTTGCAACGTGCTTGAAGAGAAAACACATTTCTTCATTTTTAGCGAAATAAAAAGAAAAAAAAGTGATAAACTTCCAAGAATTTAAATATTTCATATGTAAATAAGCGAAATAGATAATTAGTTCCAAATATATTACGTGAAGGCTAGCATAAAATATCTTCGAAATATCCATTAGATGTTTTAGAATTTACTATGTTTAAAAGTAAGCTATTAAATTTCTGTTCTAAACTACTCATTTAAAATTTTTACAAGAAATGCATTTTTTTTATTAAACGAATCGCGAGTCTGTTCCACTGTGGGAATTGAAACGGAAATTGGAATTTTTTAATTTAATTAACAAAATTCACATAAATGTTGAAATCTTCATACTAAAAATTATAAATTTATTCATTCTTTTTTTTTGGGGGGGGGGGGGCAATTAAAATTCCACCCATAGTCGAAATTTATTTGTTGTTTTTTTTTGTTTTTTTTTGGGCGCATCAACTATGGACCATTGCCCAGACACAATGGGAAGAAGAAACAACTAACTAGAACCTAATTCGATTGGAGACAGCTGAAATAAAGGAACCAAGGACAAGAACAACAGACTGGGAAGGAAGGGACAAGATGTAAGACGCACAGTAAGGAGTGGGAAGCCCCAGCTTTATAAGGTGAAGATAGAAAAGGGAGCGCTCCACAGAAAGAGCAGAGCACTCGAAGAAAATGTGATCAGCATCACAGACAACTGCTTCATCTGGATGCAACGGACAATGAGGAGAGGGAAGCAAAGAGAAACGATAGCGTGAAGAGGGCAACAGTGTGTGATTAAAGCGCAGGCGGACAATAGAGGAAATTATAAATCGTGGAAGAGAGGGAAACTCCGAGAACCATGGATGAGAAGGAAGTGTAGGTTGGATTGAAAGGTAGAAGGAACGATTGTTGGTAAAAGAAGAAGGGTACACATCCGACCAAAATCTGAAGTGAAGCTTCTTAATTAGAGGTAATAGATTAACAGCCGGGATTTTTTTAAAATAGAAGCGAGAACGAACAGCAACCTGAGCCAAAGCATCCGCCATTTCATTACCCTCGATGCCTCTGTAACCAGGAACCCACAGTAAGTCAATGTGTACAGAGTGATGGAAAGAAAGATTATAAATGAGAGATCGTATACGAAGAATGAAGAAGTCAGAAGAGGGAGGAGGAAGCGGTGAACTGATAGCCTGGAGAGCACCCATGGAGTCAGAAATGATTAGATAGTCGGAGGACGAACGTTTGGACGAGATATGTATGATCGCACGAAGGATAGCCATCAATTCGGCCGTAAAATTAGAACAGAAAGATGGGAGGCGAAAGGACTCGGAGAAGTTGGAGTCGGGAAGAATAAAAGACGATCCGACCCCACCGGGTCCTCTAGAGCCATCAGTAAAAACAAGTGCATGAGAAGGAAAAAGACAACTGACCATACTGCGAAATTCTTGTTTAATGACGGTCTGAGGCATAAACTTAGAAAATTGTTTGCAATTGTTTTGTTGACTTGAAACATTTTTGCTGAAAACATGGCTATCCATAGCTGAGCAAAATTACAGGTTTTCAAAAAATTGAATGATCTACTATATTGCAATTCGACTTGCCATTGAATTGTTGTGTATTTTACATACAGTCAGTATACCATGCAGTAGCACGAAATTGTCTTTTCACTTTTGTCCGGAGCTGCTCTCCCGTAAAATTCTAATTTATCTCAGATATTCTCCTCTGTTACTAACATCCTTATATTTCCTTACACATACTGCTCAAGCCCCTAATTCTTTTCCCTCTTTATTGTTCCTCTTTTGTGTTATCATTAAATTAACCGTGTATCAACTTTTTCTTATAAAAAATACCATTCAAGAATATTTTGTTAGAAAACTAGACTTTCTAGCTGTATTTTCCACCTTTAAAGAATGTTTGACGTTCCTTTGGGTGCACAATCTCGATAAATCTATATGAATGCGAAATTGAAAGTCAGTGTTCAACTGGACGGTAAATTGTTTCCAAGATAAACATCCAATTAATCATGCACTAAAACTTAAGAAAATTAAATTATATATTTTACTGCCTAGAAAATTTTTTAATAATACACATCTGCACAAATTATATATTGCATTATACCGGCCATCATTAATCAATGGAATCATGCACTGAAGCAAAGCCATTAATTACCATTTAAAACATTCGGTACAGTTTAAAAAAAAATATTACATGTTCACTTTATAGAAATTTGGGCATAGTTATAAAGAATAATATTTTACATTTGTCAAAACTTTATGAATTGTAACTGCTTATGTATTTTCTTAAGAATAAAAAAGAAATTAATAGCTCTGTTGTTCAGAACATTACTAAATCAGCCGATAAATAATTAACCATTTTGTGGAAGATTAACAAATACCATATCCAAAATTAATTGATAACTCGATGCCTTCTTTTTTTAATTTTCCTTCTCAACTTTGTTATATGCGCTGTTTGTAACTACTAAGGTCATTACAGCACATATATGGAGGTAACTTATATGTGTTCGGTCAAACCACTCGTTCTAACGAAGGCTGTAACCCTTGTGATGTTAGTTGTAGTATTTTCCAAAACAGTTCTATATGTTGTTGGGTGGGCTATGTTGCGTCCTGAACGTGGCAAACTTTGGGCACGTGAGAAGAATATGTGGAACCGTCGGTATACCAGCCTGCCTGCAAAAGAAGAACATAGTGGGGAGCGAAGATTTGCTAATTATGTGGCCGTGCGACATAGTGACGTGGCCGATTCGCAGCCGGCTAAGACTTTTAAAATCATGCGGGATATTCCCTCAGGTGGCCACCATAGTTCGACTGTGGGCTTAATATTTTTTAAGAACGTTGTCGTAGCTGCCCATTCTGTTTTCCATTCGTTCTCGCACCTCCTTAGAAAAATATGCATCATCGAGGATGGTAGGTCCGAGTCCTCTGGCATTGGCGAGGACAACGCCGAACGCGCTTCCACATCGACCCTCTCATTACCAAGTACCTCGATGTGTGCAGGGACCCATATGAACGTCACCCGACTGTTCGTTTGGTTTAAATGATTTAGAAGGTAGTGTATTTTCAATATTAGCGGGTTACTGCATTTTTAGTTTTCCAGCATGCATAATTCTGGTAGGGAATCAGTGACTATTAGAACTTTTATAGATTTGTTGTAATCTGTGGCTAAGTGCTGGAGGCAGTAAGAAATTCCGTGCAGTTCTGCATCCAATGCATCACAGGCATCGTTAAGTCTAGCTTGGTGTGAGATGCGTTGCCCCATGAAGGCACAGGATGCCGGTAGTGGTCCTGCTTCGCCTTTTGCCTTAGCTCCATCTGTGTAGTATGCTAGGTGTTCTACGTATTTGCTAACTGCTCTGGCTGCCATTTCTACCGAACACTGGACATTTTTTGTACCTTGATTCGATTTCAACGATGTATCGATGTTCGTTTTTTTGGACATCCAGGGGGGAATCATAATCATTGGGCTAGGTATTGGCCTCTCTAGGAACGTGATCCCGTACTCTTGCAAGACAACCATTATCTCCAGCAGGGGGTCATTTGAAAAACCTGGCTTGAGAGCATATTTATCTAAGTGAAACGGAAAGTTTTGTATGTAGTTGAGATAACGGTACATGTTTCGTAGTGTGAAATAGTTTCGGTAGTAAGAGAGATGGGGGCAGCCGGTTAGAGCGCACATACTGGCTGCCGGAGATGTTCGATGCACCCCTAGGATAGTCCTCAGAGCGGCATGGTGCACGGGATCGAGGGACTTCGGTAATGGTTTACTTGCAGAATAGTACACCTGGCACCCGTAGTTGTTTTTTGATAAGATAAGTGATCTATATATGTTACGGAGGAATTTAGGATTGATATTGCATCTGGAACTCGCCGGATATTTCAGAATAGGAATAGCTTTGGTGCATCTCAGTTTTAATTTAGAAATATGAGTCTTCCATGTAAGCCTGGAGTTGAAAGATAACTCAAGGAATTTGACCGCTTTTTTTTTGAGGAATAGGATGATTATTTAATTTTAGGAGTAAGCTTGAAGGTGCACGGCGCCCCCTGTAAAAATGGATACACACTGTTTTACTTGTTGAGATGGCTAGTCCATTTATTTCAGACCAGCTCTGAATTTTGTTTACCGCTTTCTGGAGGATTGACTGAGTGTTAGAAGGATGATGAGTCGATAAGGATATGTTTAGATCATCGATAAACAGCCGGGCGGAAATAGTCGGCGAGATGCAATTTGCTACGTCGTTGATGTAAATCATAAATAAGGTTGTACTGAGAAAAGAGCCTTGTGGCACACCATTCTCAGTTGTAATAGGTGCTGTTATTGATGAAGCGATCTTAACCCGGATCGTTTGGTTGCTTAAAAAGCTAGTTATATATCTGCAGATTCGGCCACTTATTCCGGCCGTTTTGAGCTTTTGTAATAATCCATGCCTTCCAAATCAAAAAAGACCGCATACGTGTGCTGGTGGCGGTGGAAGCCTGTTAGTATTTTCCGTTGCAGGCTTATCAAGTGATCGTCTGTTGATCTTGATCTTCGCCCTCCGGATTGAATCGGGGAAAAGACATTATTTTGTTCGAGGACATACAGGAGGCGCTTGTTTACCATCTTCTCCATTATTTCAGATAGGACACTTAGTAAAGAGATTGGGCGATAACTTTCAGGATGGAATGGTCTTTATTTAGTTTTAAGATGGGAATAACATACGCCAGTTTCCAAAATTGAGGGATGTTACCGGATGACCATATCTGATTATAGATTTTTAGGAGAAACTCTTTAGCTTGTGGTGGTAGGTATTTAACCATGTATGGATGGATGGAATCGAGGCCATGTGCACTGTTGCGGGTATGGTATTTAATTTGGAAGTTTAACTCAGACCTAGTAAAGTGGTATTATAAGCTTCTGAGGACTGTTAAGGCAAGATTGTGTCTTGTTGTTCACAAGCGACTTTTTCCACAGTGAATTCGGGTGAGTAGGCAAGGGGAGAAAATTATTTTTGTTAAAGTTGAGCGAAGGCATCCGTCACATCGCCTGGGTCAGATATGACCACGTTATTATGGATTAAGGTGATTGCAGGGTTTTGTTCGGTTGAGGCCGTTCATTGACATAATTTTAGTCCAAGTCGCTTGGTTGGATGTTGATTGGATGATGGATGAAACGAAAGAATTCCAGGATTCACGCTTCTTTGTTTTAATTATAAACCGTGCTTTGGCACACAACTTTATAAACTCAATTAGATCACTGATTAACTTCGTTGCTTTGTATTTTCTTAGCGCTCGCTTGCGGTCTTGTATTGCTAAGGCGACTTCACTATACCGCCAGGGACCACGACGACGACGAGACCTAGGGGAAGATTTGGGGATCGTCGCATCAGCAGCAGTAAAAACTGCTTCCAGGAAAATCCTGATATTCTCTTCTACAGACGTTCTTGGCTGGTGTGGGATGCAGACACTGTCATGGAATATTTCCCAGTTGCCTTTATGATACAAGAAGCGTGTTGTAGTGGGTGTGGCAGTGTTTGAAACAAGATTCGTTTTGGTATTTATTAAGATAGGGAAGTGATTGCTAAAACAGAGATCAGGCAGTACACCAGCCTCTAGGTTGGGATGAAGCGTTGTGGAGGAAAACGCTAGGTGAATGGTGGAGAAAACGTTATATAAGAAATTGAAATGTGTGGAGGACGGTTGTGGGATCAAACAAGAATTATTATCTAGCAGTAGTTTGGAAATAGCTGCCCCATGTTTGTTTGTGGGTGATGATCCCCAGATTGGTGAGTGGGCATTAAAATCGCCCAATATTATCATCGGCATAGGTAGTTGTGAAATGATGGATTCAAGTTTCTGGTGGCTACTTATACTGTTAGGGGGAATATAGCAGTTCAGCTGCATCAGTTCAGTCCGATTGTCGGTAAAGCCACGACAGTTCACTTGCATTATACACACCAATTTGCAGCCATTTTGTTCATATTTATTTTATGACTTAGTATGCCTATTTTAGACGCCTTCGTTTCATTATATGGAAAAGGGGTAACTATTCATTGGCGCTGGCTACGCTGCTGTTTTCATGAGGAAGCTCGTCTTCGGACGTTGTTCGGAATTTGGTGAGGAGGTCGTAGAACGGCACCATTTGGATGCGCTCATATAACGAGGGAAAAAGTGGATAAAAATAAACCTGTATAATCGAAATGGGGAAAAAAAAAAAAAATAAATAAGAAACAGAAAAAAAATGTATCTCTATAAAAAATAAAAGAACAAAAAATAGAATAAAATAACGTGAAGTAACCTAAAGACGAAATTAATAGAATAGAAATAAAACTGCTCGCTAATGTTTGAATTAGCAGAGAAGCTACATAAAACCGCAAAAACAATTAATAGAAATAAATAAGTATAACGGAAAGATATTTATCTGTATAATGCTGCTGATAACAATTAACTACAATATTTACCGCGACAGACAAATTACCGCTACCGCTGAACAATCAAGAACGCAAGCACAATTGACTGAGAACAATTCTTAAACGACGAATCAACTTTATCAAAAGCCTTAAAGAAATTCATATATAAATAGAATGAACCTGCCCTCTATTATTGGTTTTAGAAATTATAAATTCCAAATAAGATACTAAATTGGTGATAGCAGATCGTAATCTTCTAAACCTATGTTGGGAGTTAATTAATTTGTTCTCAAAATATAAGTATATTCTTTTATACAAAACTGATTTTAGCGACTTAGCTGGAATATTTAACAAAGCAATAGGTCTGTGGTTAGCTGGGCATCGGTACTTAAATACTGGCGTTATTTTCTCTAATTTTAAATTGTCAAACCAATCTAATGTTCGTATAATGATATTAAACCAATATTGCAACAATCTCAATAAATCATCAGAGCAGTATTTAAAAATTATAGCTGGAATACCATCAGGTCCAGTAGCCCATTTTAGGTTTAAAATTAATAAATGCTTGCTGCATTTTATTACAACTACTTGGTTCTAACTTTAACGGATTGTTATTATCATTAATTCCAACATCCCTGACTCCTTTATACTAACCCACAATGAACATGAACACCGAATATTCCTCCACATAGACGACCACTCATGCCGCAGCTGCATAAATAAAAAAGGGAAAACTAATCAACCAATTACATCGCCTACCCCCCTCCCCCCACAACATCTAGACATTGACAGAGCAATGGAAGCCGACCAAGTAATTCCAAATGCGAAACGCCCCCATCCAACAACACCAGATTCTCTGCCCGGCGACCCTATATTATCTGCAACATCACAACCTGCAATAAAGAAAATTAATATCCCGTTAGCGGAAGATGACAACAACCAAACAGTACAACTAGAACAAATAATTAGCCCACCAATCCAATCAGAGTTCAAAAATACTTCGAAACCACAGCCAGAAGGGAAGAACGTTTTACAGCAACAGGCCCAACAGAAAACCGAATTCAAAATACCACCAGACATGCAGCACATCACTGAGCCGGTTAAGCAGAAATCAAAACAGAAAAAAGTCACTAACATCGACGAAGCAGTTGAGAAAATCAAACCGATGTTTGACAATGACCAATCTAACTTTATCATCAACCTTGACGATTTCAAAATATTCTTGAGTAACATTGCTTCCAAACCTGACTACATAACCTATGCACACAATTTCACACAGGATAAAGATGGACTGTTTCACCTAATTGCAGCCGCCAAACCATCTCTGAAGAACACAAGTTTAAAAAATAGATGTACTCGCATACTGAAAAGTCTGAGCAGCCTATCCACAGATGGTAATACGTCAGAGGAAAGTTCTACTCACTAACACACGAATACTATGACAAACATGACATCAAACATCGACTAGCAACACTCACAGACTTCATAAGACAACACAGAAACACCCAACATGGCGAGTAATAATATAATTATGCAGTGGAACTGCAGAGGTTTTATTAATCATCAAGCCGAACTAGAACACCTATTAGCCACATATTCTCCATTAGTAGCCTGCTTGGAGGAGACGCATTTACAGCTTAGAGACAAGCCAAGAATAAAACATTATAGTCTATTCCGATGCGATAATATCGGAGGCAACCGAGTAAACGGAGGAGTAGCAACTCTAGTGCACACGTCGATCACGGCTGTATCGGTCAGAATGAATACACCCCTTCAGATGGTAGCGATATCTGTTCTCTTACACAATCTATCGAGGTCCACACTAACGATCTGCAACTGCTACTTTCCCCCCAACCATATGGTACACTCGGCAGACCTTCAAAATGCCATATCTCAACTAGTAAGCCCAATGGTCATACTTGGAGACTTTAACGCTCACTCCCCACTATGGGGAGCGACGTCCACCAACAGACATGGATCAATTATTACAAACATACTAACAGAGCACGATTTGTGCATTCTCCCCCCACCTAACCATACACATTTTAACCTCTCCCATAACACTTTCTCAACAATTGACTTGGCATTAGTATCCCCACTACTGCTCCCGAAACTTAAATCATCTGTCCATGACGACCTTTGCTCCAGCGATCATTTCCCTGTATTTCTGCATTTCACAGGATATCATCCATCGCCACCAATCCCAAGACCCCCAAGATTCTCATTTCACAAGGCAGACTGGACGGCATACACAGCCGGAATTAAAATCCCAGCTCCTAGCGAGTCCCTATCAGACAATTTAAAGATATTTCTTAATACTTTACTAGATGCTGCCTACTTATCGATACCCATCTCCCACAATTTTCGAGCTAAGAAAGTACCATGGTGGAGCAAAGAGATCCACATTGCAATCCAACAGCGTAAACGAGCACTCAGAAAGTATAAATCGTCTCGGTCGCTATCTGACTTAGTAGCTTTCAAGAAGTGCCGAGCCCTTGCCAGAGCTCTCATTCGCGACAAAAAGCAAGAGTGCTGGTCACAGTTTATTTCATCCATCTCCTCATCAACGTCAAACAGGACCATATGGAATAAAATAAAATCCATTAATGGAATTAGCACTGTCCCAAAACGCGTCCTTCTCAACATCAATGGCAGTCTAATAACGGATGAAGCTAACGTTGTCAAAGCGTTTGCCAATCACTTCACCGCAGCATCGTCATCAGAAAAGTATCCCCCCGCTTTCCATAGCATGAAATACCATGCAGAGCAACAGCCAGTGCACTTTCCACCCGAATCCAATGAATCATACAATAGTAATTTTACCATCTCAGAACTAAATTTCCAACTGAACCACCATACATCCAACACTGCTCCTGGCCCCGACGGCATCCACCCATACATGCTTAAGTACCTCCCAATTTCCGGAAAACATTTTCTCCTACACATATACAATCAAATCTGGAATTCTGGAAACATCCCCGCGCAATAGAAGTCGGCAAATATAATCCCAATACTAAAGGAAAACAAAGACCCTTCCCTTCCCGAAAGTTACCGTCCTATCACGTTATTGAGTGTCATTTCCAAAACGCTGGAGAAGATGGTTAATAGGCGTCTCCTGTTTTTTCTTGAACAGAAAAGTCTTCTTTCTCCTAACCAAGCCGGCGGGCGAGAGGCAAGATCAACAGTCAGCCAATTACGTAGCCTGCAAAGGCAGATACTCTCGGCGTTTCAGCGTCAACAGCACCTCTATGCAGTATTTTTCGATTTAGAGAAAGCTTTTGATCGCCTGTGGCGTCATGGCCTACTACTAAAACTGCAAACGGCGGGAATCGCCGGAAAAATGGGTAAATACCTACACAGCTTCTTAGACAATAGAACGATCCAAGTTACGACTGGTTCGTCAACGTCTGAACTGATGCTGTTGGAAAATGGTGTACCACAAGGCTCTGCTTTAAGTGCAACCTTGTTCATATACTACATTAACGACTTAACTGACTGTCTTGCCGCCCCTGTAACGTCCCGGCTCTATGTGGACGACGTAAACATCTCCCTATCATCCAACCATCCTATAAACGCTCAAAATATCCTACAAAAATCCATAAAAAAGCTCCAAAAGTGGTCCAATGACAACGGTTTGACCTTCTCCTCAACAAAAACAATATGTGTTGATTTCCACAGGGGACGCCAAAACGCACTTTCCAGCATATTCCTGAGTCTAAATGGTGTTCCTATCCTAAATCGTCCATCAGTTAAGTTTCTAGGCTTAATATTTGATAAAAAACTCTCCTGGCGCGATCACATACGTGAGCTCAAAGCTAAATGTCTAAAATCCTTGTCCATCCTAAAATATCTGTCGAATTACAAATACAACATAAATCCAAAACTACTCCTTACAATATATAGATCAATCATCCTTTCGCGAATCAATTAGGGGTGCCAGGTGTACTCCTCAGCCGCCAATAGTGTGCTAAGATCCTTAGATCCTGTACATTTTGCGGCCCTCCGGTCTATTCTTTCCACTCTTCCCTCTACTCCTGTTGTAAGTTTGTGTGCACTGGCAGATTGTCCCCCACTATCCTATTATAGGAAATATTTCAACTTTAAAGAACTGAGCTCCCTCCTTAGTAATACTAAGACCCCGTCACTCGAGCCGGCCACCATATCCCCTAATGGGAGTTTTGGGAACGATCCAGTGCCTGAACTTTTTTCAGTTATGGGTCATTTCCAAATCCCCTCAATCCCAAGAGCTTTACCAGATTTCGCAATAACTGTACCTCCCTGGAGTCAGCCGATCACAAATATAAACATATCTCTCACAAAATTCAATAAAGCACAATATCCCCCAAACGTAGTACAAACAGTAAAAAACACCATAGCGAGCTACACCGATCATGTATGCCGCTACACAGATGGAGCGAAGGCAAAAGGTTATCAGTCACCGGCGGCATGCTCCTTCGAAGTATCAAAAACAGCAGAGTCAGTCAGACTGCATGATTGCTGCACTGGACGCTGAAATATATGCGATTGTTTTCTGCATTCAACACTATACTGATACTAACCCCCAGTCCCAAAAGGCCCTACTTATAACTGACTCCTTAAATTCCCTTCAACTTATTTCAGAAATAAAACCCAAAAACCCCCTGATAAGAAAAGTCCACTACCTACTATACAGACTATCCCACCTAAACTCTGAAATATCCTTCCTATGGGTGCCGGCCCATGTAGGAGTCCCAGGTAATGAGCGCGTCAATCGAGCAGCTCAGGCGACACTATTCTCTTCAATGCCATGTAATCCCCCTCTTCCCCCCACAATGGACCATTTATTTATGCACCAAACTGGAGAAGAATGGCAGCAGGAATGGAAATCCGCAAGTACATTCCTCCGAAGCATAAAATCAACCACAGAACCCTGGTGGCCCATAGACGAAATTTCTCGCAGAGATTTTTCTGTCTTGAATCGCCTCCGAACAGGTCACACAACCCTTTCGCACGGGTATATCTTCACGGGACAAGCACCCCCAAATGTCTGCTTCTTCTGTGGTCAACCAAGCGCCCCGTCTACATCTCACCTCCTTCTCGAATGTTTCTCTTTTGCGGCACCAAGATCCACCTATTTCACTACCACCTCTGTCTCTAAGATCTTATCGAGGTCGCAGCTATGTTGGCTTTCGTGCGTAGCAGCGGCCTATACCATAGAGTTTAACCTTCCTAAGTAGGCTCCATGTGCTGTAATAGCCTCAGTAGTTAAACACAGCGCATGGAAATCCTCACTATTATTTTTATTAAAAAAAAAAAAAAAAAAAAAAATTAAATTTTAAAAAATACGTCAAAGATGATTGTTGATTAATATTATGTTTACTATATACTCAAATGTAATACAATACGATGTAAATTTTTTTTTTTTTTTTTTATTCTTATCTACTCCCAGCTTGTGAGCTAGAAATTCCATTAGCGGTTAATTAG
The DNA here is from genome assembly GCA_039619475.1 of Icerya purchasi. Lineage (NCBI taxonomy): Eukaryota > Metazoa > Arthropoda > Insecta > Hemiptera > Monophlebidae > Icerya > Icerya purchasi. Next base: position 361,730,679 of record CM077116.1, read on the forward strand.
TTCTGCTAAATTTAGCAGCTTAGTTCTTTTTCATCTACGCTCTTAGCTATCTGCTTATTTTTTCAATAGGCTAACTGTCATCCAGTTCGTATGATTTTCTAACCTTTCTTTACGTTTTGCTGCAGATTTATAATCACTTCATTCACATAATCCATATTTAGATCAGTGTGTGTCGTTTTATTGTTTAATTTTTTTTTTTTTTTGGCCCAGCTTTCGCCTTTTGGCCAGTCTATGCTCAGATCTAAATACCTAACTATTTCCTTCTTATATTTTTACATTAGCAGTTTTTAAAAAAATATATAATGCCTTAAATTCTAAGGGCAATGGCTCCTTTACAATTTGGTATAGAGATATCGGTAATGTGTAATATTTATTTAAAATTGCTTCTTGCACTATAACTCCACAGCTCACAACCATATTTTTATATTGGCACAAGAATTTAGTTGCTCAATAGTATTTTATTGCAAACGGCAAGCTGGGATTTTTTCCCATTAGCTAATACAGGTTTTTTAGTTTTTAGATGAAATTCCTTTTTTTTTTTTTTCAATATGTTTATACCAAGTTAATCTTCGGTGTAAATGGATACCCAGGTATTTGACATTCTTTTTGATTGCAACTATCTTATTGCTAACAATTATACTTTGTGGCTCTACACATCATCTAGTAAATAATATATGAGACGATTTATTTTCATTCATTTTTATTCGCCACTTTTTACACCATGATGTTATATTACTAACTGCAGTCTGCAACGCAATATTTGCTTTAGTTGGATTTACATTTTTCTTTTCTTTTTTTCCCCTAAATTTACATGGTCCATGTGCTGTGTGTAATTGCCGGGATTATTACGGCACATGGATCAGTGCAGGATCAGAAGTGTTTTAATAAGTTAGCCGCTCTAATATGGTTTAGCATATACTGGACCTGTTTTGGTTCGTTTGACAACGCAGCCGTCAGTAAGTTGAAGGTGCCTGCAGGCAGGCAATGTTCCAGAACGTGTTCAGCGGTTGGTGAAATTGGGGAATTTCATATTGAACAGGCAGAGGGAGGAGATGTTCCTTCTAGCAGATAGTTGTGGGAAATTGCAGTGTGCCTTATGCAGTGTCTAGTTAATGTTGCAAACTCTCTGGGCGACATGGATATCAGTGGCCACCAAGGCTCAGTGCTCACCTTAATGGATCGCAGCCATGATATGTGAGCCGACCACATAAGTTCCCATGTCTCTACCTTATGTTGCTGAAAAAAGGGTGGCCCCAGCTGAGGCAGGGGGCACCTTCAGGCATTGGACTATATGTTGCCGCCTTAGCAGCCAAGTTCACACGCTCATTCCCCGGCACACCGGTATGACCTGGAACCCAAAAGAATGTTACCTGCGAGCCAGCCCAGAAAAGCACGTTAATGATGCGCTTTATTTTTCGAGATAATGTGTGTGAGGTTTTAGGTATCTGGAGTATCCTAATCGATTGCAAGGAATCTGTGATTAGAAATGAGGGGGTTTGCTTTGGCACCATCTGTATACAGCTGTCTGTAGCTGGGAAAAAGTTGCATTTTTCCACCACGTACTGGGACGGCAGTGTGACATCCTGGTCCGAGCGATCGCTCAGCAGAGATAAGTCTGCAACAATCGGAGTATCCTCCCAGGGGAGTTCAACATGCTGATGTGTAAGGTCAGAGTTACAGTTAATTCCTCTTTCCTTAAGGAGGGCTAGTACACTGGGGAGGGGATCGTTTGGAAAAGACGGTAGTGGGATTTCTGAATTATCGTTGCGGCGTAATTTAGCTTGGTACCAGTAAAATAAATCTCTGAATTCATAAGAATTTCGGATAACCGTTAAGGGTGGGATGCCCGCTAGTGAACAGATTTCCAACGATGGCGACGTCCTATGCGCTCCCAAGATAATGCGTATAGCAGTGTGATGGATTGTGTCAAGTGATTTAAGGAGTGCTTTGTTTGATGAGGAATAAACTTGGCACCCATAGGTCAATTTACTTAAAGTGAGAGATTTGTACACAGTTAGCAGGAGCTTAGGATCTATGCTATATTTCGGATTTGACAGACATTCTAGTATATTCAAGGATTTCATGCATTTATTTTTAAGATGGTGAATGTGATGTGACCAGGACAGTTTTTCATCAAACACAAGACCCAAGAATTTAATTGTGTGGAGCAACGGTAGTGGTTAATTCCTTAGGAAGAGAGTTATGTCGGAATTGGGATCACGCTGTCGTCTCTTGTGAAATTTCACACATACGGATTTTGTCGAAGAGAATTCCAGGCCATTGTTATCAGCCCATATTTCCAAGTTATTGATTGTTGTTGAAGGATTGATCTTGCATTGGACGGAAGGTTAGAAGGAAAGGATATATTAAGATCATCAATATATAAGTGGGCTGTAACTGGCGGCCGTATACAATCTGCCATATCATTTATGTATAATATAAACAATGTTACGCTCAGCGTTGAGCCTTGCGGAATATCATTTTCGATAAGGACGGAGGAAGATATTTTAGAGCCAATCCTTACTCGGATCGTCCTATCAGAAAGAAAGTTAAGGATAAAATTGCTCATGTTTCCGCTGATTCCGGCGTTCTTCAGCTTAGTAAGCACACCACATCGCCATACGCGGTCGAAAACTTTTTCAAGGTCAAAAAAGACCTCATAGAATAGCTGTATAATCTGCAAAAGTAGCCACTAGAGCATTATCATCAACAAGAAGATCTGCTGTATAAATAACTTATAACAATGGTCCCAATATGCTACCCTGGGGAGCACCAACAGCTATTGGATATATATTAGAAACTTCATTTCCATGTTTGACCTGATAAAATATTTTATTTAGATATGAAGAGAATAACTTGCTGTTCTGATAGGGAAAATATTTTCTGATTTTCCATAAGAGACCATCATGCCAGACTTTGTCGGACGCCTTAGTTACATCCAGGAAAGTTGCATCACAGATCCTCTTCTCCGCCAAGTCAGATTCAACTTTTTACACCACGTGATGCACCTGCTGAACTGCAGAGTGTATTGCTCTGAATGAAAATTGATGAGATTGAATAATTTGCTGTTCATCAACTAGAAGAAATATTCTTTTAATTAACTAGATTCGAATAACTTCGATACTACTGGAAATAGAAAAAATGAAGTTTTGTCATTTGGCGCCTTACCAGGCTTTGGTAACATCACTATTTGTGAAAATTTTAGTTGCGCTGGATAATATAATTATCTTATTATTGTGTTAAATGAATACGTTAACATGAGCAGATCTTTGTGTGGCAGTTCGTTTGGTATCTTAGTCGTTATCAGATCATATCCAAGGTCTTTCTTTGGATTCAACATTACATAAGCAGTGGATCCAAGAATCATCCTCTCCCACCTTCAAACTATTATGAAATTTATAGAGCCATAGTACCCTCTCCGTGGACACTTGGAGCATATTATAGTGTATTCAACCGCATGCGCCTTGGTCATATGCGGCTGTCTCATAACTACCTCTTAGAATGCAGCCACCTTTAAACCATTTTCCTTTTCTATAGTGCATAAGACCCGCCGTGCACTGAAAACATTTTCATAAACTGTTCTACATTACAGTCTTCCCAAACTAAGTTCAAATTTGTTATTCTGAGCTCTATCTTTTCGAACGCAGAAGGGGAATAAAACACAGTATTTAAATTCACGTGAGGCAGTGGCTGAAAATTAAACTTATAACTGGAAAGATCAGGAATGAACACAGTAGAAAGGAAATAATGAATTATGGAGTTGGACAAGGGACAATATTGGCACCTATACTATTTTTGATATATACGAATTCGCTCTACCGATATGCAAAGAACTCTAAAGTGTATGTTTATGCAGATGATATCGCACTAGTTATTGAACACTCTGACATTGAAAGTGCTGAAAAAATGTTACAAGAAGATCTCAATAATGTATGCAAATGGGTGCATGACAAAAAAGCTATTAATTAATGCTAAAAAAACAAAAGTGATGCATATAAGAACGCCAAGCCGGTTTAGAACGTTCGTCCCCAAATTAATTTTACACAATACAAAGTGTTTACATAGAAAGGAAATATGTGGTTGTGAAAAGTTAGAAAATGTGAATGAATTTAAATATCTTGGGATAACATTAGATAAAGGTTTAACATGGAGAAACCATATTGACAATATTACAGGGAAAGTTAGACAAACTATTCCAGCACTATATAAACTAAAACAAGGTATGACATACAAAAGCCTAAGGTTATATTTCGAAGCTGTAATAATGTCCAGAATTAAATACGGAATCGGAATTTGGGGTGAGGCGAAAATTACGCAAATGAGAAAAATCAACAAATTGCAAAAAAGAATGTTTAAAACTGGTCTTACACAACGAGAGAAAAACGCATTAGCTAACATCACTTGGTGGAACAAAAATAACGAAATGTCACCAAAAATGTTATATTATTACAGCAAATTACTCAGTGCTAAACTAGAAGATAGTCAGTTACCAACTAGAACAAGAACCTACAGGACTAGAAATTGCGATAAACCTTGCTATGTACGATCTAGGAGGATTAACAGTAAAATAGAGAATGTAGAGGAAGAGGTATTAATAAAATTAATGGGGAACATACCAGAGGAAATTCGAAATGAAAAAAATCTGGAGAGATGGAAAAACAAGGTTAAAATTTGATTGATAGCATGGTGTAAAGAGCAATAGAAATAGTAACAAAAAAAAAAAAAAAAAAAGGTACCGTAATACTAGTAATAACCACTTATAACATTGACTACGTTGACATGAGACTCGTTACTATCTCCAGTTTAAGCTGCTAATGAGAGAGTGGTAGTTGTATAAAAATTATATTGTATTATTGTAATATATAAGTTATCATATTAAGGTATTGTAATAGGAAATATTATTTTAGATGATGATATAATTGTAATATAAATGATAAATAATGAGAGTGCGGATTTTATAGTATAGTAATATATAAGTTAATACTTCTTATGCTGTAACTATTGTACAAATAAATGATATAATTATGTTGGGAACCCACAGACGGGCCAGTGCCTTGTGGGACCCGAAAATTATTAAAAAAAAAAAAAAGATTCTTGGGCCGTGATAATATAGATATTGATCATGGCTCCAAGTTTTCCTAAAGTTGATAAAATAATAAAAAAAATAAACACTCTTTGAAAGTTCTAAAAATTAAAATAATAAATGGTAAATATAAATAATATATATAAAAAGTTTAGATGAAATTTTGATCTCTGTTTGTTTAAGATTAATTCAGACAACTTTCAGAGAAGTTACATACTCGCTTGTAAATTTTTAAACATAAAATTAAAATAATTATTTGAAAGAACAGATCAATTGCATGCAATAACTTTATTGGTATTTTTAAATAGTGTAAACATATGTAAACCAAGGACCATAAAATACTGTAAATGAAATTTTATTTAAATGTGTATGTCAAACTAAAATCGATTCATTTGTATTATTTATATATTTCTTCATGGTAGTATTGCAAAACGAATCAGTTCTGGTGTGATTTACAACCTGTAAATTCCAAATAAGTGAAAATAAAGAAGATTAGAAAATATCATATTTGTAAAATATGTTATACAGATAATTAATACACAAAAAAGTGAAGTTAACGAAAATAACACGACTAACAGCTTTTAATCATCCAAAAGACGAACAAGATATCATCCTGCCATATTTCTCGCCTCATTCGCTCAGAGACTATTTTACTGCAGTGAAATCAGTCACCGGCAAATCTCAATATAATTGCGGGGTCTCGTATCAGTCGAGACCGTGTAATTATTTTCCTTAAATCGCAAAAAATAACTGACGAATTTTTTGCCGGAGGCGGAACGATTACATTAGCAGAGCGGACAATTCAGGCTGTACGAATTAGACAACCAGCTAATAAAGTTGTTTTATCAAACGTATCGGCCACTATACCAAATGAAACACTTTCGTCATACCTCGTTTCAGCAGTATCCCTTACGCTACTGTCAATAATGAGTTAACCGTTGGAACAATGAGTTTGCACACATAATAAGCAGGCGAAGACAGGTGTATGTCGAGCATGTGAACTGTGCAAATATTCCTAAATCATTTCTCCTACGAAATAATGATCACAATCATAGAATTTTCATCCAAATCGAAGACCACGTGTGTCCAAATTGCAGAAAAGAGAATAAACCGGTGAACACGCAACAAGAGAGTCATTCCAGCCGACTAGACACTATCTGCCAACCTCAACAGCTAACCACGGACCATGATAGTGATTTGCCCCAGCAGTACATAAGGAACCCCATATCTCCCTTACCGAAACTTTCGAAGTTTACGAATAATTCAAAAAAGAGCGAGTTCCAATTTGTGGGCCTCCTTTGCGACGCGAGTATTATACCTAAAAATTTTGAACAAGGTTAAAACTATGCACATCCACGTATATTTCTTTGGTTTGGAACATCTAGGTTTACAACTTTAAAATTAGCCCATCGGGGCTTTGATTGCTCAAAACTTTGGAAAAAAATATATTTTTTTCCAAAGTTTTAAGATATATTGTTGGAAAGGTTACTTGTCGGGAACCAAACCATATTTCATTTTCCTAACGAAACTTTCAAAGTTTACTAAACGCCAAGGTTCGAAAGTTTCAAAAAAATATTTTTTTTTCTAGTCATGTTATTTACCAATGGAGTGATCGCTATTTCTTGGGAACAATACGGTATTTCATTTACATAATTTAAAAATTCACAAAAAATTATGTTCCTCTTCCTCTTTGCAGCGGAAAAATCAAATCCCTTTGTTTTCAATTTAGCATTATGTAAATATAAATTATAGTTATAGTCAACTTATATACGGAATCCTCAGCACATGAAGATGATGCTTGACTGAACTTGTTATAATTGATATGCATTTCAATAAAAGTTTTAAAGAAATGATGTAAACCTTTTTATTCAATTTTTGAGACGTCAAAAACACCACAAAACTATTGTCTAACGTATTACTAACAATATCAATGGTACTCTTAACTGTGAAAGCTCTCATGATACCACTAACCACTAATATCCAGTCATTCTTGAACAACTATAATTAAAAAAAGTTATGGCGTTTGAAAATATATCCTTCAGCGGAGCTTGCCATTTAAAAAGGGAAAATCGTACTTCCTTTACGTTTTTCTTCGCTAACATCGCCCACAGGAATGTAAATCCAAATGTTTCCAGTTCAGGTTTAATAATTTATCCTCTAGTTCTTCTCCCTCGTCATCTCTTTCACTCCCTAAATCCGCTTCTGATCCTAAATCGCCCACCTTTCACAAACCTCACGTCAATCCTTATTAAAAATTTTCTAATCACCCTTCTAACCGTCTTCCCGCTTCTTCTAATGGGTGGACCTTTGATAGATCCGTATCTTCCTCCGGATATTCCTCTTCCAACAAAAGTAGTCACTCCACACTTAGTACCTCTAATACCTCTTCTTTGGATTCTTCTAATCCTTCTCCTTCTACTTCTTTTCCATTAGTTTCCTCCCTATCCGAAACTATCTTGGAGCTTTTAGCATCTAAAAACATTACTTCTTCGCCATCCCTTGCTGAATCTTTACCGCTTTTCCTAGGTGGTTTCATCAATCTTAATTAATTACTCGTTTTACCAACAATAAATAGTAAAAGAAAAACCTTCTTTTTGTCCCTCACTTCTTTCTGTTATTTTTCGTTTTTACTTTCGTAACTTTATGCTGGTTTATAATTATTTATGTACATATCATGTTTCCTTTTCCACTTACTGTGGTATCATTCCTCTCTTTTCTGCATTTGTTCTAGTTTTTCCCTTTCTTTGGATTTTGAAGCATTTAGAAGAATTGCCCATTGATTTCATTGCAGTAAATTCTTGAATGCATTGAAGCTGAAACTGACGGGCGCAGTTACATTTATTTCAGTGTTGTCTACAACCAGTGTACTCATTGCGCGCTTTTTTCAAATCTGGCTTACTCTGTTACTACTTTATACTGCAATAAGCTGCATATTTCGTTCTCTTCGGTGGGACTAACGAAGCGAGTTTCGGTGTTTATACTATTCGTTGCATTTTACATTATAACTGCAACTGCAATAATTGTTCCCTTAAGTATTGAATGTACTGACGCTGGAGTAGCTAATCCTGCTAACGGGCACTGTTACATTTACTTCATTGTTGTCTTTCACCAGTGTACTTTTGTCTTGTTTTATTCGAGTTGGAGTATCTCAACAAGTTATTGATTATTCTCACTTTAGAGCGTCTGCTTTTGATTTTCGCAATTTTCCCTTTCTAACTTTAATCGATTCTCTTTCCCCCTCTTTTCTCATACGTGGTGATTGGAGCCCCCATTCTCCTCTTAGGAGCTGTTCTAATTACAACAGTAATGGCACGATCTTAGAGAAGTTCATCCTTCACAATGATCTATTCTCTTCTCAATGATGGTTCTCCTACGTGCATCAGATGTCACTCCTCCCTCAGCTCCAGTGATCTATCCAACACCTCACCTAATCTTGTCTTCAGTTGTTCATGGTGCATTTTAGACGGCACCTTTGAAAATGACAACGTTCCTATTGTGATCTCTATGAATGAAGTATCTCCTACGCCTTCCCATACTCCTAATCCTCCGAAGTGGGTTATTTCTAAAGTTGATTGACCTAAATTCCGTTCTACCGCCGAAAGCTTTCAAGTCCTCTCTTTCCCGCCATCATTTTGTCTGTAATCTCTCTGATGAGATGTTAATCTCCTTTTTTGACTATATTGCTCCTAGTTATGTTCCTAACTTTAATGAATCATGTCGCATTCCGTCCTCTTCCACCTCCTCCCATTTTCTGCTCACTCCTTTAACTTAATCGGAATTAGAAACATATTTACGCAATTCTTCAGATTCTGCTCCCGGAATGGATAGAATTACCTTCTCAATTCTTAAAAATCTTTCTGATCTTTCCCTTTGATTCCTCTTAAACTTGTTTAACTCCTTTCTTCGCTTTGGTTGTACTCCTTTATCTTGGAATATCTTCATCGTTATCCCTATCCCTAAATCGAACTCTTCCTCATTTCGTCCAATTTATCTTGCTTCTTGTGTCAGGAAGCTTTTCGAAAACCTAATCAACAGACGCCTTGTCTGGTGGCTTGAACATTACAACTTGTTGTCTTGTAATATGTTTAGTTTCCGCCCTAGTCACTGCCTTCCCGACTGTATTAGTGTACTTCTCGCAGACGTCTACGAGTCATTCATCGACAAAAATTTCTTATTGCTTCCTTTCTTGATATCTCGGAATCCTTCGACAATGTCCATCTACCTACTCTTTTTAATTTGATGCTTTCTTTTAACATTCCAGCTAATTTTTTCTCCTTGTTATTAATCTTTTCTTTTGCCGAACGGTCACCCTTTCCATTCAGCTTCATGAGACTGCTAGACAAATTTTCTGTGGATTACCGCAGGGCTCTTAGCCCAACTCTGTTCAATATCTATTTCAGCAAAATTGCTTCTTTGTCTTTGAGTTCCTCTTCCCTCTTCTTTGCTGACGACATCTTCATTTATTCCTTTCATCGCAACATCTCCCAAGCTAACTCTCAACTTCAAAGCTCCTTATTTCATATGAAAACGCTTTATCTAACATCCGTCTTTTCATCTCTTCTAATAAATCTTGTACCGTCGTCTTTACACTGCTCTTTTTATTCCCTCCTTAATCGACCTCGTCTTAAACAATGGCCTGATCCCTCTTACTTTCTCCTTTCATCATTTGGGTGTTTTTCTGGATAGGTAACTTTCATTTCATAACCAAATCAGCCGTCTGTACGTGACCATTCCTTTCTCACACTGATTGGAGAGGTGATTCTCTGATCCTGCTTATGTTTTACAAATCTATTATCCGCTCTATTTTTGATTACTGTTCCTACATTTACGAAAATTCTTCTAGATCTCTTCTGTCTAAGCTCGATCGGATCCAAAATACATGACACCTCCTCTGCCTTAGAGTCCGTAAATCTACTCGTATCCTAGCTCTACACGCTAAATCTCACATTCTTCCTCTTTTTCTTCGACATTTATACTTGTGTTATCGTCTCCTGATCAAACGGTTGTCAATTTCCTCTTTCTCTTTTTTTTCTTCTTATTCCGAAATCTTTATTAGTTGGCGATTTTCTGCCAATAAAACTTTCATTCTTTCTCTTATCGCTGCCTATCTCGTTCAGTTTTCTTCGTATATCTACATTAACGATAAACTTCCACATTTCTTCTTCAGTTTTTCCTTTTTTCTTCATCCTATTAATTGCTCTTATCTCCGTTTTCTCCTAAACTTGTCCTTCATAATATTGTTAGATTAGAATTTTTACTGAATCTGAGCTATTCTTTCCCTAATAATTTTTTGATCTTCACTAATGGCTCCAAGGGATCCAATGGTGTTGGTGCAGCTTTTGTCTGCCCTTCTCTGAATTATGCCCAGTCCTTTAAACTTCCCTCTTTTTGCTCAATTATCTATGCGAAGTCCTCTGCTATTCTGCGTGCTCTTCTTTTTATCAGATCCCCACCTGTCTCTCGTAATATCTTTATCCTGTCGGATGCTCAGTGCGTGCTGAAAACTATCGCATCTCCTCTCTCACCTCAACTAATCGACTACGTTATTCTTCTTACTTGCTCCTTGATCCTTGATTCATGATCTACTCCTTTTTCACTTAATCCAAACAGATTTCTTTTGAATCCCTGGACATGCCGGAATTGAAGGTAAGGAGTTCGTTGACTCATTCACTCGGTTATCTTTCTCTTCCAGTAGGTTTCTGCCTGTTTTCTCTTCTTCCAATATTACCCTTCTGTCTGCAGTTGCTCATTTCAAACTATAGTTTAAGGTTCGTGTAAATATACACACGGTTGCTACGTTGTCGCCAGTTCCTTTTACTTCGGCTTGACACGCTGCCGCGTGTCTAGATATGTTAATCTGTCGTTTGATTTTACTATTGTTATATCTAAAAAATTTATTTTGTTATTGTCTTCTTTTTCCATAGTATAATGAATATTGTTGTGGATTTTATTTAAATCATTTAGAATATCATTTTCAGTATTATTATTATTACTTTCGTCAAAACGCTTTTCATTTGCTTTTATAACGAATAAACCAGTAGATAAAGCTGATGACCCTACATACTTAAAATATAATTTTTCTAATAAAAAACGTATAGAAATATATTCATAGCAATCAACGTGTGCAGTTATTGAAAACATTTTCCAGCCATCCGGAAAGCGAATTGGAAGGACCTCTACATTTTTGTTGCGTTCAGCATTGAAAAGCAAAGTTGCGTGGAAAGAGGCTTTAAATCCATAAATTAGTTATGAAATAGTTTATGTTTTGTGAATATGATTTGGATGAAATTTTGTATTTAGATAAGGTTTTGCTTTTTAAGTTTACCTATATAGTTGTATTTTTTTTTTGTTTTTTTTTTTTCATTTTTTTCCCCGTACGTGCTTACATCTAACATTTCTGAATTGTAGCGAACCACATTTACCGTCGTTAAATTGCCGCAACGCTAAACCAAATATATAATAAAAAAATGTTGGAGAACAATGTAGGCGAATGGTTGTTTAGCGATTACGGTGTAAACCGGTCTGCATTTCTCTTAAACACGGTGCACCCTAAATCGGGGGAAAAAAAAAGAAAGTAATACACGATCCGACTTCACAAGTACCGCGAGAACTATCGAGAAAAATGAAACATTCACACGTCTGGGCAATCAGGTAAGGAAAGAAATTTGAGGAGCACAAAGAGATTGTCCCAACAATGCGACATTTATAACAACTGAAAGGTCTTTGATCCGAAATATTAGCTACCGACAGGAAATCGAAAGGTCGACGGTGAACGTTACAATAAGTGCATCGACCATTTTTTGTTCTGAGTTATTCAGACCTATTCGTATTTTCGTTTCGGTAGATGTGCTTCATCCGCCCGTCCGTTTCTCGCATATTATCCATGTGTATTCGTTTTTAAAGTGTGTTCGGTATTTTCGCAACTTTTGGTAATATTGTATGAGTATATTCACATTTGTGCGGTGAGTGTCAATTTTATCTTTCAGTAGTAAAAATATTGCGACTTATTAGTTATCTTAGCAAGAAAAAAAATGTTTAAATGTTGTAAAAAGGCTATATATAAAAAGACGTCTATCACTTTGACTGTTAAATGCCCGTAAAAAACAGATAGAAATATATTCATAGAAATCAACGTGTGCAGTCATTAAAAACATTTTCCAACCATAAGGAAAGTGAATTCGAAAGCTCAATCCTGTGCGTTTTTAGATTGCCTAAAACGTTTTTATCTCTATTAGTAAACATCAGTTTGACTGTATTGAATGGATTAGTATAATATTAATTCAACATATTACAACTGAGCCATAGCAACACGTGTCCGGGTCTGCTATTTATATACACCCTGTCAAGAAAGTATCGGGAATTGTTAAATAAAACGAACAATTTTTAATTTTCATCCAAATTTATTTTGTCACCTTCAAAATAACATCCATTCGAAGCGATGCACATATGCCAACGCTTTTTCCACTCGGCAAAGCACTTCTGATAGGCGGTTTCCGGGATGGCCTTTAGCTCTCGCGTCGCATTCGTCTTGATGTCATCAATCGATTCGAAGCGCATTCCCCGTAGCGGAAATTTGAGTTTTGAGAATAGGAAGAAGTCGCAGGGTGCTAAATCTGGTGAATACGGCGGTTGTTCGATGATATTTACCGAGTGTTTGGCCAAAAACTCATTCACAATTATGGCTTTGTGAGACGGCGCATTATCGTGATGGAGAATCCAAGAATTGTCGACCCACAAATCGTTACGTTTACGACGGATAGCCTCTCTCAAACGTCTCAAAACACTTAAGTAAAACTCTTTGGTGACTGTCTGTCCGGCTGGCACATATTCATAGTGTACCACGCCTCGAATATCGAAGAAAACAATCAACATGATCTTCACTTTCGATCGGCTTTGGCGAGGTTTTTTCGGCTTTGGCGCGCCAATTGGCCGCCATTCGGACGATTGCTGGTTCGTAAGCGTGTCGTACTCGTACACCCATGTCTCGTCACCAGTAATTATCTTTTCCAAGAAGGTAGGATCCAAATTGGCTCGATCCAGCATGTCTGCAGCTACCTGTTCTCGGTACTTTTTTTGAAAGAAATTCAGGTCTTTCGGAACAAGCCGAGCCGCAACGCGTTGCATACCCAATTTTTCGTGCACAATCGTACGTACGCTCTCGTGTGACATGCCCAATCCATGAGCCATCTCTCTCAAGCTCACATGACAATTTTCAGCAACGATTTCCTTGATTTTATCGACGTTATCATCGGTCACACTCGTTGAAGGCCGTCCAGAGCGAGGCATGTCTTCGACCGTCTCCCGACCATCCTTGAACGCTCTGTACCACTCGTAAACCCGCGTTTTTGATAAAGCAGATTCACCAAAAGCCTTCTGTAACATTTTCAGTGTATCGGCACAAGAAATTTCGTTCGAAACACAGAATTTAACACAAGTACGTTGTTCAATATTTTCACTCATTGTAAAACTTCGACAAAACACTTCAAGGTCGACTGATTTTAACAGCTGCTGTAAACACACTGGTTGACAGATCGCGCTAAAAATAGGCATCATAATACAAAACAGTTGTACCAACCTGGAAAAAAAAAATTATCTGCCTAGCTATTACCCGGGAGATTTAAATTGACAATTCCCGATACTTTCTTGACAGGGTGTATATAAAACAAAGTCGGGTTAGTTACACCATTTATAACTCAAAAACGGCTGAACCACCGATTTTTATGATCTTTGATTTGTTGGATTTGTCTCCGTCCCGAATAGCAGAATACGTTTACGTGGGCATGGGTATGTGTGTATGTATATAACTACATTTTTCAGAACTGCCCATGGGATCCCCCAATCCCAATCACAAGTGTTAGTCTTTTATAATTCTTATAGAAGAGTCAATTTTAATTGGTCACGTTACTTTTTTAGCAATTTCTAATTACTGTCAATGTACTTCCGTTTCATAAAAACGTTTTATCTATTCGATACAAATTTTCATATTACCCCCAGCGAATAAATCACTTCGTCATTAATACCGGTATGCGTGTGTGTTCGTATAAATTAAAATAAACTTGGGGTACTTATGTATTTTTATAATTAATTTTTCTCGTAACATCACATCAGAAACCTGGTGGAAAAAATGGGCATATTAATGTTAAATTACTTCTAAGTGTCCTTGTTCTTCTTAGATGTCAGTACAGTTATGGCGATGGTTTGTTAAAGTGTTTATTTATAATAAACTCTGTGAATAAATTGTTCGAGTTGTTGTATTCCCGGGACGGTATATACCGATCGATTATTTCGCGTAAGTCGAAATAAACCTAGACGAATCTGGTGATGTTACGTTTATTTAATACGACAATATTACAGATCGCGGTTACGTGGAAATAACTGATAGAGCCTTCCGTAAGTCTGTAACGGCACGATTAGAACAATGCGATGTTAAGGGCTAATCGGACAGACTGGCCTACCGAATCGGTTATTCCGGGTATCTCCAAGAATACTATGCGGAAAAAAAGTAATCGGAAAACCAAACCGTAACCAAATTGATTATATCCTTATTAATCAACGATTCAGGAATTCCATTACATCTGCCAAAACATACCCAAGTGCAGACATAAATTCAGACCACAACCTTCTAGTGGCTAAAATGGTCGTTCGTTTGAAGAATACGAAGAAACCAAAGCGTAATTACATTGATTATAAAAAGTTGAAGGATACAAAGACCAGTTTGGCCCTGAAAAACTTAATTTCATTGGAGATTAAGAAAAGACGTGATGAATTTGAAGAGAACAAGTCCATCGATAATCAGTGGACTCTCTTTCAGACTACAGTTCTAAGTAAAGCGAAAGAACATCTTAAATCAGAGAAAACAGCGAAGAAGGATTGCATTAATGAGGATATAGTGGAATTGATTGAGAAAAAACGGAATGTGAAGAATTTCCGGGCACAATATCAACAAATTAATCGAGAAATCCGGAAGAAGGTCAGAGAAGCGAAATCAGAAAATTTTAAACGAAAATGCGAAGAGATAGAAAGTCTACAAAAAAAACATGATGTATTCAACCTTCATAAAAAAATTAAGGAGGCTGCTGGTTTATTTAGACGGATAAGGCCAGTCACATTACGAGACAATCTTGGTAGACCAATAACAAACGAAGATGACATCGGGGAAGAATGGGAATCATACATTGGGCAGCTTTTCAATGATACGTGTGATAATCAAACCTCAATTGACGTTACTAACTGCTTAGAAATCCTGCCAAGTGAAGTGAAAAAATCTTTAAAGGCAGCAAAGTCACACAAAGCTGTAGGCCCAGATGAAATCCCGGTTGAATTACTACGAATGTTAGATGATAATGACCTACAAATTCTAGTCAAAATTCTTAATAGAATATACCAGAAGGATCTTTTACCAAAAGATTGGTTGATATCACGATTTATAATGATACCGAAAACGGCAAACCCAAAATATTGCCATGAATTCAGAATGGTAAGCATTATGAGTCACACACTGAAAATACTGTTACGAATTTTTTTTTATTTTTTTTTATTTTTTTTGGGCTCGCTAACTAAGAGCGTTGACCCATGTCTACATATATATATATATATTTTTTTTTTTTTTTAAATAACTTAAATTTTAATGCTATTCGCTATTGAGTAAAGGAAGGATGCAATTATTGGAAAAATGGCCTGGTTTGGGAACGACAATATCGACGAAATATTGTAAGGTGCGGGAGCATTGAGTTGTAGTAAATTAGAGTATAGTACGGATTGTTCATTGAATAATGCCGAGCACTCAAAAAACACATGATTAGCGTCATTATACACGGTAGAATTGCCAAGAAATGCGAAGAAAACTTGAGCGAAGAACAATTTGGTTTGAGACCAGGATCAGGTACTAGAGACGCGATCTTTTGCATGAATGTACTTATTCAAAGGTGTCTGGAGTTCCAACAACCTCTATTTTTATGCTTTATGGACTTCGAAAAAGCCTTTGATAAGGTCCAGCATCAAAAGCTGTTCGAAATACTGGAAGACATTGGATTGGATTCAGGAGATCGTCGAATAATCAAAAACCCGTATCTTAACCAGAGCGCTATTATTTCATTAAATCAAAATACTACTTCAAATCCAATTAATGTTAAACGCGGAGTGAGGCAAGGATGTGTCTTGTCGCCAATGCTATTTAACATCTACGCAGAACAAATCTTCAAGGAAGCTCTGGAAGACAGTACAATAGGTATCAAAATAGGTGGAAAATATATCAATAATATTCGTTATGCGGACGACGCAGTTTTAATAGCTGGTAGTGCCAAAGAACTGAAATCGATCATTGAAAAAGTAGAGGAGATTAGTCGGAAATATGGAATATCATTAAATGCAAAGAAAACAAAGATAATGGTCATTGGAAATAACATCAGTCCCAGAATACACATTAATGGAGATAACCTGGAGAAAGTCGAATCATTTAAATACTTAGGTGCGCAGCTGAACATTACAGGAGGATCTGAAGTGGAAATCAAAAGTCGGATTGAGCAGTCAAGAAGTGCATTCAACAAGATGAGGAAAACTTTGACGGCCCACGATCTTAGCTTGGAATTAAGGGTTCGAATTTTAAAATGTTACATATGGTCCATCTTATTATACGGCTGTGAGACGTGGACTTTGAAGAAAAATACCCTGAATCGATTACAAGCTTTTGAATTGTGGTGCTACCGGAGAATTTTGAGGGTACCCTGGACAGCTAAAAAGACCAACCAGGAGATACTTAGAGTTATGAAAAAAGACCACGAATTGATTAAGTTAATAAAAATTCGAAAAATGAAATATTTTGGACACTTGATCCGTGGGACAAGGTACACCTTGCTACAAACCATTTTGGTTGGGAAAAATTGAAGGTAAAAGAAGAGTTGGTCGGAAGAAACGTACCTGGTTCTGTGATATCAAGATGTGGACAGGATTAAATACAGAGTGGTTGGTACACTCCGCGTACGACAGAGAGCGGTACCAGAATATCATTAAAACTTCACTAGATGGCCACCAGTGATCGAGATCGGTCGGGACAGCAAGAAGAAGAATATATTAACATTCGGCAACGACGGTTCGGCAAGTCGATACGTCACTGGCGACGCCACTTGCGATAAATGGAGAAGTAGCGAATATGCAGTGTAAGCGAATAATCGGTTACTTCGACCGTGCCTAACAATAAATGAGAATTTTGCGTACAGCGGGTGTTAAAATTCGGAAAACGACGATATGACGAAAAGTTGCGTCATTCGCAATGTAACTTGTAATAACTTAGAAGTAGTAGATTCGCAGCGTAAGCGAATAGACGATTATTTAGCCTGCAAATACAGCTAGGTGAGAGAGAGGAAAAAAAGAAAAGGAATAAAATTTGTTTAAGGAACGATATGGAAGTTAGCATACAACAGGGTGAAATTGTATCAAACCCTAACTAAAACATCAAAGCTGGAGGAATATGAAACCCATGCATAACCCAAGAGCCTCGTTCATTAGGGATACAGACCCATCCCTCAAGCGTATTATTTGATTCCGAGTATCGTGACTATAGTTAAACCCTTTTTAACCGGTCTGGTCGGGACCGAGACCTAGCCGGTTTATCCAAGATTCCTATGAAAAATTGATTTTCCTTCAAAACGAACCAACAGATTTCATCAGGTATCATGAATAAACAAGCAAATATGTAAGACATTATTTGCAAATCATTTTATTGAACATATGTCGCAACATAAATTAATGTAAAAAAATTTTAAACACATGAATTTGAACTTAGTGGAATGAGACTGATTTAGGTATTAGCTATTATGTACGCAATATTCGCTAAAAGAGGAAGAGGGAGAGAAGAGAGAAAACAACTTTGTTCCAGAGATAGGTCGAATAATCCGAGGACAGGTTGAGAAAGGTTTTACTGTACCTATTTGTACATTCCGGCTGTACAGAATAGGTAGGGCTCATGGCAATTGTTATACGCAACGCGACTGTACACACGGCAAGACTCTACATTCGGAACTGATTGTGGCCACTTGTTATCGCGCTATAAGTGCAGTCCCGTGCCTGTCTACTAATTATTAATTTAGTAGAAATTCCTTTCTGTGTTGATTAAAATAAACTCTATTTACCCTGACGAAGTGACGTAGCAGTGTTTTAAAATTAGATTTGTTTACCATAAAAGTAGACTAACCAAAATCTGCAAACAATTTAGCTAAATGATGGATACGGATTTGTATGCATAATTTTGTCGATTCGTATTTAACTCCTATCCTTTCAGAGCTATTTTTACAACTGTTTCAGCTGAAGCAGACTTAAGAGACCGATTAATTTATTTTCGCTTGCAGATGTTTATTCGTAAATTTTTTAATCTCAAAATTCTTTTGTACTAACAGCAAATAATTAAAATTATTTTCAAAATCGCAGAACTGCAAAGACACGAAAAATGATATGAAACTTTGCTCGTACGTTATTATTGCCCTGAAAATATAAGTAATCCGGTAACTTCCCCTCGCCACAACAGCAACAACAAATTTATCAATATATTTGCGTTCTTTTAGATTTATTTTGAATAACAATTAAGTTTTACAAAAAATTAACATATTTCAATATTAAAATATTCTATATTAAAAATATTATACAAAACGTGTACTACAGAAATTATATTTTAAAAATATTAAAAATAGCCTACATGTATCGGAGTGACGTATTATATTCTGCTAAATATTCAAATATTTGACTTTCATATCGAAAAATATAAAAAATAACATTTATATTACCAAAATTAAGTTACAATACTTGTACATTGTCAAAAAAGAAAGAAAAACTGTCTTTTTACTATTTTTTATAATTAAAAAACATTTGTTCACTTTACTTTAAGCAAATATGAATAATTTCTAAGCTTCATATTACTTGTTTTTTACATGTACGTTTTGGACGTAATTTTTGTTAAAACCGCGTGCGATCACAGCCCAATGTTCGATTAAACTTTAACTGCTACAAAAAAACATCAATTTTCCTTTAAACCTGTAACAGTAAAATGTCTTCTAAGGACTTCGTTAAATTTAAATTCCTCATTTTATCACGGTTTTCAAAGTTGCTCGATTTTTGGATACAAGATGCGATTAAAAATAAAAACGAAAATTTTCAATTTTTTCAAAAAATATTTATTTTATCTTTTTTAAATTAATCTCACTTCGGCATTATACATTTACTTCAATATAGCTTTTAACACAGAGGTGAATCGACTCTCTACCGTTTTGAGTTTGGCTTATAAGTTTGCTTCTGTTATATCTGTGTTTGAAAAACGTCGTCCTTTGATTACCCTTTTAGGTTTAAGGAGTAGAACAAATCACGGATATCTGGGACTGAAAATAATAATAGGCACAGCACTGCGATGGTGTTATATCTCACAAAGAACTTTTGGATAAGTAAATCAACGTGTACTAGCGCATATTCATGATGCCAAATGTAAAAACTCTTTCTCCACAATTCAAGTTGTTTTTGTCAGATTGATTCACATAAATTGCGTAAAATTGCTAAGTAGTATACGTCGCTGACCGGCTGGTTCGAGTGGAAGAATTCGTGATAAACTGTTTCATTACAATCAAAAAAAAATAGTTAAAAGAACCTTTGCGTTCGATTGAGCTCGATGTGCTTTCTCGAATTCATCAGAAAACAACTTTCATGTAAGCGACTGAATTTCCGCTTCGATATCGTAACCAAAGGTCCTTTTTTTAACATTTTAAATACTTCGCCTTAATTGATTCCGTTTTTCGTAATAACTTCAGACGAATTTTCAAATTTTGTTCTGTTGTTTAAAAAGCAGTTGTTAACTAAAACTGAGTTAAAGCGAATGTTTCCTGTTTTTAGTTAACTTACACCAATTCATTGAACATCAAACTTTCTTACAACATATGCGACGATAATTCTATATTCCTAAAACAATCATTAATTACCCCAACAACACTTCTGGTTAAAATCAACTGCTATAACGTTCATTTTGTTATGCGCATCATTTTTCACTCGGAATTTACTTTATCAACGGCAATAATACTATCTGTTTAATACAAAAATTTGAAAAAATATTTCCACTTATTAGAGCCTGCATGGTGTGAAGATAGACGATTAATCTGATTTTTTGAAACATAATATTTGTAAAACAATTATTTTACGGAAAATTAATTTTTATTTTAAACGAACCTGTTGCATTTCGGCGCTTTTTTTATCGGAATAAAAAATGGTACAAATACATCATCACCACAGCCTCTAAATCTGCAGACTTGAAATTTGTTTATGGGTTCGCTAGAAGCTGAAAAAGATAGGGAGTCCTAAAATGAATTATTAGGGAAAGATTTACAATACTTTTTTTCGTAACTTCCCGTTAACTTTAAATAAATACCGTGAAAATACGGTGTAAAAGGTATTCCTGGCAATTTAGACGTTCGTTACTAAAAATTTAACCATTGACTGAAAGATTCAATTTTAATCGACCATGGAAGTCAACTAACTTTTTTTTTCATAACCATTATCCCTATTCGGCTATGTCATTTTAAGATTGAACAGTGTCTATTTTTGCCCTAATTTGCGATCGCGTGCATTCATCTCATTTTTAGTGCAAGGTGAGCGAATAACTGCTAGCTAGTAATTTTTTTCCGTGTAACCGTACATTCATTCTCTCACCACGTTTTAATTGTGTTTATTATTTTTATTTCCTACTAGCGCACCCGGTAGACGTTGTCCTGCCTGATCGTTGGCTTATTCGTTATTAGCAGATTAAGGAAACGATTTTTCGATATTCTAATTTTCTACTGTTGTCCAAAGCAAAATCCAAAAAAGAAGTGCAATTTCTCGTTATCTTGCGTCGTTCAATTCTCGTGAAACTTAAAATTTTTTCAATAAATTTAATGAAATCGTAAAATTAAGGCCTACACAGCTGGAATGTGAATGAGTACGATATAATAACAGTTAGATGATGGTAACAGATGTGGTAGGTAGACAATTTGGACCGGGGCAGCAGTCCATTTTTTTGATTCTTTCTCTTTATATATATAAGCTTTTTATAATTTCATTTTTTTTTCCAACTTACAAATATCTAAACGATTATTATTATAGCGTATCCGGTCGGTTTAAATGCCTCTGGTCGTCCAAAATTTTAGAAACTTGACAGTTTCCTCGTCAATATCCTGATTAAGCTTCTTTTTTTCAAAAATTCCAAATAACTTACAATTAAATATGTGTTTTTCATCCTGCGGTTCGCCACAATCGCACTGAACGTTATCTGTCAAACCCCATTTTACTAAATTATGTTTCGTTCTGGCTGTACCGCTACGTAATCCGTTTAATGTTCTCCATAGTTTATAATTCAGGCAAGCGCCTTTTGGGAGAGACTCTTTTGGTTTCCCTTTCGTGCGTGTACTCCACATCCGAAGCCTTTCAGCGTGATCTTCGTGTTCGAGGTCCTGCACCGTGGCTAGAAAGCTACGGCGGGATTTTAGACGGCTTTCAGCTAGCTCTTTGTATCCATGTAGGGGATGGCGATTGTCATGGCTAGATTTCCATTTTTCTTTTTTTTCTGCTACTGTTCTTCTTCTGATATCAGGTGGTGCTATGCCGCTTAGTTCGTATAGTATACGAACCGCTGTTGGTTTTAAGCAGCCAGTGATTATTCTGCATACTTCGTTAAGAGCAGTATCCACCTTTTTTTCATGAACAGATCGACTCCAAACCGGGCACGCATATTCTCCAACAGGTTAGCAGAGTGCGAGGGATGACGTTCTTAATACATTTGGTTTGGCTCCCCAGCTACAATTTACTAGTTTCCGTATAATACTTGTTCTTGACATAATTTTCGCTTTTGTGGTCTCGCAATGACGTTTGAAAGTAAGAGACCTGTCAAATATAACACCCAGATATTTAGGGTAGTCAGTGTGGCTCAGTTTAGTTCCGTTCCATTGAAGTTGTAATTGGCGATTTGCATTTCGATTTCTGAGATGAAAGGCGGTTGTTTCGGTCTTAGCCGGATTAGGCTTCAGCTGATTAGCGAGATAGTATAAGTTTATGGTTTTGATTGCTTTGTTTAATGTATTTTCAACTTCTTCAAAGGTCTCATGTTGGGCCGCTACTGCGTGATCGTCTGCATATATGAAATGCTTAGTGTCCTTCCCAATTGGTTGGTCGTTGGTATAGATATTGAATAGAGTTGGAGCTAAGACACTTCCTTGAGGTAGTCCGTTTTTCAGTCTCCTCCATGCGCTGTTCTTCCCGTTTAGTGACACATAAAATCTTCTGTCTTTCAGCAACATTAGGATTATCTGGGTAAACTTGAAGTCCTTTGTAATATCATAGACCTTTTTGATGAGCATTCTGTGTGAGACTGTGTCGAAGGCTGCAGAGAGGTCTACAAAGACCACTCCTGTGATTTTGCGTTTCTCAAAGCCATCTTCTATATATTGGGCTAAGTGCAGTGCTTGTCCCGTGCACGACTTTCCTGGTCTGAATCCTGCCTGTTGAGGGATGAGTTTTGAGTCAATTGTTTTGCTAATTCTGTTGAGGATGATTCTTTCAAAGATTTTATACAGATGGCATAGAAGCGATATTGGGCGGTAGTTCTTTGGATGGTTAGGTTCTTTACCGGGCTTTAATAATGCGATGACATGTGCTTTTCTCCAAAGCTTAGGGATAATTGTTCTATTAATACAGTTATTAAACATTTGTTGAATCCATTTAATCGTTTCACTTCCAAAGTGTTTTATTTGTTCCACTAGCATGCCATCGACGCCTGGGGCCTTCCGATTTTTAGTATTTTTAATTGCGTTATTAACCTCTAGCTCGGCAATTGGTTGTTGAAAGTGATCTGTTTCTGTGGCATGACATCTTACAATCCGATTTTTGCTTTTTGATAGTTTTACTTTATGGTCTGCTTTGCCATTCACTAGCAACTGATGGGCGACCTGATTAGCAGTGACATTCGGTGTTTCTTTGCGTCCAGTATCTTCACTCTTTAATTTCTTCAACAACTGCCATGCTTTCCTACTATCCTTGCTGAAGTCTAAGTTTTCGACCAATCCCTGCCATTCTTTACTACGTTCCGCAGCAACCTGTTCTGCTACCTCTATACCACATTTAATGGTTTCGTCGTTGAACGGGTCTGCGTTAAATTTCTGAACGTATTCTTCATATTGTTCTTTCAAATGATTGGACATACCAGGTATGTATAGTTTCCGCACACCACGCGGGATACATTTACCAGATACTGCTTTAACAGTTTTAACAAAGGTCTCATATTCTTCTACTATTGGCGGTATGTGTTTGACATGAATTTCCAGTTCTTCTGTGAAACGGATCCAGTTAGCTTTTTTAAAATTGTAGCGCAATTTGGAATCGTTAGATGTAGTTGGTTTTATGGCAGCGTCCACTACACATATTATTGGCCTGTGCTGCGAGTGTGGTATTGGATTTGACACTTTCTTAGTGCACATGTGAGCAATATTATTTGTAACGAATATGTTGTCTGGGTTATACCCTCGTTTCCATCTTCCGCTATTAAAAGAGGCTGGAAGTTTTGGATCAAATATTAACCTTAGACCATTTCTTTCCGCCCAGTTTTCCACAAGTTCTCCATTTAGATCATCTTCATTGTAGCCCCAATTAACACTGTGACTATTATAATCACCTAAAATGATTTCTGTTTTGTGTATTTCATTGGGGTATTGAAATGTTGTGTTCGATGGTTTATATATTGAGGTGACTGTACAGCTACCGATGTCTATTGACAAAATCTCAATGTCGTTAGTTTCCGTCCTGACTGATTTTACTACATCAATATGTTTTTTTAGTAAAATGGCACTGCCGTACTTGTAATGAGGCCTGTCGACTGCTAACTTCATTCCTTCTATTCTAGGTCTTCGATTGGTTTCAGTGCGATGGGTTTCCTGGAGGACAAGTATGTCAATTTTCTCATTTTTAATAATATCGGATAAAATAATTTCTTTAACTGGCGTTAATCCTTCTATGTTTATTGACATTATTCTAAACGGATTCGCCATCGTTTGCGGCCCTGAAAAGGGCTTTTTAAACCCGAAAATAGGGCTTTTTGCCGACCGGGTGTGGGATGATTGGCCGGACTTCGAATGAAATCCGTTTCCAGGGGGCGCCAGCTGTGTAGGTATTTTCATTTGATCTTTGTTTTTGAATCGTTTGTTTATAGCTTGAATTTTGTAACTTGAATATCACATAGAAATCGCAGCGTGCGTGGAGGCTCATCCCGTGCCCCCCATCTAAACGATTAAACAAAACAAAACAAAACAAAATGTTATATATATCTTTTTTAAATATAGTATTAAAAATTATTTTGTTCTTTTCCATATTCGCTTACATGTTCTGCTGTTATTTTAGGTCTGAAACGTAACAGGCATTTAGTAGTCGATGTGATAGGCGTCTTTTTATATATAGCCTTTTTTACAACATTTTTAAATTTTTTTTTCTTGTACGGGTATTCCTTCTTTATTTACAAATAGAAAACAAAAAAAAAAAAACATTACATATATATATATATATATATATATATATATATATCAATTATAAATTGTGCTATATTTATCTAACCAAAATACTTCTCTTTATATAAAGTTCTAACATTTTATTTTTTTATTTTTTTTAAATTGTTTTTACAAATGAAATTTTGCATTATTTCGTTACAAAATCTACTTTCATTCTGTATTAAGTGAAATTGTTTAGTTTTCCTTTATTCCCACTTGCGTTTCGCGGCCCGTTCCTTCGAACTTAAAATTATTTCACTTTTTAAATTTCCGTAAAGACTACAGCGTTCACATATACTATTTTATTTATTTTTCCTATATTCTAACGATTGAAATACACCGATTAAAAAAAACAGTGACCCCCCCAGCCATCATGGAAAGAGCTGTGGACTATTCTTTAGTTCCCAGTCATTCTGCTTTAAGGGTGCATTTTTTAAAATTTTAGTCCCTAAATATCAAAATTTTTCGAATTTTATATTTTCCCCGTATTCTAGAGGCTTTAGTGTGTCGGTTAAAAATTAAATCAATACCACAATTCATACAGAACTGGCTGTGGAATTTTTTAAGCATGTTTTTTTTAAAATCAGATTTTTATATTTTTTAAAATTTGGATCATTTAGTTTTAAAATTTTGAGGGTTTTATAATTTTCTTATGATCTCACGAAATTGAAAAAAAAAAATAAACTTTATGCTATAGAACGGGCTGTACGCGTTTTTTTCTTGAAGCCTTATAAGATAGTTTTTTGAGTTTCTACAGATAAACGTAAAACAATACTTTATTGTTTTCTATATTCGTTTATAACGTTCCACTGTTAATTTAGGTCTAAAACGCAACGGGTATTTAGCAGTCGGTGATAGGTGTCCTTTTATGTATACTCTTTTTTAAAAAATTTTGAATTTTTGTTTTTGCTCAGATAAATCATAAATCATAATTACGACTGAAATATAAAATTGTCACTGACCGTACAAATGTATATATTTCCAGACAATATTACCGAAAGTTACAAAAATACCGAACACACATTAAACCACGAATACGAACGGATAATATGCGAGTAACGGACGGGCGGCAAAAAACACAAACGTGGACCATGAGTACAGATTATGAAAGAAGAGCAGCTCTGGTGTTATCTGGAGACTGCTCTAAATATCATGGACCGAACATGTAACAAATGCGACAGTGATAGCAAGAATAGAGGATCAACGAAAACTATTCGAAGGCATTAAAAATCAAAAAATGAAATATCCTGGCTTATAAAATAAGAGAAAACGGTTTGTTTACGATGGCGGTATAAGGAAAGATACATTTCGTATTCTTCATGCAACCTGATTCAGATGTAGCTTAACAAACTTTTCATGAACTCCACCATTTGACAAAATTTGTCTCGACATTTTGCGACCTGCAATAATTCTCTTACTTTTGTAACTCCAGTTCATGTCTTAATATTTTGGAGCCAAAAATTCCTTCTTCCTTGTCCCCTTTTCCATTCTACCGCTGATGGGAGTCATCATTATTGTTTACAGAAGGTGAAATGTCGGTCTTCTCATAAAATGTGCAAAGAAATTTGTTTTTCGTTTTCTAATTATGTCCATTAGTACCAGATAATTTTTCATCAATTGCAGTGCACCGCCGCATTACTGTAGTTGCATAAGGATTTCGAATTTGAGTGTGAATAACATTCCCGTTAACAAATATTAAAAATTCCATTGTAGGATTTTTTATTTCTCTTTAACAAATAATAGAAAACTCTACCTTTTTTTTTTTAACTTTCTGCAATGAGTACAGCAGCTAAGCTAAGAGTGCGACTTGTTTGTTTAAATCTTGTCATGGAGCTTTGATAATTTCAATAACGCAAAAAGAAAAGTAACGGAACGCAACGTATTTATTACACTTATGCCAGAAATTAATAAAACGTAATCTAGAGTTTATTATTTACCAAAGTAATCATTTTATTTAAATTTTAATTGATGATTTTTATGATTTTGAATGCACTAAAGGTATGATCACCGCCGATAACACACTAAACTATCACTTTCAATTTAATTATGTTTCGCAAAAAAATATCAATATTCAATGCGGAATTTGTTGTTATTATGAAATCATGTGACAGCAGAACTGTCAAACTGAACGTCACATCGTGACGCCATTTTTTCCATTTTTTTAATGTTCCGACTTCTTCGATGGATTTTTCTAAAATTTTCTTTCATACAAACCTTGTCCTGACAATTACGAACACAACAAAAAAGCAGCCAAATGGGTCAAGCCGTTCTCAAGTTATGATCTTTTATACATGCGCAATTAATTTTTATATATACATATGTACTATTAAAGGAGCCTGTTGAAACCGGACGAACGATAGAATTCACGACCGCGATCTACATAACGCATACCGGAATAATTTCTTTACTGTGGCGCCATCTGTCGGGAATGCGTGTAATCAGTGTTTTGGCGCTAGTTGGCCACATTTTTGATAAATTTTTATTTATTTTATAATTTATTTATTTACTTTTTTGACTTTCGCCTACACTGTTCCCCCTGACCTTATAAATAAATTGTCCAAATTTAATAAAAATCGGATGAATAGTTTCGGAGTCCATAGAGAAGATCTTTTCAGATTATTACGATGAGCATCTGTTTGTTAATTCGCAAATTGCTAAGTTTAGCTGCTAAAATAATAATAGGCGGGCAACAATTAGAAATTGCTCCGGTATTATTCAGAGCTCGGAATCTTATAAATAATTGAAACGCCATATCATTGTTGTTCCGTTTAACAGAATGTGATGGAGAAAGTCATTGAACTTTCGGATAATTGTTTATGGACGCTAAGCGCTGTGTTCTATATAGGTTTCGTGCTTGATGGATCTAACTGCTTTTTAAACATCCCGTGTTTCTTCGTCCTTAATTATTTATAGTCAGATTCCTTTGTCCGTTTGTACTGTGGGCTCTGTAATTGCAGATGTGGCCATGGTATGGGACAGCTAACTCCTTTTGCTCTTACCTTCGTCATTCCTTTTCTTTTCAGGATGCATACGTTTGGAATTTTTCGACGTTGATTGTTATTGTTTCTCCATCTTTGGTATAGCATTATTTGTCAGATTCCATTCCTTGTTACTCCTAATTGCTGCTATGTACACATGTTGATGGGTAATCGTCCGTTGCTGACAAGCCCAGGGAAAAACCCAAACAAGAAAAAAAAAAAAAAAAAACTTGTTTATTGCAGATTAAGCATTATTTGTTACCTCTTATTTATCTTAGAGTTTGGAATTTAAAGTCACTATTTTTCTATGGAGAAAAAAGGCAACTATTAGAATGAGATTTGGGAAATGGTATTTGAAAAAAAAAAATGTAATTGTATCAATTTTTGAAAAACGTTATTATCTGTTGCTGTAAGGGAAATAAAATGATTAAATCCAGCTGTAATGCTATTGTCGCATTCAAAGGCGCACTCAGGTTTTTTTTTTTGGTCGGGGCTAGAATTTAGAAGATGAGTTAGGGGGTGGTAACTCGGTACCTCGACTAAGTACCTGTCTATTTCAGTGGTCTGTAAATTAAAATTAAAAAAAAATAAAAAAAAATAACGAATATTATTTTTTTTTAAATTACAAAACTGACGAATTTTATTTTAAAAAAAGTAATAATAACAATAGAAACGTAACATTATATTTGTAATATAAGCAGAGAGTAAATGTGTATGTTTTTTTAAAAAAAAAATAGTAAAACAAAACATAACAAAACGAAATTAAGATTTCAAAGATTTTTTGATTGGAGGAATGACCCCGTGGCACCCCCTTGAGTGCGCCATTGGGCGCATTAAATTAACTTGTATTTAAATTTTTTTGCGCTATTTTTTTTTTTTTTTTCGTTTTCGACCTCGGTGAAAAACATTACTTCAGATTTCTGCTCTATATCACAGGTTTGCCACGTGCGTGCTAGTGCAATTAAGGACAAAATAAAAAATAATACGAGCCCTTACTTTTTAAACGTGTCTTGTACAACAGAAAAGAGGAAGTCGGTTCGTTACAATTTATATTAGCGAAAACACTTAAATTATATTAAAAATCACGTTTTACCGTGTTTCGATTATATAATTTCGAATTCTTTGGCGTCTTAGAAATGTAAATAGAACTTGCGATAAAATTTTAACGTAGTCTTTTATTGCTTTCATTTTTAACTTCAAACATCCCTCGAAGTTCATTGTAAATCTACAAAATACTTTTTACGCATTTTGTCTCCAATATACACGCATCCGTTAAATATTAAATATTTTTACAATGCCTTTTCATATGTATATAACTTTTAGCTTTTTACAGTGGTTGAACTAATCTGCTTAAAATGCATTATTTGTTCAGGTAAAAAAAATTGACGGGGAAATCTGTCGCCAAATTCGGAAAAAGTCAGTCAGTTACGCGAATTTTTTCATATTCTAGATGTTAATGTTAAAATTGATCAAAATAAAGTTATCAAATTACAACGAGCAATAATTGTAATTTCCAAATTCAGTTTAATAATTATTCGAAAAAGGTTTAATTTTTAAAGTTTTATATAAATTTAAATATAACGGTTGGAAAAGTGTATTCTATTTTTCAGTATAATGAAGATTGATTTTTTTTAAATTTTCAATTGTATCTGAAATTGGATATATCTTGCGATGAAACTCAATATCTTGCCAAACAAGTACACAATATGTTAATCGATCCAAATTTATCCGATGAGCAAAAAATGAGAAATTTACCACCACTCTGTACTTCTTCAATCCTTACTATATGTTTACGTTAAAAGTTGAATTTTATATTTTTACTCTTTTTCAATTAGGTTATTCAAAAAGCTTTCACGGGCATGCAGTCTTTAAATAGAGTTCAGTCGATTGTGTATGAAGCAGCATTTCATTCAAATGAAAATTTATTAATTTGTTCGCCCACTGGTTCTGGAAAAACAAATATTGCCTTACTGGCTTTGTTGAATGAAATAAAACAGAACACTGTTAATAACGTTCTTCGGAAAGATAATTTTAAGGTAATAATCACACGGAATAGCAAATATTGTCTTTCCGCGTGTATTGTGTAAATCATGGTTTGGTAAATGTTTAAATTAAATTATAAATATTATTGTAAATCGGTTTATTGTGAATCGTCAGAATACGTATTTATTTGCAATATTTTGACTTCGTTTATATTTCTTCTTGTCCGCAATTTACATTTAAAATTATTTTAACCTAAGTATAAATAAATTTATCTTGAAATAAGTACTTAAGTAGAGTATCGTTCAGATACAGCACCGAGTTAATAGAATTATAGGCAAGTATTTGTTCACGCGTTAATCTTGGCATTTCGAGCCTGCAGTCTGTCCTTTCTAATACTGCACTGGACCTAGGGTCTATATGATTTTCATTAGGCAAAATGGCCTAAGATCCATTCTGTAATGCGTAATTAACTTTAGAACCGTAATAGTCTTGGTAACTGTACACGTTCCTAAAGTTGTTGATATTTATTATTAAAATAACAATAATAAAAATAATAAAAAAATAAACATATTAAAAAAAGTAAGTAAATAAAAATAAAATGCACAACGGGCATTTATTAATCGCGGAAATTAAGGCAAATGTCGAAAAATTGAATGAAAATTTCAATACACAAGTATCATTTTTTATTTAACTGTGTTACAGATAACTAAATAATAAAATAAATAATAATAATAATAGTAATAATAATATTGGCATCACAGTGACATTTAACAAAGTGAGTTTTTTTAAATAAAGTATGGCAACTCGAAATAAAATCTTTAAATCTGATTGAAACGATGCATTTACGTTATAGAAAAAGTAGTGAGGAAAATAAGCTCTCCTTGCCCATCACATATAACGACCACACGGAATTTTTTAATAAATTCGGAAATATCATTTTTAGATTCCAATAACTGCATTATGTTCATCTATTTTCAGATTGGAAAAGCATCCGAATTATCCATTTCCTTACTAAATTTTCTTTGAGAAAATCCTATTTATTTTAGTTGAAAGTTGGTGAATTTTTTAAATTTTTAATAAAATGATAACAGAAAATGGACACAAACATTTATTACTGAAATATAAAAAAGTGATGTAATAAAAATATATTTTGTTTTATAACTGTATTTTGATGAATGCTTTTACAATTTTCAATTACTTACTTTATATTTTTAAAATTTCATAAGTAAGGCAGAGGTTAATTTTTCGAATTTTTTCAGGATGATTTTAAACTAGCTACATTTAATATCAATATTTCGAGTATTTTTTTCCGTTCTCTGCAAAAAATAATTATTTTTCAAGAAATTTTGCACTAATGAAGACACTTTTTAGATGCTGACAATTATTCATTATAAAATTAAAATTATTACTGTGGAAACGTTAACACCAATTTTAATATTTATAAAAACACCCTCTTACAAATATTTATAGTATATTTAATAAGAAAGCATATGTTATGTTCATCAAGTAGTGGGCAGTCAGGTTTTATTAAAGTGGATTCCTTTTCACTGTAGGATTTTTGGGGAAAATGTGTATATGTATTAGGTGTTTCTATATATATATATATATATATATATATATATATATATATGAAACTCGCCCCTTCGGCCTAGTGGTTAAGGTGCTTGGCTACCAAGTCGGAGGTCACGGGTTCAAGACTTGTCTCGTCCCGGATCCAAGTCGCTCCCAAGCTTACCCAGCTTGAAATAATTGGGTACCAGAGAAATCTGGGAAAGTAAAGGCGGCCGAGAGAAAGGAACTGGCCCCCCTACTCTCATTAGTGCCGTTGGGCTTAGTACATTGTGAACCTTAACTTCACAATCCCGACGCCCTGTCAAGGGTATTATTATTATTATTATTATTTATTTATTTGGTGAATAGTAACATAAATACATAGTAATTGATACATAGCCATGAGTATCTCAGTTGAATGAACACCTCATGGATTGGAAACAATAAAAAGAAAATGAAAGAGACAAAAATTAACCAATATAAAATTAAAATAAAATTCATTAAATGAAAAATCTTCAACATCCGAATATTTGGAAGCCATGATAAAATTCGCCGCGTGCAGGAATTTTGATAAATTATCGTTGTTTAATGGAAAACAATTTACGTCTTTAAACAAGAATTTCCATTTGGCGCACTCATTAACGATATGGGTGACAGTTTCAGGAGCATCTCCACAAGAACACAAATCGCTGTCTGCTAGATGGAAACGGTGCAGATAACTTTGGAATCTACCATGTCCAGTAAGAAATTGCGTCACATACGTATTAATATTATTAATTTTGATTGGATTGGTTTTAACCTCGGGGACGAAACTAAATGTTAATCTTCCAGTTGAGCTATTGTTCCAGCTATTTTGCATTTCAATAAATCTATTGTTTAGATCCAACTCCAAATTGAGATTATTTAACCCTTTGAAATACAAAATTTTATGCTGCAGTACGGAATACAGTGGCAATGGTCCTGCTATTGTTCGCAACACATCACCGGAAGTAGTTCTATGCGCGCGGAGAATAAACAAAAGAAATTTCCTTTGGGATTTAACTAGTACTTCCTGAATGCTTTTACGCTTTAAAGCCTCTTCAAACATAAATACGCAGTACGTGAATAATGGAACAACTAGCATATTATAAATTATTAAACGGTGTTTAGTGTTCATCCCATACGTGCGTCCAGACACGGAGTGCAATTCATTTAGAACCGTTGTAGCTTTACTGGATAAATTTTTGAAATGTTGATTAAAACTGTAGCGACAGTCTAATGTAATACCAAGATATTTCAGTGATTCGACGATATTAATTTTAAAGTTCGGTATAGAAAGATGTAGCGAATTGTAGTAGTCCCTTTTTCGTTTCCTGTACATGATTAATAAATTAGTCTTGTTTTCGTCCAACCGTAGAAGATGTTTTTCCATACAGGTTAAAATATTGTTGATTGTAATCTTGAAGTATTTACAAATGGAGGGACGATGGTTAGAAGTGACCGCGAATGTTAGATCATCTGCATAGATATATCTGGTTACAGCCACAGGGAACCCCATCAAAGATAAGCCTGAAGTATACAAATTCCAAAAAATCGGGCCCAAAATCGATCCTTGCTGGCATCCGCGAGTAACATTTCGAAAATATGTTTGATGTTCGTAAATAAATTTAATAGTTCTGGAATCTAAGTATTGTCTTAAAATTGAGATTATTCTATAATCGAGCCTGAGTGCTCTAATTTTGTGGAATAAGACTGGCCACGAACAGTTATCAAAGGCGCCTTTAATATCCAACGTCAGCAGGCCGATCGCAGTCTTTTTACTTAACGCACGCTCAATCTGCTTAGATAATTCGCCAAAAAACGTTGCCGTGGAACGGGACTTAGTAATGAGGTAAAACCGGCAGTATACGATTCAACAAAACATATTCAAACACCTTGGCTTAAGCGCTTAACAAGACAATCGGTCTGTACGAAGATGGAAGACTAGGACTACGTCCGGGTTTTAGCACAAAAATTGTCCTTCCTGCTCGCCAGGCTTCCGGGAAGACTCCGAACCTCAACAGAGCGATGAATAAGCTCTGAAGTAAATTAGGATAGTGGAAATTCAAGATCTTCAAACATTTATTCGTCAGCTGGTCTAAGCCAGGAGCTTTATTTTTAGTCCGGCGAAGAATATCCTTAATTTCCGCTTTGGAAATAAATAGTTCACTGTTAAAACTAAAGCCGCTAAGGTTAAATCTTTGAAATTCTTGCAACTTGTATGAGAAGGTTTCGTTCCCATTTGTGTTTGAGTTTACTTGATAAAAATGATCAAGAACGGCCTTTATCTTTGAGTCCTTATCGAAAATTTTTTGATTATTCTGGTCTAAAAAATACGGAGGAATCTGTAACTGGCATTTATTTTTGAAAATAGTCTTGCAAGGAAGGCCCCATAGTTTCGAATCGGAACAAAATTTTTTCCAATTTTTGGTTTTCGCGTTTCGCATTTCTTTATTAAAAATTTTTCGTACCAAATTCATAACTAGGCGCGCATTGTGATCATTAGCTCCCCGCTTATGTGAGCGTTGAACCCGTTTGCGCAATTTCCTTAGAATTATTCGTAAAATCTCTAAATTAATATTCCATCACGAATTCCTATTTAATTGAACCGTTTCAGTGCTGCTACTAATAATTTCATGAAGTGTGTTATGGAAATTTTCTAACATTATTTTCAGTTGGTGGGAATCATTAGCAGTTTTAAAATCGTAGTTTAAGTGCGAATGTTCTACAACGATTTTATTGAATTTCTTATAATTTATAATGCGATGCGTTAAGCTATTAGTAATATTCATTTTTACTGATAATTTAAACTGAATCGGACTGTGGTCTGAATAAATTGCTTTATTATCTACCTTCCAGTCACTGATTACGTTAGGTCGACCGTGGATCAAAGTCAAGTCAATAACGCTGAAACCGTTGGCGTTAGAAAAAGTAATTTCATCTCGTTCATTGGCGACAAAAAGATTATTACTAAGAATAAATTGTTCAAAAATGTTAGATCTTCTCGAGTGAAAAGCCCGACTGTCCCAGATCTTATTTCGGACATTAAAGTCACCGCATAAGATAATCGATTTCTTCTGGTGGAAAGTAATAAATTGCGATAACAAATCTAAGAAGTTAGTTAGATCTTGTGAAGGCGGAAAGTAACAGGAGATAATAAAAATTTCTTCCAATTGAACTGCCACGATATATTCGCAACGTTCGAAGAATTATACCTCATTAAATGGTAATGCTGAGTTAACTAAAATTGACATGAACTGCTTTGTAGTTTGAGTATAAACAACGGTAGTATCTGGGATTACCTTTTGAATAAGATACGGTTCTGAGATACACACAATATCTTTATTATCCTTTAATAAATCAAACTGTAGCAAATTATTACCAGCACGTGAATGATGAATCGAAGTAAGAATTTCGTTTTTAACTTGGTCAGAATCATAAGGACGAAAGGAAAAAGGTAACCCTGTTATTTTAATGTAAGACATTCTTTTTGCCGGTTCTGAAAAGGTAAATGTATCTTTATCAGCAAAATTATTCAGGCGGTTTATAACTGTTTCCTTGTCTTCGTTAGTGGTTTTTATTATCAAACTATCCTTCTTACGTGTGAAAATAGCCATGTCTTTAAGATCCTTAGGCTTGATAGCTTGTTTAAATACCTTTTCTACTAGTTCAGAAGAGGTTTTACTACCCGGAGCGATATTATTAAGTTTCTCTAATTTCTTAGAATCATCGGAAATAGAGATTTTAATAGTTTTGTCCAGTTTAGATTTCTATGGAACTCACTTTACTTTACGCCGTTCGACAGAAAAAAGTCTTTCAGTTCCAATTTTCACCACCAGGGGATGTAGAAACGGTAATATCGCATTAGAACCATTTTATTAGTTTTCATGACAGGACACTTTTTCTGATAAGTTCTAATTTTCACCGCCAGGGGATTTAGAAGCGCTAATATCGCATTAAAGTCTTATATATTGGACAAATTTCGTGACAGGACACTTTTCCTGATGACCCCTGGCATAAAAATGGCATAGCCATTAATATGTATATATATGTGTATGTGTGTGTGTGTGTGCAATTTTCATGTTGACAGGTTAATCTCATCTATGTAAGGTAATATGAATGTAAATTTATTGTGACAATCATCAGTGTGTTCAACAAATATGTGTGTACAGCCCTGGTAAAGAACAAGAGTGGTCCCCTTTTGCAATGTTATTACAATGGGTGCTGACGGAGTTTTGGATATCAGCGTCTAAACATATGCTATCAAGTTGCTGAACTGAATTCTATAACTTTCAAGTGTATGCTGCTTCCAGCTGTTATAGTGTTAACTTGTGTAGTACATGCTTTCCTTTGAAGGTGTCTATTCTTAAACAGTTTAATTGGAAGTTAAGAAGTTGAACGCGGAAGGGGTTTACCGTTAACAGAAACATATGGTGGTTGTGAGTATTGTCAGAACTGGCATGTAAATAATAATGATAAACGTAAGTATTTGCATCTGTTGATGTTGTGGAGTACGTGGGGAATAAAGTTGTGTGGAATATAGTGGGAGTGTGTAATAAGTCTATAGACCTTCGTAGCTGATCTCAAAACTGAGAATTCACAAAAAATAATCATTCCGCGGTATAAATAAAACAATCTTCTATTCCTAATCATGCTAGTTAACACTAAGAGAGTAACTTTAGCCATTAAATCGGGTTCTACTATTGAGTGATTACGTAAGTCACACAAAATTAATAACTTAGCAACTTTTCTTCTTGTTAATAGTAGATTGAAATTTCATGAAGTTAACAAAACCTCACAGCGACCAAACTTAGGATATACTCCGAGCATTCCATACCATAAGTATCTTAGAAACTTAGATCGCACTTTCTTAATTAAATTTGTTAATCGTGCTGTGTATGGATCCCAAACAATTTAAGCATATTCTAAGTGGGAACGTACTAATGCACAATATAAAATTTTTAGCGTTCTCATATCTCTAAAATTCTTACTATTTCTAAACGCAAAACCCAATGAAAGATAAGCATTTTATGTACATGATTCATTTAACAATTAAAAGATATCTGACTGTTAAAATATACACCCAAATCCTTTATTGTTTCAAACCGCTGTATTATGTGACTATTAATGGTGTGCGTGAATAGGATTTTATTAGATTTTCTTGTAGATCCAATAATTGAGCATTTATCTAAATTAAAAGGTCGGTTGTTTTCCGAGGACCATATCAATAATTTGTTTATATCATCCTGCAATACTTCAGAATCCTTATGATTACTAATTTCATGATGAATTTTAATGTCATATGCAAATAAAAGTCCCTCACTATTTATTTTAATTAATATATCATTTATAAATATTATAAAATAGTAGACCTAAGTTAGAACCTTGCCTAAATGGTGTTTAACTTTATCAAAAGCCTTAAAAAAATTCATGTATACATAAAATCACCCTGCCCCGCATTATTGATTTCAGAAATTAATAATTCCAAATAAGACACTAAATTGGTGATAGCAGATCGTAATGTTTTAAACCTATGTTGAGAGTTAATTAATTTGTTTTCAAAATATAAGTATATCCTTTTATACAAAATTGATTTTAGCGACTCAACTGGAATATTTAACAAAGCAATAGGTCTGTAGTTAGATGGTAAGTTGCTGCGTTGGTACTTAAATCCTGGCGTTATTTTCGCTACTTTTAAAGCAGATTTGTTAATCACTTCATTCACATAATCCATATTTAAATCAGTGTGTATCGTTTTATTGTTTATGTACCATGGGGCACCGATCATTGTTTGCAATATTACGTTCTTGTATCTTCGTATTATTTCAATATTACTTCTTGCACTACAACTCTACAGCTCACAACCATATTTCCATATTGGCGCAAGTATTTAGTTACTCAATAGTATTTTATTGCAGATAGCAAGCTGGGATTTTTTCCCCATCAGCCAGTATAGTTTTTTAGTTTTTAGTTGAAGTTCATTTTTTTTCATTATGTTTATGCCAAGTCAATTTTCGGTGTAAATGGATACCCAGGTATTTGACATCCTTTTTGATTGCAACTATCTTATTACCAACAATTTCAGTTTTTAGCTCTACATATCGACTAGTAAATAATATATGAGACGATTTATTTTCATTTATTTTTATTCGCCACTTTTAACACTATGATGTTATTTTAGTAAATGCAGTCTGCAAAGCAATATTTGCGTTAGCTGGATTTACATCTGAGCATAGAATAGCTATACCACCTGCAAAATTATCATCAGTAGGCAGATCTGCTGTATAAATAACGTATAACAATAGTCTCAATATGCTACCCTGGGGAGCACCAGCAGCTATTGGATAAATATTGGAAACTTCTTTCCACATTTGACCTGATGAAACCTTTCATTAAGATATGAAGAGAATAACTTGCTGTACTGATATGGAAAATATTTTCTGATTTTCCATAAAAGACCATCATGCCAGACCTTGTCGAACACCTGAGCTACATCCAGGAAAACCGCATCACAGACCCTTTTCCCCGCTAAGTTAGATTCATCTTCTTGCACCAAGTGATGCACCTGCTGAACTGTAGAGTGTTTTGCTCTGAATCTAAATTGGGGAAATTGGATAATTTGCTGTTCATCAATTAGAAGAAGTATTCTTTTAATTGAAAAGATTTCGAATAACCTTGATACTACTGGAAGTATCAAAATCGCCTATATGAAGTTTTGCCAGTTAGCGCCTTACCAGGCTTCGGTAACATTACTATTTGTGTAAATGCTAGTTGCGCTGGATAATACAATAATCTTATTATTGTGTTAAATGTATACGTTAGCATGATCAGGTCTTTGTGTGACAGTTCTTTAAGTATCTTAGCCGTTATCAGATCATATCCAGGGTCTTTCTTTGGATTCAACAACATTACATAAGCAGTAGATCCAAGAATCATCTTCTCCCACCTTCAAACTAATATGAAATTTGTAAAGCCATAGCACCCTCTCTATGGACACTTGGAGTACACTATAGCGTATTCAACAGCATTCGCCTTGGGCATATGCAGCTGTCTCATAACTACTTCTTGGAAAGCAGCTACCCTTAAACTATTTTCATTTTCTATTGTGCATAAGAGCCGCCGTGCACTGAACACATTTTCATTAACTGTTTTCCATTTCAGTCTTCCCAAACTAAATTTAGATTTGTTACTCTGAGCTCCTCTCTTCTCAAAATCGAAGGAGAACAAAACGCAGTATTTTAATTCACAGGAGACAATGGCTAAAAATCAAATCTATAACTGGAGACTCCTGGGCCGTAATAGTCTAGAAATTGTACATGACTCCAAGTCTTACTAGGGTTGATAAAATAATAAAAAAAAAAATTAAGACTCTTTGAAAATGTTTAAAAATATCAATAACAAATTGGAAGTATAAACAATAGATATAAAAAGTTTAGATGGAATTTTGATCTCTGTTTGTACAAAAATTAATTCAGACAACTTTCAGAGAAATTATATACGTCGCTTGTAAATTTTAAAAAATAAAATTATACTTTATAGACTAACTATAATGTACAATGTTAATTCAATGTAAAATAATTATTTGAAAGCACAGATCACTTGCGTGCAATAACTTTATTAGTATTTTTAAACAGTGTAAATATATGCAAACCAAGCATCGCAAAATACTGTAAATGAAATTTTATTTAAATATACATTCCAAAATAAAATCGATTCAGTTGATTCCTTCATGATAGCATTGCAACACGTATCAGTTCTGGTGTCATTTACTACCTGTGAATTTCAAATTATTAAAAATAAGGAAGATTAGACAAGATCGTATTTGTAAAATATGTTATATAGATAATTAATACACCTTTAGTAATAAAAATATTATTAGAAAATTTAGGAGTAATAGTAACGTTTTACAAATTAAATTAAGGTCAGATTTATTCTCAAAAAAAGCAAAAAGAACGCGTGAAAGAAATTCTGTTTATCGTTCTCTAGATCTACCTTCATCTCTCATCTTTGGAAAATGACGAATGCCTTTCAGTCCCCACGGTCCGAACGTCCTTCCTATTACAACCTTCTTCGGAGAAGCTCATTATTTTTCTGGACTCAGTTGCTCCCTTATATGCTCCATCCTCGGAGGAAATATGCCCACTGGCGTTTCCACCTGCATCCTCCACGAACGTTCTGTCTACCGATTTTAACATCAATGAACTCCGTTCTTCCTTAAACAATTCCTCCTTCACTAATCTGCGAGTGGACGGTACTACTTTCCTGGTTATTAAGATCTTATCAATTTTCGCACTGAATACCTTGCTTTCTATTTACAACTTTTTCTTGCATACCTGTACCACGCCACCCGATGTGATAGGCGTCTTTTTCTTATTAGCCTTTTTTACAACATTTTTAAATTTCTTTTTTCTTGTACGGGTATTCCTTCTTTATTTACAAATAGAAAACAAAAAAAAAACATTACATATATATTGATACGGATTCGGTATTTACGGCGCTATCTAGCGATGATGTCGAGCTAGAAATTATTCTCCGATTAAAATCATTAATTTTCGATCTCTCGGCATCATCGTATTGTTCGTTGTCGGCGGAGAATACGGCCGGGATATTTACACGACCGAATAGGTAATTTCCGATTCTCGTCAAATTTCGGGTAGTGTTAGGGGTTGTGTAAGTGTCCTGGTATGTGTGGTCCGCGACAACAGGATAGTGCCTGTCGGCCGCGTGAGCCGTGTGTGAAGATCAGCGCTGCAGCGGCTATGTGATTAATTGATAAGGATTCGGTAATGTACCGTTAGTTTTTAAAATCGCGTATTATCTAGTCGTTCGTCTGATGCATTAAATATTGTTGTGCGGTCAGTTACCCGAGTTACCGTTGTTAAAATCGCGTATTATCTAGTCGTTCGTCTTATGTGATATATGCTAAATCTTGTTGTGCGGTCGAGTTACCGTTTCGATCAATATTGAGATCTAGTCGAAGTCATCGCCGCGAATGCAACGTTTTTTTCTAGTCCTAATGAATTTTTTTTTCTTTTGTTACGCGGTTGCATTTTTTTGCTATGTTATAGTTGTTATTAGATACACGTTATGTTAAAAGAGAACGGCTTATTATTTTTTTTATCTTTGTCGGCAAATTTCTTTCAAAAAAAAGCCTGACGCTCTGCTTGGCAGAGTTAATTCGGTCGTGGTAGTCCGTAATTTACCACTGGCGCCCGCAAATAAAGAACGGTAAATCGACATTTCGTAACATTGGCGCTCCGAAAGAGGGACCCGAGGAAATCAACACCGGCGGTCAACCTTGGTTGTGGAAAAAACGTTGCGGAAGGGCCAAGCCGTACGTCAAGTTGGAAGTTGAAGTACAACGTGAAGGATCGAAGCAGCGGAGGAAACTGCCAAGCTAGGACAGATAAGCGACACGTTTTTTTTTATATTATGCGTTTTGTTTCCTTTATTTCTTTCAAAATTTAGCGATTTGTGTTATCTAGTCTTTTACCACGTCGAATTTTGTAATAATTTTCGGTTTTTGTGTTTATCTCGTAATCCGGCCTGAGTATGGAGAAAGAGGAGTTATCTAGAGTGGTGACCAGAAGGGGACAGTATCGCGAGGTACGGCCTATCCCGGACGATTCGAGCGATGAGGGCAGTGTTACACGGCCTGATATCGCGGACGATTCATCCGAAACTGGGCCGGAAGGATATGTGCCTCCGAGTCCAACGAGACACGAGTTTGAGGATCCTGGGCCATCATTTGTGGAAGGCACTTCGCGATTGGAAAAAATGCTTATGGCATTTAATAATAACATAAGTAAGAAACTAGAAGAAAATAATAATAACATAAATAAGAAACTAGAAGAAAATAATAAGAACATAAATAATATGAATAAGAAACTAGAGGAAAATAATAAGAACATAAATAGTATGAATAAGAAACTAGAGGAAAATAATAATCACATAAACAAAAAATTCGATGAGATAAATAATAAATTCGATTTAATTAAAATAAATAATACAAAATTTCAGATGCGGAAAAATATTAATAAAGTTGTTAAAAGGTGTGACCTGTGTCGTATGACGAAACCTTTTACGCATCCGTCGGTGGGTCCATTGCACTGTTACGAGCCGAAAGGTCCCCTGGATGTGGTAACAGTAGATGCGTTTGGCCCGTTGCCGATGGTGAAAGGAATGTGTCAGATATTTGTGATGGTGGACGTTTTTTCTAAGTATGTTAGGTTATTCCCGATGCGGCGGTTGACAAGTCCTAATCTGTTAGCGAAAGTGAGCGAGTTTATCCGGTCGGTAGGATTAATGCGATCGATAGTCTCGGACAACGCGACGGTATTCACGAGTTTCAAGTGGAATCGGTATTTCGAAGAGAGGAAGGTGGAGGTACGTCACATTTCGGCGTACTGCCCAAAGAACAACCCGACCGAGAGGATAAATCTGGAATTAGGTAAGATGATAAGATGTTTGTGTCATCATCGGCACACGGAATGGTTGTCACACATCCGAGGAATCGAAGCCTGTATGAATAGCCTTCCGAGCCCTATTACGGGTCGCGTTCCAAGCGAGGTTGTTTTCGGGGGTCGTATTTCCGATCCCGTTTCCGAGGCAATTGGTTTTCCGGCACCGACTAATGTGGAAAGTTACGAGGCCATGATAGAATCGGTGAAGGAACGTATCCGCATGATTAATGAGAAGCGACGAAAGAAACACGACGCATCGGCCTCGACACGGGAATATCAGGTAGGAGATCGGGTATTTATCAAGAACCACGTCCTTTCCTGTAAGCCTAAGCGAAGGATGCGAAAGTTAGAGCTGCTGTACGTAGGTCCGTACGATGTGATTGAAGTGGTTGGTAAAAATGCCTACCGTCTGGCGAATATCGCTGACAAGAGAGACGTGCTTGTCAGGAACGTAGTAGAACTGCGGCCGGCTTGATGCTCCGGTATTTTACCGGAATGGACATTTATGTCGTTTTGTGGGCCGTCTGACCAGCCTCTGTCAGGATATGCTTTATCTTGTGTTCATAAAGTCTAGAATTTTTTATATATAATTTGTCTTCGGGTTTTATTCCCGTTTGTTGTTTTAACATCTTTGTGTCCTATCTTAACCATTGGTTATCTTGAGTCGATACCCGATTGGGTGTTTCCGCAGCTCGTTCGGGCTGCCAAATTATTTTTTCTATTTTGGTATGGATTTTGTGTATATTTATT
The DNA here is from genome assembly GCA_039619475.1 of Icerya purchasi. Lineage (NCBI taxonomy): Eukaryota > Metazoa > Arthropoda > Insecta > Hemiptera > Monophlebidae > Icerya > Icerya purchasi. Next base: position 361,773,040 of record CM077116.1, read on the forward strand.
TTGCCTTAGCGCCATTTTTCTGTTTCTATGTTTTTCCTGTCATGGTGCGACGCGTCCGTGCGTCATGTTATAATTTCCGACGGTTTCCCGCCGTGCGGTTTTCTTTTGCCGTGCGATATTTTATAGCCGGCGTATATATATATTTATGCTTCATGTTTTTAGTATTAGCGAGATTTTGTTTTGTGTTTGTTTCGTGTTCTGGCGTCAGGTGTTTCGGCGCATATCGTCGAGTGTTGACGTTGGTTTTGCCACTTGGCGAGTTTTTCCGTCCCTTCCGACGACGAGTTCCCGTCGGGAGAGACTGCTGCGATTTTTTTATTCAAGATCTGTTATTGTTGTTTTGTATTGCTTGTGTGCCTTGTGTTATTTTGTTTTGTTTGCTATGGCGTAATGGCGATGGCTTTCGTCGCCGAACGTTTGGTGCGATTCTTTCGTTCGTGATCGCCATGCGTTTTTTTTAGTCATTTGTGCGACTTTTTCTTTGTGCGGTTCCCTACCGGACGACTTTCTGCCGTGCGATTTTTGACCGTACGATTAATATTGTTATTTTTTTTAGTTTTGTTTATTTATTGTATATGTTTTTTTTCTCCGACTTTAGGCACCGGAAGAGAAGTTGTTTACCCGGCTTGCGGTAGGTAATCCGTAGTCGTTCCTTCAATCCCTTTCGTGATCCGTAGGCACTGTGGGCGCTGCTCAGGCAGTCGTGGCCGTAGTGTTGGACGGTAGATCCTTACTTGGTCATGCTCGTTTTTCGTAGTTCGTCGGTTCCGTGGGCGCTGTTCATGCAGTCGTGGCTATGGGGCTGAACGCGACCTCCTTGAAAGCTTATTTTCGTATTCTTCCTTTATAAGCGGCCGGGTTGGGCGAGTATCTCGCTTATAAAATTTCGTTTAGGTGCCGCCGTACGGAGTATATATTTTTATGATTTATCTTGCATGCGTTTAGTAAAATATATGCGCAACCGTTTTGTATTCCGGCAGACGATCGGAGAATTTCTGTGTGTGTTAGCATTGGGAGTGTGTGATTACACCAGGTCTAGATGTATTTTATTAGTAGTTCTTTTGTTGTTATTTTGCTTTTGCTCCGGTGGCTTGCGCCGTGGGAAGGCAAGCAAGGTAGTTTTATCGCCTTCGGAAGTATAAAAGCTGGCTCATTTCTGATGTCCAGTTATCGTGATGGTTTTCTTTCGGCATTTTCCTAGATTTCCCATTCTGTATTCCAGTTTCGTTTTCCTAATCCTTTTCCTAGTTTTCCTGGTGGGGTGCGTATTCGGCCATATCTTCATGTTTCTGTGGTGCCCGTTTTGTCGTTTTTTTGGTAGTCGAGGCCGCACGTGCTGGGGCCCATGTTGGTTGGATGCGCCTGGGCGTGTTGGTGCTCATGTTTTGGTTTGGTGCGTGGGCACAAACTTTTCGTGGCGGGACCACAATGTTGTTTAGTGTGCTGGTATGGCGAACACGTGCACACTTTTCTCTCTTTTCCTCTTACCTCCACTTTTCCTGTTTTGCGCCTTCGAAAATTGTTGTAAGGATGTGTTGTTGGTGTTGTGTTGGTTGCTCGTGTCTCGGACTTCGGTGTCCCTGAGCTTGCCTTTAGATAGATCGTTTGATTATTTTGGTCTCGGACTTCGGTGTCCTCGAGTTTTTAGTCACGAGTCGTGTCGTTTAGAGATTTTTTAGGTGAGACTTTTGCAAAGTTTTGAATTTAATTTAATTTTTTGGATTTTGGCGTACTATTTCCGTTTTGGTTTCTTGTATAGAAGACCTGGTGTATGTGTGGTCGTCCCAGTGACCAGTTATGGAATGTTTGTGGTGTGTGTCGTGTGCAGGCGGATTAAGACGGTAGAGATTTGTATAGGGCTCCGTTGCTCGGCAACGGGTGGTCCGAATCCGTTGGTTCTTGTGCACCTAAGTTCTCATCCAAAACCTTCGTTTTGGATGGAAATGGTGGTGGGGTAGTGATACGGATTCGGTATTTACGGCGCTATCTAGCGATGATGTCGAGCTAGAAATTATTCTCCGATTAAAATCATTAATTTTCGATCTCTCGGCATCATCGTATTGTTCGTTGTCGGCGGAGAATACGGCCGGGATATTTACACGACCGAATAGGTAATTTCCGATTCTCGTCAAATTTCGGGTAGTGTTAGGGGTTGTGTAAGTGTCCTGGTATGTGTGGTCCGCGACAACAGAATAGTGCCTGTCGGCCGCGTGAGCCGTGTGTGAAGATCAGCGCTGCAGCGGCTATGTGATTAATTGATAAGGATTCGGTAATGTACCGTTAGTTTTTAAAATCGCGTATTATCTAGTCGTTCGTCTGATGCATTAAATATTGTTGTGCGGTCAGTTACCCGAGTTACCGTTGTTAAAATCGCGTATTATCTAGTCGTTCGTCTTATGTGATATATGCTAAATCTTGTTGTGCGGTCGAGTTACCGTTTCGATCAATATTGAGATCTAGTCGAAGTCATCGCCGCGAATGCAACGTTTTTTTCTAGTCCTAATGAATTTTTTTCTTTTGTTACGCGGTTGCATTTTTTTGCTATGTTATAGTTGTTATTAGATACACGTTATGTTAAAAGAGAACGGCTTATTATTTTTTTTATCTTTGTCGGCAAATTTCTTTCAAAAAAAAGCCTGACGCTCTGCTTGGCAGAGTTAATTCGGTCGTGGTAGTCCGTAATTTACCACTGGCGCCCGCAAATAAAGAACGGTAAATCGACATTTCGTAACAATATATATATATATATATATATATATATATCAATTATAAATTGTGCTATATTTATCTAACCAAAATACTTCTCTTTATATAAAGTTCTAACATTTTATTTTTTTATTTTTTTTAAATTGTTTTTACAAATGAAATTTTGTATTATTTCGTTACAAAATCTACTTTCATTCTGTATTAAGTGAAATTGTTTAGTTTTCCTTTATTCCCACTTGCGTTTCGCGGCCCGTTCCTTCGAACTTAAAATTATTTCACTTTTTAAATTTCCGTAAAGACTACAGCGTTCACATATACTATTTTATTTATTTTTCCTATATTCTAACGATTGAAATACACCGATTAAAAAAAACAGTGACCCCCCCAGCCATCATGGAAAGAGCTGTGGACTATTCTTTAGTTCCCAGTCATTCTGCTTTAAGGGTGCATTTTTTAAAATTTTAGTCCCTAAATATCAAAATTTTTCGAATTTTATATTTTCCCCGTATTCTAGAGGCTTTAGTGTATCGGTTAAAAATTAAATCAATACCACAATTCATACAGAATTGGCTGTGGAATTTTTTAAGCATGTTTTTTTTTTTTAAATCAGATTTTTACATTTTTTAAAATTTGGACCATTTAGTTTTAAAATTTTGAGGGTTTTATAATTTTCTTATGATCTCACGAAATTGAAAAAAAAAAATAAACTTTATGCTATAGAACGGGCTGTACGCGTTTTTTTCTTGAAGCCTTATAAGATAGTTTTTTGAGTTTCTACAGATAAACCTAAAACAATACTTTGTTGTTTTCTATATTCATTTATAACGTTACACTGTTAATTTAAGTCTGAAACGCAACGGGTATTTAGCAGACGGTGATAGGCGTCTTTTTATGTATAGTCTTTTTTAAAAAATTTTAAATTTTTGTTTCTTGCTCGGATAAATCATAAATCATACCTCCTGAAGGTTCTAGCTGGAAAGCAGTGGGGTAGCAGTACAACGGCGTTATTAAGGATCTATCGTAGTCTCATAAGATCAAAACTTGATTACGGTGCTATCTTGTATGACTCAGCTAAAGATTCGCTCTTGAACTCTCTCCAAACGATTGCTAACTCTGCATGTTGCATTTGCCTAGGCGCGTTTAGAACAAGCCCTGTTAATAATAGCCTGCTGGTAGAGGCTGGTGAACTACCCCTCACCATCCGACGCAAAGAGCTCGCTCTCAAATACGCCGTAGCTATCGCCTCAACAACCAACAATCCGGCGTACCAGTGTATATACAAAAATCCAGCTCTTGACCGGCACCGTGAACTGAACTCGCCGAACCCATTGAGGATTCGGGTACTCTATTATGCTGCACAGCTAGGGATTACGCTTTCCAAGATCGATGAGCGATCGCTCGGTTATTATCCTCCATGGCATTCACTGAACTTGACGATTGATCTGCAGCTTAACGACCGAGACTGCCGAACCACGCCTCCTGAAATCCTTAGACTGCGGTTCCACGAACTACGGGATAAGTATCTCTCAAGTATCGAGTATTACACCGATGGCTCGGCAATCAACAATAAAACCGGATATGCAGTAATCTCTGACACCAACACGCTGGCCACCCGACGGACACATGACCAAAACTCCGTCTTCACATGTGAAGCCAGGGCGATCCTCCACACTCTAGAATTAATAAGTAACAGACAAGATAACATGAACAGCACCATTTACTCAGACTCTATGTCCTGCCTAAACGCCATCGGAAACCGTTTCACTGCGAATCCTATCATCCAAAGTGTTCACAGAATCCTAGAACAGCTAAGGACCTGCAATAAAACCGGCAACTTCGTTTGGATACCAGCCCATATTGGTATTGAAGGAAACGAATTAGCTGACCAGGCGGCGAAATCTGCAACCACGGCCGAATTCTTGCCAGACAATAGGCTAACACTTACTGAAGCTTCCGAGATGATCTGTAAGGCGCCAATCAGCTACTGGAACTCTATTTGGCTGCAAACACCCAGTAAGCTTCACAACGTCAGAAATACTGTATCTGACACAGTACATCTGTCGCTCTACAGCATGTGGGAACAACAAGTGATCACTCGAATACGTATTGGACATACGCACCTCACTGACTCCTATCTAATTTCCAAGGAACCGCAAACTTTGTGCCAACGGTGTGACAACCCTCTCCTGTTCCATTGTAACGCCTGCCAGCCAGACAAAGTCCGAGCTGGACTCAATAATATTCATCCAGGTTTGACAATGGACGACAATGTGTGTAAAAATAGATTTTTTAAAAAACGTTTCATTTTTTAAATTGATTTAAATTTTCATGTACAACTACGCTTGTCACTCATCGCGTGACCCTTTTGTTTTGTTTTCTTTTCCTTTTTTTTTCTTTTCTTTTCTTTTCTTTTCTTTGCTTGTTAAGTAATACTGAAATAACTTTTGTAAATGTAAAGGATGTATTATATGTAATCTTTAAGAACCGAATGTAAATTTCGAGGTCGCTGAAGGCCAAGATGTCATATAGCGACCATAAATAAAAAAATATAATAAATAAATAAATAATGTTGTGTTATATTATTTTGTATGTAAAATTATCTATTGAAACTTTTGTTTTTATATATATATGTGTGTTTTTTAATAGTTCAGGTGTAGTAGTAAAACTACCAATCTCTTCATTATTAGCTGAAATAGTACTATAATATTATGAAGACAATATAATAACTAACAATTTACACACACATCACATTATATTCTATGTAAGATATGTTCATGATATTTTATGTATTTTTGATGAGAATTCTAATCACAGTATAAACTTTTTAAATTTTATAAATCACATCTCACCAAATTTACAGTATACTATAGAAATTGGAAATAATAACATAATAAATTATTTAGATGTAAATATACATATAGATAATAACAGCTTAAATTATAATATATACCATAAAACAACACAAACAGATACTATTATAAACAAAACATCGAATCATCCAAAGACACACAAACACACAACTTTTATAGCAAACTTACAAAGAATACACAATACCCCAATGAATAACAAAAACAAAAAGAATGAAATAAATCTAATAAAACAAATAGCAAAAAATAACAACTACAATCCTAATGTTATAGACAAATTAAATCAAAAAAATAATAAACCAAATGAAATATTAAAATACAAAAATTGAATCAAAAACAAAAAAAACAAAAATGGTTAACATTTACATATATTAATCAAAACATATATACTTTAACTAACATTTTCAAAAATAATAAAATTGGATTTAAAACAAACAATAAATTATTTAATAAATTAATAACACTAAACTCAGAAAATAATAATAATGAAAACATATATAAAAAACCAGGAATATATTTATTAAAATGTAATAATTGTAATAAAATTTATATAGGACAAACAAAAAGAAATTTTAATACTAGATACAAAGAACACATATATGCAATTAAATATAAATATTTAGATAAATCAACTTTTGCCGACCATATAATCCAACAAACACATACAATAACTTACAATATACAAACAGACATGACGATTTTAAAAATAATTACAAATAATAAACTATTAAATATAGCAGAAGAATATTATATTAATAAATACAAAGACAAAATACTAAATATACAACAAACAATACCTAAAAACATATTATATATTATAAAACTTCCTGAAAATCAAAAACAAAAATTACTATTTTTTTTATTATTATTTTTATTGATACAATCTTAATTTATAATTAAATAAGTATCTACTTTAGTAGTATATATATCCTGAACCTGTTTTGGTTCGTTTGACAACGCAACCGTCGGTAAGTTAGAGGTGCCTGCAGGCAGGCAATGTTCCAGAACGTGTTCAGCGGTTGGTGAAATTGGGGAATTGCATGGAACAGGCAGAGGGAGGTGATGCTCCTTCCAGCAAATAGTTGTGGGATATTGCTGTGTGCCCTATGCGGAGTCTAGTTAATGCTGCAAACTCTCTGCAGGACATGGATATCGGTGGCCACCAAGGCTCAGTGCTCACCTTAATGGATCGCAGCCATGACGTGTGAGCCGACCACATAATTTCCTGTGTCTCTGCCTTATGTTGCTGAAAAAAGGATGGCCCCAGCTGAGGCAGAGGGGCACCTTCGGGCATTGGACTATATGTTGCTGCCGTAGCAGCCAAGTTCACACGCTCATTCTCCGGCACACCGGTATGACCTGGGACCCACAAGAATGTTACCTGTGAGCCAGCCCGGAAAATCACGTTAATGATGCGCTTTATTTTTCAAGATAATATGTGTGAGGTTTTAAGTGTCTGGAGTGTCCTAATCGATTGCAAGAAATCTGTGATTATAAATGCATTTCGACATTGGGGGTTAGACTGCAGATATTCTCTCAAGCAGAAGAAAATACCATACAGCTCCCCCTCCAGCACTGAACAGAAGTCGTGGAGCCGAACCGCATGAACAACTCCCTCCACCTCGTAGGCGCAAGCCAGCGGCGAGGACCCATTGAGGGGGTTTGCTTTGGCACCATCTGTATACAGCTGTCTGTAGCTGGGAAAAAGTTGCATTTTTTCCGCCACGTACTGGGACGGCAGTGTGACATCCTGGTCCGAGCGATCGCTCAGCAGAGATAAGTCCGCAACAATCGGAGTATCCTCCCAGGGGAGTTCAACATGCTAATGTGTAAGGTCAGAGTTCCAGTTAATTCCTCTTTCCTTAAGGAGGGCTAGTACACTGAGGAGGGGATCGTTTGGAAAAGACGGTAGTGGGATTTCTGAATTATCGTTGCGGCATAATTTAGCTTGGTACCAGTAAAATAAATCTCTGAATTCATAAGAATTTCGGATAACCGTTAAGGGTGGGATGCCCGCTAGTGAACAGATTTCTAACGATGGCGACGTCCTATGCGCTCCCAAGATAATTCGTATAGCAGTATGATGGATTGTGTCAAGTGATTTAAGGAGTGCTTTGTTTGATGAGGAATAAACTTGGCACTCATAGGTCAATTTACTTAAAGTGAAAGATTTGTACACAGTTAGCAGGAGCTTAGGATCTATGCTATATTTCGGATTTGACAGATATTTTAGTATATTTAAGGATTTCATGCATTTATTTTTAAGATGGTGAATGTGATGTGACCAGGACAGTTTTTCATCAAACACAAGACCCAAGAATTTAATTGTGTGGAGCAACGGGAGTGGTGAATTCCTTAGGTAAAGAGTTATGTCGGAATCGGGATCACACTGGCGTCTCTTGTGAAATTTCACACATACAGATTTTGTCGTTGACAATTGTGCTACTGCTCAACATTTATTTATTAGACACTTATATAGTATACAATGTGATGTTGCGGTTATTTATGAGTCCTATGTTATAAGTAATAAAATATCTATGAATACTGTAGTGTATGGTTACCACTTAAACAATAGAACTGCTATAATAATAAATGAGAGAACCATTCATAAATTTCTCTCAACCATTGATAATATTATTTCTATTAAATTAAACAACTACCTTTTAATAATCTGTTATCTTTCACCTAATAAGAAAAGTGAACCTCATTTACACACTATTAATATGATAATAAAAAATGACGTTCCACTATGCCCAGTTTTATAGGTGATTTCAATATTTGCCAAACTAGCCTAAAAAATAAGATTAAACTTAATAAAAACTCTTAGATGTTTTATAATTTTTTTTGGGGGGGGCGTTTACAAGGACATTGGCCCAAGAACAAAGGAAAAAGGACGCAAGAGTCTCAGATCTTTACACGATCATAGGTAGCTGACAAAAAGGAATCAAGAGCCTGGACAACAATAGGAGAAGGAAGGGAGAGAAAGAACGAAGCACTATATGGAATAGAAATACCAATTTGTTAAAAGGAGGAGTAGAAAGCAGATTGATCGGTTTCAAGAGATGAACACCCGAACTATATGTCATCGGTATCACAAACAAATTAGATATTGGAGGGTTGCAATGGACAAAAAAGCGACAGTACAAGAGAGTAACGGAAAAGCGAGGAAGAAAGCAAACTGTGCCCAAAGCGCAAGCGGCAATTCGCAGAGATGATGGAGCGATGCATGGAAGGAAAGTCAAGAAACCAAGGGAAATGAGGAAGGGAAAGCTGAATAGACAAGATAAAGGAATCTGGGTTGGAGAATGAGGAGACGTAAGACTCAAACCATAGATTGGAGTGAGCAGCTGCAGACAGATGGAAAAAGAGAAAACAGGAAGAAACCTACCGGAAGAGGAAGATAACCGAGCGAAGGAGTCAACTAATTCATCACCCTCAATTCCGGCATGACCCGGTATCCAAAAGAAGTCCGTTTGGATTACGTATGAACGGAAAAGATCATGAATCAAAGGAGCGAATAAGAAGAATAACGTAATCGGTTGAATGAGGAGGGAGAGGAGATGCGATAGTCAGCAGCACGCACTGAGCATCCGACAGGGTAAGGATATTACGAAAGACAGGTGAGGATCAGATAAAAAGAAGAGCACGCAGAATAACAGAGGACTCCGCATAGACGATAGAGTAAAAGGAGGGAAGTTTAAAGGACTCGACATAATTTAAAAGGTGCACCAACACCATTGGGTTCCTTGGAGCCATCGGTGAAAATCAAAAAATCGTTAGGGAAAGAAGAGCTTAGATTTAGTAAAGAACAGAAGGAGTGACAGTTCGGCAAAGGAATAGATTAATAATAAGGGAAGATAATGATCCGGAATGTTAAAAGAAAGCAATAACCCAAAAGAGCAGGAAGGTGGACACTGCCGAAAGCTGCTGAGATATCAAGGAAGGAAGCAATAAGAAATTTTTTGTCGATGAATGATTTGTAGACGTTTGCGAAAAACACACTAATACAGTCGGGAGGATCGCGACCAGGGTGGAAACCAAACATATTACTAGGCAACAAGTTGTAATATTCAAGCCACCAAACAAGGCGTCTGTTGATTAGGTTTTCGAAAAGCTTCCTGACACAAGAAGCAAGAGAAATTGGACGAAATGAGGAAGAGTTCGATTTAGGGATAGGGATAACGATAAAGGTATTTCAAGATAAGGGAGTACAACCAAAGCGAATAAACCAGTTAAAAAAGTTTAAGAGGAACCGAAGAGAAAGATCAGAAAAATTTTTAAAAATAGAGAAGGAAATACCATCTACTTCGGGAGCGGAATCTGAAGAATTGTGTAAAGATGTTTCTAATTCCGTTTAGGTAAAAGGAGTGAGCAGAAAATGTGAGGAGGTGGAAGAGGACGGAATGCGACATGATTCATTAAAGTTAGGAACATAACTAGGAGCAATATAATCAAAAAAGGAGATTAACATCTCATTAGAGTGATTACAGACACAATGATGGCGGGAAAGAGGGGACTTGAAAGCCTTGGTCATTCTCCAAACCTGAGAAATAGGAGTAGAGCGTGGGAAGGAGGAACAGAAGTTCTTCCATGCATTTTTTTTTGCAGTTATCAGGGTTTACTGCGGCACATTTTTTTCTGAATGGCCGAAACAGAAGCAAGAACGATACTGCATGGGAGGTCTGACACTAGGTTCAGCCGAACAACGAAGATGGAATGGGGCAGAGTTCATCATTTTGCCTTTTTTAAGGCGCCGTATAGAAATAACAGGAACCGACGAGGAAATATCATTAAGGAGGTCGTCTTTAGAGATATCAACTGGAATATTTCGAACAATACCAAATGTAAAAAGAAGAGAACTAGGAATGAATGCTTTGAATTTATGATTGTCTAAGAAAGTTGAGTCTAACAGAAATTCGTTGGTGGCGAAGATATCGGTAAAAAATAACCGATATCTTTTCCTGCCGGCCCGCACGATTTCCCTGATTCCAGTAGTCTTACGGAATAACAGTTTAGCAGCTACGAAAGGATGTAGACTACCGATGTCTTTATCGGAGAGAGATTCTAGCATAACCTGAATAGAACCTGTGAAGCTACTAGGGAAGAGATCGACATTACGTGCAGTTAAAATGTTATTGTTAGCAAAGTTACCTTCATTGTTATTGTTACTACTGTTGTTGTTTATATTATTAATCTCATTATTTTCAACTTTTGAGTGGTTAGAATTATTTTTATCTCCGTCTTTTATTTTAAAATTGTCGATGACGTTACTTATAACGACGGAGTTCGCCGAACTAACCAAATCAGTTTGCGAGAGACGAAACTCCTTAACGGGCATATCTGATTTAGGAAAGACTGGGCTGGAGGGCTTTCGTTTATTGAAACTATCCACCTCCATCACATTGAGGGAAAGTGCAGGCTTGGAAAAGGCCACCGTGCGACCTCCTTTAGACGAACTCATCAGCTAATGTAACAATAGATAGTAAATAGGCTTACAGAAAATTATGAAAAAGAAAAGAAAAGAAAAAAAAAGGGAAAAAACAAAAAAAAAGAACACGATACTAAAAGTAAAATTAGAAATAAAATGGCGAAACAAATCAATACGAAACGAAAACCGCTAAAAATAGTTAAATTAAGCAAATAAAAAGAACGAGCTCACCGAAATCGAATCGTTATTAGTGCGTTGGAAACAAGAGCAATTAGCCGCGCAGAGATTTACGATAAACGAATAAAATTATCTAAAACCCGTTATCGGACGAATCAATGAACGCGTATGAGAACGTGTTTATTCAAATCTACATGTTCTTATTTATTAGCAATAACTTATAATCTTTTTGAAAATCATAATGGGAACAGCATTAAAGGATTATTATACTGGTAACCATAAAATGCACACCCTATTTATTCTTGTGGTAGTGCATGCATAACTCACTGCTCATAAATGTTTTAGCTTTCGCAAACAGAATTAATACTTTAACCGATCTGTCCGGAGAACTGACCTTTCCGCGCAGTCGTGGTTACTCCTTGTTCTTTTCTGGACGCGATATTTCGTTAACAGGAGTGTTAATTAAAAATGACTAAAACTGGTCCGAGGTACAACATCGACTAACTGTTTTTTTTTTAACTACAAAAAAATTACTTCCTTTGAAGGTAAAAATATGACTTTTTTGGGGCGGCTCGCTGACAAAGAGCATTGACCCATGTTCGTTAAGAAAGAAAAGTAACACTGAATTAATTATTTAGACTCGTATACGGTCATCTATAGCATCCATGAAGGAAACAAGGAGAACGACAACAGATAGTGAAGGAAAGGAGAGAACAGATATAACACTATAGGGAGCAGGAATATTAAGTCTTAGAAGCTAAGAGTAGAGAAGGAAACGTTCAGACGACAGAGCGGAACATTTGAATTGGATGTGGTTAGAATTACGTTCGTGGATATCATTGGGGGGATGTAGCGGACAATAAGGAGAGTCTGAAAGTGAAGCTCGATAGCGAGATGAAGGAAGCAAGCTATGATCGAAGCGCAACCGACATAAAGAGGAAATAATATGACGCTGCAAAGAAGGAGATTTATGAAATCAAGGATTAACTGGAAGATACGGCTGAGTAGAAAGATAAGAGGAAAATTGATTAGAAAAGGAGGAAATTTTTTAGACAATACAAGTAAATTATTAGCAGTGAACTTATTCCACGGAGTCCATTAATAGCTGCATCGAGGCAACTAATCAACTCTTTCATTTCCTTCTGTACCAACATAGTCTGGAATTCAAGTTAACTCAATCTGAATATGGTAAGTTTTGAAAAAGAAATTGAAAGACGCTTTAGAAGGAAGCGATAACCCAAGTAAGATCTACGAATTGGTAATTCAGCATGTATTGCAGGAATGGGAGTTGATTTAAGGGCTCCTAAACATAAACGAAGGAAGCAATTCTCGACCCGGTCTGGTTTACAAAGAAGAGATCTGGAGAAGTTACCATAGATAAACGAACAATAATCTAGTTAAAACGAACTATAGATTTATAAAGGATAATTAAGCTGCTAGGATCTCCTCCTCATCTTGTTGATGAAATAGATTTAAAGAGATTTAATCTTTTATTTACCGAATGTGAAGAGAAAAAAAAGGGACGACTATTTAGGAACAGACCAAGATAACAAAAATTATTAACTAAGGGAATAGGAGTGTTATTTACAGAAGGGTTTATTAAAGAAGAGTTAAAAGGTCGATAAGTTAAATTAATGCAAGCGGATTTAGACGGTGAAATAAAAAGGTGCAATCTGAGAGTGAGCTATTCAATCTTGACAAGGAATTATTCATTTCTTCATTTGCAGAGGTAAGATCGTGAGAAGTGAAATATAGAAGGGTATCATCTGTAAAAAAACGGAAAGCCAACTCATTTCGGAGGGAAGCTATATTAACAATATATATATATATATATATTGAAAAGCGTAAGATTTAAACAGGAGCCTGCGGAAGACCACAGTACACAGTTCTGGAAGTAGAATCAGAAGATGTTGAAAGATGAACCGTACAATTTTGGAAAAGCCGAAATGAAATAAATTCATTTAATTTCCATTTTTTAAAATAATTTGTCACGCTTATTCATCAGCTTTATTAAATCATTTGTTATTCATTATTTAATTCTTATATGTGTTTACTTGTTTTTAAATTCTGTGGATTATTGTTTTTATTTTTTATTTATTTATTTATTTTACGTATCGTATACAACAACTTAGGCTAGAGACACGGCAAGAAATTACAAAATTATGAAAGTTGAAAGAAAGGAAAAAAGGAAAATGAACAGAAATTAACAAGGATTAGCAAAATTATAACAACTTTAACAAATAAGAAGAATTTAGAAACTGAAATAATTGGTTAAGCACGGTTTCTTCGTCGCACAGCAAATCTTTTAAATTCGATGGTATTCCATGTTGTTTCCGATAATATTCATAAACTGGACATTTAATCAGTAGGTGTTCGACGATCAGCTGACAATCACATGTCTGGCACTGGGGCGCAGGTTCTTTATTTAACAGGTATGAGTGTGTAAGGCGAGTGTGCCCAAGTCGTAGTCTGCATAACGTTACCTCCTGTTTTCTGCGTTCTCGGCTTGAGGAAAGCCATGGTTTCGTGGATGATTTTATGGAGCGTAATTTATTTCCTGTTGGTAACTTTTGCCAATCGCTATTCCAGGTGTTGTTAAAATGGCATTTAAGCTGATGTTTAAAGTCGGTAAACGGTACCGTTACGTTTGAAGTTGACGCACGTCTGTTAATCGTTTTAACGGAGCTTTCGGCATTTTGAAAGCTCTGTATGCCGCGCTGGGCTCGGTTGCACCATGGTGGTATAGGAGATATCGGGTCCCGGACCAGTACTGGAATTTGGATGTTTAGCTGATGTAGAATGGACATAACGTGATCAATTGTTGTTCCGTTCTGGTTCTCAGTGATATCATCTGGGAAGTTTGGCTCTGTGCTCCTTATGATGCTGAAAGCCAGCACAATTAGATAAGTTCGTCGCAAATCTAATGGTCACTCCGCTGAATCACATAGTGGACTCGGTATCGGGGAGGTTCGGAAAGCTCCAGTTGCCAACCATCCAAACATTTTAAGGTCGATATGTTAGCGGAAGCATAGGCTGGTGCACCATAATCCATTTTGGACCTTACAAGGGTACGATACAGCATTAATTGATTATGTCTGCTTGCGCCGTAGGTTGTATGCGATAGCTTCCGCAGTAGGTTTAGTTTTTTACCGCAGCTAGTTTTCGATGCGTTAATGTGTGCTTTCCAAGTGAGTTTGCTGTCAAATGTCATTCCTAAATATTTTACTTCTTTTGCGGATGCTATACGGTTGTTATTAACAGTTAAGTTTACTATGCGATCGCACTTTTTCTGTCTACAGAAATGGGTTGCTATGATTTTTGTTGTTGAAAAACAAAGGCCGTTATCTTCTGACCATTGTTGCAGTCTATCAATTGTGCTCTGCAGAACACTTTCTCTTAAGTTGATATCAGTGCATGGAAGAAATATGCATAAATCGTCTGCAAAAAGGAGTGATTTTACAGGTTTTTGCACTTGATTTACAATATCATTTATTGCGATATTAAACAGTGTTGGGCTGAGGACGGATCCCTGGGGAACTCCTGTCCGTACCGTATGCGGATCAGACAGAACGGATCCCATTCTTACTTGAAAGCGGCGATCAGAGAGGAAGTTCGCAATGATTATTGTTTTTAAATTTCTCGTAGATTGCTTTAAATTTACTTTCAATTTTCTCATACGATGTGCTTTCTGTGTTTCCCCAATTCACATTCCTTGGTATACTTTACGATTTTTTTCCGATATACTTCGGGGTTGTATTTTTTGATTTCTTCTGTTATAAGTATTCCTTTTATTTCTAATTTACAAATGATTGTATAATGATCCTGCTATCTTATTATCCGTAACAATAGCATTTTCCTTTATATTTTTTTTTACTCTCGTGTAGAAATGATCTATGCACGAATATCTTCTTAAATTATCTAAAATTATTTCCTCCCGCATAATTAAATTAATATTTTCTTTGAAACCTTTTCCTGCTAACGTGTCCCTACATTTATTATTCTGTCCTTTCCAGCAGATTAATATTCAGATCACCACCTATAACTGATTCTTTATTCCCTATATATTTTTCAGTGTTTGCATTTAATTCTTTTATGAATTATTTTTTATTACTATTTGGGAGTCTATAAATTCCTAGAATAAAAAATTCGTGCCTACGCCTTTTTTTGGGGGCTCTGAGGTCTACCCCTATTACAGCTATTCACGCGGAGGCCCATATTCTAGCCCTATCTCTACGCAGATCCCTTCTTGGATATAGATTCCTAACAAAACGACTTCCCTATTCCTATCCCAATCTTCTCCTATATACTGTATAAATGGTGCTTTTCCCCAAATAGAATCCCACTGTTGTCCTATATTTCTAGAAGGTTACTCACTTTCTCTCAAAATATCATTTCTTTTAATAAACCTCTTTGTTTTTCACTTAATCTTTTCGACATGCTAACACCACCGAAACTTTTTTTATTACCTGTACAGGCCAAATCGTGCTCGATTAATATTCCAAAACACAAAGCAACTCCTCTTCCCTTCACACTTGGTTTTTTTTACGGTCAGATCTAAAGGCACCCATGGAGTAGGAGCATCCTTCTTAATTCCTTCACAAAACTATTTCGAATCCTTTAGACTTGATCCCCACTGTTCCATCTTTTATGCCGAATCATATGCAATTCTCCGTGCTCTTCATTATATTTCCTCCACGTCCGAAGTCAATAATCTTCTTTAATCTCTGACGCCAGAAGTGTTCTAGAATCTATCTGCTCCGCACACCCTACTCCATCTTTTAATTCGACCATTCTCCACATCCGCGCAATCATTGCTAGTCTATCCAGATCCAACTCCATACAGGTTGATTTTCTATGGATTCCCGGACACTCCGGCGTACAAGGTAATGAGGATGTTGATCTATTGGCTCGCAATGCTGCACAAAACAGCAGTGTTACTAACACTTTTCTGGCAGATAACATCATCTCCGTCTCCAAAGAGCTCCATTTGAGGCTTTGGGGAGACATTTATGCCTCTTCCTCCTCCAACCGCAGCTCATTCTATTCGACTATCCAACCTGCCCTCCCCCAAAAATCATGGTTCTCTTCATTTCCCTTGCTCCGCCGATCCATAATAGTCTCTATGTGCAGGTTGCGCTTCGGACACAGCCTACTACCCTCCTCCCGTTAACGTTTTTCTCTATCACCTACCCCCTTTTGCCCGCTTCACCCCCCAAACGACAACTTTTACTGTGATGCTAACCATGTTTTTCTCGAGTGCTCCTCCTTATATCATGAACGATATATCTTATACATAAATCTACTTACAATTAATATTCCGCCCCCTTACAGTGCTTCCTTTTTACTAACATTTCCTCATCCTTCGGTTATTCCAATAATTTCCTCTTTCTTGTTCACAGTATCTAACCGTATTCGATTCTAACTTAAATAGATTAATTTATTATTTTCGAATCGGTTAATGCCTATATTAAAGGCGAGCCCAAAAAAAAAAAAAAAAAAAAAAACAATCAAGAACGCAAGCACAATTGACTGAGAACAATTGTTAAACGACGGATCAACTTTATCAAAAGCCTTAAAGAAATTCATATATACATAGAATCAACCTGCCCTTTATTATTGATTTTAGAAATTAAAAATTCCAAATAAGACACTAAATTGGTGATAGCAGATCGTAATCATCTAAACCTATGTTGGGAGTTTAACATCTGTAATAGCTAAAATCTTAGAACACTACATTGATAAACATTTAAGAAATTATGTGGAAAAAAACAACTTACTATATGAAAATCAACACGGTTTTAGAGAAAAAAGATCCACGATAACATTATTGAGAACGATTGTAAATAATATTAATACAGGACTATCGATGGGGAATCAGTTTTTAATTACATTTATTGACCTATCCAAAGCGTTTGATTTAGTTGATCATGAATTATTGATCAAGGACCTAGAAAGTCTGGGCATTAAAAATAATCAACTTAAGTGGTTTCGAAATTATATAACAAATAGAAAAAACATGGTCAAAATTGCAGGGAATAAAAGTAATGAAAAAACTATTCAATATGGCGTAGGTCAGGGTACCGTATTGGCTCCTATGCTTTTTCTCATTTATACTAACTCGTTATGCAAGCATATTAAAAATGCCAAGGTATACGCTTTTGCTGATGATACTGCTTTATTAATTGAGCACAAAAATTTAGAGATTATGGAAAAATTATTACAAGAGGATGTAAATAATTTGAGTAAATGGGCACATGATAGGAAGTTATGTATAAATATAAACAAATCAAAAGTATTACACGTTCGGAATAATTCTAAACATAACACACGCGACCCGCGAATTGTCCTTCATAATAACGATTGCCTTCATGAGCTTCATAAAAATATCAGTACACATCTATGTTTTTGTCCACCATTAGAGAACGTTCATGACATTAAATATCTAGGTATATATATTGATAAATCCTTGAACTGGAAAAAACACATTCAAAGTTTAAACTCGAAATTAAGACAGACAATTCCAGCTTTATATAAAATAAAGCAGGTACTATCATATCGAATTCTACGTATATACTATAATTCAATAATAATGTCTAGAATATTATATGGAATTCAAATATGGGGTGAGGCTAAGAAAACAGAAATAAATAAAATAAGTAAAATACAGAAGAGGTGTTTGAAACTTATACTACCCTACTGGAAGAAAAACGACTCTGGATCAACATGGTGTAAGGAAAATGATGAAATGTCTCCCAAGATGTACTATTTCTATTATAGATTACTAGAATTTAATGTCAATAATATAAAATTACCATCCAGGGAAAAAATTCGGTTAACAAGAAACCAAAGTAATACATATTACATCTATCCCCGGGGGGTAAATTTACGAATTGACAAGACTGATGACTCAGTGCTAATCAAATTAATAAGTACAATCCCTAATCATATACTAGAGGAAAAAAAATTGGTGCGTGGAAAAAGAGGTGCAAAAATGGTTGAAGGAATGGTGCAAAGACTGAAGATCCAAGTCTCGTACTTTATCTCATTACTATTTGATGGTTCTTTTCTGTTTACGGTTTTGTTAGTTTTTGACTTTGTCGCGTCCTTCCTGGATTTTAGGCTCTCACTGATCATGCTTTATTTCGATTATAAATATTAAGCTGTCTGCATATATTGGTATTCAGATGGATATTACGCGGCATTTTTTATTTTTTTGCCATACATATATATGCTATTACTTTAATATAAATAATGCTAAGTCTGTTATTATTGTTAGTTTCGAAATAATTTAAGTTAGTTTTAATTTATTGTACTATATACCTATTATAATAAACGTTGATAAGAGTGTTGGGCACTCACACAACGGGCATATTTGCCCTGTGAGACCCACAACTTATTCTATAAAAAAAAAAAATTAATTTGTTCTCAAAATCTAAGTATATTCTTTTATATAAAACTGATTTTAGCGACTTAGCTGGAATATTTAATAAAGCAATAGGTCTGTAGTTAGCTGGTTAGCTGTGCATCGGTACTTAAATGCTGGCGTTATTTTCTCTAATTTTATCTAATGTTCGTATAATAATATTAAACCAATATTGCAACGATCTCAATAAATCATCAGAGCAGTATTTAAAAATTATAGCTGGAATACCGTCAGGTCCAGTAGCCCATTTTAATTTTAAAATTAATAAATGCTTGCTGCATTTTATTACAACTACTTGGTTCTAACTTTAACGGATTGTTATTATCATTAAATTTTAAAAAATACGTCAAAGATGATTGTTGATTAATATTATGTTTACTACATACTCAGATGTAATACAACACGATGTAAATTTTTTTATTCTTGTCTACTCCTAGTTTGTGAGCTAGAATTCCCATTAGTGGTTAATAAGTTCCGCTAATTTAGCAGCTTAGTTCCTTTTCATCTACGCTCTTGGCTATCCGCTTATTTTTTCAATAGGCTAACTGTCATCCAGTTCGTATGATTTTTTAATCTTTCTTTACGTTTTGTTGCAGATTTTTAATCACTTCATTCACATAATCCATATTTAGATCAGTGTGCGTCGTTTTATTGTTTATGTACAATGGGGCACCGATCATTGTTTGCAATGTTACGTTTTGGTATTTTTGTATTATTTCAATATTGCTTTTTGCTTTTTTTTTTTTTGGCCCGGCTTTCGCCTTTTGGCCAGTCTATACTCAAATCTGAATACCTAACTATTTCCTTCTTATACTTTTACATTAGCAGTTTTTAAAAAAATATATAATGCCTTAAATTCTAAGGACACTGGCTCCTTTACAATTTGGTATAGAGATATCGGTAATGTGTAATATTTATTTAAAATTGCTTCTTGCATTACAACTCCACAGCTCACAACCATATTTTTATATTGGCGGAAGAATTTAGTTGCTCAATAGTATTTTATTGCAAACAGCAAGCTGGGATTTTTTTTCCCGTTATCTAGGTTTTTTAGTTTTTAGATGAAATTCGTTTTTTTTTTTTCAATATGTTTATACCAAATTAATCTTTGTTGTAAATGGATACCCAGGTATTTGACATCTATTTTGATTGCGACTATCTTATTGCTAACAATTATACTTTGTGACTCTACATATCGGCTAGTAAATAATATATGAGACGATTTATTTTCATTTATTTTTATTCGCCACTTTTGACACCATGATGTTATTTCACTAACTGCACTCTGCAAAGCAATATTTGCTTTAGTTGGATTTACATCTGATCATAGAATAGCTGTATAATCTGCAAAAGTAGCCACTAGAGCATTATCATCAACAAGAAGATCTGCTGTATATATAACATATAGCAATAGTCCCAATATGCTACCCTGGGGAGCACCAGCAGCTATTGGATATATATTAAAAACTTCATTTCCATGTTTGACCTGATAAAATATTTTATTTAGATATGAAGAGAATAACTTGCTGTACTGATATGGAAAATATTTTCTGATTTTCTATAAGAGACCATCATGCCAGACTTTGTCGGACGCCTGAGCTACATCCAGGAAAGTCGCATCACAGACCCTCTTCTCCGCCAAGTCAGATTCAACTTTTTACATCACGTGATGTACCTGCTGAACTGCAGAGTGTATTGCTCTGAATCAAAATTGATGAGATTGGATAATCTGCTGTTCATCAACTAGAAGAAATATTCTTTTAATTAACTAGATTCGAATAACTTCGATACTACTGGAAATAGAAAAAATGAAGTTTTGTCATTTGGCGCCTTACCAGGCTTTGGTAACATCACTATTTGTGAAAATTTTAGTTGCGCTGGATAATATAATTATCTTATTATTGTGTTAAATGAATACGTTAACATGAGCAGATCTTTGTGTGGCAGTTCGTTTGGTATCTTAGTCGTTATCAGATCATATCCAAGGTCTTTCTTTGGATTCAACAACATTACATAAGCAGTGGATCCAAGAATCATCCTCTCCCACCTTCAAACTATTATGAAATTTATAGAGCCATAGTACCCTCTCGATGGACACTTGGAGCATATTATAGCGTAGTCAACCGCATGCGCCTTGGTCATATGCGGCTGTCTCATAACTACCTCTTAGAATGCAGCCACCTTTAAACCATTTTCCTTTTCTATAGTGCATAAGACCCGCCGTGCACTGAAAATATTTTATAAACTGTTCTACATTCCAGTCTTCCTAAACTAAATTCAAATTTGTTACTCTGAGCTCTATCTTCTCGAACGCAGAAGGGGAATAAAACACAGTATTTAAATTCACGGGAGACAGTGGATGAAAATTAAACCCATAACTGGAGATTCTTGGGCCGTCATAATCTAGGTATTGGTCATTGCTCCAAGTCGTCCTAAAGTTGATAAAATAATAAAAAAAATAAACACTCTTTGAAAGTTCTAAAAATGTAAATAATAAATGGCAAATATAAATAATATATATAAAAAGTTTAGATAAAATTTTGATCTCTGTTTGTGTATGATTAATTCAGACAACTTTCAGAAAAGTTATATACGTCGCTTGTAAATTTTTAAAAATAAAATTAAAATAATCATTTGAAGGAACAGATCAATTGCATACAATAACTTTATTGGTATTTTTAAATAGTGTAAACATATGTAAACCAAGGACCATAAAATACTGTAAATGAAATTTTATTTAAATGTGTATGCCAAACTAAAATCGATTCATTTGTATTATTTATATATTTCTTCATGGTAGTATTGCAAAACGAATCAGTTCTGGTGTGATTTACAACCTGTAAATTCCAAATAAGTGAAAATAAAGAAGATTAGAAAATATCATATTTGTAAAATATGTTATACAGATAATTAATACACAAAAACGTGAAGTCAACGAAAATAGCACGACTAACAGCTTTTAATCATCCAAAAGACGAACAAGGTATTATCCTGTCATATTTCCCGCCTCATTCGCTCAGAGACTATTTTACTGCGGTGAAATCAGTCACCGGCAGTAATCTCGATATAATTGCGGGGCCTCGTATCAGTCGAGACCGTGTATATATTTTCCTTAAATCGCAAAGAATAACTGGCGAATTTTTTGCCGAGGCAGAACAATTACATTAGCAGAGCGGACAATTCAGGCTGTACGAATTAGACAACCAGCTAATAAAGTTGTTTTATCAAACGTATCGGCCACTATACCAAATGAAACACTTTCGTCATACCTCGTTTCAGCAGTATCCCTTAAGCTACAGTCACCAATATCAATATTAGGAGACAACCGTTCAGACGATGAGTTTGCACACGTAATAAGCAGGCGAAGACAGGTGTATGTCGAGTATGTAAACTGTGCAAATATTCCTAGATCATTTCTCCTACGAAATAATGACCACGATCGTAGAATTTTCATCCAAATCGAAGACCACGTGTATCCAAATTGCAGAAAAGGGAATAAACCGGTGAACACGCAAGAAGAGAGTCATTCCAGCCGTCTAGACACCATCTGCCAACCTCAACAGCTAACCACGGACCATGATAGCGATTTGCCTCAGCAGTACATAAGGAACCCCATATCTCCCTTACCGAAACTTTCGAAGTTTATGAATAATTCAAAAAAGCGCAAGTTCCAATTTGTGGGCCCCCCTTTACGGCGTGAGTATTATAGCTAAAAATTTTGAACAAGATTAAAAATATGCACATCCACATATATATCTTTGGTTTGGAACATCTAGGTTTCCAACTTTAAAATTAGCCCCTCGGGGCTTTGATTTCTCAATACTTTGGAAAAAAATATATTTTTTTCCAAAGTTTTGAGATATATTGTTGGAAAGGTTGCTATTTGTCGGGAACCAAACCATATTTCATGTCCCTAATGAAACTTTCAAAGTTTACTAAAAGTTTTGATTTGTAGCCCCCTCTTTGCAACGCAGGTATTATAACTCAAAATTTTGAGCAAGATTAAAAATATGCACATCCACGTATATTTCATTGGTTTGGAACAACTACAAGTAGGTTTCCAAATTTAAAATTAGCCACTCGAGGCTTTGAATGCTCGAACATTTGGGAAAAAAAATATTTTTTCCCGGGCATATAGCATATTGCCGAAAAGAGCGCTATTCGTCGGAAGTGAATTCGTATTTCATTTTTTTAACGAAACACTGGAATTTTACTACACGTTCAAAAAAGCACGATAAATATTGCGTATCTCCCGCTTGCGGCTTATGTTTTATATCTAAAGGTTTTAAACAAGGTTAAAAAAAATGCGCATCCTTGTGTATTTCTTTACTTAAGAATATCTGGATTTCCAACTTTAAAATTGTACCCTTGGGGCGCCAAGAGTTCGAAAGTTTCAAAATAATATTCTTTTTTCTAGTCATGTTATATATCAATGGAATGATAGCTATTTCTTGGGAACAATACTGTATTTTATTTACATAAAGAAAATTTTGAGACGAGAATAATTTTAAAAATTCGCAAAAAAAATACGTTCCTCTTCTTCTTTGCAGCGGAAAAATCAAATCCCTTTGTTTTCAATTTAGCATTATGTAAATATAAATTATTGTTATAGTCAACTTATATACGGAATCCTCAGCACATGAAGATGATGCTTGACTGAACTTGTTATAATTAATATGCATTTCAATAAAATTTTTAAAGAAATGATGTAAACCTTTTTATTCAATTTTTGAGACGTCAAAAACACCACAAAACTATTGTCTAACGTATTACTAACAATATCAATGGTACTCTTAACTGTGAAAGCTCTCATGATACCACTAACCACTAATATCCAGTCATTCTTGAACAACTATAATTAAAAAAAGTTATGGCGTTTGAAAATATATCCTTCAGCGGAGCTTGCCATTTACTTTACGTTTTTCTTCGCTAACATAGCCCACAGGAATGTAAATCCAAATGTTTCCAGTTCAGGTCTAATAATTTATCCTCTAGTTCTTCTCCCTCATCATCTCTTTCACTCCCTAAATCCGCTTCTGATCCTAAACCGCCCACCTTTCACAAATCTCACGTAATCCTCCTTAAAAATTTCTTAATCACCCTTCTAACCGTATTCCCTCTTCTTCTAATGGATGGGCCTTTGATAGATCCGTATCTCCTCCGGATATTCCTCTTCCAACAAAAGTAATCACTCCACACTTAGTACCTCTAATACCTCTTCTTTAGATTCTTCTAATCCTTCTCCTTCTTTTCCATTAGTTTCCTCCCTATCCGAAACTATCTTGGAGCTTTTAGCATCTAAAAACATTACTTCTTCGCCATCCCTTGCTGAATCTTTACCGCTTTTCCTAGGCGGTTTCATCAATCTTAATTAATTACTCGTTTTACCAACAATAAATAGTAAAAGAAAAGCCTTCTTTTTGTCCCTCACTTCTTTCTGTTCTTTTTCTTTTTTACTTTCATAACTTTATGCTGGTTTATAATTATTTATGTATATATCATGTTTCCTTTTCCACTTACAGTGGTATCATTCCTCTCTTTTCTGCATTTGTTGTAGTTTTTCCCTTTCTTTGGATTTTGAGGCATTCAGAAGAATTGCCGATTGATTTGATTGCAGTAATTGTTTCCTTAATTCTTGAATGCATTGACGCTGAAGTCGCTAAACTCACTGACGAGCGCAGTTACATTTATTTCAATGTTGTCTTTCATCAGTGTACTCATGGCGCGCTTTTTTCAAGTCTGGGTTACTCTGTTACTACTTTATACTGCAATAAGCTGCATATTTCGTTCTCTTCGGTGGGACTAACGAAGCGAGTTTCGGTGTTTATACTATTCGTTGCATTTTACATTATAACTGCAACTGCAATAATTGTTCCCTTAAGTATTGAATGTACTGACGCTGGAGTAGCTAATCCTGCTAACGGGCACTGTTACATTTACTTCATTGTTGTCTTTTACCAGTGTACTTTTGTCTTGTTTTATTCGAGTTGGAGACACACTGTTAACAAGTTATTTATTATTCTCACTTTAGAGCGTGCTACGGTGTTTACTCAATTCGCTTCGCTTTACACTCTAACTGAAACTGGCATCCTATCATTCTCCCTGATGTCTTTAAAATCCATTTCTCCCGCTATAGTTTTCTCCTTTGCTTCCTATATCCCACAATCTTTGCGAAAAAGATTTTTCTGAGTGGTGGGTGCTATACTACTTTTTATTTTTCCCTCTCTTGTTCCAGTTCACCTTTTCTTCTTTTCTCGTTATTGTGTTTCTTATTTTATTAGACTATGGAAATGGTTAAATGGTTATTTTCGTGTCTTCTTTTTTTCCTTCCTTCCTTATTTGCCCTGGTGTGTTTTTTCAACTTTTCCATAATGGAACTTCCGGAGCATTAAGGCCGACAGAATCAACTTAGAACGGCTATTGGATGAATATAATATCAGTATTGAGCTACTTTCTTAAACGTGGTTATTTAGTTCTTCTGATATTAATTTTAATGGGTTATCTCTGATCTATTCAAATCGCAGCGATGGCTACGGTGGAAGGAATGATGTCCAGTTTTTAGCCCATATGTCCCAGCTTTTGTTTCCTCCTGATCCTCCTTTTCCCAGCTTAGCACATATCCCGATTTTAAACTATTCTTCTAGGCCCTTTCATTTTATTTCGGTGTACATTCCACCTACTTTTGATTTTCGCGATTTTCCCTTTCTAACTTTAATCAATTCTCTTTCCCCTCCTTTTCTCATAGGTGGTGATTGGAACGCCCACTCTCCTCTTTGGGGCTGTTCTAATTACAATAGTAAGGGCACGATCTCAGAGAAGTTCATCCTTCACAATGATCTATTCCTCCTCAATGATGGTTCTCCTACGTGCATTAGATACCATTCCTCTCTCAGCTCCAGTAATCTATCCAACAACTCACCTAATCTTGTCTTCAGTTGTTCATGGTGAACTTTAAACGGCACCTTTGAAAATGACAACGTTAATTTTGTGATCTTTATAAATGAAGTCTCTTCTACGCCTTCCCATACTCCTCCTAATCCTCCGAAGTGGGTTCTTTCTAAAGTTTATTGACCTAAACTCCGTTCTACCGCCGATTGCTTACTCTCTTCCATCCCAGCTATCATGAATTGTTCTTCTCAATATGAATTTTTCATTGATTCTTTCTCTTTTTCCTTTATTTGTATTTTTCCCCCTGTCTGTCATTCGTCTCATAAAAAGGCGAACTGTCTTCCGCTTTATGGTGGAATCAGGATTGTAAGGCTGCTTTTGATTTCATTTTAACTACTTTTGTAGCTTTTTGCTCTAGCCCAACTTTCAACAACTATCTCTCTCATAAGAGAGCCAATGCTAGAACCAGATTAATCCTTAAAACTGCAAAAAAAAATGCATGAAAGAACTTCTGTTCCTCCTTCCCACGCACTCCTCCTATTTCTCAGGTTTGGAGAATGGCCAAGGCCTTCAAGTCCCCTCTTTCGCGCCATCATATTATCTGCAATCTCTCTGATGAGATGTTAATCTCCTTTTTTGACTATATTGCTCCTAGTTATGTTCCTAACTTTAATGAATCACGTTGCATTCCGTCCTCTTTCACCTCCTCCCATTTTCTACTCACTCCTTTTTCTTAATCGGAATTAGAAACATATTCAAGCAATTCTTCAGATTCTGCTCCCGGAGTGGTTGGAATTACCTTCTCAATTCTTAAAAATCTTTCTGATCTTTCTCTTCGGTTCCTCTTAAACTTGGTTAACTGGTTTATAACCTTCATCGTTATTCCTATTCCTAAACCCAACTTTTCTTCACTTCGTTCAATTTCTCTTGTACCTTGTGTCAGGAAGTTTTTCGAAAACCTAATCAACAGGAGTCTTGTTTGGTGGCTTGAACATCACAACTTGTTGTCTTGTAATATGTTTGGTTTCTGCCCTAGTCACGGTCCTCCTGACCGTATTAGTGTATTTCTCGCAGACGTCTACTCGACAAAAATTTCTTATTGCATTCCTTTCTTGATATCTCGGCAGCCTTCGACAATGTTCATCTTTCTACTCTTTTCGATTTGATGCTTTCTTTTAACATTCCAGCTCATTTTTTCCCTTTGTTATTGTTCTTTTCTTTTGTCAAACGGTCACCCCTTCCATTCCCCATTTCATGAGACTGCTAGACAAATCTTCTGTGGATTACCGCAGGGCTCTTAGCCCAACTCTATTCAATATCTATTTCATTCCTCTTCTTTGTTGACGACATTCTCATTTATTTCTCTCATCGCAACATCTCCCGAGCTAACTCTCAACTTCAAAGCTCCTTATTTCATAGGAAAACGATTTATCTAACATCCGTCTTTTCATCTCTTCTAACAAATCTTCTACCGTCGTCTTTACACTGCTCTTTTTATTCCCTCCTTAATCGACCTCGTCTTAAACAATGGCCTGATCCCTCTTACTTTCTCCTTTCATCATTTGGGTGTTTTTCTGGATAGCTAACTTTCATTTCATGACCAAATCAGCCGTCTGTACGTGTCCTCCTTCCAAAGACTCAACCTCATTAAATTCCTTTCTCACACTGATTGGAGAGGTGATTCTCTGATCCTGCTTATGTTTTACAAAAAAATTATCCGCTCTATTTTTGATTACTGTTCCTACGTTTACGAAAATTCTTCTAGATCTCTTCTGTCTAAGCTCGATCGGGTTCAAAATACATGACACCTCCTCTGCCTTGGAGTCCGTAAATCTTTTCGTATCCTAGCTCTGCGCGCTAAATCTCATATTCTTCCTCTTTTTCTTCGACGTTCATACTTGGATTATCGTCTCCTGATCTAACGGTTGTCAATTTCCTCTTCCTCTCTTTTTTCTTCTTATTCCTCCATCTTACTTAGTTGGCGATTTGCTGCCAATAAAACTTTCAATCTTTCTCTTATTGCTACTTGTCTCGTTCTGTTTTCTCCGTATCTACATTCACGATAAACTTCCACATTTCTTCTTCAGTTTTTCCTCTTTTTTTCATCCTATTAATTGCTCTTATTCTCCGTTTCCTCCTAAACTTGTCCTTCGTAATATAGTTAGATTAGAATTTTTACTGAATCTGAGCTATTATTTCCCTAATAATTTTTTGATCTTCACTAATGTCTCCAAGGGATCCAATGGTGTTGATGCAGCTTTTTTCTGTTCTTCTCGGAATTATGCCCAGTCCTATAAACTTCCTTCTTTTTGCTCAATTATCTATGCGAAGTCCTCTGTTATTCTGCGCGCTCTTCTTTTTATCAGTGCGTGCTGCAAACTATCGCATCTCGTCTCTCACCTCTACTAACCGACTACGTTATTCTTCTTACTCGCTTCTTGATCCTTGATTCATGATCTACTTCTTTCTCACTTAATCCAAACAGATATCTTTTGGATCCCTGAACATGCCGGAATTGAAGGTAAGGAGTTAGTTGACTCATTCGCTCGATTATCTTCCTCTTCCAGTAGGTTTCTGTCTGTTTTCTTTTCTTCCAATATTACCCGTATGTCTGCAGTTGCTTATTTCAAACTATAGTTTAACTCTTACGTCTCCACAGTCTCCAACCCAGATTCCTTTATCTTGTCGATTCAGCTTTCCCTTATCGTTTTCCCTGGTTTCTAGACTTTTCTTCGATGCGCCGCTACAAACCCTCTGCGATTTGCCGCCTGCGTTTTGGAAACAGTTTGCTTCCTTCCTCACTTTTCCGTTACTTTCTTATATTATCTCTTGATTGTCTATTGCACCTCTCAAACATCCAATTTATTTGTGAACAAAACATATTTAAATAATAAGAACTATGTTATTGCTTATGAACATGTAGTATTTGTTATAAAATTTATGGTACACATTTGGCAGCAGTGAAATTATCAAAAAGTTTTTAATAAAACGGCATACTTCGCAATATAAGTATGCCGCAAACAAATCAGTATTCGTAGAAATTACATACTGAATTATGAGATTTAGTTTGTTGTGAATATACCTGGAAACTTCAGTCTAGAGCACTTACAGAGTAATAATATAAAGCTATTCAGTTACACCGGCGATATATATACAGTCTCTTTTGTAACTAACCTTATATATATACGTGTGTGATTCACAATATTGATTCTTTACCAAAATTGACTGTCAGAGAAGGAATTTCGAAATATCCTTGCTTCTCAAATAGATTCTGGATTACTTGATTGCTGCACTGAAAATGGTAACAAATGAGAAAAACCATATTAATTTATTTTTTTTTTCTGCATCGAAAATTCAACCAATCGACAATATATAATTAATTAACTAATTAACGCTACACAGTAATGTTGCATTGTACTATATAATTAAATAATAACTTGTATATTGCAGCACTCCCGATGGCCAGGAGAGAATTGACACTACATGGCAGAGGGATCTGGAAATTTATTATTGAATTATACAAAATAATTCTTTGCGCCGTGTGCAAATTGCATTCGAAGATTAAGTGATCAGCGTTCTCCACTTTGTTCGAGTCTAAAGGATGTTGGCAATAGGAAGAAGAGATTAAACCCATGTTGCACAAAGAAGTGAGAAGACGGTTTACCCCCAGCCGAAGGCGACATAAGGTAACAATGTACGATCTGGTACTCATCGAGACAGTTGTAATGTGGTTGAACCAAGGAACGTTTTTTTTTTTTTTTTTTTTTTTAATTCATTTATTATAAAATACAATTTTACAATAGCAGTATTATGGCCCGAGGATCACTTTTTGCTGAATTCGCTTATCAGTGTTCCGCAGGTCATCACAATTATATTAATTAAGTACGCGAATTAACGTTAATACCTTATTATTTAAATGTACTTCTCTTTGTTTTTCATTATTTCATTTACATATTCCACCGTTGTTTTTGTGTTTTTCCGGTTGGTAAACCATTTCTCATTGATTTCTTCTATTTTATGCTTTATCCTGATTTGACTGAAGTTTGGACAGCTTAAAAAGGAATAATCCGGAGTGTCTATTATGTCTTTTTTACAGTTTATGCATGTGTCTTTTTCTGCTATTTTATATTTTTTGAGGTATTCTCCAAAATTTCCATGTCCTGTTAAAAATTGAGTGAAGTAGAAATTAGATTCTAGTATCCTACTCGTATTTTTAAGTCTTTCTTCGATATTTGGAATTAGTTTAAAGGTTCTTCTTCCTGTTTTTTCAGCGTTATACTCCTCTTGCCAGAGGTTGTTATATTTATTTTTTATTTCCTTTATGTTTTTTTTTTTATGTTTGTCAGTAATGCTTGATGATTTTGTTGCTTTAATTTCATTGCTTTGCGTCATATTCGTCTGCCTTCTCTTTAAAGAAATATTCCACGGAACAACAACCAATAACTATCATCTCTGACTCCTCACTTTCCTACAATTGCCATTTCACCATTTCTGAACTAGACTATCAACTCCAGTACCATACTGCAAACAGCGCGCCTGGGCCCGATTCCATCCATCCTTATATGTTAAAACACTTACCTCCGTCAGTGAAAAACTTCCTCTTACATATCTATAACCAAATATGGTTCTCCGGATCGATCCCTGAGCCATGGAAATTAGCAGTTGTTATTCCTATTCTGAAGCAAAATAAAGATCCTCTTTTTCCACAAAACTACAGGCCTATATCCCTCATAAGTGTCCTCGCAAAAACGCTGGAAAAAATGGTTAATCGGCGTCTCCTTTTCTTCCTTGAACAGAATAATCTTCTATCCTCGTCACAAGCCGGATGGCGTAAGAAGCGTACTACAGTTAATCATCTGCTGAGCCTACAAAGGCAAATATTAACAGCATTTCACAGACGCCAACATGTATACTCCGTCTTTTTCGATATAGAAAAGGCGTTCGACAGAGTATGGCGATACGGCCTCTTATCCAAGCTGACAACAGCTGGTATAAGTGGAAACATGGCCAAGTATCTGAATAATTTTTTAACAAACAGAACGTTCCATGTTAAGATTGGTTCGTCAACATCGAACACCATTCAAACTGAGAATGGCTTACCACAAGGATCTGCCCTTAGTGCAACCTTGTTTATTTTTTATATCAATGATATAAATGATTGTATTGCTCCGCCTGTAAACGCCCGGCTCTACTTTGACGACTTAAACATTTCCCTGTCTTCCAGTTTTCCAGAAAATGCTCAAAAAATCCTACAAAAAACTATTTCAAAACTACAATCCTGGTTTAACAATAATGGTCTTGTGTTTTCTCCATCTAAGTCTATCTGTGTTTATTTCTATAGGGGACGTCAAAACTCTTCCAGCATCCGCCTCAATCTAGAAAATTCCTCACTTCATTTCCACCCTACTGCTACTTTCCTTGGACTACTGTTCGATCAAAAGCTAACTTGGCGATCCCACATATCCAATCTTAAAGTTAAATGTCATAAATTCCTATCTATTCTTAAATATGTATCAAACACAAAGTATAATGTACCTCCGAAAACTCTCCTCTCCATATACAAATCCTTAGTCATTTCCAGAATAAACTACGGGTCCCAGGCGTATGCGTCAGCCAGTCCCTCTTTACTTAAATCCCTTGATTCAATACACCACACGGCGCTCCGCACGATACTTGGCGCACATAGAACTTCCCCGTCTGTAAGTTTGTGTGCCTTGTTAGGCACTCCCTCACTAAAGTATTTCCGAACCCTTTATTACCACCGTGAGACCCTCGCTCTTTTCTCTAGTAAACGCGCCTGTCCTATTGACACAAATGACCTCCCCAACACCCCAGAGTTCCCTAATGACCCTCTCCCAGAAATCCTGGCTCTCCTATCGCAGCACAACGTGAGCGTAATCCCTTTCCCTAACCTAGCTCCTAACATCATGATTCCGCCGTGGGCCCCTTTAAACATTGATGTTAACTTTTCCCTGACGAAGTATAATAAACCCCTGCACCCGAATATCGTTCAGTTTACAACAGCAACAATGCAAAAATACCCCGACCACCTCTTTTTCTACACGGATGCTAGGCTACCCCAGAGGCTACTTCTTCCCCAACTGCCTGTTCCTTTGAAGTCTGCGACGTGATTCGAAGCATTCGACTGAATGACAATTGCTCGGTACTGGATGCTGAAATATACGCAGTATTTTTCTGTTTGGAATATTTTCTTTCTACAGA
Organism: Icerya purchasi; assembly: GCA_039619475.1. Classification (NCBI taxonomy): domain Eukaryota; kingdom Metazoa; phylum Arthropoda; class Insecta; order Hemiptera; family Monophlebidae; genus Icerya; species Icerya purchasi. The sequence goes on from CM077116.1 coordinate 361,804,751, forward strand.
GCCTACATCACAGAAACCCCTGCTGGTATCTGATTCATCCGCGGCCTTATTGACAATTTCTAATCCCCTCACCAAACATCCTGTAGCAATTCGAACCCAGCAGGTATTATACGAACTTATTAAGAGACAGTGCTCCGTATCCTTTCTGTGGGCGCCCAGCCATGCAGGGATTCCTGGAAATGAACGCGTCGATACATCCGCCCGAGCAGAAATATATTGCCCCTCGCCTAGTAACAGCCCACCTCCACCTTATCTCTCGAACATAATCTTCAATAATCTCACGTCCTTATGGAAAACCCATTGGTCCTCGTGTCAGACTTTCTCAAGGTTAATTAAACCCTCAGCGGAACCATGGTGGCCAGAAAAAAGCATTTCTCGCAGAGATTTCTGTGCACTTAGCCGCTTGCGCATAAGCCATACGGCCATGTCGCATAATTTTATTTTGCAAAGAACCCCCTCTCCTACGAATTGTCCTTTCTGTGGCCAAGATGTTGCTCCCTCAACTCCTCATATACTATGCGACTGTCCAGCGTTATCACCTCACCGGCCCCCTTCAATTAATAACAAAACAGTCACCAACATTCTTGAGAATTCCCCCGATGCAATTTTATCCATAACACAATTTATCAGAACTAGCGGAATAATCAGATATCTATAAAAACAAACTGCGCATCTTCGTACTGTAATAGCCACAGCAGTTAAACACGGTACAGGATGGTTGCTTTCACAAAAAAAAAAAAAAAAAAAAAAAAAAAAAACTGTTAGATTATTGCTGAAGAGGAATTCCTCAAATTTTTCTGTTCTTTGTGTTTTATAGTTTCGTTTTAATTTCTCATATAACGTTGATCGAGTATTAAAATCTCCTATAATTAAGATTTTTTCTCTGTTGTTGTTTTTATTTAAGTACATTTGAATCATGTTAATTTTTTTTTCTATTTCTTCATTAGGAGAAAGATATGTCGCAATTATGGTTATTGTTTGTACTTCAGCGATTATAATATGATCAGAAATCATTTTTATTCGACTTTATGTTTATTTTTTATGGAAATTGCCACATCTTTCTGTTTTACAGCTTATATAGTCATCGTTTAGTCCCAGTAGTTTATCTTTATCAAAATCGGGTTCTGTTATTATTATAACATCTCGTTTGTGGTCTTTCAAAATTTCTATTTGTTGATATTTGCTTCGGCCTACGTTTAAGAGGGTGCATTTTAAATATATTGACGTTTGTTTGTTTATTATTATTTTTTTAATAATCATATCTTTTTTCCGCAAGTTTGACATGACTTTTATAGATACTACATAAGTTATTGTCATACCTTTTATGATTTACCATCATCAGTGCTTGTCCAACAGCTTCCCTCTTCATATTTGAGTCAGATGTTTGTTCCACTTTTTTTTGGTGATTTTCTATAACACAATGTGAGCATTTGTGCTCCTCCCTCGATTTCTTAGTTAAATTTTTTATTTCTTCATTAGCATTGCATCTATCTTCCGAGCATTCCACAGCTTTTACAAGTTCGAATGCAGATAAATTTTTCATAACGTAAACTAGTGTACTCGCATAGGATTCGTCTAGGCGATTCTCGATTTAGTGTGTAGTATTCTTCCTTGGTTAGTCTTATAATGGCATTTTTTCCCTGGTTATTAATCGATACGAGGATTGGTTTATTTCCCGTGATTCTTTCGATCGATGTTTCTATTTCTTCTTTGGTTATGTCTTGCAGGCCCCATACCGTGATAGTTGGTGAAAGTTTTTTTGATATTTGGATTTCAATGTTAGGTATGTTAAGGTTATTAATTTCTTCAGTCATTTTGTCTGCTTCATTGCGATTTCGGATTTTAATTATTGCAATCTTCTTATTCTTTTTTGGCGTGTAGATTCCTGTAACTGTTACTCCGATCCTGGAGGGTTTGATTTCATCTTTTATCTGCTTAATTGCCTTCTCTATGAACTTCTCAGCTTTGTATGCATCTTCTTCCTTTGATTTTATGATTACTGCTTCGTCTATTTGTTTCTTAGTTTGATAACTGACTTCACTTGGCGATAGGCTGGCTACTTTGGAGTATGTTGTGGGTGTAGCATTAGAAATTGCTTTTATTGATTCTCTGACTTCCTTGATTACAATTTGTGCGCTAATTTTTTTGTGGTGTTTTCTTGTTGCATTTCGACTAAGCCCAGCGTGGAGATTATTTTTGTGTTTCTCGTCGTCGTTGTTTTTTGATATTCAAAAATGCGCGTAAACAATTGAGATACCTCCTCTAGTGACATATTACGTCCCTGCTTCACTACACACCTGTCTTGTTCTTTGGATATACGTAGTATTTTAGTTAAGTATTTGACGAGGTCGTTCATTTCATTATTAGCCTCTAATGATATTTTCAGAGAAGATATATGAATTTAAAAAAGACAAAGCCTTGAAAATCGCAACACATTCGGCACTAAACACAGAGGTAAAACGAGGAAGAGAGAATTTTTTAGTTAAGTTAAAACTTACTCATTGTGCAAGGATCGCTTCCCCAATTGTCATTATAGAGGACCTTGAGTAGGGGTAACCGTTTTAGAAGTTTGTCATACATGTAATCTATATACTGGTTCTAGTTTAATTCAGAATTGAGAATAAAACCTAAGTACTTATGTGCCGACAAAATGGGGACAGTAGCACCGGCAATGGAAATAACACTGTGAGTTAGGTTAATTGAGCGATATGAGAACACTACGCTTGAACACTTTGAAGGAGCAATCGACAAATCAAGATCATTTAGGATATTGCAAACCAGTATGATATCGCGATTAAGCAAGGTGGAAACTTCAGATAGGCTTCTACTACGACTGCAAAGAACAATGTCATCTGCATAAGACAATAGAAAACCGTTATTCGCCAATTCTAAATTAAGGATTTTTAAGATATATGTGATTATGTTATCAGTACGATAAGTTGTTGTCTCTTCGCGTTATTGTTAATTCGAAACGCCGATTGTTATCTCTAATCAGCTTACTCGGTGAGATCGTTTTAATTTATTTAACTGCGATGTATTTATTTCATTTGTCTAATCTGACATAATAGCTGCGTTACACTAATTTCCGTTTTCTAGGTTTTAATTTTATTTGTTCATATCTTATAGCCGCCTTTTCATTTGTATTTGCAACCTTTCGTTTACGGGTTTACATTTAATTTAAGTTTTATTTCCTTCCGCATCATCATAAACACGAGTTTAGGGAATCATCGTCATAACGACGGTTCCACACTCGCCGCCAGTCGGGAGGAATAAACCCCTTCCGCCACCTCCTCACGATATTTCTCCTCACACCTCCTCGCCACCAACGATGTCTACACCAATCATTCGATCAACAGGTTCCACACTTTTCAACCAATAGATTATGTCCATCACCAATAACATCCCCTCTACCCCCTCTTCAACCGCCACCGAACGTGCAACACCTAAAAGAAAATTATCTCCTCATTCAAGTATTCCGTAAAAATTAAATAAAGTAGAATCTCTTTTATCATTTCCGTACAACTATCCAGGTCCATATCAAATTTCTCTTGCAAATGAGTTTAATGACAAAAATTTTGGTAATATGCATCCCTCAACAATTGCCAAATGTTTGTTCAAAATATCCGCCAAATGCTCCAAAATTCAACCTCAAGGAAGAAATCGCATATCATTTTTTCCAATATATTCGGTGCCAATTCCTTTTTAGCTAACAGTAAATTTTTTGAAAACAATAAATTGAAAGCATTTATTCTCATGAACTTATTATACCGTTTTGGCATAATTTTTGGAGTCTATTCTTTCATTTCTGAGGAAGAAATCATGGAAGGCTTAGAATCCTCTATTCCCGTAGCTTCTATTAAGCGTATTTACAGAACAAAGGATGGAGTTAAAATTCCCACGCAATCAGTAGAAATAAAGTTTGAAGGAAATCTGCTTCCGGACTCAGTTTCTATCTTTAGGCTAATTTTTAACGTCGCGCCGAATGTCAGACTACCCACTCAATGTTCCCACTGTTTTATGTTTGGTCATATAGCGAAACAATGCCGTAGTGCATCCATTATCTGTTCGCATTGTTCTGATAAGCATTCCATTTCAGAGTGCTCCAATATTAACCTTCCCCCAACCTGTCGCAATTGTAAAGGTCAACACTCCCCAAATAATCGACAGTGTCCAGAGTGGATTTGCCAAAAAAAAATTAAAAAGATTATAGCGCCCGAGAACATCTCTTTTAAAGAAGCCAATTCCTTCAAATCCAAATTCTTAGCTTCTTCTGCCTTTTCATACGCCAATCGTGCTGCAACCTATAACTCCCTCACTACTAACAAACCTAAAAACTTTTCGCCTTCCCGATTTTCTCCTCTAGTGAAATCTGACAATAGAAAAAATAACTACTTTCGCAAATCCAACCGTTTAAAGACCCGCAGTACAATTGCTCATCTGACTCCAATCTCTCTAAAGACTAACTTGTCTCGTTTATCGACTCTATTGTTCCGTTTTATGTCCCGAATTTCAACGAAGTCTCAGCCACCCCTACTACTTACACTATTGGTCCACATTTTCTAACTTCCATATTTAACATTAGCAAGCTTCGCGAATCTTTAAACAAATCCTCCAACTCTGCTCCTGGTATTTATCGTATCTCTTTCCTAATTCTTAAAAACTTTTCCGATTCTTCCCTCAACACTCTCCTCAATATATTTAACTCCTTTATTAATTCAGGTTATGTCCCAGAATCCTGGGATTCCTTTATCATTGTTCCTATTCCCAAGAGAAATTCCTCCGCCTTCCGAGCCCTTTCCCTTGCCCCTTCTATAAGGAAACTCTTCGAGAGTATGCTGAACAGGCGACTTGTTTGGTGGCTAGAGCGTAACAATCTACTTCCTAATAATATGTTTGGCTTTCGTCCGGGGTTGGGTCCTCCTGATTCCATTAGTCTTCTCCCTGCCGATATATATAAATCTTTCATAAACAAAAATTATACTATTGCCTTCTTCGTTGATGTCCCCAATGCGTTCATTAACATACACCTCTCTACGCTGCAGGACAAGATGCTCTCCATAAACATTCCTTCTCAGTTTACCTCACTTATTATTAATCTTTTTCCAAATAGAACCGTGCACCTATCCACTCCTGTCTACTCCACTTCACGGAAAGTATTTCAGGGTCTACCGCAGGGCTTCTGTCTTAGCCCTACCTTTTTTAATAGCTCGCCTTCCTCTTAAATCATCTTCCCTATACTTTGCAGACGATATCGTTTTATATTCCATTTCTAGGTTCATTTCAGAAGCTGATGATGACCTCAACGATTCCCTGATTTCTCTAGAAGCCGCTCTTTCCAATATTTGTCTTTCCATCTCTCCGGCCAAGTCATCATGTGTTGTTTTTATTTTGCGTCCTTATAATCCATCTTCAATAATCCTGTCCGTAAATAATTGTGCTATCCCTCTTGTCTCATCCTTCTGCTACCTAGGCATCTTTCTTAACAGCCGTCTTACTTTTCAGGAACATATAAAATACTTATTCAAATCTGTTTCTAAAAGGCTAAACGTGCTCAAAGCTCTTTCCCTGTGCCGTTGGGGGGAGATTATTGTATTCTTATTATCCTGTATAAATCTATTATCCTTTCAAAGCTAGACTATTGTTCCTTCTTGTACGGTAGTGCTTTCTACACAACTCTTTCTAAACTTGATCGTGTGCAGAACCTTTGTCTCCGCCGCTGCCTTGGAGCATTGAAGTGGTCCCCTACTGTTGCAGTTCTTCCAGAAACCAACAAGGTTCCTCTTTATATTCGTCGGTCTTATCTTGGCTATCGTTTCTTGACTAAGCGTCTTCTTATTTCTTCGTCAAATCTTATTGACTCGTATCTTTCCATACTGCACAACTGACGCTTCTCTCCTAGGAAAATCCCTATTCTTTCTCATATATCCAAACGACTTAATCAATTCGCTCCTTACGTTTTCTCTTATAACAAACTCCCTTACTTCAAGCTTAATTATTCTAACTTTTTTCGTACGATTAAGATATACTCTCTTTCCACCTTTTACAAGAACCTGCCGGCTCATGTAGTCCGACAGGAATATAACCATATCATGCAATCCTTATTTCCTTTCTACCCTGTTATCTTTACTGATGGCTCCAAAACAACGGTCGGTACAGGAGCTTACTTTTTCGTCCCATCATTCAACTATTTTGAATCTTATAAACTGCCTTCCTTCTACTACATATTTACCGCTGAGTCCTCTGCAATCCTTCCTGCTATCCAATACATTTCTTCCAACAACGGCTCCAATAAATTTCTGATAGTCTCGGATTCAAAAGGTGTTCTACTGTCTATCGCCTCTCCTCTTCCTCGACATTTCTCAGATTTCATAATTCTCCTGATTCGTTCTCTTGTCACTAGATTGTATAGCGTTCGCTCCATTTAAATCGATTTCTTATGGCCTCCCAATCATGTTAGCATTGAGGGCAATGAATTGGTTGATTCATTAGTTCGATCTGCCGTTCAGACTGGTCAATTTCTATCCAAATTTTCTTCTTGCAATCTAAACGTTCTTTCCAGGAATTGTCATCGTAGACGATGGCACGATATTTACCCTCTTTTATTCTCGAATCCTGAATTCTTATATCTTAGCATCCAAACCCATCCTCCTCCGTACCCTTGGTACTATGACTCCCCTCATCTCACGCGCTTTCTTTTCTCTTCCATTTGCAGGATTCGTCTAGATCATAGTCGTTTTCCGGCATCTTCTTTAAGCTTTTCTATGTCCTCTTCTCCTATTTGTCCCTTCCATCCGGATGATTCTGATCTAATCTGTGACACAAATCACATCTTCTTTGAATGCGCGTCTGTATCTAGAGAACGTTGTCACTTCTATAGTCAACTCCTGAAACTCGGTTTGCCTACTTCATACAGTGCTTCCTTTATTCTTTCACTTCCATCCCCGGCAATCATTCCTATTATAGCGTCCTTCATAGGTTCTATTTCCAGTAATATTCAATTTTAATTAGGTTCTCCCTCTCTCTCGCTAACACAAAATTATGCTGGGTAATGCCCTCGACTGACGATTCCAAAGAAAAGAAAAAAAATGATATATAAGTTAAATAGCAGCGTGCTTAACACTGATCCCTGACATAAACCAGTGTAGACAGTTCTGTCTACCAGCCCTTGTGTGGGGTGTTGGAAACACAACGTTTTACCCGAAAACAAACTGTGTATTAGGTTTACAAAGTTCTTAGATATGTTTAATTCCACTAGTATCTTAGATAAGGTGTCTAATCGAATATTATCAAATGCCCCCTTGATATCAATGAAGCACGCGATTAGATATTCCTTCTTGATGTAAGACTGATAAATGTTAGCTAGCAAGTTGGCTACACAGTCCAAACTGCTTATTCTGTGACGGAAGCCAAATAAGTTATTTGGGAAGATGTTGTTGTGCTCAGTCCACCAGGAGAGTCTATTATTCAGGATCCGTTCAAAGGTTTTGCGAATACATGATGCAAGGGTAATAGGTCCGTATGAAGAGAACAGGTGCGGCGGTTCACTGAGTTTCAGAAGAGCGGAGATCTTAAATTTCTTCCATTCCCGCGGAATGTGATTAATAGTTAAAATGTAATTAAAAATATTTATTAGTATCTTAACAGCAGGCTCCGGTAGGTTGTTCAATATATGGTAGGTTACGCCGTCCATGCCAGGACGCGATATTTTATTAAAGGATAATACCATTTTCAGTTCTTGTATATCAATAGTTCTAGAGAAAAAGTGACTATTGCTATTAAATAGTATCATCGAACTTGGAGTTTGAGTAATTTTCGGCAAATTCGGTACATATGATGGTGCGATGTTGTTTATAAATCCATCATAGCATTCCGGTGAAGTAGTATTATATGAACTGTCCCCTTCAAATCTTCTTTTAATTTTTTAAATTTTTGGTCAAACTAACGAAATAGGCGTATTTCGATTGATATTGCAAACAAAACTTTTCCAACACTGCGCATTGCGCTGCAACAGGTATCTACGAGTAAGAGCCTTCTGCTTCTTAAATTCCAGATAGACTGACATGCTCCTACTTCTATGAAAAACTCGAAACAGTATATTTTTTTTCTTGACCATATCAGCACAGATACCATTCCACCAGGGCGTAGGGAGTCACTTACCAAGGTAAATAGTCCCTCTGTTTGCAGTGCACTGCAATGAGTAATACAGAACATTAACAAACTTATCGTATAAGGAAGTATTGCCAGGGTTAGCTTGTAAGTGCTGATTACTTAGAACGCGCAATAAATTTTTAAATTTGGGGACCTTATCATCCGGAAGCACCCAACGGGTACCTATATCCTTGTTAAGGACAGAATATGGACATCTGAAAGTGCATCTAATAAAGATAGGTAGATGATCGCTCCCAAGAGGTCATTTCAATACTTGCCAGTAAAAATTGGACGTAAGGTTAGAAGAAAAAAACGTTAAATCCAAAGCATTAGCAGGTAGCAAAAGAGCTGGAATAGTGGCGTGCGTACTATCATTGCCTAGAATCAAGTTTATTTTTTTCTAGGATATTAATAATCTGTCGACCCATCCGGTTTGAATTATAGCAACCCCATAGTGGATGAATACCACTGAAGTCGCCACAGAGTATAATATAGTCGGTATCAGGGATTCCATTAATCTAGATACGCGGCAGCGGGTCAAGCCAAGCTCAAGCTGAGAAAAAGAAACTGGCGACAACGCAGCAGCCGTGTGTAAATTTACGCGAACCATTTGAAACTACTTTTAACCTCTTAATAACTCAAAATCTATTTAACATCAACACATGAAATTGTTGGTTTATTTATTAAAACCCCTTGGATTAACTATAACTCCAAAGTTCATAAATATAACTCAAACGGTTATTGAGATATTAACGTCTAAAAATCGTCATTTTTATCACTGACTGACATCAAAAACCTGACCCACTTCCGTGACCTAGCAAGTTGAAATTTGGTGTCCAGTTGAGTAATTGTGTGCATACAAAGGAAAAAATCGCAGAAATCAGATGAACTTTTCATATTTTTTACGTCATTTCGTTCGTTTATTGCTTAATTTAGTTTATATCACAGTTAGATTGTGCTAGATGTAAAGTTATAAAATGTAAGAATCGCCGGGAATTGACAAGTTTCGCTGCGTTATAAAAGTAACTGTGTCGCTGATCTTTTAAACGTCAATTTAACTTCGTTCGTTTCGTATGTCGCTTCGAAAAACGCTCTTTTGCCCCTCATCATTTTGTATGTTCGTCAGTCTTTTTTCGCAGTTTATTTTATATTTGCCCCTTTTAATCGTTTCGGAAACAGTCGACTTTTAAGATTTCTAATCAATATCGAGTATTTCATCATATTTCGCTAATAAACAATTTATTAATTGACCGGTGGTACACGTTGTGTTAAAACATCGTTCGAAAACATTTTGGTCGCTTCGAAACATTAAACGAATAGTGGCGGTAGTTTTAAAGTTAGGGGATAGACGGACTCGATAACTTGTCTTTCAAAAAGTGCTCACTTTGTAAGCCTATTATGAAGAATAAACGATTTGAATTTGAACTTGAATTTGAATGAATAATAATAATAATTTTTTTACAAAAATTAGTGATATCCTATTAAAAACATAAGTGTAACAATTGCAGCCAAGTTCTATATTAAGAATATTCGAAGTTATCGACTTCGCCGACAAAAGATTTGAAATCTAAATGGGTACCAAGTTCTGTAAATGATCCTGAAATTTATTTATAAGAACATACAACATTCTAGAATAAAAACATAATTTCTTATTTTTTCTGCTACAACAATGTTTGCTATTTAAAAATATAACTTCTTAAATTTGAACAGTCGAATTATTTACACAAAGCAGATATTTATGATAAATTCTAACGATTTGACTTGGCTAGTTTTTACCAGCAAACCAAATTTTTAGAAGAGTAAGATATGTTGACCTTACAATATAAAAGCAACTTCAACAGTTTTTCCTCTTCACTATGATTTTATGCGGACATTCGTGGGTAATGTTAAACATTTACGGCTATGATTATCTGTAATCTTTTTCCTAATTAATTATTATGCATCTTTCATTAGTTGGAATTATTTCTATATCAACTGGTTAGTGGCCAAATGGCTTGATATTTAACTAACGCCGGGCAAAAAAAAAAAAAAAAATCGTGTATAACATAAAGAAAATAAGTTGATTAGCCAAATATAAGATAACTTGTATGTGAAAACTAGGCAAGTCAAATCGTGAGCTTTAATTTATCTTAAATATCTGCTTTGTCTAAATAATTCGACTCTTCAAATTTAAGAAGTTATATTTTTAAATAGTAAACATTGTTGTAGTAGAAAAAATAAGAAATTATGTTTTAATTTTGGAATGTTGTATGTTCTTATAAATAAATTTCAGGATCATCTACAGCACTTGGCACCCATTTAGATTTCAATTCTTTTGTCGGCGAAGTCGATAACTACTAATATTCTTAATATAAGAACTTGGCTCCAATTTTTACATTTATGTTTTTGATAAGATTAAATCTATAAAGTCATTTTCAGGAAAATATGCATTAGGGGGACAATATATTGAAAAAACATGTATATGTCTCAAGAAAACTGGAATTAACAACCTATTAACTCGTGAATTATGAAAAATACCAATTTCGTTTATGCTGTGAGGAAAGTCCCGTTTAATTAGAATGGCAGTACCACCGTATCCGTCCCGTTTCCCTTCTCTGTAGCAAATATAGCCTGGTAACGAAAGGTTGGTAGACTGCTCAAGCCAAGTCTCTGATAAAACTACAAGATCGAAGTCATTGGACGCAAGAAGAGCTTGCAAGTTAATTAGATTTTTCTTGACACTCCGGAAATTCCACTGCAAAATACTTATAGACCTGGCTATGAGTGAATGAGAAAACAATAAGAGAACCACAAAAAAAGAAAAGTTGTAATAAGAGGGATACGCAAAAAGGAATAGGGAATCCGCGGAAAAATGAAAAATTCTATTGCCCGGAGAGTGCTATAGCACACTTACAACATAAAAAGTAACGCTACGCATATAATAGAAACGCAAAACAAACTTGTAATGACAAATCGAACATTATATACACATGATCTACACGATGACATATGCATACACAGTTGTGAACGTATAAAAATCGAATTACGATAACGTTATGTATCAGCAATGGCTCATGAAATTATTAATTAACAGCTACAATTGCGATGACCGTGTCAGAGTAAAATTAAATACTGTACGACGGATTTATTTTTTTTTTTTTTTTTTTTTCTAAATAAAAATAATGATTGAATTCAGCTTATCCGTTATATTAAGAAATATTTAAGTTAATAGTAGTATGTACAACTAATAATACTAGACAAGTTGGAAAGAGAAAATTAACTTTTTTTTTTTGATTTGAAGTTAGATTGGAAGTTTTCTCGTTTTTATGGGAATCTCTATCGAGGATGAATATTTAGAGCTTAGAGGGCTTGTAGGAGATAATTCGTCACGACCTTGAGCCATTGTTGTGGAGGAAGGTTTATGGACTGTGAAGGACCTGAATTAGAGCATGAAATAGTGCTAATTTTAGAAGGATGAATACTTTGTGTTTCCAGGACATCCCTAGGAGAAGGAGTTGTTACAGAATTAATTCAGATGTTTTCAAAAATAACACAAGTCACATCTTTCTAATTCTGAAATAGAATAAGACCAGCAAAAGTTCAGTAATAAACCAGTCATGATGCCCGCATACCATCATATTAATTTTTTAATCATCACGATGCAATTTACAGGTACAAGAGAATATAAGAGAGAATAGTTGTTGATAATATTTGAAAAGAAACATACGTTAAACGGGTACACCTTCAATGAAAAGCAGAAATGATAAAGTAAAATATATTTGAAAATAACTTATAGATCATCTCCAATAACATATAAATATAACTAGACCAGAGGAATATTTACAAAGAATTTAAAAAAACTTACACAACGTTTTATTGCAATTATTTTTTGTTACATTTACTTATTCATAATTTGATTTTGTTTGATCTAATCAACAAGGTGTGTAACGAAATTTTCTAGGATACCAGTTGAATAATAATTAAATTTAAAGACTTTCCCTTTTTCAAATAGAATAGAATTATTATCCAAAATTTAAGTAGCCACACAAAAAGTCCCTCAAATTAAATCTCTCTGTGAAATAGTTTTGTCAGATGAATAGAAATACTATGATATTAAATATAGTGAAAACATTTTTTGAACGAATAAATAATATAGAGGCAACCGAAATCGCGAATAGCTGCACCATATTTACTACATTTATTTTACGTGATATTGCGGGTATGCTACAAGAGAAAGGTGAAAGTTTGCATTAAATGAATGGATATATAACAGGTCTGAGCTCTGAACATGCAGCCTAAACGTTTGTAACGATAATACTGTAATGTGACATATGTACTTTGCTTCTCATTTAGGACTGTCGAGATGACATTGAGACTTATTGTGTAGCATTCAATGTTTGTGTATATTTAGAAGGACCCAAGTTCCGTGAATGAAATTCATGAAACACGGAATATACTGTTACATGCAGAAATTGATTCCAATATAATTTCAGCTAGAATATAGGAGTTTACTGGTGCATTTAGGGATTGTAAATCTTGTCCAATAGAACACTCCATCACGATTTGAAGATCCCATTCGTGCAAGACTATTACAAATTTCGATAAAGTACGTTCTTTAGTAAACTTGAACTCAGTGAAAACATAGAAGCGTCCAGCATGTTCTGTTCATCTCTCCCCGGGAATCCGCGGAGAAGACTCAAGAGATACTGGTGTAGAGACGCATTACCCGGATAACCCCGAGAAAATTACAACAGCATCCACGGAATTAATTTCACTCACTGAAACCTAATTTGTGTTGAACAATGTCATAAAATGGACTTAATTTGTAAAAGTTTTTTTTTTTTACTGTGATAAATATTGTCTATTATGTGTAACGTAAAATAATAGTAAGTTATTAGTACATTAGTTAAAAATCATGTCTTTTTCTAATGAGAAGATATATGAGGAAGTATTTGCTTAGCATAGAAAAAGTCAAGATTTAGTTAACCAAACAGCAGCGCCAGTTGTGGTTCTAAACCGGAGTGGTGAAAAAAAAAAAGAAATCTTTATCTTATTAACAGCTAAATGTATTAATTCCGTGAAATCATACTTACAATCTATAAATTTCATAAAAACAAAATTATATTAATTTTTAATGAAGAATAAATTTTATACAAATAAAAGCTATTTATTAATGCTGTATTAAAATGTAATTTGCAATAACTAAATTACAAGAACAGCACATTTCGAAAATTTTCCAACTTGTTAAAAATTAGAGCCTGAAGCAGTGAAATGAAGTTTTTACAAAGTAGAAATACATGAATATATTGGCGTACTTGTGATGTATACACCAGTTAGTGCGTTGCATTGGATGCATGTTTTTGAGCAGCAGGGTACTATAAATTTATAGCACTTTACGTACGTATCCTATTTCTTACCATATGTTAATTTCTCTAAATCCTGTTATCTAAACTAGAGGTTCCCAATCGATTGTGAGTTGTACCAATCAAACGGAAATAAAATCAATGCAGCAACTCAGATTCTGGTCACAATAAACTGTTGTGATATTGCAATAAATGAGGGAAATAAATGATCAAACGAATATAAGGATGTCCTAACCATTATCGATAATCTAGTTATGAAAATCTCATGATTCATATGTACCTGACTATATCTTTGGTTTCAGGAAGAGATTGCAGAGCAATACACTTTTGATTCAAATAAGCTTCTCCCGTCCATACACACATGGTAACATGTTATTTTAATTGCGGGCTCTTAGAAAATTTATGAAAACAGAAGCAACATATAAAATTGTTTATTAAATTTACTCTCATGTGGAATAACCTTGTTTTTAGAAAAATTAAGTTAGAAGGAATGCCAAAGTAGTAAATTATGTTTGAAGACATAATACATTGTGTTCACTGATAGTCAACTATAACTGAACTGGAGGTATACTCAATAGCAAACGTAAATAGTTTAAGATATAACAAGTTATTGTACTAAGAATCGTTAAAACAGATAATAAAATCATGTTCCTCAAATACTGAATAGAACTTGAACTTTTTAAGTCGATTTAATTAACTTAGCTCAGTACAATTCTACAATGCACATAAACATATGACCATAGTCATTCCAATATTTCCATGATGAATTATTGTTTTCTTTAGTAAATTTATATATGTTAAATAAAATACTGTTAATTAAAACTAGTGGCGCATATAAAGAACGTTTAAGCCGATAGTTGTGAGTATGATAAATTTTTAAATGGCCAGATTTCTGTCGTGACACATTTAATCTAACACATAAAATTATTCTCTCAATACCAAATTATAAAAAATATATTTGTTGAAAAAATAGAAATACCACGAACTTGTATGTATTGAGCAACTAGTTACATAAATGCAGTTTACTCTGACTGAAATTTTGAGGAAGGAGTATTAAACAGGAATTTATGTTGTATAGTAGATGCAAAATGAATGAGGTGATAACTTAGCTACACTCTTGATTCAATTCTAACAATATTGATTTGGTTTAAATTTCTAAAAATTTTCAGAATTTAAGATAGCATGGATATTAGATGTACACCAATCACGTGAAAATTATAATCCTTGATATACTAATATTACATTATACCATACTGGGATAATTTGAATACATAGTTTAAATTTTTATAATCAGTACTACGGCAATATGTAATATAGTATTTTCATATAATTAAAGCCATTATAAGAAAAATCTGAATCAATCACATTTCTTCCAATGTCTGAATAAGTTCAAAAATTGCATAGCCATGTAAGCCAAGGCCTGCAAAATGCAGAAAATTTAATATTAGTATGTAATTAATTGCAAAAATATCAGTGTGAATATACTGGAATCTCTGGCCAAGCATATAATAATCACTTCCTCTGAATTTCATAATAATGAAAGATTTTCAAATTAAACAAGAAGAAGGAATGTATAACATGTCAACACATGACACCCTTTAAGATTTTTCATAAAATTCAAGTTCAGTTAGATCATAAGAAAGTTCTAACTAGGAAGGTGTATTGAGTTGTTACCGATAATATTATGCTCTAGTTGGTACGGTTAAATATTTAAACATAATCATAAGTTAATAAAAATCCGTGCAGTTGCATCAGCAATTATTATTGACCTATAAACCAAAGGCTCTTCTGATTTTGCTTGATCTAGTCAAAATGATGTAATGGCATTTCTTAGGATACTAATTAAATTATAATAAAATTTTAAGACACCACCTATTTCAAATACAACAGAATTATTATCAAACGTTTAAGTAGTCACACAAAATGCCCCTCAAATTTAATTTCTCTGTGAAGAAATAGTTTCACTGAATGAATAGAAATATTATGGTCTTAATATGGCCAAATTTTGTTTCAATATAGCGGAAGTTCACTTGTGCCGAAATTATGAACAGCTAATTTTTAAAAACTATTAATAAATACCATCGGAATACTAAAAGTAAGTCTGCACGGTTCATGCAATGCATGCGCACGATGTTCTCAACATTTATTTGATCTAAAATCGTGGGTATGCCACAAGTGCAAGACGAGAGTTTGCATTATGTGAATGAGTTATATAAAAAGCTGAGCATGCGGGTTAAATTTTTTGTAATGGTAATACTGTAATACACCATATGTAGTATTATTTTCATTTAGGCCTGTTGAGATGAAATTATGACTTATCGTGTAACTTTCAATATTTCTGTTTGTTTAGAAGGCGTCAAGTTATGTAAATGAAGTTCAGCAAACATAGAATATACTATTACATGTAGAAATCGATTCCAAATATGACATCCGCTGGAATATAGTGAGTTATTTCTGCATTTTGTGATTGTAAAACATAAGGTTACTAATAGCTAAATGTATTGATTCCATGAAATTGTAACTTACCATCTATGAATTTCATAAAAATAAAATTATATAAATTAGTAATCAAGAATAAATTCATTATGCCTTAATAAGTAATATTTGCTTATGCTGTATTAATATATAATTTGCAACAATCAAATTAAAAGAATGTTTCATTTCAAGTACATTTCAAATTGTTAATAATATAATCTAAAGCAGTGAAACCTGGTGCTAATAAAATAGTAACACTTGAATATGTTGGGATACTTGTGATACGCGTGAGTAGTAGGGTACTACAAATTTATGGCAATTTCCGTGTGTATCCTAATGCTTACCATATGTTAATTTCCCTAAATCCTATTATCAAATAAAAAGGTTCCCAATCACTTATAAGTCATACTAATCAAAACAAATATAAACAGCGCAGCAAACCGGAAGCTGCGCACAATAAATTGCTGTGATATTGCTCTAGATGCAAGATAAAATTAACCTAGTGAACATTGAGAAAGATATAAGTGATTTCACTTTCATTATTGTCAATCTAGTTATGTAAAGATGCCTGATTATATCTGCGGTTTAAAGAAGAGAATACAGAGGAATACACTTTTGATTTCAATAAGCTTCTATCGTTAATACCTAATAATCAGATGTGATTTTAGTTTCAGGTCCGTTAGAAAATCGCTGAAAACTGATGTAACATATAAAATCCTTTAAGCAATTTACTCTCAAATGGAATAATCTTATTTAACAAAAATTAAATTAAATGAAATCCTAAAGTAGTGAACTGTGTTTGAAGACATAATACATTTTGTTCACTAATAGTTTACCTATAACTAAACTGAAGAACTATGTGATAGGAATCATAAATAGTTTAAGCTATCTCAAATTATATGACAATATTCTTTAACTAATAATATTAATTTGATTTCAGTTTCAAAAAATGTTCAGAATTGAAGACAGAATGAATATTAGATACGCATGAGTCATGTGTAAGTTTTAATATTTGATATTATGATATTAAATTATAGAGTATTGGCCTAATTTGAATACATAGTTTAAATATTCATAATCAGTAATACTGCAATGTGTAATACAGTATTTCACTTTAATTAAAGCCATTGTAAGAAAAATCTGGATCAGTCACGTATCACTCAATGTCTGAGTAATTTTAAAAATTGCACATCCATGTAAACCGTGACCTGCCAAGTACCGAAAATTTAATATTTCTAAGTAATTAATTGCAAAAATATCGGATTGAATATACCGGATATTCTGCTCGCCTGTGTAATAATTACTTTATATGAATTTCATATTAATATAAGATTTTCAAATAAAGCAAGAAGAAGGAATATGTAACATGTCGACACATGCCACCTTTAGGAAATTTTTCATGCACAGGACAGTTCTGATGGATAAAGTGCAATGAATTGTTTCCGATAATATTATGCCGCAGCTGGTCAATTTAAATATTTAGAAATAATCATAAGTTAATAAAAATCTATTCAATTGCATCAGCAAGTTTTACTGACCTATAAATCAAACGCTCCAAGTAGCTAATATTAAACAGGAATCAATATGACATCAGAATTTTAAAAGTCATTCTGCGCGTTTCATGTGGTGCAGGTGCACCATGAGCACAACATTGATCTAATGTGGAATTATGGGTATGCCATAAGGGCAAGGCGAAGCTTTGTATTACTTGAATGGTTATATAAAAGGTCTCATCTCTATACATGCTATTTCAAGGTTTGTAATGGTAGAACTGTAATGTGCCAGATGTAGTTTGGTATTCATTTAGGCCTGTTAAGATGAAATTAAGACTTATTATATGGCTTTCAATATTTGTATTTATTTAGAAGATGTCGAGTTATGTAAATGAAGTCCATTAAACACATAGTATACGACTACATGTAGAAATCGATTACAGTATAATGACAGCTGGAGTAAAACAGTTTGTTGCTGCATTTTTGGATGGTAAAACATAAGGTTGTTAACCGCTAAATGTATTAAATCCATGAAATCAGACTTACCAACTGTAGATTACATCAAAATATAATTATATAAATTAGTAATCAAGAATAAATTTGTAATACATTAATAAAATCTATTTGTTTATGCTGTAATAAAACATAATTTGCAACAGTCAAATAACAAGTATATTAGATTTCAGAAATTTTCTAACTTGTTAAATATAACGCCATGCTTGTGATGTACTCTCCGGTTGGTGTGTTACATTGGATGCATATTTGTGAATAGTGGAGTACCACAAATTTGAAGCACTTTACATATGTATCCCAATATTTACTACATGTTAATTTCACTAAACCCTGACGTCTGAGCAAGAAGTTCCTGATCAATTGTTAGACATTCTAATCAAATAGAAATATAAACAAGGCAGCAGCTCAGACCCTGCACACAATAAACTGCTGTGCTATTGCACTAATTGTGAGATAAAATTGTTCAAATGAACATTACAATTGAAATAAAGGATGTGCCTTTCATTATTGTCAGTCTAGTTATAAAAATTTCATGATTCATGTATACATACATGATTATATCTGTTGTTTCATGAAGAGAGTGCAAGAGAATACACGTTTGAATCAAATAAGCTTTTTCCGTTAATTTATACCCATAAAAATGCATAAATTTAAAAATAGGAGCTATGTTCAATATTAAGAATATGCGTGGTTATCGACTTCGCCGACAAAATAATTGAGATCTAAATGTTTGCCAAGTTCTGTAGATAATCCTGAAATTTATTTATAAGAACATACAACATTCTAAATTAAATTTAAAACACAATTTCTTGTTGTTTTTTTTGTTGCAAAAATGTTTGCTATTTAAAATATAACTTCTTAAATTTGAACAGCCGAATTATTTACAAAAAGCAGATAATTTAGAATAAATTAAAGCTCACCATTTGACTTAGCTAGTTATCACGTTCATTTTTTTTATATTTGGCTAATCAACTTATCTTCTTTATGTTATACACCATTTTCTCTTTTTTGACCCGGCTTCAGTTAGATATTAAGCCATTTGGCCACTAACCAGTTGATATAGGAATAATGTCAACTAATGAAGGATACATAATAATTAATTAGGAAAAAGATTACAGATAATCATAGCCGTAAATGTTCAACATTTCATAAGGATGGCTGAATAAAATCTTTAGGAAAAAGAAATTTTCCAGACTGAGCCCAAGATACACAGAGTAACTGTACTTGACTGATCAAAAAATTAATGGAACAGAAATCACAATCATCATATACAATAATTATAACAAACAATCACGGCCACAAATGCTTCAGCATGGTCCCCGAATGTCTGCACAAAATCAGTGTGAGAGGGAAACTGTCCAAGTTGTTTTTATATTGTAAGGTCAACATATCGTACTCTTCTAAACTAGCCAAGTCAAATCGTGAGCTTTAATTTATTTTAAATTATCTGCTTTGTGTAAATAATTCGACTGTTCAAATTTAAGAAGTTGTATTTTAAAATAGCAAACATTTTTGCAGCAAAAAAAAAAAACAAGAAATTGTGTTTTAAATTTATTTTATAAATTTCAGGATAATCTACAGAACTTGGCATCTATTTACATTTCAATTATTTTGTCGACAATATCGACAATTACGCCTATTCTTAATATTGAACTTGGCTTCTATTTTTACATTTATGTTTTTTTATGGGATATCATTAATTTTGATAAAGAAATTATTATTATTATTCATTCAAATTCAAATTCAAATAGTTTATTCTTCAAAATAGGCCTACAAAGTAAGCACTTTTTGAAAGTCAAGTTATCAAGTCCATCTATGCCCGAACTTTACAACTACCAGCACTCTGGACCTATATGGCTGAGGGGAAGAAGTAGTACAAAACCCTTACTGCAGCACACCGAGCATACAAATACGTTATGTTGTTTTCATCTCTTTTTTTACAAGTATGTCAAAATCAGTATACAATATCATGTTCATTTCCTGTGCTGTGCTGGACTCGCATTGCTCCGTAATATATGTTTATCATTACGATAGTCGTCTATTTTATAATAAACTTTGTCGAGCAGAAATTGCTTCACAGCAATTTTAAATTAATTTTCAGACAGGTCACAAGTGTCTCGATTAGAATTTTATTATAAAAACGCACAAAAATCCTTACAAAAGATTTATGAGTTTTTGAAATCCGGAAATGTGTAGAGCTAATTTCTGTTTATTCCTAAGACTAAGCAAATTGTTCCTCACATGCATAATATCGGCCGACAGAGCACCGTCGTGATTTGTATCCACAATCTGTATTCAAATGTGATCTGTAAAATTAATTTATATTCCTGCGTTTACGCTGTACCGTTTTCTTCTCTATACTATTTTCTACATTTTCTTGAACGTTAGAAATATTAGAGCGCATTTCCCATTCATTATCTGCAACTTTTTTACACGTGTTCTGTTTATGCTTAAATTGTCTAAGTCGGGGCGATATAACGTTCGCAAGCGGTTGTATTCTACTGTAGAACTTTCTTGTGACTTAATCTGACTAGAATCTCGATCGATAGATGCACCACGTTTAGTTTTTTAACTCTGGAGCGTGCAACGTAAGCCTGCCGTCTGCAATATATTGCCTATGTTTAGAATAACGCTGTCAAGAATAAGGCCTTGTGATTTGTGGATAGTAATAGCATATTCTAAGCAAATAGAGAAAAGTTTTTTTTTTTTTTTAATTGGGCTCGTCAACCGAGGAACTTCACCCAGAAACAATTAAAGAAAAACGAAAGTTATATAGTGAGGCGATCAGCTATCCCTAATAAGAAGGAAACAATGGAGGGGATAATAAGTACAGATGGAAAAAACAGGATATAACGAGCACAAAAAGAAGTAGGAAGCCCCAGCCCAAGCAAGTGGGAATATAGAGCTGAGCGCTCCACCGAAAGAGCAGAGCACTCAAAGAACACGTGATCAGCGTCACAAACAACCGCATCATTTGAATGGAGAGGATAACATGGGAAAGAGGTCAACGAGAGGCGAAAGCGTGATGAAGATAGCAAGGAATGGTTAAAGCGCAAACGCACAATGGAGACAACAACAGAACAAGGAAGTGAAGGAAACAGAAGGAACCAATGATTTGAAGGAAGATTAGGCTGAACGGACAGATAAAAAGAGCGACAATTAGAAAAGGAGGAAGGTAACACATTCAACCAAAATCTGAGATGGAAATATTTACACAAAGGCAAGAGATTAGAGGATGGGATTTTTTTGAAAAAGAATGTAGAAGAAGCAGCAATCAGAGCCAAAGAATTGGCCATCTCATTACCTGAGATGCCAGAATGACCAGGAACCCACAGCAAGTCAATATGGATCCCATGGAGAGAAGAGAGAGCCCGAATGAGAGAACGTAGGCGGAGAATAGTAAAATCACAGGAATGATTAGGAAGATTAGAAGAGATGGCTTGAAGAGCACTCATGGAGTCGGATATGATCAGAAACTGGGAAGAAAGACGATTGAAGAAGATAAAAATAGTGGAGCGTAAAATAGCCATTAGCTCGGCTGTAAATATAGAACAGAAAGACGGAAGGCAGAAGGATTCAGAGAAGTTATAATCTGGAAGAATAAGAGAAGCACCATCCCTATCAGGCCCCTTAGAACCATCAGTGAAAATGGTAACATGAGAAGGGAAGAAAGAATTGACAATACTGTGGAATTCCTGTTTAATTACAGCCGGAGCGAGAGATTTTGCAAGTGTAGGCGAAATAAATACTCCTGGGGAGGATGGCAGAGATCGCTGAAGTTAAAGGAGAAATAAGGCAGACTATTAAAGGAAATTGTATACGGCCAAATTGAACCAAGACGGAGAGAAATAAGGGGCAGGATAGGAATTTTCGTAGGCACAAAGCGCCAATTCCGAGAAATTGAAAGGTAGGAAAAAATGAGAGAAGAACATGCGGGAGAAAGACGTTTAGCAAGGAAGCGATAGCCCAAATAAGATATGCGAATAGACAGGGGAGGAACATTCGATTCAGCAAGCAGTGCTGGTATAGGAGAGGATTTAAGAGCACCGAGACAGAGTCTAAGGCAAGAATTTTGGATCACATAAAGTTTAGAGAGACGGGATTTGGAAGGGCAGGCATCAATGAACGAACAGTAATCAAGCTTGGAGCGGACGATGGATTTATATAGAAGAATAAGAATGAAAGGGTCATCACCCCATTTAGTCGGAGACAAGGGCTTCAGCAGGTTCAACCGTTTGGTAGAGGAGGAGGAAAGATATTTAATATATTCGGAGAAAGTCAGACCACTATCGAGCAATATACCGAGATAACGAAAGCATTTAACACGAGCAAGAGCTGTGCTATTTAAGGATAAATTAACAGAAGAAGGGTTATAAGGGCGAAGGGTAAATACAACGCAGGAGGACTTAGAAGGAGAAATCGAAAGGTTAATTGAGGCAAGAGCACTTTCAAGAAAATTGAGGGACGAATTGAGAGCATCATTAGCTGCGTCAATATCGTGGGAAGAGGAAAAAAGCAAAATATCATCGGAAAAGAATAAAGAGTGAGAATTTAAAGGAATCGAAGCGATACTAGCAGTATAAATGTTAAAAAGAGTAGGACTTTTGATATAATCCGCGAGGTCCGTTCACCTTCTCGTCTTAGTTGAAGTATACTACGACCTTTTCTCTTATATGATGCCTTGACATTGTCTTTCTATGGAAACACATCGCCTAACAATAATTACTTTGCAACCTTTTATTGAAGATATCTTCATAACATCTCTGCCGACTGAAAACCGTAAATACTTTTTCTCGAATGCCGAAGAAACCTCCAACTTCGAATTTTTATGCGATTTTACTTTATGTACCCGAAATAATGCAATTTAAGAAGTCCGCATATATTTTCATTTCGTACAATATACCGTATGCACACTATTTACAATTAATTTTACATTATTTACAATTTCAATTATTTATAATGACTTTAACATAGAACATCATCTCTTCCATAAAAGCCACATTCTAACGATGGCTTTAACTCTTGCGTAAATCTTCTAAATTTGTTCATTTTTGTTCTCATTTGACTTTATTTTGTTGTTTCTTAATTTCGGATTCCGTTTTTCTTGATGCGAAATGCCCACTTTCTTTTTCACACATCTCGTCTGCTTGTCCACCGTTGTTAATTTACTATTTGGATCTTTCTTAGATCGCCTTTTCTTTAATTTACGAACACTACCCTCTCTTTACCGCGGAAAGACTTTATCATATTTATGAATTTCATCGTTTATTTTTCTTAAACTTCGTTGACTAGGTTTTTCTTTTCGCACCGCATTTTCTACTCTCTTTTCATATCATTCCGAAGTATATATCGGTCTTCATTTTGTGAAATTTCATGTGTTTATGTTAAATAGATTTTGAGTTATTAAGAGGTTAAAAGTGTACTCAAATGTTAAAGTGCGCTAGCTGTTAATAAAAAACAATTACTTGGAAAATATTTCAAATCATAAGACTTCACTGTTTTCTGATTTTATACTTTGTATATACACAATTACCCAACTGGACGCCAAATTTCAACTTTCTATGTCACCTGGAAGCGGGTTAGGTTTTTGATCTACGGGGGGGTCTCAATCGACGCGTCCGGAGTGCGGGTTTAGCAGTTACGATGGATCGTTAGACCGGAGCGCACCGTACTTTTGCTATCGAGGCTTATTTTGAGAATGGTGATTTGTACGCAGTTGCCCTTCGAAAATTTTGTTCGTGCTACAATATTCGCCGACCCAGAGGTACCCTAAGTGTTAGCTTTTTGAAACAATGGAGAAAGAAGTTTCTTGAAACAGGTTCTGCTATTAATCAACTCATCCCTGGTACCACGCCTACTGTATCAACATAAAGAAAATGTTCGTCGAGTTAGTGATTCGGCCCTTTCAAATCCGCAATGTTCTTTACAAAAGTACTCGGCTGTTTTGGGTACCTCTAAGTCAACAGTTCATGTTTTTATGAGCAAAAAATATGCTTTTTCATTCCTACAAAATCCAATTGGTGCAAGCTTTAAAAGAAAGTAATTACGTTTTACGGAAATCTTGTGCTGAAACGTTGTTGGAAATTTTTCCTACGCAGCACAGACTCAATAACGTTGTTTTCAGTGATGAGGCCTATTTTCACCTAGAAGGTTACGTAAACAAGCAAAACTGCAGATATTGGCCATCAGTAAACCTCAAGAGAGAAGCATCAGCGACAGTAGTGCGAACATAATTTTCTGACGACAACTGCGTATGAATCACGTCTAGCTCCTCGCAGCCTGCTTCCTAATTCCTCTCCTAATTACTCCTCTCTTAATATCACTAATCTTTCCGCCGCAATCATGGAACTCCTCGCTTCTCATAACATAGTCGCCTCCTCTTCTTTCCTTGACAATCTTTCTTCTTTCTTATCCAATTACGTCCATTCGTCGTAAGGCATATTTTTGCCTTCTCCTTGTCTTTATCTCCCTTTCCCCTTTTCCCCCTGTTAGCCAAGGATAACGCCTTACTTATCAGGAACACTAGACACGCCTCTGTGCTCATGTCGTTTAATTTTTTCACATGGAGGTATAATTATCACTTTAGGGGAGGATACCTACAAACTGGTCGTCAACCATGTTCGTGCAGGTACTCCTCCCTGCGCTTTGGATTATACCAAATTGATGCGAATAGAAAAGGTCCAGCAAATTGGCCCGCATATTGTGGCGGGCAGGAATTCTTCCGTTTTCAGCTTCCTTGTTCTTCCTTTCTCCTCCTCAAATTGAAAGTGTACCTATGTGCTCGCTTCTTATTTACTAACCATTTTTTCTTCTTTTATAGCTACTTCTGTTATTTCATCCTCGTCTCTCCCCTCATTTTCTATCCTATTCTAATTTTCTTGTATTCTAGATAGCATGTCGCGTGCTCATGCTTTGAACATCCTGCAGTGGAACTGCCGTAGTTAACAGGGTAACAAATTAAGTTTAGAGGGTTTATTAGACCTCTATAATATCCATGTGGTGTTGTTATCCGAAACTTGGCTCAAATCCTCCTCGTCTCTACATTTCAAAGGCTATTCTTTAGTTCGGTCAGATCGTGTGGATGGTTACGGTGGCGTCGCCATTCTCATTAGATACGATCTATCCTACCTATCGCACGATATCCCACGTCTTCCTCCTCCCTATCCTAATCTTCCTAACATGGTTCACATTTCTCTTTTCAATCTACTTCCGAATCCTTTACATATTGCTTGCGTTTATAACCCTCCTAACTCCAGCCTCTCTAATCTTCCTCTTATCTCATTTCTTTCATCGTTGCCTGGTCCCTTCATCATTGGAGGCGACTGGAATGCCACTCTCCCCTTTGGGGCTGCGCTGGGAATAATCCTAATGATTCAATTCTTGAAAATCTTATCTTGGATCATGATCTTTTTCTACTTAATGATCGGTCTCCTACCCTCTTCAAGCAACCTTCTTCCTCTAGTTCAGTTAATCTTTCCTTTTCCTCTCCCAATCTTGGTCTCTTATTCTCCTGGAGGACTCTCGGCGGCACTTTTGGCAGCGATCATGTCCCCATTCTGCTCACTCTTAATGACGTGCTCCATCCCAAGTCTTTCAAGCCCCTTCAATCTCCCCGGCTTCTTTCTAAAACTGATTGAGCTAAATTTCGTTCCTTGCTGGATTCCTCCTCCCTTCTTTTTCTGATGTTCCCAATCTATTCTTCCATTACGATTTGTTCACTCGAACGCTAAATTCTGCTCTCTCCGCATCGTCCCCTCCTATTACTAGCACGCGCAGTCGCTTTTCTCCGTATGCCTCCTCACTCTGGTGGAACGAAGAGTGTAAAGCAGAGTTCCAAAAATCTATTGTTAATAAATCCACCTTGTCTCTCCTGCTGCGCTGCTTTTCCTTCTCCATATATTTAATTCTTTTCTCTTCTCTGGTTCTACTCCAAAATCCTGGAATGACTTTTTTGTCGTTCCTATTCCTAAAAGAAATCAGTGAAATTCCGTCCCATTTCCGTGGCTACCTGTCTGCGTAAACTTTTTGAAGGTTTGATTAACAATCGTCTCGTGTGGTGGCTGGAGCACAATAATCTAGTCCCTCTTAATATGTTTGGTTTTCGCTCTGGGCTTGGGCCAGGTGATTGCATTAGTTATTTCCTTTCAGATGTCTATAAATCTTTCCTAACTAAAAAATTCACCATTGCCTCCTTTGTGGACGTCTCTTCTGCCTTTGATAATGTGCATCTTCCCTCTTTGGGTTCCAAACTATTTTCTCTTAACATCTCTCCCGTCGTCGTTATTCTCATACTCAATCTATTCCAGAACAGAACTCTCTTTATTTCTTCTCCCTCCCTTTCCTCCTCCAGATGGGTTTATCGTGGGCTCCCAAAGGGTTCCTGTCTGAGTCCCACACTTTTTAATATCTACTCTTTTGGTATCACTTCTCTTCCTATTTATTCTTCCTCCTTCCTCTTCGCTGACGACATTTTGGTCTATTCCACCAGTGACAATCTGTCCGCCGCTATTGATGAGTTGAATAATTCCCTGTCTATTCTTAATAATTCCCTTTCTCGTCTTCACCTCTCTCTTTCTCCTACTAAGTCGTCTTGTATCATTTTTTCTCTCCGCCCGTTTAACCGAGCTGTAACTCGCATCACTGTATCTGGTATTCATATCCCCGTTGTCAGTTCCATATGCTATCTTAGCCTTTTTTTAAATAGCCACCCCACATTCCACGAGCACATTAATTTTCTCTATAAATTCTGTCTTAAAAGACTTAATTTCCTTAAATCTCTCTCTCCCCACAGATGGGGAGGCGATCCGTTTATCCTTCTAATTCTTTTCAAAGCCATCATCCGATCCAAGCTCGACTAATGTTCCTTTATCTACGGTAATATCTCCAAGTCTCTCCTCTCTCAACCTGACGCGATCCAGAACTCTTGTCTCCGTTTGTGCATTGGAGCCTTGAAATCCTCCCCCATTCCCGCAGCTCTATCAGAATCGGTTACCCAACCACTGTTTATTCGCCGTTCTCAGCTGGGTATTGCTTCTTAATTAAACTGCTTCCCATCTCCTCGTCCAAACTTATTTCCTCCTATCTACATGTCAAGAACTGCTGGCATTTTTCTCCTCATAAGATCCCAATCCTGTCGCTCATTGCTACTCGTCTTTCTAATTTTTCTCCTGTTGTCCTTTCTTACAACATTCTCACGTACTTCTTTCATGACTTCAATAGCCTATGGCAGCCTATCAAATTTTCCTCTCTCCCACTTCGAAACAATTCCTCCTCCCACGGTGTAGTCAACAATGAATTTCTTCGTTTGTTGAATTCCTCTTTTCCTGCTCATGTATTGATCTTTACTGATGGTTCCAAGAGCGTGGACAGCGTGGGTGGTGCGTTTACTGCTCTGTCGCTTCGACATTCTGAGTCCTTCCGGCTTCCTTCCTTCTGCTCTATTTTTTCTACCGAGTCGATCGCCATCCTTCAGGCTATCTCTTATATTTCCTCTTTAAGCGATCTTTCCCAATTCCTCATTATTTCGGACTCTAAGGGCGTTCTTCAAGCCCTAACCTCTCCTCCTTCACATTCCTCTGATAATATTATTCTCTCAATTCGTTTTCTTACCTCCACTCTGCAGTCATCCAGTTCAATTCTCATTGATTTTTTATGTGTCCCCAGTCATTCCGGAATTGATGGCAATGATGCAGCCGATTCTTTGGCTCGTTCTGCTAGTCGCCTTGATTCATTCCTTAACCATTTTCCTTCTTCAGATATCCTTTCCTTATCCACCTCCAATCACGCCAGACTTTGACGGGATATTTATCCCTCCCTATTTTCTAATCGTCATTCTCATTACCGTTTCATTCAGCCAATTCCTGGTTCCCTGTCTTGGTTCCATTCTCTATTCCTTTCAGTGGTCGCTCTTCTATTGTCTCCCTAATTCGTCTCCGGATCAATCATTCTCTCCTCTCCTCCTCTCGCTTTCGATTTGCTCTATCGCCTTCGCCTGATTGTTCTCTTCACGATTGTGATCCTCCTCGTACATGTGATGCCAATCACATTTTCTTTGAGTGTCCTGCTCTTCGTAACGAACGCTCCCTTTTATACAGTCAGTTCCTGTCATTAGGTCTCCCTACTCCCTATAACTCTTCCTTTATCCTCTCCTTTCCTTCATCTTCTGTGGTGTCCGCACTGCTGTCCTTTGTTGCGTCCATTTCGGACCGCTTAGTTATTTAATTGCTTAGCTTAATTTTCATGTTGTCGGGTCAATGCCGCTGGCGCACCCACAAAAAAAAAAAAAAAAAAAAAAATTAAACACCTCTTAAAATAAGCTTTGATAGCCAAAGCACGGTGCGCTCCAGTCAAACACTTCCTCGTAAATTTTAAACCCGACCCCTCCCCACTTTCTCGCGTAAACTATTGCCGCATTATTCAAATTTGAAATTTGAATTTTCCCACTGGACACCCAATATATACAACACGGCAGCTGCGTCGTCACCAATTCCATTTTCTCGGCATGAACTTGGTTTAGCAGGCTGCAGCGTGTCTAGATTCGTCAAATGTTATTTTCATTTCAGGTATCTCAGAAAATTGAAGAAACATACACAAAACTTTATGAAATTTACTCACACATGTAATAACCTTATGTAACAGAAATAAACTTAAAAGGAATACCAAAGTAGTAAATTACGATTGCAGACATAATTCATAGACTTCATTAATAGTTAGCTGGAACCGAACCGAAGAAATGCACAGTAGCAATCATATATAGTTTAAGATTTATCAAGTGATTACGGTAAGACTTTTTAACTGATAATAAGAGCATGTTTCTAAAATACTGAAAAGAATTCAAAATTTGAGGTAAATTTAATTTACCGGGTACAATGATTCTCCGCAATAAATACAATCCTATAACCATAATTAATCTAATATTTCCATAGTTAATTTTTTTTTCTTAGAAAAATTTATATTTGTTATATTCAATACTATTTATTAAAATTAGTAGCGAATATAAATAGATTTTTAGTCTACAGATGTGAGTATGATTACTTTTTTGTATATGCCATATTAAAGTTGTAAAAAATTCAATCTAATAGATACAATTTTTCGCCGAATATCAAATTATAAAAAATATATTAGTCGAAAAAATAGAAATGCTATAAACTTGTATGTATGATTTTTTTTTTTTTTTTTTTTTTTTTTAATTGGGCTCGTCTACCGAGGACCTTCATCCAGAAACAATTAAAGGAAAACGAAAGTTATGTAGTGAGGCGAGATCAGCTATCACTAATAAGAAGGAAACAATGGAGGGGATAATAAGTACAGATGGAAAAAACAGGATATAACGAGCATAAAAAGAAGTAGGAAACCCCAGCCCAAGCAAGTGGGAATATAGAGCTGAGCGCTCCACCGAAAGAGCAGAGCACACAAAGAACACGCGATCGGTGTCACAAACAACCGCATAATTTGAATGAAGAGGATAACATGGGGAATAGGTCAACGAGAGGCGAAAGCGTGATGAAGATAGCAAGGAATGGTTAAAGCGCAAACGCACAATGGAGACAACAACAGAACGAGGAAGTGAAGGAAACAGAAGGAACCAAGGATTTGAAGGAAGATTAGCTGAACGGACAGATAAAAAGAGCGACAATTAGAAAAGGAGGAAGGTAACACATTCGACCAAAATCTGAGATGGAAATATTTACACAAAGGCAAGAGATTAGAGGATGGGATTTTTTTGAAGAAGAATGTAGAAGAAGCAGCAATCAGAGCCAAAGAATTGGCCATCTCATTACCTGAGATGCCAGAATGACCAGGAACCCACAGCAAGTCAATATGGATCCCATGGAGAGAAGAGAGAGTCCGAATGAGAGAACGTAGGCGGAGAATAGTAAAATCACAGGAATGATTAGGAAGATTAGAAGAGATGGCTTGAAGCACTCATGGAGTCGGATATGATCAGAAACTGGGAAGAAAGACGATTGGAGAAGATAAAAATAGTGGAGCGTAAAATAGCCATTAGCTCGGCTGTAAATATAGAACAGAAAGACGGAAGGCAGAAGGATTCAGAGAAGTTATAATCTGGAAGAATAAGAGAAGCACCATCCCTATCAGGCCCCTTAGAACCATCAGTGAAAATGGTAACATGAGAAGGGAAGAAAGAATTGACAATACTGTGGAATTCCTGTTTAATTACAGCTGGAGCGAGAGATTTTGCAAGTGTAGGCGAAATAAATACTCCTGGGGAGGACGGCAGAGATCGCTGAAGTTAAAGGAGAAATAAGGCAGACTATTAAAGGAAATTGTATACGGCCAAATTGAACCAAGACGGAGAGAAATAAGGGGCAGGATAGGAATTTTCGTAGGCACAAAGCGCCAATTCCGAGAAATTGAAAGGTAGGAAAAAATGAGAGAAGAACATGCGGGAGAAAGACGTTTAGCAAGGAAGCGATAGCCCAAATAAGATATGCGAATAGACAGGGGAGGAACATTCGATTCAGCAAGCAGTGCTGGTATAGGAGAGGATTTAAGAGCACCGAGACAGAGTCTAAGGCAAGAATTTTGGATCACATAAAGTTTAGAGAGACGGGATTTGGAAGGGCAGGCATCAATGAACGAACAGTAATCAAGCTTGGAGCGGACGATGGATTTATATAGAAGAATAAGAATGAAAGGGTCATCACCCCATTTAGTCGGAGACAAGGGCTTCAGCAGGTTCAACCGTTTGGTAGAGGAGGAGGAAAGATATTTAATATATTCGGAGAAAGTCAGACCACTATCGAGCAATATACCGAGATAACGAAAGCATTTAACACGAGCAAGAGCTGTGCTATTTAAGGATAAATTAACAGAAGAAGGGTTATAAGGGCGAAGGGTAAATACAACGCAGGAGGACTTAGAAGGAGAAATCGAAAGGTTAATTGAGGCAAGAGCACTTTCAAGAAAATTGAGGGACGAATTGAGAGCATCATTAGCTGCGTCAATATCGTGGGAAGAGGAAAAAAGCAAAATATCATCGGAAAAGAATAAAGAGTGAGAATTTAAAGGAATCGAAGCGATACTAGCAGTATAAATGTTAAAAAGAGTAGGACTGAGGGAGGAACCTTGAGGAAGACCGCAGAAAACCTTTCTAGAAGTGTCAAATAATGGAGGAGAGGGATGGATAGAATGATTGGACATGAGCTTAATAACAAGGGAAGTGAAATTGTCTGGAATGTTAGTAGCTGTCATTTTATCTCTTAAATTTGGGAGATGAACATTGTCGAAGACACAGGAATCATCGACGAAGGAAGCCAGAGTATAATGTTTTTGGATAAAGGACTTATATATATGAGACACAAAAAGACTGATACAATCAGGAGGGCCGATACCAGGCCGAAAGCCGAACATATTGTTAGGAATATCTGTCCGTTCAGCCTAATCTTCCTTCAAATCCTTGGTTCCTTCTGTTTCCTTCACTTCCTCGTTCTGTTGTTGTCTCCTTTGTGCGTTTGCGCTTTAACCATTCCTTGCTATCTTCATCACGCTTTCGCCTCTCGTTGACCTCTTTCCCATGTTATCCTCTCCATTCAAATGATGCGGTTGTTTGTGACACCGATCACGTGTTCTTTGTGTGCTCTGCTCTTTCGGTGGAGCGCTCAGCTCTATATTCCCACTTGCTTGGGCTGGGGCTTCCTACTCCTTTTTATGCTCGTTATATCCTGTTTTTTCCATCTGTACTTATTATCCCCTCCATTGTTTCCTTCTTATTAGTGATAGCTGATCTCGCCTCACTACATAACTTTCGTTTTCCTTTAATTGTTTCTGGATGAAGGTCCTCGGTTGACGATCCCAATTAAAAAAAAAAAAAAAAAAAAAAAAATCATACATACAAGTTTATAGCATTTCTATTTTTTCGACTAATATATTTTTTATAATTTGATATTCGGCGAAAAATTGTATCTATTAGATTGAATTTTTTACAACTTTAATATGGCATATACAAAAAAGTAATCATACTCACATCTGTAGACTAAAAATCTATTTATATACGCTACTAATTTTAATAAATAGTATTGAATATAACAAATATAAATTTTTCTAAGAAAAAAAAATTAACTATGGGAATATTAGATTAATTATGGTTATAGGATTGTATTTATTGCGGAGAATCATTGTACCCGGTAAATTAAATTTACCTCAAATTTTGAATTCTTTTCAGTATTTTAGAAACATGCTCTTATTATCAGTTAAAAAGTCTTACCGTAATCACTTGATAAATCTTAAACTATATATGATTGCTACTGTGCATTTCTTCGGTATGGTTACAGGGTGCTCCTACCACCAGACAAGACGCTTGTTTAGCATACCCTCAAACAATTTTCTGGTGCAGGATGCCAAGGAGATGGGGCGTAAGGAAGAACTTTTCTTAGGAATAGGGACAATGATGAAAGAATTCCAAGAGGGGGGTATTGAATTCCTGGAAAGGAAAGAATTGAAAAGACTGAGAAGAAAGTTAAGGGATAGTTCAGATAGATTTTTAAGAGCAAGATAATGTATACCATCAGGGCCTGGAGTAGGGCTGGGAGATTTGGATAAAACAGATAATAAATATTTATCAAATATACTTAATTGATTAGCTCGATACAGAAATGCAGTTTACTCCGACCGAAATTTTAATGAAGGAGTATTAAACAGGAATTTTTGTTATTTAGGGGTGGTAAATGTTAATGAGGTGATAACTTAGCCACCCCCTTGATACAATTCCAGCAATATTGACTTGAGTTCAATTTCTAAACATGTTCAGAATTAAAGATAGTATGAATATTAGATATACACGGATCAAATTTTAATCCCTTACATACTGATATTATTATTATTATTCTGCTCGTTTACGGGTATAAGTTTTATCTGTAAGGATAAAGTAACGGCGCATTTAAGTAGCACAGAAACCGGAGCAAAACTTAGCTTCCATATTGCCAACCAACGTGAGAAAGGTTATCAGTGGCGAGGCGAAGCCACGACGACTGGCCTTACTCACGTTGATATTAATGTTCGCCGGCTATATATATATTCGTGCGACGCTAACCCACACGCACGACTACATTTAGAACTGATTGTAGACCCTTGTTTTGTCGATATACAAATGCAGGCCAGATGTGACTCAATTGCTGTATGCTAAACTAGCACCGCATATTTTGTCGTCGCACGGTATCGAACCTGAGACCTCCGGATCGGAAGTAAAGCGCTCTAGCCACTATGCCAAACGCGACGATATATATTACATTATACAGTACTGGGATTATTTGAATACATAGTATAAAAATTTAAAATCAATACTACTGCAATGTGTAATATTGTATTTCTATTTAATTAAAGCCATTATAAGAAAAATATGGATCAATCACATATCTTTCAATGTTTCAATAAGTTTAAAAATAGCATCGCTACGTAAGCTAAGACCTGCATAACCCAGAAAATTTAATATTTATTTGTAATTAACTGCAATAATATTAGTTTAAATATACAGTATTATCCTGCCAACTACGTAACATTTACTTTCTCTGAATTTCATATTAATAGAAGATTTTCCAATTCAAGGAAAAGAACAAGCAATTTTATTGTCCTATATATCTAAATCACTTCTAATTTCGCTCGATCGTGTCGACGATGTGTAATGGCATTTTCTAGGATGATAGTTAATTTATAATTAAATTATATGGCACCACCTATTTCAAATATAATAGAATTATTATCAATCGTTTAAGTAGTCACACAAAATGCCCCTCAAATTTAATTTCTCTGTGAAACAGTTTCACTGAATGAATAGAAATATTATGGTCTTAATATGGCCAAATTTTTTTTCCAATATAGTGGAAGTTCACTTGTGCCGAAATTATGAACAGCTAATTTTTAAAATCTATTAATATATACCATCAGAATACTAAAATTAAGTCTGAACGGTTCATGCAATGCATGCGCACAATGTTCTCAACATTTATTTGATCTAAAATCGTGGGTATGTCACAAGCGCAAGACAAGAGTTTGCATTATGTGAATGAGTTATATAAAACGTCGGATCTCTTAGCATGCGGGTTAAATTTTTTGTAATGGTAATACTGTAATACACCATATGTAGTATTATTTCCATTTAGGCCTGTTGAGATGAAATTGTGACTTATCATGTAGCTTTCAATATTTCATTTTGTTTAGAAGGCGTCAAGTTATGTAAATGAAGTTCATCAAACATAGAATATACTACTACATGTAGAAATCGATTCCAAATATGACATCCGCTGGAATATAGTGAGTTATTGCTGCATTTTGTGATTGTAAAACATAAGGTTACTAATAGCTAAATCTATTGATTCCATGAAATTGTAACTTACCACCTATGAATTTCATAAAAATAAAATTATATAAATTAGTAATCAAGAATAAATTCATTATGCCTTAATAAGCATCATTTTCTTATGCTGCTACAACAGTCGCGGAGCTGAGCGACAAAAAAATGCAACAGTTTGGATAGGCTGGTATTTTGATACAATTTAGTATTATTTTTACAACTTTGAAGACGCTTCTGCACTGAACCCTGACGAAACTGACTGACTGACGGCAAGCATTAGGTCATAATAATAAAAGCATGCGTCTGAAATACTGAATTAAAATTAAATTTTATAAGTCGATAATGCGAAAATACATATGAACGTTATAGATCTAATATTTCCACAGCCAATTTTTCTTTTTCGCCAGGAAATTTGATGTGGTAAATAAATGACTGCTTATTAAAATTCGTGGTATATATAAATAGTGTTTTAGCCCATAAACGTTTAAATACCAAATGATAAAAAATACATATGTTGAAAAAATAAAAATGTTATGAACTTGCATGTATTGAAAGCACTTTATTGAAAATCTAGTAACATAAATGCAGTTTATTTGATTAAAATTGTGAAGAAGGGTTATTAAACACTAATCGATATTATATAGGAATGGTCAAAGTGAATGAGGTGATAAATTAACTATCCTCTTGATTGAATTCTAGCGATATTGTTTTGATTTCAGTTTCTATAATTTTACAGAATTGAAGATAACATAGATATTAGATACGCAATGAATCATGTGTAAATTTTAATCCCTGATATGATATTACGTTATAGAGTACAAGGCTAATACATAGTTTAAATATTTATAATCAGCAATATTGCAATGTGAAATATAGTATTTCCATTTAATTAAAGTCATTTAAAGAATATAATGGATCAGTCACATATCTTTCAATATTTCAAGAAGTTTAAAAATTGCATGGCTATGTAAGCTACGACCCACAAAATCCAGAAAATTTAATATTTGTATGCATTTAATTGCAATAATATCAGTTTGAATATACTAGATTATTTGCCCACCTACGTTATAATTACCTTCTCTGAATTTCATTTTAATGGAAGATATTCAAATTTAAGAAGAAGGCCGAATGTATAATATATCAACACATTCCATCTTTTAAGAAATTTTTTATAAAAAATCTACTGCTGTCAGATCATAACATAGTTCTAATGAGAATGGTGTAATGAAGTGTTTCCGATTATATTGTGCTCCAGCTGATCAAATCATATATTAAGGGATAATTATAAGTTAATAAAGTCATATTCAATTGCATCAGCATGATTTATTGTCGTATAAATCTAACACAATTTTGAGTTCGTTTGATCTTGTCGGCAAGCAATAATGACATTTCCTGGGATACTAATTAAATTAAAATTAAATTTTGACCATTACCTATTTCAATTACAATAGAATTATTACCAAACAATTATGTAGTCACACCTAATGCTCCTCAAATTTAATATTTCTATGGAACAGTTTCACTGAATGAACAGAAATATAGTTTAAGTATGACCTAAACATGTTTTGAAAGGATCAGTAATATAGCAACAGTTCACTTGTGCTGAAATTATGAACAGCTAACATTAATGAAATTTGTGATTGTAAAACACAGAGTTACTAACAGCTAAGTGTACTAATTCCATAAAATTATACCTACCATCTGTGCATTTCACAAAAATAAAATTACAAAAATTAGTAATCAAGAATAAATTTGCTATGCATTAATAAATAGCGATTGCATATTCCGTATTAATATATAATTTGCAACAATTAAATTAAAAGAATGTTGCACTTCAAGTATGTTTCAAATTGTTAATAATTATAACTTGAACCAGTGAAACAAAGTACTACCAAATTACTAATACATGAATATGTTAGGATTCTTGTAATGGACAGACCGGTGTTGCATTGGATGTATATTTGCGAGCTGTAGGATACTACAAATTTATGGATTTTTCCAAGTGTATCCTAATGCTTCTCATATATTAATTTTTCTAAGCGCTGTTATCTAAGCCAAAGGTTCCCGATTACTTGTAAGTCACACTAATCAAAAATACAACGCAGTAACTCAGAAACTAGTCACATAAAACTGCTGTGATATTGTTCTAGATGTAGGATAATATTTACTCCATGAACATAGAGATAGATATGAAGGACTTAAATTTTATTATTTCAAATCTAGTTGTGCACAGATGTATGATTATATCTG
Source organism: Icerya purchasi (assembly GCA_039619475.1). NCBI lineage: Eukaryota > Metazoa > Arthropoda > Insecta > Hemiptera > Monophlebidae > Icerya > Icerya purchasi. Next base: position 361,841,281 of record CM077116.1, read on the forward strand.
CGGATTAAGGAAGAGAATGCAGTTGAATACACGTTTGATTCAAGAAACCTTTTGCGATTAATATCTATTAGTCAGATGTAATTTTAATTCCTGGTCACTTAGAGAATTGTAGATAATTGAAGTCACATATAAAATCCTATAAGCAATTTACCCTTACACGGAATAATCTTATTTAACAAAAATTGAATTCTTATGTTATCGTTGATGGTGGGATCATAAGTTTCTTTGTTGTATTATTCATGAAACTGGGTAATATCATTCTTTATCTACCGCTATTATATAATTTTATCTTATAATATTTTGCCTAATTCATTCCTGATAAAATACGAGTTTGCTTTGTATGCTGATCCAAGCGTGTGTGGGGATTGTGAGTGTGCGTTGTGTGCAACTGGGCCTTGCAATGTGCAACCATTCACGCAGCGGTGTTTTTCCGCTGCGATCAGGTGAACTGAAGGCGATCTTAACACTATGATGAGCCCGCCGATTTTACAGCAGAGCTGTTTAGGTAAATCTTTCAACTCTTCAAGTAAATCATCTATTAGCGGGACTAAGTCAGCTACCACTATCAACAGCTCCTCTGTGACAAACGGTGCTATTAAATACTCCACTAACTCAACAAACGCTGTTACCGCAAGTAAAGCTAACGTTGTTGACTCCAGTACAGTCTCTAATACTATTACATTTCAAAATAACTCGAATGTAAATAATACTGAACAGTTAAACTCCGTCTTATCTAGCCAATTAAATAATAATAACGTTTTTCATCCTATTGATCCGGCGAATTCTGTTCCTTCTAATCAATTAAAGGATAATATCGTTTCTCTGATACATATTTAGCGAAGTATAAGCGAACAGCAATGTAGTGTTTTTCGTCCTAAATGTGGAAGACAGAATAATACGTCAAGCAGTTCCGCGGGCACATCATTGTTTCTAAAATCAAAACGAAACATTTTCAAGTTCCTCAGGGTTGAAGACGATGTTTATGGCAGTGCGGAAAATGACTCTATGCAAATGGTTGTGAGCAATTCCAGCGGCGATATTAACGAAGGAAATGATAAAACAGCACAAATATTTATTCATAGCCGAATAATTAATAATGATAAGCCGCCTTCAATAATGATTAAATATGAAGCTGATTTTACAATATTTAGGACCCTCCTTCTAAGCAAACCCAACATTGATTTTACATTGAAATCCACATTGTCACGAGTAACGATTAACCTGATAAATCATTCGACCTACAGAACAATCGTTAATTCATTCAAAGATGGTAAACATTATTTTTACACATGCTCATTATTACAAGATAAAGTACACAGGGTTATATTAAAGAACCTGCACTGGACAACTGAAGTTTTTGATATAAAACAGGCCATAGAAGATAAAGGATCTGAGGTATTAGGAGTGGTTAATATCTTAAAACGTAAAGTTAAACGGCCTCTCCCAATGTTTTATATTGATTTGAAACCATCGAAAAATATTGAAAAGATCTTTGAAGTAAATAGAGTATCTCACGCAGTTATTACTTTTGAAGAACCGAGGAAGGATTTCAGTCTAAACTAATTTAAGCGCTGTCAATCATTTGGTCACACCGCCAACTACGGCAATTTTCCTATTCGATGTGTCAAGTGTGCAGGGAGACACGAAACAAACAAGTTCTCCAAAGATATTGAAGATCCTGCTAAATGTGCACTATGCGGGGTTAGTCATATCTGGAAAGTTATGGAGGATGTCATATCTACAAAGAACAAGCACAATTCTACAACAGAATAAATACGAAAAAACAACATCTAGTTAATTATGGTATAGTACAACCCATAGAGCGATTTCCATCTTCAAATACTTCTAGAGAAACATATGCAGACAAAGTTGGATTGCATTCCAACAAAATAAGGACAGTCGACTCGCCAGAAACCCACAATGAAAATACTAATAATATATCTAAGATGTTAACATCACTCTTATCAGAATTCAAGTCTCTGGTAAAACGATTAATTACTTTGCTTACGAAAGTTATCGATCGACTTCTGCCATAGATGCTAAATAGTACCAAAGTGGTCACTCAACACTCATTGGTGATAATGTTGTGGAATGTTAATGGAATAATACAGAAGAAAAATGAGCTGGAAGTATTCCTAAATCAGAATGTTATAGATGTAGCATTGGCATCTGAATCGCACTTAACTGGAACAAATAGGATAAGAAAACCTGGATACAATATAGATAAAGCTAATCACCCAGATGGTGCCGCGCATGGTGGCACTATGATCTTGGTAAAAAGTTCATACGTTCAACATGAACAAATTTCCCAAAAATCGTGTACCTATCAAATAGCAGCAATTAAGTAATTTACAGGTAGCAATCCCCTAACAATTGCAGCCATCTACTAAAACCCTGGAGTCTATATACTGGAGGGAGAATTTACTATGATCACCAGGTAGTCACTTCCTTTGTAGAGGCGATTTCAATGCGAAAAATCAAGAGTGGAGCTTGAAAATAAACAATAAACCTGAGCGTATCTTACCTTATGTCATTCGCGCCAATTCTCTTTCCATACCCTCAACTATGACTCCTATCTACTGGACTGATCAACTTAACAGATTGCCCATCATGTACCGGTAATAGCTAATTTAGATATCAATCCGATCATTCAACATAGACAGGTTAGACTACATAATCGAACAACTGACTGGAATTATTTTGCATACACTGTAGAAAACAATATCGACTAGAATGTTAGACTGAAGTAACATATAAAATTCTATAAGCAATTTACTCTTACATAAGAAAATCTAGTGTTGCGGAAGGATATGGAAGAGATCAAAAAATCTGTGAACTTTATAGCAGCACAGTATGAGGACAGTCGAGCGACTAACGCGGGGATATTAAACGAGGTCAAACTCTTAAAGGAGCAAGTTACGTCACTCACCGAGAAGATCAGAAAGAAGGATGCACAAATTCAACAGTTAACCATGGCATTGTACAAATTAGAACAGTACGGAAGACGAGATAACGTGGAGATACATGGTGTAACCGAAACGGAGAACGAAAACCTCCCTCAAATAATATCAAAGATCGGAGACAAAATTAATGTTGTGATCACAGAAAACGATATTTTGGCGGCCCACCGATTATCCTCAAGAAACCCCAGATTACCAAAATCCATAATAGTAAGGACTACTAGGATAGTTGCATATCGGGTATTCGAAAATAAGCGGGGTACAATCATTTATGGCAAAGACGTAACGAATGCAGAAAACAGCACTAATAAGATTTTCATAAACGAAAATTTAACTAAATTTTACAGAAACCTTCTCTGGAACACGAAGCAGAGGGCCAGAACATTAAACTACCGATTTATATGGACTAGAAGAGGAAAAATTTATGTACGAAAAGGCGAACAAGAAAGAATTCTTCATATACGTATTGAAGAAGATTTAAATATACTATTATAATTACTGTTAGCCGGATAACAGTAAAACGATATACTTAAATAAATATAATTCGCAGCGGTAGTATTATTTGCGACTACGTTGATAAGCCGATAGCGTTATTGATAAGAATAAATGTGATAAAAATAGAGAAGAATGCTGGTGGTACATTTAGTACAATAAAAGATTTATGTGTGTGTAGAAATGAGTGTGTGCGAGCGAGCGTTTTATGTTTTACGTTTTCGACCGGACAGGGTTTGTGTTGCAGAGTCAGAGGTAGAGCTGACTTTTCGGAGGAGTAAGAAAGGGTGTAAGGTAGTACTTCTCGTGAATCGAGCTGTGTGTAACGTTAGTGTTGTTTGCTATGATGTCTACTGCTCGTGCTTTGTTGTATGAGGTAATTTCCAAATGATTGAATGAAGGATAGGAGGCTATGTTACGAATTCGTAGGAACGAGGGGAGGAGAATTAAGTCAGAAAGTAACGGAATAGGAAAGGTGAGGAAGTGTACACATTCTGCATGTGTAAAGGCTGGCCGGAAACGTACTCTTAGGTTAAGGGGATTCTACTGGTGATGGTAATTTGTTATAATCGTTGTTTCTTTCTTTTGTTGATAGCACTACCTCGGTTTCAGGTAATATGTATGTGTATAAGTGCGAATCTAATGTATATAGTTATAGATAATTACGCAAATCTCTATTGTATTAATAGCAACTTAAATAGGCGAGATCAGAGCACAACATGACATACTTAAAATGTAGATCACAAATTATATATTAATAGGCATTTGATAACTAAACAGTGAAGAAAACAATTAAAAAAACCGTATGACGTCATTAATACAATTCTGCCACAAAATTAGTTGTGGCACCTACGAGCGCATGACAGAATGGACAGCAGAGATTATAAAGACTTGGAACAGAGGAAGAGGAATATATAACGATATTTTTAACATAACGCACTTGAATATTAGAAGCCTGATACGAAACTGGGATGAACTCTTAGCACATATTCATAATCAACCGTTTACGGATATTGTGCTCACTGAGGTAAATTTAAGTGACGAGGAGTTAAAGCTGTATGAGATAGATGGATATGACAAATACGCCCTAGGGAAGCCAAAAAACTATAACGGCGGTATATTAATATTTGTCGCAAAAGAATGGAATTCAAAAATACTGTTTACTGAAAGTGATGCTTACGATAATATAGCGATAGAAATTAGCTTATTTAATAAATTAAAAATTACTCTATTAGCTATTTATTGGTCACCGAGTAAGAGAATCGGCGATTTTCTAAGAGGAATCGACGAGGTTATCAAAAGGTTAGGCCGGGAAACGGAATATATAATATGTGGCGACTTTAATATTAATCTTGAATTAAGGAATGCTGCAGCAGTGGATTTCTTAAACATTATAGTAAAACACAAGGGGATCAGATTAATCAAGGGAACTACATGGGAGGAAATAAGAGGAGATAGTCTTACCAAATCTTGTATTGATAATATTTTTATAAAATACACAGCTGATGAAGTGGTAGCTGGGATCATAAAGACAAAAATCTTAGACCACTATCCGGTTAACTGCGCGTTTAAGATTAATACGAACAAATGTATTGCAGACACATTAACAAACTATAGTTATTTAAACGAAATTGTGTTAAATGATGAAATAAAAAAATATGATTGGCAGAGCATGCATGAAAATTCAGGTACGGAGCAAATTTCAAAAAATATAGCAAACGCTTTCAAAAATTGCTACGAGAAATGTAGGTATACAAAACAAACAATTGAGAAAACGATAAATTTCCCTAGGAATGAATGGATGAATAGGAAAATATTAAACTACATTCATATAAGAGATTTGTATTATAAAAGGTGTAAAGGGAACCATTCAAATAGGCGATATAAAGAATTATACAAGAATTGCAGAAATCTAGTTAAATACGAAATAAGACAAGCAAAAGAAAAATATTACATACAGGAATTACAAAAAGCAGGCAATGACATGAAGAAAACCTGGAGAATAATAAATAAAATAGTCTGAAAAAAGAAAATAGATGAGGATATACTCAGGAATTTTACTAGTTATGACAATGCAGTTAACGCATTCCTAAATTATTACTTGTCCATTACACGGAAAGTGAAACACTTCTGTGATAATAAATTCTTGAATACTGAAATAGATGATGAAATCAATATATCCTTACAAGGATATGACGAAATAAGGGTGAAGGATATCAGGAGACACTCAAAACTACTAACCCCATTACTAACGAAAATGATTAACTACTCTTTGAAAGAAGGAATATTTCCCAGAGATTTAAAAATCAGTATGGTGCGACCAATTTACAAAAGTGGAGATAGAAAACAGTGTGAAAACTACAGACCGATCACATTAATTTCAGTCATAGCAAAAATAATAGAGCAGTACGTGAGAAAATATTTGAAAAATTACTTGGAGGGAAATAAGTTGATAAATAGTAATCAATTTGGTTTTAGAGAGGGAAAATCAACGATATTATTACTTAAAACACTAATATCAGATATAAATAAAGGATTAGCAGTGGGTAAACAATTTCTGTTAGTTTTTTTAGACCTCACTAAGGCTTTTGACCTAGTGGACCAAGAAACACTAATTGAGGACTTAAGAAAAATGGGTGTAAAAGGGAGGTATCTAAAATTGTTTTGGAGTTACATAAGAGGAAGAGAATTTTTAGTAAAGATCGGGAATAAACGCAGTAGAAAAGAAATAATGAATTATGGAGTTGGACAAGTGACAATATTGGCACCTATACTATTTTCGATATATACGAATTCGCTCTATCGATATGTAAAGAACTCTAAAGTGTATGTTTATGCAGATGATATCGCACTAGTTATTGAACACTCTGACATCGAAAGTGCTGAAAAAATATTACAAGAAGATCTCAATAATGTATGTAAATGGGCGCAAGACAAAAAATTATTAATTAATGCTAAAAAAACTAAAGTGATGCATATAAGAACGCCAAGCCGGTTTAGAACGTTCGTTCCTAAATTAATTTTACATAATACAAAGTGTTTACATAGTAAGGAAATACGTAGTTGTGAAAAGTTAGAAAATGTAAATGAATTTAAATATCTTGGGATAACATTAGACAAAGGTCTAACATGGAGAAACCATATAGACAACATTGCGGGTAAAGTGAGACAAGCTATTCCAGCACTATACAAATTAAAACAAGGTATGACATACAAAAGCCTAAGATTATATTTCGAAGCTATAATAATGTCAAGAATTAAATACGGAATCGGAATTTGGGGTGAGGCGAAAATTACAGAAATGAGGAAAATCAACAAACTACAAAAAAAATGTCTAAAACTGGTCTTACACAACGAGAACAAGACGGACGTGTTAGATAACATCACTTGGTGGAACAAAAATAACGAAATGTCAGCAAAAATGTTATATTATTACAGCAAATTACTCAGTTCTAAACTCGAAGATAGGCAGTTACCAACTAGAACAATAACGTACAGGACTAGAAATTGCGATAAACCTTGTTATATACGAACCAGGGGGATTAACAGTAAAATAGACAATGTAAAGGAAGAGGTATTAATTAAATTAATGGGGAACATACCAAAAGAAATTCGAAATGAAAAAAATCTAGAGAGATGGAGAAACAAGGTTAGAATTTGGTTGATAGCATGGTGTACAGAGCAATAGAAATATAAAAGTAATAATAATAATAATAATAAATGAATATTAAAAAAAAATTGTATCGTAATAATAGTAATAACCACGTATATATTGATAACATTGATATGAGACTCGCTACAATCTCCAGCTTTAAGCTGTTAATGAAAGAGTGTTAGTTTTATAAAAATTATATTGTATCATTGTATATATAAGTGAATATTTAAGACATTATAATAAGAAGTAACATTTCGGATGGTGGTATAATTGCAACATATATGATAAATAATGAGAGTGTAGATTTTGTAATATAGTAAGATTTAAGCTAACAATTTCTATATTGTAACATAAAGTAGTACATAAGTTGATGTTATATTAAACAAATAAATAATGTAATTATGTTGGGAACCCACAAACGATCTAGTGCCTTGTGGGACCCGCAAATTATTTAAACAAAAAAAAAAAAAATCTTATTTAAGAAAAATTAAAATAATCGGAATTCCAAAGTAGTGAATTATGTTAGAAGACATAATACATTGGGTTCACTAGTAACTGAACTGAAGGTCTACTTAATAGCAACCATAAATAGTTTAATATATCTCAAGTTCTATGACAAGATACCTTAACTTATAATAAAAGCATGTGTCTGAAATACTAAATCGATCCTAAATTTTTTAGTCGATTTAATTGACTTATTGCAAAAAAAATCTATAATATGTATAAACATATGACCATTATTGATCTTATATTTTCATAGCTGATTTTTCTTTTCATCATAAAATTTATATATGTTAAATAAATGACTGCTTATTAAAATTTGTGGCATATATAAATAATGTGTTAGCCCATAAACGCGGGTATGAATAATTTTTTGTATTTCCCACATTTTTGTTTTGAAACACTATTCTCAGTCACTCCATTCCTTGTCAGTTGTTCCTATTCTGGCTCCTTACATTCAATCAATATCGCACCAGAATAAAATATAAGAGGTTATACTCTTTTGAGCTGTTACTTAGATTCATTGGTTGATTGAGCCATTGCCCTTCGTTAGCGTACCCATAATAATAATAATAATAATAATAAAGAAAAAAAAAACATTTAACCTAACAGATATAATTTCTATCTAAATACCAAAGTATAAAAAATAAATATGTTGCGAAAAAAAGAAATGCTATGAACTCATATGTATTGAAAATACCTTATTGAAAAACCAGTAACATTATTTCAGTTTATTACGACTGAAATATTGAAGAAAGGGTATTAAACAGTAATTGATATAATATAGGAATGATCAAAATTAATAAGGTGATAACGTAGCTACTCTCTTGATTGAATTCTAGCGGTATATTTTTGATTTCATTTTCTACACATTTTCAGAATTGAAGACAGCATGGATATTAGATATACATGAATCATGTGTAAATATTAATCCCTGATATATTATCACATTATAGAATACTGGGATAATATCAATACACAGCTTAAACATGTTTAATCAGTAATACTGCAATGTGTAATACAGTAATTCGATTTTATTAAATCCATATTAGGAAAAATCTGGATCAGTTACGGATCAATCAATATTTCAATAACTTTAATACTTTCAAATCCATGTAACCTAAGACCTGCATAACCCAGAAAACTTAATATTTATAACACACTAATTGCAAAAATATCAGTTTGATTATACTGGATTTCTGCCCACCTGTGTAATAATTACTCCATACGAATTTCATATTAATGGACGATTTTCAAATAGAACAAGAAAAAGGAATGTATAACAGAAAACTCATGCAACCGATAGGAACCCATGAATACACAAGATAGTTCAATGAAGAAAGTGCAATCAATTGTTTCCAATAATATTATGTCGCAGCTGGTCAATTCCAATATTTAGGAATAAACATAAGTTGATAAAAATCTATTCAGTTCCATCAGCAAGTTTTACTGACCCATGAATCAAATACACTTCGTAAATGGATTGATCTCGTTAATGAGGTTAATGGAATATTCTATAATACTAACTAGATTATTACTAAATATTAAAGATTTACCTATTTCAATTACAATAAAAGCAATATCATTAATTATTTAAGTAGTAACCCAAAATGTCCCGCAAATAGAAATTCCCTGTGAAACTGTTTTGCTGAATGAACAGGAATACCATAGATTTAAAAATATGATAACACAATTTTTGAATGGTTCAATAATGTAGTTAAAGATCGCTTCCACAAAAATAGCACGTTGCTAATATTAAACAAGAATCAATCTACCAGCAAAATTTCAGTAGTTAGTATGCATGTGCACTATATTTTCAACTTATATTTGATCTAATATTGCGGTTTCGCCATAAGCGGGAGACGAATGTTGTAATTATGCGAATGAGTAATATAAAACGTCTGATCTCAGAACAATCTGTTTAAATTACTGCTGTCAGATCATAACATAGTTTTAATGAGAATGGCGTAATGAAGTGTTTCCAATTATATTGTGCTCCAACTGGTCAAGTAATATATTAAGGGAAAACTACAAGTTAATCAAATGATATTCATTTGCAATAGCACGTTCTTTGTTGTATAAATGTAAGTCAATTTTGAGTTCGTTTGATCCTGTCAACAAGCAATAATGAAATTTCTTGGGATACTAATTAAATTTAAATTAAATTTTAACCCTACCTATTTCAATTACAATAGAATTATTACCAAACAATTATGTAGCCACACTTAATGTTCATCAAATTTAATCTTTCTGTGAAACAGTTGGACTGAATGAACAGAAATATGGATTAAATATGACCAAAACATGTTTTGAAGGGATCAGTAATACAGCAGCAGTTCACTTGCCATGAAATTATGAACAGCTAACATTAATGCAGTTCGTGATTTTAAAACTTAGAGTTACCAACAGCTAAATGTACTAATTCCAAAAAATTATACTTACTATCTGCGAATTTCACAAAAATAAAATTACAAAAATTAGTAACCAAGAATAAATTTGTTAATCATTAATATATATTAATTGCTTATGCCGGTGTTAATGAATAATTTCCTACAATCAAATCAGAATAATGCATCATTTCAAGTATGTTCCAAATTGTTAACAATTGTAACCTGAACCAGTGAAACAAAGTACTACCAAATTAGTAAATGTGAATGAGTTATATAAAACTTCTGATCTCAGAACATGCTGTTTAAATTTTTGTAATGATATTACAATAATGTGCCACATGTTGTATTATTTTCATTTTGGCATGTTGGAATGAAATTCAGAATTATTAGATAGCAACCAATATTTTTGATTGTATAATAGCTATGTATTTGAAGTTCGTCAAACATAGAATATGCTATGGAATGTAAAATTCAATTCTATATACATATGACATCTGCCAGAATATGGTGGGTTATTGTTGCATTTGGTGATTGCAGAACATAAGGTTACTAACAGCTAAAATAATTAATTTCATGAAATAATGCTTACCAGCTATGAATTCCATAAAAACAAAATCATATAAATTAGAAATCAAAAATATGTGTTATAAATTAATAAATAGCATTGGCTTATGCAGCGCTAATGTATAATTTGCTACAATCAAATTAGAAGAATGTATCATTTCAAGTATGTTACAAACTGTCAACAATTGTAACTTGATCCAGTGAAACAAAGTACTGCCAAATAAGTAATACATGAATGTGTTGGGATTCTTGTGATGGACGCACTAGGGGATTTCATTAGATCTATATTTGTGAGCAGTAGGATACAGCAAATTTATGAATTTTTTTAAGTGTATTCTAATGCTTCCCATATATAAATTTATTTAAATACTGTTATGTAGCAAAAAGTTCCTGGCCACTTGTAAGTCATACTACTCAATAAACAAATAAAAATGACGCAGCAACTCAGGAGTTTCTCACAATAAACTGCTATGATATCGTTTTAGGTGCAGTATTATATTAAAGCTGTAAACATAAAGAAAGAATGAAATTCAGAATTATCGGGCAGCTATCAATATTTTTGATTGTTCATGAACTGTGTAGTTGGAGTTCATCAAACACAGAATATGCTATGAGATGTGGACTTTATTCTATATACGACATCTGCCAGAATGTATTGGGTTATTGTTGCATTTGGTGATTGTAAAACATAAGGTTACTAACAGCTAAAATAATTAATTCCGTGAAATAATGCTTACCAGCTATAAATTCCATAAAAATAAAATCATATAAATTAGTAATCAAAAAAAATTTGTTACAAATTAATAAATAGCATTTGGTTGTGCCACTTTAATCTATAATTTACTACAATCAAATTTCAAAAATGTATGATTTGAAGTATGTTCCCAATTGTTAATAATCGTAAACTGAACCAGTGAATCAAAGTACTGCCAAATTAAACTCAGAAACTGCTCATAATGATCTACTGTGATTATATTGACACAGTGAGCATATAGATAGATATAGATGATTTTAATTTCACTATTTTAAATCTAGTTGTGTACAGATGACTGATTATATCTGCGGTTGAAGGAGGAGTGTGCAGAGGAATTCACTTTTGATTCAGGAAAGCTTCTCCCGCCAATATCTATCAGTCAGATGTAATACTAATTCCTGGTCGCATAGAAAATTGTAGAAAACTGAAGTATCAATAAAATCCAATAAGCAATTTATCCTTACATGTAATAATCTTATTTAGCAACAATTATTATAAATGAGATTCCAATGTAGTGAATTATGTTAGAATACATAATACATACTGTTCACTAATAGTTAGTTGTAATTGAACTGAATGTCTGCTTAAAAGCAATCATAAATCGTTTAATATAGCTCAAGTTATATGACAAGATTCCTCAGCTCATAAAAATAAAAGGACGCGTTTGAAATAATGAATTAAAATTAAATTTTTCAAGTCGATGATGCGAAAGAATGTATGACCTTTATTGATGTGATATTTCCACTGCCAATTTTTCTTTATCACCAGGGAATTTAACATGTTAAATAAATGACTGCATATTAAAATTAGTAGTGTATATGAATAGTGTTTCAGCCCATAAACGTTGGCATTACCAATTTTTTGTATGTGCGACATCTCTGCTCTGAAACATTTAATCCAAATGATGTAATTTTCCGTTAAATACCAAACGGTAAAAAATACATTTGTTGAAAAAATAGAGCTCACAAGTATTGGAAACACTATTTTGAAAAGCTAGTAACGTAAATGCAGTTTATTTGACTAAAATTTTGAAGGAGGGTTATTAACAACTAATTGATTTAATATAGGAATGGTCTAAGTGAATGAGGTGATAAATTAACTATCCTCTTGATTGAATTGTAGCGATATTGATTTGATTTCATTTTCTATACATTTTCAGAATTGAAGAAAACAGATATAAAAGATACACATGATTCATGTGTAAATTTTATTTATTTTTTTTTTTTGATTGGGCTCGTCTACCGAGGACCTTCACTCAGAAACAATTAAGGGAAAACAATCCCTAATAAGAAGGAAACAATGGAGGGGATAATAAGAACAGATGGAAAAAACAGGATATAACGAGCACAAAAAGGAGTAGGAACCCCCAGCCAAAGCAAGTGGGAATATAGAGCTGAGCGCTCCACCGAAAGAGCAGAGCACTCAAAGAACACGTGATCAGCGTCACAAACAACCGCATCATTTGAATGGAGAGGATAACATGGGAAAGAGGTCAACGAGAGGCGAAAGCGTGATGAAGATAGCAAGGAATGGTTAAAGCACAAACGCACAATGGAGACAACAACAGATCGAGGAAGTGAAGGAAACAGAAGGAACCAAGGATTTGAAGGAAGATTAGGCTGAACGGACAGATAAAAAGAGCGACAATTAGAAAAGGAGGAAGGTAACACATTCAACCAAAATCTGAGATGGAAATATTTACACAAAGGCAAGAGATTAGAGGATGGGATTTTTTTGAAAAAGAATGTAGAAGAAGCAGCAATCAGAGCCAAAGCATTGGCCATCTCATTACCTGAGATGCCAGAATGACCAGGAACCCACAGCAAGTCAATATGGATCCCATGGAGAGAAGAGAGAGTCCGAATGAGAGAACGTAGGCGGAGAATAGTAAAATCACAGGAATGATTAGGAAGATTAGAAGAGATGGCTTGAAGAGCACTCATGGAGTCGGATATGATCAGAAACTGGGAAGAAAGACGATTGGAGAAGATAAAAATAGTGGAGCGTAAAATAGCCATTAGCTCGGCTGTAAATATAGAACAGAAAGACGGAAGGCAGGAGGATTCAGAGAAGTTATAATCTGGAAGAATAAGAGAAGCACCATCCCTATCAGGCCCCTTAGAACCATCAGTGAAAATGGTAACATGAGAAGGGAAGAAAGAATTGACAATACTGTGGAATTCCTGTTTAATTACAGCCGGAGCGAGAGATTTTGCAAGTGTAGGCGAAATAAATACTCCTGGGGAGGATGGCAGAGATCGCTGAAGTTAAAGGAGAAATAAGGCAGACTATTAAAGGAAATTGTATACGGCCAAATTGAACCAAGACGGAGAGAAATAAGGGGCAGGATAGGAATTTTCGTAGGCACAAAGCGCCAATTCCGAGAAATTGAAAGGTAGGAAAAAATGAGAGAAGAACATGCGGGAGAAAGACGTTTAGCAAGGAAGCGATAGCCCAAATAAGATATGCGAATAGACAGGGGAGGAACATTCGATTCAGCAAGCAGTGCTGGTATAGGAGAGGATTTAAGAGCACCGAGACAGAGTCTAAGGCAAGAATTTTGGATCACATAAAGTTTAGAGAGACGGGATTTGGAAGGGCAGGCATCAATGAACGAACAGTAATCAAGCTTGGAGCGGACGATGGATTTATATAGAAGAATAAGAATGAAAGGGTCATCACCCCATTTAGTCGGAGACAAGGGCTTCAGCAGGTTCAACCGTTTGGTAGAGGAGGAGGAAAGATATTTAATATATTCGGAGAAAGTCAGACCACTATCGAGCAATATACCGAGATAACGAAAGCATTTAACACGAGCAAGAGCTGTGCTATTTAAGGATAAATTAACAGAAGAAGGGTTATAAGGGCGAAGGGTAAATACAACGCAGGAGGACTTAGAAGGAGAAATCGAAAGGTTAATTGAGGCAAGAGCACTTTCAAGAAAATTGAGGGACGAATTGAGAGCATCATTAGCTGCGTCAATATCGTGGGAAGAGGAAAAAAGCAAAATATCATCGGAAAAGAATAAAGAGTGAGAATTTAAAGGAATCGAAGCGATACTAGCAGTATAAATGTTAAAAAGAGTAGGACTGAGGGAGGAACCTTGAGGAAGACCGCAGAAAACCTTTCTAGAAGTGTCAAATAATGGAGGAGAGAAATGGATAGAATGATTGGACATGAGCTTAATAACAAGGGAAGTGAAATTGTCTGGAATGTTAGTAGCTGTCATTTTATCTCTTAAAGTTGGGAGATGAACATTGTCGAAGACACAGGAATCATCGACGAAGGAAGCCAGAGTATAATGTTTTTGGATAACGAACTTATATATATGAGACACAAAAAGACTGATACAGTCAGGAGGGCCGATACCAGACCGAAAGCCGAACATATTGCTAGGAAGCACATTATGGTGTTCCAACCACCAGACAAGACGCTTGTTTAGCATACCCTCAAACAATTTTCTGATGCAGGATGCCAAGGAGATGGGGAGTAAGGAAGAACTTTTCTTAGGAATAGGGACAATAATGAAAGAATTCCAAGAGGGGGGGATTGAACCCCTGGAAAGGAAAGAATTGAAAAGACTGAGAAGAAAGTTAAGGGATAGTTCAGACAGATTTTTAAGAGCAAGATAAGGTATACCATCAAGGCCTGGAGTAGGGCTGGAAGATTTAGATAAATAATTCATTAAGATTGAAAGCCAAAGTGAGGAAATGAGAAGGAGGGGACGAGATTTGCGGAGAGGTGTTGGAATACAGTTCGTCAAAGGAAGGAACGTAGGCAGGAGCGACAGAATCAATGAAGGATATTAGGCTATCCTCAGATACATTAGAAAGAGAAGGACGTTCAGAGGATGGGATTTAAAAGCTCTAGCCAACCTCCAAATATGTGAGAGAGAGGTATTTCTAGAAAAGGAAGAACAGAATTTTTTCCAAGAGGCCTTTTTCACGGCTTTAAGAATAAACCTAGCCCTGACGTTGGCTTGTTTATGAGCCAGAAAGTTTTGGGTTGTAAGATTAGAGTGATAGGATCTGAAGGTCGAACGACAATGGTTAAATGCAGCGTTACATTCCTCATTCCACCAAAGAGATGAGGCCGCACAACGATGAGTGGATGCAGGAGAACGACGAGGAGGAGAAGATAGAGAAAGAGCAGACCTGATAGAATGGGAAAAGAAATTATAGAGAGAAATGGGATCACAATTAATCTGTGGATCAGGAAGTGATGAATCAACAGAAGAGCGGAAAAGAGTCCAATTAGTTTTGCTGAGATTCCATCGAGGAGAATGGAGATACCTGGGATAAGTTGGAGAAGGAAAAATATCAGTAGTAATTATTATGGGAACATGGTCACTGCCGAAAGAACCCGAAAGGGTTCTCCAGGTAAAGTTAAGACCAATTGAAGGGGAAGAAAGAGTTAGATCAAGAAAACTGGAGACAAAAGCATTCCTAAAATAGGTTGGGGAAAGATCATTAAGGAGCACCAAGTTATCAGAAAGGATAGTATTCTCAAGGATGGAACCATTGCTATTGTAGGATGTGCAGCCCCACATAGGGGAATGAGCATTCCAATCGCCGCCGATAATAAACGGTTGCGGGATAGATGAGAAAAATGTAGAAAGGGGGAAGTGACGAAGATCGTAAGTAGGAGGAACATAAATCGAAATAACGTTAATAGGACGCATAGAAGGAGGATTGATGGAGATATGAACGATATTAGGAATATTAGGAGAAGAAGGAAGGTTGAGAGAAATCTCGTGAGAAC
The DNA here is from genome assembly GCA_039619475.1 of Icerya purchasi. NCBI lineage: Eukaryota > Metazoa > Arthropoda > Insecta > Hemiptera > Monophlebidae > Icerya > Icerya purchasi. The sequence continues at coordinate 361,857,358 of CM077116.1, forward strand.
GGAATGGAATGTCATTTCTAACGAGGATCGCAGAACCAGCATAGCCATCATCGCGATCGCTTCTGATTACCTTGAAGCCTCTAATGTTAAAATCAACGCCTGACCGAAGCCACGTTTCCGAGATGAGAGCAACTTGGATATTATGAAGATCCAACAAACCCTCCAATGAATTTTTGTTGGCTCTGAGACTACGACAATTCCATTGTAGCAGATTAAACGCAGCCGGCATTGTAGAGCTAAAGAGGGATTAGGAAAAAAAGAGGTAAGAGAATGGAGTAGGAAGCAATAGGAGAGCACAGAGGAGGGTATAAATGCAAAGCATTTATACTAAAATAGCAAGGATAGGTGGATAGAGAAGAAAGGAACAATCGACTATAATAATTAGAATACAGGAGGAAGTGAGTCAGGGCAGCTAGATTATAGAGGGAAACAGAGCGTAGTAGAAAGGGAGATGATAAAACACAATTGGGAGCAGAAATCAAGGAGATATATGAAGATTTTATAGAAACAGGAAATAGGTATGAAAACATCCAAATGAATAAAGTAAAGTCAGTTGTAGTCAGACCATTGCACTTAAAACTCGAGCTGGGTGTTACAAAGTCATAGCTGTACACGCCAGCCAGTCACACAACTGTAAAAATGTAACAGCAAAAGTGAGAAAAAAAGGAATTCTGAATGAAACTCGGCTCAAAGATTGGGTACGTCAACTCGGCATGAGCCCATTCTAGAAAAAAATATGTGTAAATTTTAATCCCTGATATGATATTACATTACAGAGTACAAGGCTAATCTAAATACATTTCGTAATGTCAAATGAAGTATTTCCATTTAATTAAAGTCATTTAAAGAAAAAAGGGAAAAGCCATATATCTGTAAATGTATCATGAAGTTTAAAAATGGCACGGCCATGTAAGCTAAGACCCTCAAAATCCAGAAAATATAATGTTTAGATGTAATTAATTGCAATGGTATCAATTTTAATATACTGCATTATTTTTCCAACTAGGTAATAGATACCTTCTCTGAATTTCATAATAATAGAAGATATTCGAATTTAAAATGAAGGCCGAATGTATAATATATCAACACATTCCATCTTTTAAGAAATTTTTTATACAAATTTACTGCTGTCAGATCATAACCTAGTTCTAATGAAAATGGCATAATGAAGTGTTTCCAATTATATTGTGCTCCAGCTGGCCAAGTAATATATTAAGGGATAACTATAAGTTAATCAAATGATATTCATTTGTAATAGCACGTTCTTTGTCCTATAAATGTAATACAATTTTGAGTTTGTTTGATCCTGTCAACAAGCAATAATGAAATTTCCTGGGATACTAATTAAATTTAAATTAAATTTTAACCCTACCTACTTCAATTACAATAGAATTATTACCAAACAATTATGTAGTCACACCTAATGTTCCTCAAATTTAATCTTTCTGTGAAACAATTTCACTGAATGAACAGAAATATGGATTAAATATGACCAAAACATGTTTTGAAGGGATCAGTAAAATAGCAGCAGTTCACTTGCCCCGAAATTATGAACAGCTAACATTAATGCAGTTTGTGATTTTAAAAATTAGATTTACTAACAGCTAATGTACTAATTCCATGAAATTATACTTACAATCTGTGAATTTCATAAGAATAAAATTACAACGATTAGTAATCAAGAATAAATTTGTTAATCATTAATATATATTAATTGCTTATGCCGGTGTTAATGAATAATTTCCTACAAACAAATCAGAATAATGCATCATTTCAAGTATGTTCCAAATTGTTAACAATTGTAACCTGAACCAGTGAAACAAAGTACTACCAAATTAGTAAATGTGAATGAGTTATATAAAACTTCTGATCTCAGAACATGCTGTTAAAAATTTTATATTGATATCAGAGTAATGTGTCACATGTAGTAATATTTTCATTTTGGCATGTTAGGATGAAATTCAGAATTATCAGATAGCTACTTATATTTTTGATTGCATAATAGCTATGTATTTGAAGTTCCTCAAACATAGAATATGCTATCGGATGTAAAATTCAATTCTATATATGACATTTACCAGAATATGGTGGATTATTGTTGAATTTGGTGATTGCAGAACATAAGGTTACTAACAGCTAAAATAATTAATTTCATGAAATCATGCTTACCAGCTATGAATTCCATAAAAACAAAATCATATAAATTAGAAATCAAAAATATTTGTTATAAATTAATAAATAGCATTGGCTTATGCAGCACTAATGTATAATTTGCTACAATCAAATTAGAAGAATGTATCATTTCAAGTATGTTAAAAACTGTCAACAATTGTAACCTGATCCAGTGAAACAAAGTAGTACCAAATAAGTAATACATGAATGTGTTGGGATTCTTGTGAGGACACACTAGGGGGTTTCATTAGATGTATATTTGTGAGCAGTAGTATACAACAAATTTATGAATTTTTTTAAGTGTATTCTAATGCTTCCCATATATAAATTTATTTAAATACTGTTATGTAGCAAAAAGTTCCTAATCACTTGTAAGTCATACTATTCAATAAACAAATAAAAATAATGCATCAACTCAGGAATTTCTCACAATAAACTGCTGTGATATTGATCTAGGTGCAGTATTATATTAAAGCTGTGAACATAGAGAAAGAATGAAATTGTGAATTATCAGGCAGCTATCAATATTTTTGATTGTTCATATACTGTGTAGTTGCAGTTCATCAAACACAGAATATGCTATGGAATGTGGACTTTATTCTATATATGACGTATGCTAGAATATGGTGGGTTGTTGTTGCATTCGGTGATTGTAAATATATACTGTTCACTAATAGTTAGTTGCAATTGAACTGAATGTCTGCTTAAAAGCAATCATAAATCGTTTAATGTAGCTCAAGTTATATGACAAGATTCCTTATCTCATAATAATAAAAGAACGCATTTGAAATAATGAATTAAAATTAAATTTATTAAGTCAATGATGTGAAAAAGTGTATGATCTTTATTGACCTGATATTTCCACTGCCAATTTTTCTTTTTCACTAGGGAATTTAATATGTTAAATAAATGACTGCATACTAAAACTTGTAGTGTATATAAATAGTGTTTCAGCCCATAAACGTCGGTATGACTAACTTTTTGAATGTGCCACATCTCTGTTCTGATATTTAAAAACTATTTATGTAAATGCAGTTTATTTAATTAAAGTATTGAAGAAGGATTATTAAACACTAATTGATATAATATAGAAATGGTCAAAGTGATTGAGGTGATAAATTAACTACCATCTTGATTGAATTCTTGTGATATTGATTTGATATAATTTTCTATGCATTTTCAGAATTGAATATAACAGAGATATTAGATACACATGTATAATATGTAAATTTTAATCCCTGATATGATATTACATTTTAGAGTACAACGCTAATCTGAATACATAGTTTAAAAATTTATAATCAATAATATTTCAATGTGAAATGTAGTATTTATATTTAATTAAAGTCATTTAAAGAAAAATGTGGATCAGCCATATATCTGCAAATGTATCATGAAGTATAAAAATGGCACGGCCATGTAAGCTAAGACCCTCAAAATCCAGAAAATATAATGTTTAGATGTAATTAATTGCAATGGTATCAATTTTAATATACTGCATTATTTTTCCAACTAGGTAATAGATACCTTCTCTGAATTTCATAATAATAGAAGATATTCAAATTTAAAATGAAGGCCAAATGTATAATATATCAACACAGTCCATCTCTTAAGAAATTATTTATACAAATTTACTGCTGTCAGATCATAACCTAGTTCTAATGAAAATGGCATAATGAAGTGTTTCCAATTACATTGTGCTCCAGCTGGCCAAGTTATATATTAAGGGATAACTATAAGTTAATCAAATGATATTCATTTGCAATAGCACGTTCTTTGTCCTATAAATGTAACACAATTTTGAGTTTGTTTGATCCTGTCAACAAGCAATAATGAAATTTCCTGGGATACTAATTAAATTTAAATTAAATTTTAACCCTACCTACTTCAATTACAATAGAATTATTACCAAACAATTATGTAGTCACACCTAATGTTCCTCAAATTTAATCTTTCTGTGAAACAGTTTCACTGAATGAACAGAAATATGGATTAAATATGACCAAAACATGTTTTGAAGGGATCAGTAAAATAGCAGCAGTTCACTTGCCCCGAAATTATGAACAGCTAACATTAATGCAGTTTGTGATTTTAAAAATTAGAGTTACTAACAGCTGAATGTACTAATTCCATGAAATTATACTTACCATCTGTGAATTTCATAAGAATAAAATTACAACGATTAGTAATCAAGAATAAATTTGTTAATCATTAATATATATTAATTGCTTATGCCGGTGTTAATGAATAATTTCCTACAATCAAATCAGAATAATGCATCATTTCAAGTATGTTCCAAATTGTTAACAATTGTAACCTGAACCAGTGAAACAAAGTACTACCAAATTAGTAAATGTGAATGAGTTATATAAAACTTCTGATCTCAGAACATGCTGTTAAAAATTTTATATTGATATCAGAGTAATGTGTCACATGTAGTAATATTTTCATTTTGGCATGTTGGGATGAAATTCAGAATTATCAGATAGCTACTAATATTTTTGATTGCATAATAGCTATGTATTTGAAGTTCATCAAACATAGAATATGCTATGGAATGTAAAATTCAATTCTATATATAGCATCTACAAGAATATTGTGGGTTATTGTTGCATTCGGTGATTGCAAAACATAAGGTTACTAACAGCTAAAATAATTAATTTCATGAAATAATGCTTACCAGCCATGGATTCTATAAAAACAAAATCATATAAATTAAAAATCAAAAATATTTGTTATGAATTAATAAATAGCATTGGCTTATGCAGCATTAATGTATAATTTGCTACAATCAAATTAGAAGAATGTATCATTTCAATTATGTTACAAACTGTTAACAATTGTAAGCTGAACCAGTGAAGCAATGTACTACCAAATAAGTAATACATGAATATGTTGGGATTCTTGTGATGGACGCACTTGGGTGTGTCTTTATATGTATATTTGTGAGCAGTAAGATACAACAAATTTATGGATTTTTTTTAGTACATTCTAATGCTTCCCATATATTAATTTTTTTAAATACTGTTATCTAAGCAAAAGGTTCCTGATCACTTATAAGTCATACTATTCAATAAACAAATAATAATAACACAGCAACTCAGAAACTTTTCACAATAAAATGCTGTGATATTGATCTAGGTACAGAATTATATTGAACCTGTGAACATAGAGAAAGAATGAAATTCTGAATTATCAGGCAGCTATCAATATTTTTGATTGTTCATAAGCTGTGTAGTTCAGGTTCATCAAACACAAAATATGCTATGAGATGTGTACTTTATTCTATATACGACATCTGTCAGAATATGGTAGGTTATTGCTGCATTTGGTGATTGTGAAACATAAGGTTACTAACAGCTAAAATAATTAATTCCATGAAATAATGCTTACCAGCTATGAATTCCATAAAAATAAAATCATATAAATTAGTAATTAAAAAAAAATTTGTTATGTGTTAATAAATAACATTTGGTTATGCAAAATTAATGTATAACTTACTACAATCAAATTTTTTTTTTTTTTTTTTTTTTTTTTTTTTTTTAAATACTAAATTTACAAATATAAATCTAGGCGCCGTGTGTAACTACCTGGGCTATTACAGCACCTAGACTCACTTGAAATTACAGAAGGCGGTGCAGTCTGTTCGATGTTGCAAAATTCATTGCTGCCCGAACACAATCCGGGTGGTTCGACAACAGATGGTGGGGTGAGGTATGACTAGAAGTATGGGAAGTATGCCGGCACCATTTCAGCAGATGCTTTACAGTTGGTGAGGCCATGAACCCGCGCAGAGGGCAAGTGACCGGAGGGGGAGCTCTTTCAAAGACGTGGTTGTGTGATAGTGCAGTGTGCCCCAGACGCAGTCTTGATAGGATCGAGAAATCCGTACGTGAGACGGGTACGGCGGCCACCATGGGTCGGTGTCCGACTTTATGGACCTGAGCCAGGTTGTTTGTTCTGACCATAGTTTGCTCCACTCCTCAGCAAAGTGCATCAGAAAGACTGATGCACCAAAACGAGGCAGTAAACTGTTAAACGGCATCGGGATAGATAGAGTTGCCTTAGCAGCCAAGTCAACCCGCTCATTGCCAGGAACCCCAACACGGCCAGGGACCCATAAGAATGTGACATATACCTCAGCTCATGAAAGTTAAAATAGGAGGTTCTTTATTTTAATTAGTAGAGAGTTGCAACTGTCTGGGCTCTGGATGGCTTTGATAGATTGAAGTGAGTCTGTAATCAGAAGGGCATTTTGAGACGCTGGGTTGGAAGAATATGTCTCAAGGCAAAGCAGGATCCCAAACATTTCTGCCTCTAAAGTAGAGCAGTAGTCGTTTAGGCGCTCGGTGTACATTACACCTCCAATTTTATAAGCGCATGCGGTTGGTGAAGGAGAATTAGTAGGACTTGCTTTAGCTGCGTCTGTGTACATGTGAATGTAGTTAGGGAAGGAGGCGAGTTTATTTGATACTACTTGAGACTTGGGTATAAAAAGGTTAGATGCTCCTAAGGGATCTGCTAAAGATATGTTCATAGATGTTGAGACATGAATCCAGGGCGCTAAAGCGGTCGGATTAACATGGTGATCGCTCCAATTTATGCCTACTTTAGAAAGAAAAGTTAAAGCCTTGACCAATGGATCGCCAGGAAAGGATGGGAATGGGATTTGGAAGTTACTGATGGAAAAATGATCTGGTAAGGAATAACGAAAAGAATCTCGAAAGGTGAGATAATCGCGAATAATAGATAAAGGAGGAAGGCCCACCAAACCACAAACGCCCAACGAAGGAGAAGTTCGGTGCGCCCCAAGTATGATATGTAAAGAAGTATTATGGATAGGATCGATAGATTTTAGAAGAGTTTTATTAGCCGAAGAATACACCTGACAACTGTATGACAGTTTACTCAGGATAAGGGCTTTGTATACTGATAACAGCAATTTTGGATCTATATTGTACTTGTGGTTGGATAAACATTTCAAGATGGACAAGGATTTCATGCAACTACGCTTAAGGATAGACATGTGTGGAGCCCACGATAATCTCTCATCGAACGTTAGACCCAGAAACTTTATGGAAGGAAGGAATGGGATAGGTACATGTTTTAGGTAGAGGATGATATCAGGATTGGAAATAGGACGACGCTTCTTTAGGAATTCGACACATGCAGTTTTTGAGGATGAGAAATCCAAGCCATTCTTTTCCGCCATTTTGTAATCTATTGATCGTTGACTGTAGGATAGACATCGCATTAGCGGGGAAGTTTGAAGGAAGAGATATGTTAAGGTCATCAATGAACAAACGGGCTGTTACCCGCGGCCTTATGCACTCTGCTATATCGTTTATATAAAGGATAAACAAGGTTACGCTTAAAGGCGAACCCTGTGGAATTCCATTTTCAGTCGTGAAGGATGAAGATACTGAAAAGCCTATTCTTACTTGAATAGTTCTATCAGTGAGGAAGCTCTGGATAAAATTGCCCATATTACCGCTAATTCCGGCGTTCTTCAGCTTTTTAAGCACTCCATATCGCCATATGCGGTCGTAAGCTTTCTCTATGTCAAAAAAGACTGAGTAGAGATGCTGTGATCTACTGTGGGCTGTTAGGATTTGCCTTTGTAGGCTAAGAAGATGAACGAGTGCAGATTTATATTTTCGGCCGCCTGCTTGGATTGGAGAAAGGATTTTCTTGGATTCAAAATAGAAATAGAGGCGTCGGTTCACCATTTTCTCCATTACCTTAGAAAGGACTGAGATCAACGAGATGGGTCTATAGCTTTGCGGAAGGAAGGGGTCTTTGTTCGACTTGACAATCGGAATAAGGAGAGTTGTTTTTAAGGATTGTGGGATAAAACCAGAAGACCAAATTTGGTTGTAGATGCCGAGCAGGAATAATCTAGCAGATGCAGGAAGATGTTTGAGCATAAAGGAATGTATAGAATCCACTCCAGGTGCGCTATTCCTTATGTTGCAGTTTAGTTGATAATTTAACTCGTGGATTGTAAAAGGAAGATTTAAAGGATCATTTTCGTCGGAATTAAAAGATATTGTTTGTTGTTCCACGGTTAGTTTCATGGCTGCAAAGGAAGGATCATATAAGGAGGACGACGAGGAATTCTTAAAATGGACCGCAAAGATTCTCACAACGTCAGACGATTCTTTAATCAGCGAGCCATTCATGAGTAACGCAGGAGTCAAAGAATGATTCGAGGCTCCATTGAGAGACTTGATTCTTTTCCACATAATGGTGCTGGGTGTATCTTTCGTAATAGAAGAGACAAAAGATATCCAAGACTACCGTTTCTTTGTCCGGATAAGTAACCTCGCTATGGCCCTGCGCTTTTTGAATTCCACTAGATCACTGAGTAATTTGGTGGTCTTATACTTACGAAGAGCTCTTTTTCTCTCAGAAATGGCTGCGCTAATCTCTGGGCACCACCAAGGTACCCGCTTATGCTGTGTGTATGATGTTAGTGGAATGGATGCTACAGCGGCAGTGTTAATTGCTTCCGTGAGCTTCTGTAGGTTCTCCTCTAACGATAGTGAGAAGTGGTGTGGGACAATAAATCCTGACTTATATTTGTTCCAATCTGCTCTGTGAAAAGCGAAACGTCTAACCGACCGCTTTGCTCTCGCCTTCGGCACCATGGGAGGAATATTGATGAAAATTGGGAAATGGTCACTAGAGCAAAGGTCTTGGTGTACGGTGCTTGATAAGAATGGGAATAGTGCAGCCGATGAAATGTATCATTTCAAGTATGTTCCAAATTGTTAATAGTTATAAACTGAACCAGTGAATCAAAGTACTGCCAAATTAAACTCAGAAACTGCTCATAATGAACTACTACTATATTTTTCTAGATGTAGGATTTTATTGACAGAACGAACATAGAGATCGATATAGAGGATTTAAATTTTACTATTTTAAATCTAGTTGTGTACAGATGACTGAATATATCTGCGGTTTAATGAAGAGAGTGCAGGAGAATTCACTTTTGATTCAAGAAAGCTTCTCCCATTAATATCTATTAGTCAGATGTAATTTTAATTCCTGGTCGCTTAGAAAATTGTAGAAAACTGAAGTAACAATAAAATCCAATAAGCAATTTATCCTTTCATGTAATAATCTTATTTAGCAACAATTATTATAAATGAGATTCCAATGTAGTGAATTATGTTATAAAACATAATGCATACTGTTTACTAATAGTTAGTTGCAATTGAAGTGAATGTCTGCTTAAAAGGGTATCTTAAATCGTTTAATATAGCTCAAGTAATACAACAAGATTCCTTATCTCATAATAATAAAAGCATGCGTCTGAAATACTGAATTTAAATTAAATTTATTAAGTCAATAATGCGAAAAAAAGTATGACCTTTATTGATTTGATATTTCCTCTGGCAATTTTTCTTTTTCACTATAGAATTTAATATGTTAAATAAATGACTGCATATTAAAATTCATAGTGTATATAAATGGTATTTGAGCCTATAGACGTCGGTATGATTAATTTTTTGATTGTGCCACATCTCTGTTCTGAAACATTTAATCTAACTGATGTAATTTTTCTTTAAATACCAAACAATAAAAAATACATATGTTGAAAAAATAGAGATTCTATTGACTCACGCGTATTGAAGACACTTTATTGACAAGCTAGTAACATCAATGCAGTTTATTTAATTAAAATTTTGAAGAAGGGTTATTACCAACTAAATGATATAATATAGTAATGGTCAAAGTGAATGAGGTGATAAATTAACTACCATCTTGATTGAATTCTTGTGATATTGATTTGATATCATTTTCTATACATTTTCAGAATTGAATATAATAGAGATATTAGATACACATGAGCCATGAGTAAATTTAAATCCCTGATATGATATTACATTACAGAGTACAAGGCTAATCTGAATACATAGTTTAAACATTTATAATCAGTGTTAGCATCTAAAATGTGACGTTGCATTTTAGATCTTAATAAGATCAATTAATTCCGGTCAGCGAGCAGCATTTAGTGAACAACAGCGCGCGACCGTTCCTTATGGCTTTATCTGTGCCGGCTATTAGCCTTTGTTCAACGTTAACGATCGATTTTGATGTTGTATTATGTTATAATTCTTTTTTGATTATATCGAGTGCTTACGTTAATTCTTTCCCTTTTTGCTCTCGTTGTATCGATTTTTCTCGTTTGTTTTCCTTCGCATTATTTTCCTCGTTTTCTTGTACTTTCTTTGTTCTTATTCCTTCTTCCTCTGTTTTCTTTACCTTTTCTATCAACTTTTTGAAATAGCCCTTATCATGGCTTTCGAGTTATACGCGTTTTTTTTTTTTTTCAATAGATAACAAATTTAAATTTTGGCTTCTGGAAAATTATTTGTGAAAACATTTGGTCCTCCGGGCCGGATAGCTGAATAAATCCAGTGAGTACACAAACGTTTATTATCTGCATCATTTATTTTGTTTCGTTCGGTATGAAAATAAAAATGCCGTAAAATGTCGCCGGTACAAAAATTAAAACAGAATTTGCGCATTTGAAAACGGCGCATTTCTCGGTCCATCGAAGGAATTGATCAAATCTGCATCAGTTAATGCGATGAAGAAATTCACGAGCGGTTGGCTGTCGAATTAACAGAGTTGATGTCATTGAAAGATAAGTACATGGGCCTTGTCGAGGACATTTACAAAAATTAAATGCCCGTGAATCCGGTGAATCAGATAATGAAGAAGAACTGGTGATGGTGGAAGAAATCGAAATTCAGGAAATTATTAAAAGTACCGTGGTCAAAATCAATTTATTTCGCAGTAAGTACGAGAACAAATATAATCGTAATTCGTCAGTAAGAGCATCGCTTTCTAATAGTCGCGTAGAAAATTCAAATCCGTCCACTAAACTGCCAAAGATCGCGATACCTAAATTCGACGGCGATATCACTAAATTTGTGGATTTTAAAGCGCTATTCGAAAATTTAGTGCATTTCGAGAGCTCGATTCCGAATGTACAAATATTATATTATTTAAAGCAAAGTCGGGCCGCTGAAGCGTCCGATTTAATTTGCAATATTCAGTTGTCGGATGAAGGTTACTCGGATGCTTGGCAGCGAGACCTAGCCCGCTATGCGAATAATCGCCTAATTATTCGAACGCATTTAGGCAATTTATTCTCGATAAGTAAAAGTACGTTCGAAACCGACCTACGCGAGTTAATCGATTAGGACGATCTAGCGCTGAAAGGCTTAAAAATTTGCGGAGAAAACACGGATAGTTGGGATACGATAATCTCCTATCTAGTTTTAACTGAATTAGACAATAAATCAAAAGTCGATTTCGAAAACTCAGTAACGACTAACGATAAATTCCCGTCGTTCGTGTCGTTAAGAAAATTCTTGGAGATCCGCGCGGCCAATATTGAGGCATAAAGCGTCGATAGATCAATCGCTAATACCATTTCGGTCAAAAAATCTTATTTTATCGCAAATAGGCCAGGTTGCCCGGTATGTGGCGATCAGCACAGATTAATCGATTGCAACGAGTTTAAAAAAATGAATCCTAGCCGACGTTACGAAATAATAAAAAACGAACAGCGCTGTTTAAAGTGTTTCGCCAAATCGCACGTCGCAGCCGATTGTTCATCCTCCTCCTGTCGAATATGTAACAAGTCTCACCATTCATTTCTACATTTCTATCAAATCGAGCGATCGCATCCGTTGCGTTCGACGATCATAAAAAACAATTCGTCCGAGCCTGACGGAGCTGCCGCAAGTTTATCTAGCTGTCGCACCTCGGCGAATTTTAAAAAAATCCTGCTCCCGTCCGCCTTAGTGAGATTTGCTTGCGGTCGGAGTCAAGGGTTGGCGAGAATTTTGTTCGATTCTTGCTCGCAGTCTACTTTAATGGCCGACTGGTTTGTCAGCAAGTTTAAATTACCAGCCGAAAAACTAAACTGCAAACATTTTATAAAAGGAGTGGCTAACAGTAGTTTGTCACCAACGTTATGCTGCTCGCTAAACTTCCTTTTCTCTGAACATTTCCGCAGACGTGGTTCCAGTCTCTGCCATTGCTTGAAAGCTCGATAGCTTGAAGTTCGAGGGTGAGTACCGGGACGTAAAACAATTTAAACTTGCCGACAGCGCGTTTCTGGAGGACTCCATTAACATTCCAAAAATTGATATTCTGCTCGGAGCAGAATATTACAATTTCTGCGTACTTAACCGTACTCAAAGAATAGGTACTTTGACTTTACGTGATACGCATTTCGGATGGACAGTATCGGGCAGATTTTCGGACACAATGGGACTTGAGGCGGATGGCAGCTCGTGTAATTCAAATGAAAGCTTTTCTGGGATGACCACCATAGAAATTGACGAACAACTTAAGCGATTTTGGATGGTCGAAGAGATATCTAATTTAGGCGAAAATCATTTCACAAAATCTTTTAGCCGCCAGTCAGACGGGCGATTTGTTGTTAGGCTCCTTTTCAAGATGAGCCCTGAGATACTAGGGAACAATCGAGCACGGGCTCGAGGCAATTTGGTAAGTTCAGAAAGGCGACGCGAAAAAGATACCCAAAAATTGTACCGAGAATTTATGCAGGAGTACGAGTCGCTGAAGCACATGTCGCGAACGCATCGGGATGATTCGCGCGCTGCTTATTATCTCCCACATCGAGCTGTTTTTCGCCCGAACAGTGCTACAACCAAATTGAGCGTCGTTTTTAACGCCAGTAATGAAAGGGCCGGTGTTGCAGCCCGAGCTGTTTCACATTCTCTTACGGTTTTGAAATCACCGCATAGCTTTTTCAGCTGACGTGACGAAAATGTATCGTTGTGTATTAGTTCACCCGCAACATCGCATCTGGCAGCGAATTTTATGGCGTCCATACCCCTCCGGAGAAATATTAGATTATGCGTTGGATACCGTTACGTATGGCACTAAACCTGATTCGTACTTGGCGACCAAGTGTCTTGACGTTCTTGGGCAATCGGTCGAGTCTTCCTTTCCGTTAGAGGCTAAAGCGATAAGATCGGATTTCTATGTGGACGATCTTCTGTCCGGCGCTAATACTACCTAAGAAGCTTTACAGCTCATCATCATCATCATGGTTGCGTCTCTTGAGACAAGAAATTGCATGCATTATTAAATTAATCTATCTCTGGCCCGAGTAATCGTCTCTCGTAAACTTTTACATGTTGAGTTTGCCGCAAGGTTCGTTGTCATTAATTCTAATCTCTTTCGTCCTTTTATCGGCTTTCTTTGTATCTTCCCTTGTACCGCCAGCATGAACAAGTCGTTTTCTCTAACAGAGTGTAATTCGCACTATGCTGAAATCAGCAAGATTCGTTCTCCGTAAGTACCAGTCGAATTCGATTCCGATCTTAGATAGCATTGGCTCCGATTTACGAGGGGCCGGCAGTATAGTCAGTTTCGATCATCCAGAGGCAGTTTCAGTGCTGGGTTTAGCTTGGTCTCCGTCAGAGGATTTTTTTCGTATAAAATTGCAGGAACCTAAGTGGCGGCTTTCGGGTATTATTACAAAAAGGTTAATTTTATCTCAAGTTGCTCGGGTATTTGATCCGCTCGGATTTATTGCACCGATTACAGTTCGCGCTAAAATTCTCCTGTAACGCCTCTGGAAGGAAGGGCTCCAATGGGACGATCCTATTTCCGATCTATTGGCGAGCGAATTTCGTAACTATTTAGCTGAACTGGCCTCTATCGAAAAATTCCGCGTGAAACTTATCTATTCGGATCGCGAAGGCTTTATTTCTAAGAAGCTGATAGGTTTCTCTGATGCGTCCGAGAAAGCTTATTGCGCGGTGATATACTTGCAATGTCGGGATGCCACTGGTGGTGTGTCAACATCCTTTGTATGCGCCAAAACACGAGTGGCACCCATTAAGGAATTAACAATTCCGCCATTAAAATTGCAAGCTGCTCTGCTGTTTCGGAATTATTATCAAATGTCAGCAAAATTTTACAAATAAAACCTACTCGTGCATTTTCCGATTCTGCAGTCGTTCTTGGATGGCTGTCTAAGCCACCCGATGATTTGAAAACCTTCGTGTCCAATCGTGTTCAGAGAATTATTCAAAATATACCAAGTGAACGGTGGAGTTATATTTGCACAAAGCAAAACCTTGCCGACCTGGGTAGCCGCGGCTTATCGATAAATTCGTTTTTGAATGACGACATATGGCTGCAGGGACCTTCGCTCCCCAACAAGGATAGCCTCCGATCGCGTGAGCAGACTTTTAGCAGCGCAGCATATGATTTGGAATTCAAGAAACCACCATTAGTTAGCTATGTTGCTGTCGTTTCCCAGATCTGTGTATCGTCGAATGGTTTTCTTCCTACAGTCGATTACGAAGGGTAATAGCTAGGATAATTAACTTCGTTCGCAAATGGAAGGCGACTCGCTACCCGGATTGTGAACGAGCTAAAGTTGTGCTTCACGAAGGCTTCGGTTATGAAGATTATTTGCGCGCTGATATCGCCTTGTTTCGTTTGGTCCAACGATGCGCCTTCTGCGACGGATTAAAGAAGGCCGGGAATTGAGCAGATGTAGTCCGTTAAAATCCATGTCTCCGTTTTTGGACACCAAGGAGATTCTCCGATTAAGAGGTAGGCTTCGAAACGCGCACCTGTCATATGATAGAAAACACCCAATCGTCTTGCCGGCTAAATCTCATTTTAGTAGAATTTTCGTCAGCTACATCCATGAAAAATTCTATCATTGTGGCCAAGCTTTTATCACATCGCATCTGCTTTCGCGGTTCCGTTTCGTTGGCAGCCTCCCTAATACGATAAAAAGCGTTTTTCGATCTTGCATCATCTGCGCTCGGTATACAAGCAAATCGCTGCAGCAGATAATGGCGGACCTGCCCGCAGATCGAGTGAGAATAAGACGTCCTTTTTCTCGCGTTGGAGCCGATTTCGCCGGTCCGTTCGAATGCAAATGCGTTAACCATCGCTGTCGCATTTTCCACAAGGTGTATGCGGCAGTCTTCGTTTGTTTTACCACAAAAGCTGTCCATCTTGATGTTGTGTCATCTTTATTTGCGGAAGGTTTCGTTCAGTGCTTCCAAAGATTCGTTGCTCGTTGCGGACGTCCTTCCATTGTCCACTCCGATAATGCTACCAACTTCGTAGAGGTCAATAATTGGTTGAAGGAAACGGTTACTCGGACTTCAGAGTTCGCCTCCGCGGAAAACATCGATTGGAGATTCATTCCAGCACGCTCACCACATCGCGGTGGAATATGGGAAGCGGCTGTTAAGTCGGCCAAACATCACCTGGTTCGAGCGTTGAAAGGAGCAGTGCTGAATTACGAAGATTACTCTATGGTCTTCGCTAAAACTGAAGCTAGTTTAAACCCTCGGCCGTTGTGCACTAGACCCGCACCTGAATGCGTGGAAGTAATTACTCCGAGGCATTTTCTAATCGGCGACGCATGCGTCGCGATGCCCGAGTTTGATGATTTGCCTATACCGACTTATAGGAGATACGAGGAGCTGCGAACACGAATCAACTCGTTCTGGCGGATTTGGAGTAAGGATTATTTGTCTCAGTCACAAACCCGCAATATCTGGCAAAACCGGACTTCGAATTTAAAAATTGGGGACGTCGTGCTACTCAAATACGAGTGCTGTACCCGCACCAGTATCTGATGGGGATGGTGAAGAAGTTGCTATCCGACGGTATAGGCGAAGTACGCACTTTAAAAATCCACGTGGGCAATTCAGTAAAGAACCGCACCATTAATTCGCTGGTTCCTTTACCAATAAATGAACCCTTTAGTTCCTCCGGGGGGGAGTAATGTTAGCATCTAAAATGCGACCTTGCATTTTAGATCTTAATAAGGTCAACTAATTACGGTCAGCGCACAGCAGTAAATAACCAACAGCGCGCGACCGTTACTTATCGCTTTATCTGTACTGCTATTAGCCTTTGTTCAACCTTAACGATCGATTTTGGTGTTGTATTATGTTATAATTATTTTTTGATTATATCGAGTGCTTTCACTAATTCTTTCGCTTTTTGCTCTCATTGTATCAATTTTTCTCGCTTGTTTTCCTTTGCATTATTTTCCTCGTTTTCTTGTACGTTTTTTGTTCTTATTCCTTCTTCCTCTGTTTTCTTTACCTTTTCTATCAACTCTTTGAAATAGCCCTTATCAGGGCTTTATTTCAATAGATACCAAATTAAATTCTGGCTTCCGGCAAATTATTTGCGAAAACAATCAGTAATATGGTAATGTGAAATGTAATATTTCCATTCAATTAAAGCAATTTAAAGAAAAATATGGATCAGTTACATAGCTTTCAATGTATCAGAAAGTTTAAAAATGGCACGGCTATGTAAGCTCAGACACTCAAAATCCAGAAAATATAATGTTTAGATGTAATTAATTGCAATGGTATCAATTTTAATATACTGCATTATTTTTCCAACTAGGTAATAGATACCTTCCCTGAATGTCATAATAATAGAAGATATTCAAATTTAAAATGATGGCCGAATGTATAATATATCAACACATTCCATCTCTTAAGAAATTTTTTATAGAAATTCACTGCTGTCGATCATAACATAGTTCTAATGAGAATGGCATAATGAAGTGTTTCCAATTATATTGTGCTCCAGCTGGTCAAGTAATAGATCAAGGGATAACTATAAGTTATTCAAATGATATTCATTTGTAATAGCACGTTCTTTGTCCTATAAATGTAACACAATTTTGAGTTTGTTTGATCCTGTCAACAAGCAATAATGAAATTTCCTGGGATACTAATTAAATTTAAATTAAATTTTAACCCTACCTACTTCAATTACAATAGAATTATTACCAAACAATTATGTAGTCACACCTAATGTTCCTCAAATTTAATCTTTCTGTGAAACAGTTTCACTGAATGAACAGAAATATGGATTAAATATGACCAAAACATGTTTTGAAGGGATCAGTAAAATAGCAGCAGTTCACTTGCCCCGAAATTATGAACAGCTAACATTAATGCAGTTTGTGATTTTAAAAATTAGAGTTACTAACAGCTGAATGTACTAATTCCATGAAATTATACTTACAATCTGTGAATTTCATAAGAATAAAATTACAACGATTAGTAATCAAGAATAAATTTGTTAATCATTAATATATATTAATTGCTTATGCCGGTGTTAATGAATAATTTCCTACAATCAAATCAGAATAATGCATCATTTCAAGTATGTTCCAAATTGTTAACAATTGTAACCTGAACCAGTGAAACAAAGTACTACCAAATTAGCAAATGTGAATGAGTTATATAAAACTTCTGATCTCAGAACATGCTGTTAAAAATTTTATATTGATATCAGAGTAATGTGTCACATGTAATAATATTTTCAGTTTGGCATGTTGGGATGAAATTCAGAATTATCAGATAGCTACTAATATTTTTGATTGCATAATAGCTATGTATTTGAAGATCATCAAACATAGAATATGCTATGGAATGTAAAATTCAATCTATATATGTTATCTACCAGAATATGGTGGGTTATTGTTGCATTTATTATTGCAGAACATAAGGTTACTAACAGCTAAAATTATTAATTCCATGATATAATGCTTACCAGCTATGAATTCCATAAAAACAAAATCATATAAATTAGAAATCAAAAATATTTGTTATGAATTAATATACAGCATTGGCTTATGCAGGATTAATGTATAATATGCTTTTCCACCATGTACTGTGACGGCAGTGTGACATCCTGGTCCGAGCGATCGCTCAGCAGAGATAAGTCCGCAACAATCGGAGTATCCTCCCAGGGGAGTTCAACATGCTGATGTGCAAGTTCAGTGTTCCAGTTAATTCCTCTTTCCTTAAGGAGGGCTAGTACACTGAGGAGGGGATCGTTTGGAAAAGACGGTAGTGGGATTTCTGAATTATCGTTGCGGCATAATTTAGCTTGGTACCAGTAAAATAAATCTCTGAATTCATAAGAATTTCGGATAACCGTTAAGGGTGGGATGCCCGCTAGTGAACAGATTTCCAACGATGGCGACGTCCTATACGCTCCCAAGATAATGCGTATAGCAGTGTGATGGATTGTGTCAAGTGATTTAAGGAGTGCTTTGTTTGATGAGGAATAAACTTGGCACCCATAGGTCAATTTACTTATAGTGAGAGATTTGTACACAGTTAGCTGGAACTTAGGATCTATGCTATATTTCGGATTTGACAGACATTTTAGTATATTCAAGGATTTCATGCATTTATTTTTAAGATGGTGAATGTGGTGTGACCAGGACAGTTTTTCATCAAACACAAGACCCAAGAATTTAATTGTGTGGAGCAACGGGAGTGGTGAATTCCTTAGGAAAAGATTTATGTCGGAATCGGGATCACACTGGTGTCTCTTGTGAAATTTCACACATACGGATTTTGTCAGAGAGAATTCCAGGCCATTGTTATCAGCCCATATTTCCAAGTTATTGATTGTTGATTGAAGGATTGATCTTGCATTGGACGGAAGGTTAGAAGGAAAGGATATATTAAGATCATCAACATATCGCTTATATGTTAGTAAGCACACCATATCACCATACGCGGTCAATAGCTTTTTCAAGGTCAAAAAAGACCGAATATAAGTATTGCTTTCTGTTTTGGGCTCTAAGTATTTGCCTTTGGAGGCTCAGAAGGTGCATAATTGCGGATTTTGATGTACGGCCACCGACCTGGATTGCAGATAGGATCTCCAAAGATTCTAGGACGGAATAGAGACGCATATTCACCATTTTTTCCAAAGTTTCCGAAAGGACCGATATTAAGGAAATTGGCCTGTAACTTTGAGGAAGGAAAGGATCTTTGTTTGATTTAAGAACAGGGATTACTAAAGCAGTTTTCCAGGAGTTAGGGATGGATGATGAGGACCAGATTTGATTATAAATATTGTAACGGATTCGATACCTACAGCGCTATCTTCTAGCGGTGTTCGAATTATAAAAATATATTTCGTTGTTGAAATCATTTATTTCGTGATTTATCGAACACCGCGTTTTATTCGACGTAATCGCGGATCGTAGTGGGTATCGGAGATGCTTATCGGCTAAAATCAAAATTCCCGGGCACGGTCGAACGGACGGCTGTGTCAGGTGAGACTGTGTGCGTGTGTATTGTTGGTAGCGGCCGATAGTGGAGAGTACTCTACGGGTCCGAGGCGAGTGTGCGTCGGGTAGCAGCTGAGCCGAGAACATTGAGCTGAGGGAAGTTTGTGAAATCCGTAGTCGCGTTATAATACGGGTTGTATAAAATATTCTAGAAAATTCGACGGCGTTCGAATTAATTGATAAGGTACGGGGTAATTTCAGCGATTCAACTATGTCGCTTGGAATAGCCCATCGTGTACCGAGATCGTCGTGTGTGCATGGCACTATATCACGAGAGTGAATTAATTCGTTGTTCAGTCAATAATGGTCGATCGTTTAATTTAGTTGTAAAATCACGTCGTTACGTGTGTCTATGTTTTACCCTAGTCATCGCTAATTTCCGCATACATCTATCGCAATTTGGACCAAAATTTCGTTTTCTGTTTATTGTAAGGTTTGGAATTTGTTTCCCCTGTGTTCTTTTTCTTTTTGTGTAAATTTTGTTTAAATACACACGTTTTATAGAAGGTTTCTTATTGGACACGTGGTGAGCCCGTGACATCTCCAACGCGGAGACTCACGCTGCGCCTTCGAACGGCGTATTTTCGCGAATTTTTTTATATAATTTTTTTTTATCTCGTAATAGAAGCCTAGAGCTCTGCGCGGCAGAGTGTCTATCCGGTGGTGACAAGCCGTTCTTGTCTCTGGCGCCCGATATATTATTTAAACTTAAATAAGGATCGACGGAATTTATGTTAAATGGCTTCTCAAAAAAGGATCGACTGAATTTGTGTCAAGTATCAAAAGGGTTTTTTCCGAAAACATAGATTCATAATAAATGGCATCCGGAACAGAGTGACCAATAGTGAGATTTGTAATAAATGGCTCCCGTAACAGGGACAGCCTAATCGGGGAGAACAGATTTGTAAAAATATGCAGTAGGAGACTTTTAGCGGAAGGAGAGAGATGTTTCAACATGAGTGGGTGAATTGAATCCGCACCGGGCGCACTGTTTCTAGTTTTATTCAGTTGGAAGTTCAATTCATCTATTGATAATGGAAGGTTAAATGCTTCATCTTTCTCAGAAAGGAATGATATTGGTTCACTTTCCACTGATGTTTTTTGTGCAAAGAAATTGGGAGTGTACAAGGCAGAGGAGGAAACATTTGTGAAGTGGAGCGCAAAAGGACCCGCCACCTCGGATTCATCTGTCACCAGCGTCCCATTTATAAGTAAGGAGGGGGTTGGAGTGGAGCTAAGGTTACCATTCAGCGCCTTTATCTTTTTCCACATTATAGCACATGGTGTGTCCTTTGAGATTGAGGAGACAAAGGCTACCCAAGATTGCCGCTTTTTAATTTGTATAAGCAGGCGGGCTTTAGCTCTGTATTTTTTGAAATCGATTAAGTCTTGTTGCGACCTCGTTGCCTTGAACTTTTTAAGTGCTCTTTTCCATTGGCGTATTGTGGACTTAATTTCTGGGCACCGTCATGGAACGCATCAGCGTTGATAATTCAATGTGGACGGAATCGTTGCTCAGGCTGCATTATTGATCGCATGAATGAAGATAGATAAGTTTTCTTCTATACTTAGTGCAGGGCGACAGGGTATTTCAGTTTTATCTCGATAAGTGCTCCAGCCCGCCTTCTGGAACACGAATCGTGGTTGCACATGGATAGGGCGTTGCGTGGGTGACAGAGTAGGGAAATGAATAAAAATGGGGTAATGATCACTAGAGCATAAATCCTGGTACACCATTATGTTTACGTAATGGATCAGCACCATTGAAATGAAGGCAAGGTCTATTTTTGAAAACGTGTTGTGAGTTGCATTGAAGTGTGTATGGGAAGGAAGTCCCAGCAATATTAAATCGCTACCTAGTACGCAGTCAGAAATTACTTTTCCCCGTGCATTGGAATAGGCAGCACCCCATTGAGGGCAATGAGCGTTAAAATCACCTATCCAAGTCATGGGAGTGGGTAACTGACGAAGCAACCTCTCAATATGAGCTTCAGAAATATTTACTGAAGGAGGAAAATAACAGTTACATACTGTTATAGAAGAGAAAGAAAGGGATGACAGCTTTACTGTAACTGTTACCGCTTGTACCTCTGTGGTAACACTAAGGAGTTGGGATGGGAAAGACTTATGCCCTAGTGTGGCGACACCTCCACACGCTGATATTCCTTGGGAGTAATCTGATCGGTAGACTATAAAATTTTTAAATGAGAAAGACTGGGTT
Source organism: Icerya purchasi (assembly GCA_039619475.1). Taxonomy (NCBI): domain Eukaryota; kingdom Metazoa; phylum Arthropoda; class Insecta; order Hemiptera; family Monophlebidae; genus Icerya; species Icerya purchasi. Next base: position 361,878,912 of record CM077116.1, read on the forward strand.
GGTTTCGAATGCGTTTCTTGCAGACAGATGATGCCCGGCGTCCACTCACTAATTAGTAATTTGAGTTCTTCTATATGCTTGAAAAGGCCTCTGCAGTTCCATTGCATAATACTGTCTCTAGCAGCCATTATTAATTAATTTATTTATTTTGAGAATGAGTCAAATAATAATTGTAATACTTTATGGACAAGGGAAGTTTATTAATTTGTGTTGGATACGTTGCCGTCGCTATGATGTCATTCGTCTTCAGACGTTGTGATCGTTTGTTCCGATAATTTTCTTATAATTCGGGAGCAGCGACTTTTAATGCTTCTGCCAATAAGATATGGTTTAACTGCTGCCAGAATGTATACTATCTCGTCATAACTCCTTGTATAATCAGTTGCATAGGAGATGTACTTTGGGTTCGTCGCTACTGCCTGGATAAATGTTTTGGATTCTTCAAATCCCATAATAAACGTTGGTTGTTTGGCGTTGAAAAGGTGCTTAGCTTTTTCAGTTACGTCTCCCAGCTGTTGGGTTGGCTGTTCGTTATGCGGCTCAGCTGGTGCATGCACTTCTTTCGTTCCTATCTGGTTGATCAATGTAGAGAGCTGACCGTTTTGGTAGCGGCCGTAATGGGAAAATCGCCGGCCTCGTGTCAGCAAGTGCTTCTGGGGTCTTAGGATGAGGCCATTTCAGCGGACTAGCGTCCATGTCCATCTCTATTTCCGGCTGCTCAATTGTGGTATTTGAATTTATTTTGTCTGGACCTGTGGTGTCTATTGTTAAGGGGGAGACATAGGTTTCCTTATGTACTGTCTAGGGCAAATCGCTATCATGGTCCGCGGTTAACTATTGAGGTTCGTAGATGATGTCTGGACGGCTGGAATGACTCTCTTGTTGTGTGTTCACCAGTTTATTCCCTTTTCTGCAATTTGGACACGCGTGGTCTTCGATTTGGATGAAAATTCTATGATCGTGGTCATTATTTCGTGGGAGAAATGATCTGGGAATATTTGCACAGTTTATATACTCGACATACACCTGTCTTCGCCTGCTTATTACGTGTGCAAACTCATCGTCTGCACGGTTGACTCATATTATTGATATTGGTGACTGTAGCTTAAGGGATACTGCTGAAATGAGGTATGACGAAAGTGTTTCATTTGGTATAGTGGTCGATACGTTTGATAAAACAACTTTATTAGCTGATTGTCTAATTCGTGCAGCCTGAATTGTCTGCTCTACTAATGAAATTGTTCCACCTCTGGCAAAAAATTCGTTTGTTATTTTTTGCGATTTAAGGAAAACAATTACACGGTCTCGAATAATACGAGACTCCGCAATTATATTGAGATTACTACCGGTGACTGCTTTCACCACAGTTAAATAGTCTCCGAGCGAATGAGGTGGGAAATATGGTAGGATGATACCTTGTTCGTCTTTTGGATGATTAAAAGCTGTTAGTCGTGTTATTTTCGTTGATTTCACTTTATCAGCGAAAGAGATATTTTGTCTTTTTAACGAATAAAGATTTTCAGAAGACTCGGTTTGAATTTTAATTGTATCAACTTTATATTAAATTGATTATTATCCACATCCGCGGCGCGGGAGTGTGTAGTGCTTTGTTGTACGGTAGCGGTTGAATCAATTTATTTAAATACTGTTATCTAAGCAAAAGGTACCTGATCACTTATAAGTCATACTATTCAATAAACAAATAAAAATAACATGGCAACTCAGCAATTTCTCACAATAAACTGCTGTGACATTGTTCTAGGTGCAGGATTATATTAAAGCTGTGAACATTGAGAAAGAATGAAATTTTAATTTATCAGGCAGCTATCAATATTTTTGATTGTTCATAATCTGTGTAGTTTTTTTTTTTTTTTTTTTTTTTTCCCCCTAAGATTGTATATGAGGGTTTCCATGTGCCGTGTTTAACTACTGGGGCTATTACAGCACATGGAGCCTACTTAAGGGGATTAAACGCGATAGTACAGATCGCTGCTCCACATGTAAGCTAATACAGCTGCGACCGCGGGCGGAGCATTTGACAGTATCGTAGAAGTAGAGGAAGTGGTGAAGTGCACGGATCGTGGTACTGCAAAAGAGGGACATTCGAGAAGTAGGTGATTGGTGGATGGGGCGCTCGGTTGACTACAAAAGGGGCAGACATTTGGGGGTTCCTGGCTCGTGAATATGTAGCCGTGCGAGAGGGTTGTATGTCCTATTCGGAGACGATTCAGGACAGAAAAATCTCTGCGGGAAACTCCGTCTGTGGGCCACCAAGGCTCCGTGGTTGTTTTTATGCTTCGGAGAAATGTACTTGAAGATCTCCATTCCTGGTGCCATTCTTCTCCAGTTTGCTGCATAAATAAATGAGCCAATGTAGGGGGAAGAGGGGGGTTGTGTGGCATTGGAGAGAACAATGTCGCCTGAGCTGCTCGATTGACACGCTCATTGCCTGGAATCCCAACATGAGCCGGCACCCATAGGAAGGACATTTCGGAGTTTAAATGTGATAACCTGTATAATAGGTAATGTACCTTCCTTACCAAAGGGTTGTTGGATTTAATCCCCGAGATGAGTTGAAGGGAGTTTAGAGAGTCAGTTATGAGTAGGGCCTTTTGGGACTGGGGGTTGCTATCGGTATAGTGTTGGATGCAAAAGACTATCGCGTATATTTCAGAGTCCAGTGCTGTACAGCAATCGTGCAGTCTAACTGACTCTGCTACCCCTGAGACTTCGAAGGAGCATGCCGCCGGTGACTGATAACCTATTGCCTTCGCTCCATCTGTGTAGAGGCATGCATGGTCTGTGTAGCTCTCTATGATATTTGTTGCTATTTGTGCTATGTTTGGGGGGTATTGAGCTTTGTTAAATTTTGTCAGCGATATGTTGATGTTTGTGATTGGCTGACTCCAAGGTGGTGCGGTTGCTGCGAAGTCTGGCAGAGTTCTTGGGATTGAAAAGATTTGGAAACGACCCATAACCGAAAAAAGTTCGGGCACTGGGTCATTCCCAAACCTCATATTAGGAGATATTGTCAGGGTTTTGGTACTACTAAGGAGGGTGCTCATTTCTTTAAAGTTATAGTACTTCCTATAGTAGGAAATCGGGGGACAACCTGCCAGTGCATACAAACTTATAACCGGAGAAGAGGGATGAGCAGAAAGGATAGACCGGAGGGCAGCAGAATGTATAGGATCTAAGGATATTAGCACACTTTTAGCGGCTGAGGAGTACACCTGGCACCCATAATTAATTCGTGAAAGGATAATCAATCTGTAGATTGTAAGAAGTAATTTTGGGTTTATATTGTACCTGTAATTTGATAGATATTTCAGGATAGACAAGGATTTTAGGCACTTGGTTTTGAGCTCAGCTATGTAGTTGAAGTTCATCAAACACAGAATATGCTATGTGATGTGGACTTTATTCTATATATGACATCCGCCATAACATATTGGGTTATTGTTGCATTTGGTGATCATAAAACATAAGGTTACTAACAGCTAAAATAATTAATTCCATGAAATAATGCTTACCAGCTATGAATTCCATAAAAATAAAATCATATAAATTAGTAATCAAAAAAAAATTGGTTATGAATTAATAAATGGCATTTGGTTATGCGACATTAATGTATAATTTACTACAATCAAATTTGAAAAATGTATCATTTCAAGTATGTTCCAAGAGACAAATTTTTTTGGTTAATGTGAAATAAGTTGATTGTTCGCGTTCGCGTTAATGTCGGTTCCGTTATCAGTCTACTGATAAGAAGAAGCTTACGGTGAGGCCGATTTATTTTATTTCATTGTATACTATAATCTAACTCGTTTGCACATATTTCCACTAGCGCGGTTTTATCTAAACCGCCGCGCGTCATCTCCGTACTCTGACTCGTGCCTAGACGCACGATGTCGACTAAATCAAAGAAAGACACTAAACTTGATGTTAGCAAACCGATAAGCCAAAAAATAGCCAACAAGTCTGCGACAAGCAGACCAGGCCCCGTTAATACGCCTAAACAATCTAACAACGAACCAAGAGAAAACGCATCTGTTCATTCCACACCTGTACCGCCCGATACTGATACGATGCTCAACCCAATTAGTCAACAACTGCATCCCACCTCCTACGCAACAGTCGCGAACAAAGAACCAGTGCTGGACAAAACACACGCAATAGTAATCCCTACCATCGACGGTGTTAAACAAATCGAGTATGTAGAAAAAGTCACCGAATTTGTCAACCCTCATCACATCAAAGCAGCCTACCGTATGCCGAATCAAAGATTTTGCATCTTCTTTACGTCTAAGCAAATAGTTGATGACATCATCGAGCAGAACAGAGTTATAACAATCAATAACCAGTCAACTAGTATCCGACGCTTGATCAACCCAGCTAAGCGCATCATAATTTCTCATGTCTGCCCCAGTATCCCTACCGCCGTGATTGAAGAGGAGCTAAGGAGACACAACATAGCGCCGTTATCGCCTATCACCACTATCCGAGCAGGCTTTGCATCACCCGCGCTAGCACATATCCTAACCAACAAAAAACAATTCTACATTGCTCCCGATGCAGCCACGCTTATACCAGACAGTTTAGTTATCACTCATGACAATACCAAATATCGGATATTTCTAGCCGAAGAAGGCTGCGTGTGCTATCGATGTAAGCAGAAGGGCCACCTGGCAGCTCATTGTGCAGCCACAGAAACGAGTGACAAAAGCCTCCCAAATGCGGACAACACCAAGGCTTCCTTTATAATGGATGGAGCCAAAGGAGAAGAACGGATGGACATTCAGTCAACGGAAGACTGCAACTTCATAACTCCCTCTGCCACAGTTTTCAAACGAGCAATTTCTTCCTCCACCTCTTCCTCATCAATCGATATCACCTCCATTACAAAATCGGAGAAACTGCCTCCGAAACCCAAAAAGATAAGAACAACTGAAGACAAAACTGACCAATTATTAGAGACGATCAAAGCAGCAAAAGAGGAAATGGAGAAAAATGCGGGCCGCTACGAAATCACACCTGACCAGTTCGAAGATATAATGTTTGCGATCCTCACGGAAACTAATTACATTGAGGCAGTCTCACAAATGAACTTTGATCCAATACAGCTCTCCAATTCGTTGCCTGTCCTAAAAAAATTTATCGTAGGGCAAGGGATCAAGAACAAATTGTCCAGGTTGATTAAGGCGATACGTGGCGGTGCTACCGACTCGGAAACTGAGTCAGTGAACCATGAATAAAATTTTGCAATGGAATATAAACGGTGCTCTCTTGCACTTAGCTGAGCTTAAAACGCTAATAGCACAGCACCAGCCACCAGTAATCTGTATTCAAGAAACTCATCTGAAGGCTAACCAAGGGCTTACTATACGCAACTACAAATCATTCAGATTTGACGATACCTCGCACCTGATCGCAGCTGGTGGGGTACTAACTCTAGTCCACAATTTCATTCCTCAGGCAGTCCAGCTTCCAATCAGCGCTGAAATCCAAGCAGTCGTGGTCTCAATAACAATTCCTACAATCCACCGCAAACCCATCGCAGTATGTAACGTTTACATCCCACCCAACCAACAAACCTCGAAACAGGAGTTCGAGAATATTATAAAACAACTACCAAAGCCATTCATCCTGCTCGGCGACTTCAACGCTCATAGCCATACGTGGGGCTCCAGACGTCAAGATTCCAGAGGTAACCAAATTGAGCATCTGCTCATCAACCATGATATAGCTCTACTAAACAATCAAAACCAACCAACGCACTTTGACTCAAAAACAGGACTTTTTTCCGCGATCGACCTCACGCTGATCTCAACCGACCTTATAAATGAGGTGGATTGGCAGTGCCACAATGATCTGTGCGATAGCGATCACTACCCCATCTTCCTCTCATATAAAGCATCCAGCTACCAGCCTTCTCGATATCAGAGATGGAAAATAAGTGAAGCCAACTGGACAATGTTCACAAACAGCACCATGATTCACGCCGGTCATAGGGACAATGTAGAGGAGGATATCGAATTCCTAACTACTGTCATAATCCAAGCTGGACGTAAGGCTATTCCTGTCTCTTCAGGTAATCCTTGCGCAAGAAAACGTGTGCCCTGGTGGAACAGTAATATCTCAAAGGCAATCGACCGCCGAAAAAAAGCGCTAAGAACACTCAAAAGACGAAACTCATTAGCTAACCTGATCGAGTATCGTAAACGTCGAGCATACGCACGCACCCTCATAAGAGCAGCCAAAAAGAAGTGCTGGCAAGTTCTTACTTCCTCCATCAACCAATTTTCGTCGATCCCAGCAGTGTGGAGGAAGATCCGACTGATTGAGGGGAAGAACCACCAAACAGCTGTTTCCGCTTTATCCAAGGAAGATTCCCTCATTACCAATACCACCGAGATGGCCGACCTGTTGGCCTCTCATTTCTCGGCTGTGTCATCCAACTCCAGCTATGACACAGAATTCCTACAACTCAAGCAAAAGATGGAAGCCGTCCCAATTCCCTTCGACTCCTGCGATGAGGAAAGCTACAACTGCCCAATTCAGCTAGGCGAGCTGGAACACTGCATCCAGTATAATATCCGGGACTCTTCACCAGGACCAGACGATATCCATCCAATCATGTTGAAACACCTTCACGAATCGGCTAAATTATACCTGCTCCATATCCTGAACAGGCTATGGAACATGGGAATTTTCCCTACAAATTGGAAAATAGCCACTATAATCCCTATACTGAAGAAGGGGAAAAGTAAAACGGAAGCGAATAGCTACCGACCCATTGCGTTAACTAGCATTCTGGGGAAATTATTGGAAAAAGTTATCCAAAAGAGACTAACCTGGACCTTGGAAATGAACAACATATTCCTTCCAAATCAATATGGTTTCCGCAAACATCGCTCAGCAATGCAGGCTATCCTAGATCTACAACTGAAGGCCCAAAAAGCACTCAGCAACCGCACACATTTGTATGCGGTTTTCTTTGACCTACAAAAGGCGTACGACACGGTATGGAGGTATCAGGCACTTTCTAACTTATATAAAGCAGGAATCCGAGGCCGCATGGCCAGATTGATCCAGAACTTCCTAACCAACAGGCAAATTAAAGTCCGATTAGGCAACACCTTTACGCGGTTGTTCCAGGTGGAGAATGGCGTACCCCAAGGATGCATCCTTAGTGTAACACTTTTCTTGTTGGCCATCAACGACATCAGACGAGCCATTCGACCGCCGATACATTTCAGCCTGTTTGCAGATGATCTGACAATAACCCTTCAATCGTCGTCGCCAATCAGAGCAAGCGTAATCTTGCAACGGTGCATCAACGAAATAGCTGAATGGGCATCAACGCGAGGATTCAAATTTTCTGCGGAAAAAACGATTTGTATGGACTTCCACCGAACCACCAAGTGCAGCCAGCACCCTGAAATTTCCCTCTACAACTCTGACCTTCAGTTCCAGGACACAGTGCGCTACCTTGGAGTAACGTTCGATAGCAAACTGATGTGGAATACACACATCAAGAGCCTTAAGAAGTCTACCATAAAGGCCCTGGACGTGCTAAAGAAAGTTAACAATAGACGCAGTGGAGGCGATCGAACAATGCTATTATTGCTATACAAAGCGCTTATTCGCTCTAAATTAGATTACGGCTGCCTGGCGTTTGGCTCCGCGGCCCAGGGTCTACTGGCGTCTCTGGATGTCATCCAACACTCAGCCATCCGAATAGCCACCGGTGCGTTCTACACCAGCCCCACAGCCAGTCTCAACAGCGAGTCTAGCCTACTTCCTTTGTGCTTCCGAAGGCAAATCCTGGCAGCCAATTTCCTTACTTCTACCCTTACAACCCCAAACCTCCCATTTAATGAACTTCTGTATGACTCTCCAAGCCATAGCCAAATTTCGTCAAGCAGTCCCAGCTACTCTACTAACCTCAAAAACCGTTTTGAATCTGCAGTCCCTCAATTTTGTAAATTCATTCGAAACCCCCCGCTTTGCCCAATATATACTGACCCTCCTCCTTGGCTTCTCCAACCCCTTCACATGAATCTGAACCTGACACGGCTAACGAAATCTACCAATCCCCCCCATGTACTGGTCCAGTATATCAAACTGGAAATTTCCAAATATAGTGGCGCGGTGTGCTGTTTTACGGATGGCCCAAAATCTGGAGGCCGTGTGGGGTCTGCCTTCTCAGTTCCCCCCGCCACCCATCGCTTCCGTCTTTCCAAGGTGTGTTCCATATTCTCAGCCGAATCATTTGCCATTTTCAAGTGCTTGGAATTCCTAACAGCTGCTCCACCTCACTCCAAATACCTTATCCTCTCCGACTCGCTCTCTGTCCTAAAGGCACTTTGTAACTGTCACACCGACAACGCGCTGTTACAACGCATATTACTTCTCCATGACCTCCTTAGCAAATCCCATGTCTCGATAACTTTTATGTGGATCCCCAGCCATGTTGGCTTGCCGGGCAATGAGGCCATTGACCGAGCTGCTAAAGAGGCCTCCACACTCCCTCTTCTCACCTCCCGGTTTGTTTCCTCTAACGATACTAAGCAATTCCTGAGATCACGCATAACCAAATTTTGGGTCCGTGCATGGAAGTCCAACCATCAAAATCAACTCCTCCCCGTAAAACCTAATCCTCTATCACACATATCCTCTCCGTTCCGATCAAGAAAGAATAATATTGTTCTTACCAGACTCCGCATATCCCACACAAATCTTACCCACTCTTACCTTCTACAACGCATGGACCCTCCTCTCTGTCCCTTTTGCCTAACAGCTCAACTCCTTATCCCCCATATTCTAACATCCTGCCAGGCACTTACAGCACTCAGAACCCAGCACAGCCTCCCCGCCTCCCTACCTCAGCTCCTATCTCAATCTTCCTCACATATCCATAGTGTTTTCCGGTTCCTGCAGTCGCTTAAGCTATTAAATCTCATCTAGACTCTAGCCAGCCCCTGGGTGCATATGGCCCGTTAGTGCAGCCTGCGCCCGATCAATCGTATAATAATAATAATAATAAGTATGTTCCAAATTGTTAATAATCATAACCTGAACCAGTGAATCAAAGTTCTGCTAAATTAAACTCAGAGACTGCTCATAATGAACTACTGTGATATTGTTCTAGATGCAGGATTATATTGACACTGTGAACAAAAAGATAGATATAAAGGATTTAAATTTCACTATTTTAAATCTAGTTGTGTACAGATGACTGATTATATCTGCAGTTCTAGGAAGAGAGTGCAGAGAAATACACTTTTAATTCAAGATAGCTTCTCCCATTATTATCTGTTAGTCAGATGTAATATTAATTCATGGTCGCTTAGAAAATTGTAGAAAACTGAAGTAACAATAAAATCCAATAAGCAATTTATCCTTTCATGTAATAATCTTATTTAGCAACAATTATTATAAATGAGATTCCAATGTAGTGAATTATGTTAGAATACATAATACATACTGTTCACTAATAGTTAGTTGCAATTGAACTGAATGTCTTCTTAAAAGCAATCATAAATCATTTAATATAGCTTGAGTTATATAACCATATTCCTTATCTCATAATTATAAAAGCATTCTTCTGAAATACTGAATTGAGATTAAATTTATTAAGTCAATAATTCGAAAATATGTATGATAGTTATTGATCTAATATTTCCACAGCCAATTTTTCTTATTCACCAGGGAATTTGATATGTTAAATAAATCACTGGATATAAAAATTAGTAGTGTATATAAATGGTGTTTGAGCTGTCCACAATTCAATTTTTTGAATGTGCCACATCTCTCTTCTGAAACATTTAATCTAACTGATGTAATTTTTCTTTAAATACCAAATAATAAAAAATACATATGTTGAAAAAATAGAGATTCCATGGACTCACACGTATTGAAGACACTTTATTGAAACGCTAGTAACATTGATGCAGTTTATTTAATTAAAATTTTGAAGAAGGGTTATTAACAACTAAGTGATATAAGATAGGTATGTCCAAAGTGAATAAGTTGATAAATTAACTACTATCTTGATTGAATTCTAGTGATATTGATTTGATATCATTTTCTATACATTTTCAGAATTTGAAGATAACAGAGATATTAGATATACATGAGCCATGAGCAGTGGCGTGCGGTGTGTTTTTCTACAGGGTAAGCAATAACCATATAAAGTGTAATACTATATTAAAAAAAATTTATTTACAAAAAACATGTGATAATACATCTATTTAATACCGTAATACTTATTTAAATACAAAATCCATTCGACGATCTGCTTTAATAAAGTCATTTATAACAAGGTCATAAAACGTACCCATTGGTTCATTTTGAAGCTGATTTAACAATGATTTTTCAATGGATATCAAAGATATGCCACTTAATCGGTCTTGTCCCTGTGTTGACCTCTGGTACGATTTTATTCGTTTCAACGCTGAAAACGACCTCTCTACACTAGCGGTTGTACTAGGTATTGTCAATATCAATTCACCTAATTTGTAAACTTCGGACAATATCTCATCGAACTCAGATGCCTTCATTGCTTCCACTAATTCATATGGGTTCAATTTATTGAAGTCAGCATCCATATACACTGAAAGCAGTTGATTTTTCAGCTTTACATCGTCGAAAAATTCGCCATAGCATTGTTTTAAATTCGAAAAAATTTCATTAGGAAATTTATTTTTATACTCTTCGTATTTACTTGTATCTAGAAGCGATAAAAATTTCAATTTATCAAGATTTCCAAAACGTTCATTCAGTTGAGTTAGAACATTGTCCAAAATTTCGTAGAATAGTGCACGCGCATATGTTTCTTCATTTTCTGGTTCTGATAGTTTCCGTCTTTTTCTCGCAATAAATTCTTCGTTCTCTTTTGATTTCACATAATTCCATATACCTTTGAAGATCGCATCGTTTCTATATTTTTGGATTTCCGTTTGAGTTTCTTGAATTTTATTCATGCAACATAAAATATCTAATTGTTTTTTTTGTAAAATATCATATAAGACATCAGTTAAAGCGAATATTCTGGAAAAAATTTCGATGAAGAATAAAGTTTGAATTTCGCTAAAAAATTTTAAGAATCCTTGGGCTGATATTAGGGTCTCAGTATCCCACTGCTCCGAATTTTCAATTACAGTTTGAAAGAACGAAGTGAAACAATGATGATAATCTTTAACTGTACTTATTAATCTGGAAGAGAAATTCCAACGGGTTGGTGCGTTTCTTGGCATTTTTTAGTGGTAAACTCACTAAGTGCATATGAACAAACACCTAATCCAGATAACGTCTGAAAAAAAATTCTACATTCTTTTATATTTGAAGTAGACTGTGATAAAACTAAATTCAACGAATGACTAAAACAATGGACAAATAGTGTTTTCGGATACAATTTTTGGAGTTTTGTGCGTAAACCGCCTACTTGTCCTGCCATCACCGCTGCCCCATCGTATGTTTGTGCCACAAGTTTCTTAGCTAAATCATATTCTTCGATAATACTTTTGACGTACTGAAGTATACCATCAGCAGATCGATCAGCACTTACATCAATAAATTTAATAAATCTCTCTTGAGCTTTTGCAGTGTGACTGCAGATATAACGTAAAACTACAGACAGCTGTGATTTATTTAAAATGTCCGACGTTTCGTCCAGTAATATAGCAACGTATTTCGTACTTTTGATTTCTTCTTTTATCTTAGCTTGAACAACAGCATGCACTGAAGAAATTAAATCATTCTGAATACGGTTAGAGGTTCCACGGAATGTTGTAGAAGTCTCTATGTGTGTTTTCAGAATCATATCATATTTCGAAAGTAATTGAAGAAGGTCTACATAATTCCCACGATTATCGGAATCAGTCTTTTCAGAGTGACCATGAAAGGCAAGCTCATGAACACCAAGAAAACATACTGCATCAATTCATCTTTTTAAAATGCTCCTATTTTGTGCTACAACTTCATTATGTTTCATTACTTCAATTCGTAATTGATCATTTAATTGTAAATCTATGCGTGACTTACCAATTTTTTTCAGTTTCGTGCAGGAAAAAATGTGACTCTGAGAACGTTCGTCCTTTTTAACCGCATTGATCAAATTATTCAAATTATCGTATCCCTGAGTAGGATCATTCCATACGCATTTATCTTTTTCACTGCCAAATAATAGACACGGCCAACAAAACAATTTTCCACTATCTTCACAACCAGTTAACCATAAAACGTTTTCATATTGAGATACTTTAAAATGTCTGGTAAACGCTGTACTACCTTTCTTTTGTTCAGTTTTTAAAGATGGCAATTTTGGCTTGCCACAATTTATAATTTCTAACTGTTCATTAAAATTAAATCGCGAAAAAGGTTTTTCGATGAATTCCCGAACATGCATTTTGTTTACGAAAAAATACAAGTGTACAGTTATACACAGTTAACTACACTGAACCGCATTAAACTGGTCAGCAATTCCAACTAAAAGCAATGTTACAAGCGCTTACCCGAAGCGTAGTTTCCGTCATGTTTATGCGTGCTGCTGTGTCTTTGTGTTGGTGAATTATCCATATGACTAGCCGAAAGCGATACTACAGGCGCTTACCATCAGCGTCGCTTTCATCATGTTTACACGCACTAGCATATCTTTCTTCGTAACAACCTTGAACCTATAGTCTTTCCACACACATCTTTCCTGTCACTCCTTCCCCTTTTCAAGCAACCACTTTTCGCGTATTCTCGCACAAATCTGACACTTCGTACTGAACTGAACTACCACATCGTTTCAACTGTCTGTCAACCAGCGACAATGCGCGTAGCCACGCGTCACGTGTGATTTCTAAAGTAATAAGGGCTAATATGATCGCTTTCTATTTTAACATTCTATCCCCTTATAAGTTATAGCAAAAAAAAAAAAATCTCGGGATTTTTCAGGGTAAGCGGCGCTTACCTCGCTTACCTAGAATGCACGCCACTGGCCATGAGTAAATCTAAATCCATAATATGATATTACATTCCAGAGTACAAGGCTAATCTGAATACATAGTTTAAACATTTATAAATGTGAAATGTAGTATTTCCATTTAATTACAGTCATTTAAAGAAAAATATGAATCCGTCACATAGCTTTCAATGTATCAAAAAGTTTAAAATAGCACGGCTATGTAAGCCAAGACCCACAAAATCCAGAAAATTTAATATTTATATGTAATTAAAGCAATAGTATCAATTTCAATATATTGGATTATTTGTTCACTTAGGTAATAACTACCATCTCTGAATTTCATAATAATAGAAGATATTCAAATTTAAAATGAAGAGCGAATGTATAAAATATCAACACATTTGATCTCCTGAGAGATTTTTTATAGAAATTTACTGCTGTCGGATCATGACATAGTTCTAATGAGAATGGCATAATGAAGTGTTTCCAACCATATTGTGTTCCAGCTGTCAAGTAATATATTAAGGGAAAACTATAAGTTAATCAAATGATAATCATTTGCAATAGCCTGTTCTACTATCCTATAAAACGAATGCAATTTTGAGTTCGACTGATCCTGTCAACAACCAAAAATTACATTTCCTGGAATACTAATTAAACTTAAATTAAATTTCAACCCTACCTATTTCAATTAAAATAGAATTATTATCAAACATTTAAGTAGTCACACCTAATGCTCCTCAAATTTGATCTTTTTGTGAAATATGTTTTTAAGGGATCAGTAAAATAGCAGCCGTTCACTTGCCATGAAATTATGAAAAGCTAACATTAATGCAGTTCGTGATTTTAAAACTTAGATTTACTAGCAGCTAATGTACTAATTCCATGAAATTATACTTACAATCTGTGAATTTCATAAGAATAAAATTACAACGATTAGTAATCAAGAATAAATTTGTTGTGCGTTAATATATAGCAATTCTTTATGTCGCATAAATGAATAATTTCCTACAATTAAATCAGAATAATGTATCATTTCAAGTATGTTCCAAATTGTTAACAATTGTAACCTGGACCAGTGAAACAAAGTATTACCAAATTAGTAAATGTGAATGAGTTATATAAAATTTCTGATCTCAGAACATGCTGTTTAAATTTTTGTAATGAAATTAGAGTCATGTGCCACATGTAGTAATATTTTCATTATTGCATGTAGGGATGAAATTCAAAATTATCAGATATCTATCAATATTTTTGATTTTATAAAAGCTATGTATTTGAAGTTCCTCAAACATTGAATATAGTATGAAATGAAGAATTCAATTCTATTTATGACATCTGCCAGAATATAGTGGGTTATTGTTGCATTTGGTGATTGCAAAACATAAGGTTACTAACAGCTAAAATAATTAATTCTATGAAATAATGCTTACCACCTATGGATACCATTAAAACAAAATCATATAAATTAGAAATCAAAAATATTTGTTATGAATTAATATATAGCATTGGCTTATGCAGCATTAATGTATAATTTGACACAATAAAATTAGAAGAATATATAATTTCAAGTATGTCACAAACGATTAACAATTGTAACCTGAACCAGTGAAACAATGTACTACCAAATTAGTAATATATGAATATGTTGGGATTCTTGTGGTGGACACACTAGGATGTGTCATTAGATGTATATTTGAGAGCAGTAGGAAACAACAAATTTATGGATTTTTTTAAGTGTATTTTAATGCTTCCCATATATCAATTTATTTAAATACTGTTAAGTAAACAAAAGGTTCCTAATCACTTATAAGTCATACTATTCAAGAAACAAATAAAAATAACATGGCAACTCAGCAGTTTTTACAATAAACTGCTGTGACATTGTTCTAGGTGCAGGATTATATTAAAGCTGTGAACATAGAGAAAGAATGAAATTCTAAATTATCAGACAGCTATCAATATTTTTGATTGTTCATAAGCTGTGTAGTAGAAGTTCATCAAACACAGAATATGCTATGGAATGTGGACTTTATTCTATATATGACTTCTGCCAGAATATGTTGGGTTATTGTTGCATTTGGTGATCGTAAAACATAAGGTTACTAACAGCTAAAATAATTAATTCAATGAAATAATGCTTACCAGCTATGAATTCCATAAAAATAAAATCATATAAATTAGTAATCAAAAAAAAATTGGTTATGAATTAATAAATGGCATTTTTGGTTATGCCACATTAATGTATAATTTACTACAATCAAATTTGAAAAATGTATCATTTCAAGTATGTTCCAAATTATTAATAATCATAACCTGAACCAGTGAATCAAAGTTCTGCTAAATTAAACTCAGAGACTGCTCATAATGAACTACTGTGATATTGTTCTAGATGCAGGATTATATTGACACTGTGAACAAAAAGATAGATATAAAGGATTTAAATTTCACTATTTTAAATCTAGTTGTGTACAGATGACTGATTATATCTGCAGTTCTAGGAAGAGAGTGCAGAGAAATACACTTTTAATTCAAGATAGCTTCTCCCATTATTATCTGTTAGTCAGATGTAATATTAATTCATGGTCGCTTAGAAAATTGTAGAAAACTGAAGTAACAATAAAATCCAATAAGCAATTTATCCTTTCATGTAATAATCTTATTTAGCAACAATTATTATAAATGAGATTCCAATGTAGTGAATTATGTTAGAATACATAATACATACTGTTCACTAATAGTTAGTTGCAATTGAACTGAATGTCTTCTTAAAAGCAATCATATATCATTTAATATAGCTTGAGTTATATGACAAGATTCCTTATCTCATAATAATAAAAGCATTCGTCTGAAATACTAAATTAAAATTAAACTTATTAAGTCAATAATGCAAAAAAATGTATGACCTTTATTGATCTGATATTTTCCTTTTCTTAATTTCATAATTATGGAGGATATTCAAATTTATAGTGAAGGCCGAAAGTATAATACATCAACACATTCCATCTTTAAGAAATTTTTTATAAAAATTTACTGCCATCAGATCATAAGATAGTTCTAATGAGAATGGCATAATGAAATGTTTGAAATTATATTGTGCTCCAGCTGGTCAAGTAATATATTAAGGGATAACTATAAGTTAATCAAATAATTTTCATTTGCATCAGCATGTTCTTTTGTCCTATAAATCTAACACAATTTTGAGTTCCTTTGATCCTGTCAACGAACAATAATGATATTTCCTGGGATACTAATTAAATTTAAGTTAAATATTTAATTCTTCCTTTTTCAATTACAATAGAATTATTATGAAACATTTAACTAGTCACACCTAATGCTCCTCAAATTTAATCTTTCTATGAAGCAGTTTCACTAAATGAATAGAAATTTGGTTAAAATATGACCAAAACATGTTTTGAAGGGATCAGTAAAATAGTAGCAGTAAACTTGCCCCGAAATTATGAACAGCTAACATAAACGAAGTTTGTGATTTTAAAACTTAGAGTTACTAACTGCTATATGTACTAATTCCATGAAATTATACTTACCATCTGTGAATTTCATAAGAATAAAATTACAACGATTAGTAATCAAGAATAAATTTGTTGTGCATTAATATATAACAATTCCTTATGCCGCATAAATGAATAATTTCCTACAATCAAATCAGAATTATGTATCATTTCAAGCATGATCCAAATTGGTAACATTTGTTACCTGAACCAGTGAAACAAAGTACTACCAAATTAGTAAATGCGACTGAGTTATATAAAACTTCTGATCTCAGAACATGCTGTTAAAATTTTTATATTGATATCTGAGTAATGTGTCACATGTAGTAATATTTTCATTTTGGCATGTTGGGATGAAGTTCAGAATTATTAGATAGCTACCAATATTTTTGACTGTATAATAGCAATGTATTTGAAGTTCATCAAACATAGAATATGCTATGGAATGTAAAATTCAATTCTATATATGTTACCTGCCAGAATATGGTGGGTTATTGTTGCATTTATTATTGCAGAACACAAGGTTACTAACAGCTAAAATTATTAATTCCATGATATAATGCTTACCAGCTATGAGTTCTATAAAAACAAAGTCATATGAATTAGAAACCAAAAATATTTGTCATGAATTAATAAATAGCATTAGCTAATGCAGCATTAACATATAATTTGCTACAATCAAATTGGAAGAATATATCATTTCAAGTATGTTACAAAATATTAACAATTGTAACCTGAACCAGTGATACAATGTACTACCAAATTAGTAATAAATGAATATGTTGGGATTCTTGTGATGGACATACTAGGGTGTGTCATAAGATGTATATTTGCGAGCAGTAGGATACAACAAATTTATTTATTCTTTAAGTGTATTTTAATGTTTCCCCTATGTCAATTTATTTAAATACTGTTATCTAAGCAAACGGTTCCTGATCACTTGTAAGTCATACTATTCAATAAACAAATAAGAATGGCGCAGCATATCAGAAATTTCTCACAATAAACTGCTGTGACATTGATCTAGGTGCAGGATTATATTAAGGCTGTGAACATAGAGAAAGGATTGAAATTCTGAATTATCAGGCAGCTATCAATATTTTTGATTGTTCATAAGCTGTGTAGTTGAAGATCATCAAACACACAATATGTTATGGGATGTGGACTTTATGACATCTACCTGGGTTATTGTTGTATTTGGTGATTGTAAAACATAACATTACTTACAGCTAAAATAATTAATTCCATGATACAATGCTTACCAGCTATGAATTCCATAAAAATAAAATCATATAAATTAGTAATCAAAAAGAAATTGTTATAAATTAATAAATAGCATTTGGTTGTGCCACATTAGTGTATAAATTACTACAATCAAATTTGAAAAATGTATCATTTCAAGTATGTTCCGAACTGTTAATAATTGTAACCTGAAACAGTGAATCAAAGTACTGCCAGATTAAACTCAGAAATTACTCATAATGAACTACTCTGATATTGTTCTAGATGTATGATTATATTGACACAGCTAACATAGAGATATATACATATAAAGGATTTAAATTTCACTATTTTAGATCTAGTTGTGTACAGACGAGTGATTATATCTGCGTTTAAGGATGGGAGTGCAGAGGAATACACTTTTGATTCAAGAAAGCTTCTCCTATTAATATCTATTAGTCAGATGTAATTTTAATTCCTGGTCGCTTAGACAATTGTAGAAAATTTAAGTTACATTAAAAACCTATAGCGATTTATCCTTACATGTAATAATCTTTTTTTTAAATATTTTTATTTAACGTCGCACAACCAATATGGTTATTTGCAACGCGAGTATCGATTTACAACAATTTAAATATAATATGCGGAGTTTATGTCAAGTATTGAGTACATTTATAATCGCTATACTAGATTAATTATTCTACAGTCTTGCAAGTAGTTGAAGACAGAGTTAGCATTTTCTCCAAGTATCTTTGTAACCTTTGGTTCCGAGTCAAAGTGTCTGTATCTTTGATTTATGTAAATTTGGCATTCCAGTAGAATATGCTGAATTGTGTTTTGAACTCCACATTGATCGCATAATGGGACTGGTGTCCGACTTAGTAAGTACCAGTACTTGAGGAGGCAATGTCCAATTAGTAGTCTGGCTAGAATAGTTTCCCCTTTTCTTGACGTCCTATACAAGGACTTCGACATTCTGATATTTGGTTTTATTTTGTAAATTTTTCTATTGTTTGTTGCGTTCCATTCTGCCTGCTATAGATTTTCCACCAAGGTTGTAACATGTTTGGATTCAGACTTTAATAGTCTTTTTTGGGTTTCCAAAGGTAGATCTGTCCGGTGGTTTAGTCTGGTTCGAGGATTGTAGTTTAATTCTTCAAAGTATAATCTGCATCTGATGCCAACTGGTTTCGGTTTTTTAGTTTTGGTTGCATATAGTCCGACGTACTTTGGATTATAGGGATTTTTGTAGGTAGGAACTAGTTTGCAATAGGATAGGTTTATGAAATATTTCAAGCACAGTACCATTCTTCTATCGACTAGGGGAAGTATGTTTATTTCTACATGCCAACTTGGTACTGGGCTCAAATATAGGGTTCCAGTAATTAATCGTATCGCCTTGTTTTGAATGACATTCAATTTTTGAAGTTCAGCTTCCATAGCACTATGGCACACTGTGGCACCCTAATCTGTTTTTGAATGCACCAGAGAAGTATACAAAATTTCCAACTTATTTAGCAAAAATTATTATAAATGGGATTCCAATGTAGTGAATTATGTTAGAATACATAATACATACCGTTCACTAATACTTAGTTGTGATTGAACTGAATGACTTCTTAAACGCAATCATAAATCGTTTAATATAGCTTAAGTTATATGACAGGATTCCTTATCACATAATAATAAAATCATGCGTCTCAAATACTGAATTAAAATTAAATTTATTAAGCCAATAATGCGAAACAATGTATGACCTTTATTGATCTGATATTTCTGTTGCCAATTTTTCTTTTTCACTAGGGAATTTAATATGTTAAATAAATGACTGCATATAAAAATTCGTGGCATATATAAATAGTGCTTCAGCCCATAAACGTTGGTATGACTAATTTTTTCAATGTGCTACATCTCTGTTCTGAAACATTTAATCTCACTGATGCAATTTTTTTTTTAAATACCAAACAATAACAAATACATATGTTGAAAAAATGGAGATTCTATGGACTCACAGGTATTGAAAACACTATATTGAAAAGCTGGTAACACAAATGAAGTTTATTTAATTAAAATTTTGAAGAAGGATTATTAAACACTAATTGATATAATATAGTAATGGTCAAAGTGAATGAAGTGATAAATTAACTACCCTCATGATTGAATTCTAGTGATATTGATTTGATTTCATATTCTAATCATTTTCAGAATTAAAGACAACAGAGATAAGAGATATACATGAATCATATGTAAATTTTAATCCCTGATATGGTATTACATTACAGAGTACAAGGCTAATCTGAATACATAGTTTAAACATTTATAATCAATAATATTCCAATGTGAAATGAAGAATTTCCATTTAATTAAAATCATTTAAAGAAAAATATGGATCAGTCACATATCTGTCAATGTATCAAGAAGTTTAAAAATGGCATAGCTATGTAAGCCAAGAACTACAAAATCCAGAAAATTTAATATTTATATGTAATTATTTGCAATAGAATCAATTTTAATATACTGGATTATTTGCCCACCAAGGTAACAATTACCTTCTCTGAATTTTATATTAATAGAAGATATTCAAGTTTAAAATGAAAGCCGAATATTTAATTTATCAACACATTCCACCTTTTAAACAATTTTTTTTACAAATTTACTGCTGTCCAATGATAACATAGTTCAAATGAAAATGGTGTAATGAAGTGTTTCCAATCATATTGTGCTCCAGTTGGCCAAGTAATATATTAAGGGATAACTATAAGTTAATCAAATCATATTCATTTGCATTGGCATGTTCTTTTGTCCCATAAATCTAACACAACTTTGAGTTCATTTGATCCTATTAAAAAGCAATAATGAGTAATTAAATTTAAATTAAATTTTAACTCTACCAATTTCAATTACAATAGAATTATTATCAAACATTTAAGTAGTCACACATAATGCTCCTCAAATTTAATCTTTTTTTGAAACAGTTTCACTTAATGAACAGAAATATAGTTAAAATATGACCGAAACATGTTTTGAAGGGATCATTAAAATAGTAACATATAACTTGCCATGAAATTATGAACAGCGAACATTAATGCAGTTTGTGATTTTAAAACGTAGAGTAACCAACAGCTAAACTTACTAATTCCACGAAGTTATACTTACTCTCTGTGAATTTCATAAAAACAAAAATTACAAAAATTAGTAATAAAGAATAAATTTGTTAATCATTAATATATATTAATTGCTTATGCCGATGTTAATGAATAATTTCCTACAATCAAATCAGAATAATGCATCATTTCAAGCATATCCCAAATTATTAACAATTGTAACCTGATCCAGTGAAACAAAGTACTATCGAATTAGTAAATGTGAATGAGTTATATAATACTTCATATCTCAGATCATGCTATTAAACTGTAGTAATATTTTCATTTTGGCATGTTGGGATGAAATTCAGAATTATCAGATAGATACCAATATTTTTTATTGTATAAAAGATATGTATATGAAGTTCCTCAAACACAGAATATGGAATGAAATGTAGAATTCAATTCTATATATGACATCTGCCAGTTTATGGCAGGTTATTATTGCATTTGGTGATTGCAAAACATAAGGTTACTAACATCTTAAATAATTAATTCCATGAAATAATGCTTACCAGCTATGAATTCCATAAAAATAAAAAAATCATATAAATTAGTAATTAAAAAAAAAAGTGTTATGAATTAATAATTTGCATTTGGTTGTGCCACATTAATGTATACGTTACCACAATCAAATTTGGAGAATGTATCATTTCAAGTATATTCCAAATTGTTAATAATTGTAACCAGTACCAGTAAATCGAAGTACTACCAAATTAAACTCCGAAACTGCTCATAATGAACTACTGTGATATTGTTCTAGATGTAGGATTTTATTGACACAGCGAACATAGAGATCGATATAGAGGATTTAAATTTCACTATTTTAAATCTAGTTATGCACAGAGGACTGATTATATCTGCGCTTAAAGGAAGAGAGTGCAGAGGAATACACATTTGATTCAAGAAAGCTTCTCTCATTAATATCCATTAGTCAGATGTAATTTTAATTCCTGGTCACTTACAGAATTGTAGAAAACTGAAGTTACAATATAAATCCTATAAGCAATTTGTCTTTAAATGTAATAATCTTATTTAGCAACAATTATTATGCATGAGATTCCGATGTAGTGAATTATGTTAGAATACATAATACATACTGTTCACTAATACTTGGTTGCAATTGAACTGAATGTCAGCTTAAAAGGGACATAAATCATTTAATATAGCTCAAGTAATACTGCAGGATTCCTTATCTCCTAATAATAAAAAAATGTAGTTGAATACATCCTGTTTGTTAAAATGGTATAATAAAATAAACTTTAATAACAAACAATATAGATCAATAAATTAGATAAATACCTATTTAGAAACGTTTTCGGGCATAACCCATCATAAGTTAGTGTTAGCTGATGATGGGTTATGCCCGAAAACGTTTCTAAATAGGTATTTATCTAATTTATTGATCTATATTGTTTGTTATTAAAGTTTATTTTATTATAAAAAAATGTGTCTAAAACACTGAATTGAAAATAAATTTGTTAAGTCAATAATGTGAAAAAATGTATGACCTTCTGTCGATCTGATATTTCCACTGCAAATTTTTCTTTTTCACTAGAGAATTTAATATGTTAAATAAATGACTGCATATTAAAATTTGTAGTCTATATAAATGGTGCTTGAGCCCATAAATGTCTTCTTCTTCTTAAGAGTGTCATACTCAGTCCCTGAGCTTTGATGATCACCATCATTACAGCATTTTCTTTTTCACTTTTCTAATTAGTTCATTAAAATTCTTGAGTCCAGTCTAGACCCTAACATTGTCCAACCATTCCATTTTTCTTCTTCCTGGCCCTCTTTTACCCTGAATTTTCCCTTCTATGACCAAACGTGAGATGTCATATTTTTTTCCTCTAATTATATGCCCAAAATATTCAATCTTGCGTCGTTTAATTGTTTTACATAATGTCCTTTCAGTAATGGCTCGTTTCAGTACTTCTTCGATTGTCATCTTTGCTGTCCATGGTATTTTCAACATTCTTCTAATTGTCCACAATTCTCGATATGACTAATTTTTTGAATGTGCTACATCTCTGTTCTGAAACATTTAATCTCACTGATGCAATTTTTTTTTTAAATACCAAACAATAACAAATACATATGTTGAAAAAATGGAGATTCTATGGACTCACAGGTATTGAAAACACTATATTGAAAAGCTGGTAACACAAATGCAGTTTATTTAGTTAAAATTTTGAAGAAGGATTATTAAACACTAATTGATATAATATAGCAATGGTCAAAGTGAATGAAGTGATAAATTAACTACCCACATGATTGAATTCTAGTGATATTGATTTGATTTCATATTCTAATCATTTTCAGAATTAAAGATAACAGAGATAAGAGATATACATGAATCATATGTAAATTTTAATCCCTGATATGATATTATAATACAGAGTACAAGGAAAATCTGAATACATAGTTTAAACATTTATAATCAATAATATTTCAATGTGAAATGTAGTATTTCCATTTAATTAAAGTCATTTAAAGAAAAATATGGATTAGCCACATATCTGTCAATGCATCAAGAAGTTTAAAAATGGCACAGCTATGTATGCTAAGATCCGCAAAATCCAGAAAATATAATATTTATATGTAATTAATTGCAGTGGTATCAATTTTAATATACTGGATTATTTTTCCAACTAGGTAATAGATACCTTCTCTGAATTTCATAATAATAGAAGATATTCAAATTTAAAATGAAGGCCAAATGTATAATATATCAACACATTCCATGTTTTAAGAAATCTTTTATACAAATTTAGTGCTGTCAGATCATAACATAGTTCTAATGAAAATGGCATAATGATGTTTTTCCAATTATATTGTGCTCCAGCTGGCCAAGTAATATATTAAGGGATAACTATAAGTTAATAAAATGATATTCATTTGCAATAGCACGTTCTTTTGTCCTATAAATCTAACACAATTTTGAGTGCCTTTGATCCTGTCAACAAACAATAATGATATTTCCCGGGATACTAATTAAATTTTAATTAAATTTTAACCCTACCTACTTCAATTACAATAGAATTATTATTAAACATTTAAGTAGTCACATCTAATGCTCCTCAAATTTAATTTTTCTGTGAAACAGTTTCACTGAATGAACAGAAATATTGATTAAATATGACCAAAACATGTTTCGAAGGGATCAGTAATATAGCAGCAGTTCACTTGCCATGAAATTATGAACAGCTAACATTAATGCAGTTCGTGTTTTTAAAACTTAGAGTTACCAACAGCTAAATGTACTAATTCCATGAAACAATACTTACAATCTATGAATTTCATAAAAACAAAAATTACAAAAATTAGTAATAAAGAATAAATGTGTTATGCATTAATATATAACAATTGCATATGCCACGTTAATGAATAATTTCCTACAATTGAATCAGAATAATGTACCATTTCAAGCATGTTCCAAATCATTAACAATTGTAACCTGAATGAGTTATATAATAATTCATATCTCAGATCATGCTGTTAAACTGTAGTAATATTTTCATTTGGGCATGTTGGGATGAAATTCAGAATTATCAGATATCTATCAATATTTTTGATTGTATAAAAGCTATGTATTTGAAGTTCCTCAAACATTGAATATAGTATGAAATGAAGAATTCAATTCTATTTATGACATCTGCCAGAATATAGTGGGTTATTGTTGCATTTGGTGAGTGCAAAACATAATGTTACTAACAGCTAAAATAATTAATTCTATGAAATAATGCTTACCACCTATGAATACCATTAAAACAAAATCATATAAATTAGAAATCAAAAATATTTCTTAAGAATTAATATATAGCATTGGCTTATGCAGCATTAATGTATAATTTGCCACAATAAAATTAGAAGAATATATAATTTCAAGTATGTCACAAACGATTAACAATTGTAACCTGAACCAGTGAAACAATGTACTACCAAATTAGTAATATATGAATATGTTGGGATTCTTGTGGTGGAAACACTAGGATGTGTCATTAGATGTATATTTGGGAGCAGTAGGAAACAACAAATTTATGGATTTTTTTAAGTTTATTTTAATGCTTCCCATATATCAATTTATTTAAATACTGTTAAGTAAACAAAAGGTTCCTAATCACTTATAAGTCATACTATTCAAGAAACAAATAAAAATAACATGGCAACTCAGCAGTTTTTACAATAAACTGCTGTGACATTGTTCTAGGTGCAGGATTATATTAAAGCTGTGAACATAGAGAAAGAATGAAATTCTAAATTATCAGACAGCTATCAATATTTTTGATTGTTCATAAGCTGTGTAGTAGAAGTTCATCAAACACAGAATATGCTATGGAATGTGGACTTTATTCTATATATGACTTCTGCCAGAATATGTTGGGTTATTGTTGCATTTGGTGATCGTAAAACATAAGGTTACTAACAGCTAAAATAATTAAATCAATGAAATAATGCTTACCAGCTATGAATTCCATAAAAATAAAATCATATAAATTAGTAATAAAAAAAAAATTGGTTATGAATTAATAAATGGCATTTTTGGTTATGCCACATTAATGTATAATTTACTACAATCAAATTTGAAAAATGTATAATTTCAAGTATGTTCCAAATTATTAATAATCATAACCTGAACCAGTGAATCAAAGTTCTGCTAAATTAAACTCAGAGACTGCTCATAATGAACTACTGTGATATTGTTCTAGATGCAGGATTATATTGACACTGTGAACAAAAAGATAGATATAAAGGATTTAAATTTCACTATTTTAAATCTAGTTGTGTACAGATGACTGATTATATCTGCAGTTCTAGGAAGAGAGTGCAGAGAAATACACTTTTAATTCAAGATAGCTTCTCCCATTTTTTTTTTTTTTTTTTTTTTTTTTTTTTTTTTTGGGTTTGTCATAAAGACATTGGCCCAAGATTATCTGTTAGTCAGATGTAATATTAATTCATGGTCGCTTAGAAAATTGTGGAAAACTGAAGTAACAATAAAATCCAATAAGCAATTTATCCTTTCATGTAATAATCTTATTTAGCAACAATTATTATAAATGAGATTCCAATGTAGTGAATTATGTTAGAATACATAATACATACTGTTCACTAATAGTTAGTTGCAATTGAACTGAATGTCTTCTTAAAAGCAATCATAAATCATTTAATACAGCTTGAGTTATATAACAAGATTCCTTATCTCGTAATTATAAAAGCATTCTTCTGAAATACTGAATTGAGATTAAATTTATTAAGTCAATAATTCGAAAATATGTATGATAGTTATTGATCTAATATTTCTGCTGCCAATTTTTCTCTTTCACCACGGAATTTAATATGTTAAATAACTGACTGCATATTAAAATTCGTGGTGTATATAAATAGTGTTTTAGCTGAAAGATGTCGGTATGACTAATTTTATTAATGTGACACATCCCTGTTTTGAAACATTTAATCTAACTGATGTAATTTTCCTTTAAATACCAAACAATATAAAATATGTATGTTGAAAAAATAGAGATTCTATTTACTCACATGTGTTGAAAACACTTTATTGAAATGCTAGAGTATATAGGAAGCGTTGGTTCTAGAAGATTAGCCAATCAAGAGCCAGTATTTAGGCCCATGACCACGCCCCCTTTTACTCAACTAATCAAGAGTCAATACCTAATGATATGATCACACTCTTTTCTCATCATTCATCACTACACCATCATGTTCTCCTCCAATTTCACTCTTCCACTCGCCACATCTTTACTGTCACAAACCTAAATCCATATATCTCAATGTGTATCACACCCCAAATCAATCACACGCTTTCTCTGTAGACGCCTGCATCGAAGTCCCTCACTCAATAACATCACTCGACCAAAACATGGATTAGGGGAAAGGCTTTAACCCGCCACCCTTTAATTGTTCTAATCCCTACTAAGTTGTTTCATGTGTTTGTGTGATTGCATGTGTGTTGATGATACATTTATGATTGCCTAACTGTTGTAATAATTTATGCTATCAGATACTAGTTATTTATGATTGTGTATGCTTTGAGAAAATGTTTTACTATTGACGACCGACAGTTAACTCTTTTAACCCCAATATCAAATCTGTCGTTGTTTTGTTTTTTTTTTTATTTTTTTCTTGTGCCTGTTTATGTATGTTGATGATACATTTACTACTGCCCTATCAATGTAATAATTTGCTAATATGCTTGTGTGTTTCTATGTATGTTGATGGTACATTTATGATCGCCTAACTGATGTAATAATTTATGCTAACCGATACTAGCTGCTCATGTTTATGTATACTTTGAGAATATGTTTCACTGTTGACCAACCTCTTTTAACCCTTTTTCCCCAATACCAAATCTGCTGTTTGCATGTGTATGCTTTGGAAAGCCCTTTAGTATAAACTACACAATACTGATATAGCTTGCTAACCCAATATTATTACACCTACCACACTTGTTCCAACAAGTATGTCTCCATGAATGATTTAATATGTTGATTAATTGAAATTTGGATAATCTTTGTTACCAATGTTTGTTTGTGTATATAATTTGATGTATATCCAACCAAAATACTTGTAATAACAACATATATGGGGAGATATATCTCAGCTTATAAAATTTTTCTTGATATGTATTCATATCCATCCAACCACAATAACCACAGTACTAACCCTTTTTGTTGATTTACTCCTGTTATAGTCCCATATGTTTCTAGTGTGATGCTTTGCATGTGAGTAATCAAAGGGAATGCTTGATAAAACTGATTAGAACACTAACCTGTGTTACTATAAAATTATTTTATTTGTTGTAAAGGATATGTTCAATGTAGATTCTTTCATAAGTTGCATTCAGTGTGTATTCAGTCTACCATTTAATTATGCACAGCTCCAACAATTTATCATTGAATGAAGAACTAAAACCATCCGACACACTAACATGTGTGTGTGTAGTTGATATGTTTTATGCATGTTTGATGCAGTATACATGTGTTATAGCCTGATGATGTACATGTAATAGCATAACAATAATAATGATGTTGATGTCTATGCTTGGGCGGCTATATACATGTATATGTACACTCTCTAATGCAATGAAACAATATCTATACTCTCAAAATTATCAACCATAACATACACAATCCAGCTAATATACACTAGTTTAGTTTAGATTAAAATTATAAAGTCAAACTGACTGCATGAATTAAAGACAATGAAGCTCACATTCTACTTCTCACCCCTGAATTTTATTATTTGACAGATATAATCATACTCATAGGAATTCCATAATACACATATTCCCAACCAAATAACACCACCATCTCAATAAATCACCTAAGCTGCTACACCACCACTTGCTATATAAATACTAGATCAAAAACCTAATCATTTTTCTACATCATGATTCCAAACATCACAAACAGGGATTAAGATAAATATTGTATCATAGAGAGAAGTGCTCAATTTAAACCAAAAGTACTCTTTTCATGCAAATTATACTATCTAAGGCTAAAATGCACTCATTTTAGCACAAAACATCAAATTTTAAAGGAAAAAGACCATTTTACACAAAATATCCTCATTTTAGACACAAAAACAACAATTTTATTGTAAAATATAACTATTCAGTATATATACTATCATTTTAGGCAGAAGACTCCAAATTTTAATGAAAAATGTACCAGTACTAAATTATTATTACACACACACTATTTAATTAGGAATAACATCATCTTTATACAATATGACTATGTTTATACAAAATATTTTAAGCTTCCACACATTCTTAGATCTAACAAATTAAAGAAATAAATATAATTTTTAATATAAAATTTATTACACAGTGAAAACATAATATACATTGGCTAATATTACACTTAAAAATAATATATAGCTCCATATAATTATGCAATATACATATTCTTATCTAATATAAACACTTTTAGTTCGGCTAAAACAACATTAAACTTTCTATGGAATTTATTATACATTGAGTTTCCATAAGCTGTTGTGTCTATATTATTACTACATATTATTCTTTTATCATCACTACCACTTAATACTACTTTATTTTGCTCCAGGGTATACAGTATATGTTTCTGACTTTAAATATTGTAATATGTCTTATAATTATCACATAATTTACCACACACACCATTCACACAATTATAATAATCAATAAAATTAAGCTCTTTCTTAATTATAGAAGACTGTACACCTTTACATTTTTTAATTTCTCTATTATCTACAATACTTATAGAATACATTTTTGGACACAATCCAACAAATTCGCTGATTGGAATACTATTTAATTCATCCTTAAATACACCAAGTTTCTTTTTATTTTCTAATGAATAGCATGGATGACTTTTAGGATAATCACTTGTATCAAAATACTGAGCATTATCTTTAATGCCTTTATAAATATCAAGTGTTTTAAGTTCATAAATAAGTGAATCAGTATCACAATATAAAAGATTAATATTCTTATACATTTTACACACTACATTATGATGAAAATTAAATATTTTTGCTTTGCTGATATCTAAAATAGACATCCCAATATAAATGGGGTTTTTTAATTTAATTGTTGAAGGATTTAAATGTACTGCAACCAGAAACAGGTCTTTACTAAATATTGTTTGATCTTTAAAATTACTTTTACCAACTAATTTTGTGAACTTTCCTTTATTTATAATAAGTTATATATTAATTCTATGTCTAATGTTTTCCATCATTTTCCAAAAACACTATTATTCATAAGTTTCCAAAAGTTCTTCTCAAACTGATTGGTATCCTGTTTCCACTGTAGAGTGTTCAGATCAATATATGACTTCAACCATGCCGACTGATTGAAATATATGACTCGATGCACACACAGAAGTTTTAACCCTAATGCAATTGCTTGTTTTAAATTTCTATAGTGAATAAAATAATTTGTATAAACATAGTCATATTGTATAAAGATGATGTTATTTCTAATTAAATAGTGTGTGTGTAGTAATAATTTAGTACTGGTACATTTTTCATTTCCAATTAGCGAATTTGTTGGATTGTGTCCAAAAATGTATTCTATAAGTATTGTAGATAATAAAGAAATTAAAAAAATGTAAAGAGTCTTCTATCTAAACATTGATTGCTATCTAATATCCTATGCAGATAACTTGTGCATACTATTCAGCATTAAGTGCTACACAAATCTAAGTAAAATCTCTGCTGAGTGTAAAAAGCTTAAGGGCACAATAACTGACCTGGGTCTTACATTCATAGTGGAAAAATGTGAAGCAATCATATTTGGAAGCCAAAAAAGGCTTAGGGATATTGAACAAACTGCAGCCATTTCTGACAAACCCATTAAAATTGTCAAGAAAATAAAATATCTTGGAATCACTCTTGACTATAAATTATGGTTCCTCTCACACCTGGAAATATCCACTGGAAATGTAACCTAACTTATGACAAATTACATATCCTAACACCAAACAACTATGGAATTTAACACAAAGAGATGGTCATCTTATATAAAGGACTGATCCAGTCTATGTTCGGATATGGAGCAGCAATTTATATCAACCACAGAATACTTAATAAAGTTACCAAGTAACAAAGGAAATGCCTACTAAATATATCATCCCGGTATAAAACAGCCCCTACATCAGCAGCATGTATCATAGCTAACATCCTGCCTCTTGACTTATTTCTCATCAGAAGGGCAATCCTAAGTGAATATAGAATCACACTAAACTTAAACAATGTCAAATCACTAAAATTTATGCAACACAATACCTTAATCACAGATCTTGGCACCAAGCCACCAGTTAACAAACTGAAAACCTATCTTAAAAATATTCTAATTGACATGTGGCAGTTGCGATGAGAGAGGGAGACTACAGACAGAAAAACATTTATTTTTTTCCCAAACATTCTGCAAAAGCTTAAATTACCAAACCTTGCAATAACCTTCTTCAATGCACAGGAACTCTCTGGACATGGAAACTTCGGAGAGTACCTAAATCGATTCAAGATTAAATCTATGCCTCATTGTCAATATTGTGAACTAAATGAAACTGATAATATATATCATACTATTTTTAAATGTGGAGCCTTTAAAGAGCTACAACAGCAATACAAAATTAGTGAAAACACCCCACTTCTACTGAATACTTAAAATGTAAAACACCTCCTAGAATATTTCCATGTTACTATGAAAAAGAAACTGACACTAAACCCACAAGTACCTGATCAATCCTCTCCCAGCTAAAATATATCATAATAAGTGAATTTATAAATATCAGTAAATTTGTATGTAAATATTATTTTATTGCATTCAATGACTGTGTATTATCATCACTGATGTAACACATGTTTATAACTATTAACGTTCATAATTACATTGTATTTATTTTATGCATATATATATTATTAAAATAAAATTGCCCCATCGGGAATATCTGAAATGGGGAAAAAGGATAAAAAAAAGAGTCTTCTATAATTAAGAAAGAGCTTAATTTTATTGATTATTATAATTGTGTGAATAGTGAGAAACATATGGGACTATAACAGGAAAAAATCACCAAGAAGAGTTAGCACTGTGGTTATTGTGGTTGGATGGATGTGAATACATATCAAGAAAAATTCTATAAGCTGAGATATATCTCCCCATATATGTTGTTTTTACAATTATTTTGGTTGGATATACATCAAATTATATACACAAACAAACATTGGTAACAAAGATTATCCAAATTTCAATTAATCAACATATTAAATCATTCATGGAGACATACTTGTTGGAACAAGTGTGGTAGGTGTAATAATATTGGGTTAGCAAGCTATATCAGTATTGTGTAGTTTATACTAAAGGGCTTTCCAAAGCATACACATGCAAACAGCAGATTTGGTATTGGGGAAAAAGGGTTAAAAGAGGTTGGTCAACAGTGAAACATATTCTCAAAGTATACATAAACATGAGCAGCTAGTATCGGTTAGCATAAATTATTACATCAGTTAGGCGATCATAAATGTACCATCAACATACATAGAAACACACAAGCATATTAGCAAATTATTACATTGATAGGGCAGTAGTAAATGTATCATCAACATACATAAACAGGCACAAGAAAAAAATAAAAAAAAAAACAAAACAACGACAGATTTGATATTGGGGTTAAAAGAGTTAACTGTCGGTCGTCAATAGTAAAACATTTTCTCAAAGCATACACAATCATAAATAACTAGTATCTGTTAGCATAAATTATTACAACAGTTAGGCAATCATAAATGTATCATCAACACACATGCAATCACACAAACACATGAAACAACTTAGTAGGGATTAGAAAAATTAAAAGGTGGTGGGTTAAAGCCTTTCCCCCAATCCATGTTTTGGTCGAGTGATGTTATTGAGTGAGGGACTTCGATGCAGGCGTCTACAGATGTTAGCTAATACTCATAAAATGCAGATAATTTAATATTTATATGTAATTAATTGCAATAGTATCAATTTAAATATACTGGATTATATGACTATGTAGGTAATAATTTACCTTCTCTGAATTTCATATTAACAGAAGATATTTCAATTTAAAAATAGTGCCGAATATATTATATATACACACATTCCATTGTTTAAGAAATTTTTTATACAAATTTACTGCTGTCAGATAATAACCTAGTTCTATTGAGAATGGCATAATGAAGTGTTTCCAATTAATTTGTGCTCCAGCTAGTTAAGTAAGATATTAAGGGATAATTATAAATTAATAAAATCGCATTCAGTTGCATCAGCACGTTTTATTGTCCTATAAATCTAATACAATTTTGAGTGTGTTTGATCTTGTTGACAAGCTATAGTGACATTTCCTGGGATACTAATTAAATTATAATTAAATTATGACCACTACATATTTCAATTACAATGGATTTATTATCAAACATTTAAGTAGTCACACCTAATGCTTCTCAAATTTAATCTTTCTGTGAAACAGTTTCACTGAATGAGCAGAAATATGATTTAAATATGACCAAAACATGAATTGAAGGGTTCAGCAAAATAGCAGCAGTTCACTTGTGCTGAAATTATGTACAGCTAACTTTAATGCAAGTTGTGATTGTAAAACTTATAGTTATTGTTAACAATTGTAACCTGAACCAGTGAAACAAAGTACTACCAAATTAGTAAATGTGAATGAGTTATATAAAACTTCTAATCTCAGAACATGCTGTTAAAATTTTGTTAATGATATTACAGTAATGGGCCTCATGTAGTAATATTTTCATTTTGGCATGTTGGGATGAAATTCAGAATTATCTGATAGCTACCGATATTTTTGATTGTATAAAAGGTATGTATATGAAGTTCCTTAAACACAGAATATGGAATGAAATGTAGAATTCAATTCCTTATATGACATCGGCCAGAATATGGTGGGTTATTGGTGTTATTGGTGATTTCAAAACATAAGGTAACTAACAGCTAAAATAATTAATTCCATGAAATAATGCTTACCAGCTATGAATTCAATAAAAATCAAATCATATAAATTAGTAATCAAACAAAAACTTGTTATGAATTAATAAATAGCATTTGCTTATGCAGCATTAATGTATAATTTGCTACAATCAAATTAGAGGAATGTATCATTTCAGGTATGCTACAAAAAGAATGCAGATGAATACACTTATGATTCAAGGTGATTAATCTCGATTTATCAACTAATAACAATAGTACCAAATCAAATGCAGTCAGCGTTCTTGTTACTATTGGTCAATTTTCCGGAATATTTATTTCGTACTACTCTCCCCCAAATCATTCTATAGACTCCTTAACATTCTTGGATGCGTTGGAGGGTTATAATAATATTCCCATTTTGGTGGGTGGAGATTTCAACGCTCTGAGTGTGTGCTGGGGTTGTGACCGTAATAATGCGAAAGGGGCAGCTGTACTTGACCTCATCATTAATTCAGATCTGTGCTTATTGAATGATGGTTCCAAAACCAAACTTGGAAATCCCCTTCATGTGAATAACCCTGTTGACTTAACCCTAGCATCATCCTCAATGGCGCTCGATTATACATGGGAAGTTCTACTAACGTCTTTAGGTAGTGATCACTTCCCCATTATGATCACTATAAATACGAACAACTCAATTTCATCCTATCGGCAGCCATATCAATCTGAAAATAATATACTGCGTTGGAAATTTATGGAAGAGAACTGGAATAAATTTCGCAAGTTAGTTGATTAAAATCTGGTAATAATTAATTGTGTGAGTAACTCCTTAGACAAATACTATACATTTTACGATGCTGTTCTTTCAGCGCTACAGTGCTCCATGCCTAAGGCATCCTTGTATAAAGGGAATAAACCTGCTGTTCCTTGGTGGAATGGAGAATGCGAGACTAAAGTTAAAGAACGAAACGATGCTTTGCGCACTTTTAGGGCAGTTGGCTCAATGGGAGCTTCTTACATATAGGAAAATTGCAGGGGAGACGCGAAAACTCCTCAAAAAAACCAAAAGGAACTCTTGGAGGGATTTTTCTAGGAAGTTTAACAGAAACAATCCTTTAAAAGAGGTTTGGAATCTAACTAAGCGTTTTAAAAATTCATATTCTCACGGTCGAGTGATTCAAAATGACAGTTGGTTTACTGACTTTTCAAACGCAGTTTCTCCCCCTTATGTTCCAGTGAGGGAGGAGCTGGCCCGGGAAGGAAATACTGCACCTATGATATCTCATATTCTGCTCCGTCCAATTACGTATGAAGAGGTTTTTATTCCTTTACGCAAGAAACGAGATTCTTCCCCGGGTTTGGATGGTATTACTTACTCAGTTATACAGAATTTGAGTAATTATGCCAAAAATATACTATTACAAATATATAACAATTTATTGGTGTCTGGTTTAATACCTTCTGACTGGTCGCGTTTTCTAGTCATTCCGATTCCCAAACCTGGTAAATCTCTCAACCAGGCGTCATCATTTCGAC
Organism: Icerya purchasi; assembly: GCA_039619475.1. NCBI lineage: Eukaryota > Metazoa > Arthropoda > Insecta > Hemiptera > Monophlebidae > Icerya > Icerya purchasi. The sequence goes on from CM077116.1 coordinate 361,913,742, forward strand.
CGATTTCCTTGGCCCCTGCTTTAGGAAAGTTTTCGAGGTTGTAATTAAGAACAGACTGATATGGTGGATTGAGAGACAGAAGATACTTCCGGAGGGAATGTTTGGATTCCGCCCACATTTGGGTACCCAAGATTGTGTAGCATCATTCTTGGGGGATGTTTATTCTACTTTCCAAGACAAAGGCTTCTTGGTGGCAACATTTCTTGATATTCAGGGGGCATTCGATAATGTTTCCATCCTCGTTCTTTTCAATCAATTAATAGCAGTTAATATTCCTTTTCCCATGGCTAAACTTTTGTGTAGTTTATTTTTATGTAGATCCCTCCATATTCTTAACCCCGTATCCAAACAGGTTGAAGTTCGCACAACTTATAAAGGTCTTGCCCAAGGTGCCGTTCTGAGTCCGCTTCTCTTTAATTTGTATATATTACCTCTCTTTAATATTCAAATACCAAATTTCTCACGAATTTTGTCATACGCGGACGACTTCTTAATATATTCTAAACATAACTGCCTTATTAAATGTCTTCAGGCAAGTCAAACATCTATGGATATTTGCTTTAATTCCTTTGAGAAGATTCATTTTGAAATATCCCTTGCCAAATCCTCGGTATCCGTATTTTCACTTAGACCATTTGACTACGAACAAATACGTGTTCTAATTCAAAACCAACTCATTAAATTCACTAGGCATGTTAGGTATTTAGGATTGTTTTTAGATCCTAAACTAACACGGACTTTTCACATTCAAAAACTAGTTGAACTTGTAATTAAATCGTATAGCCCCTTAAAGGCTATAAGCAATTCATGGTGGGGAAGTAGCTATACAAAAGCTTTATTAGATCGAAATTGGATTATGGAGCGATTTTCTATGGATCAGCCTCGAAGTTTCAGCTTAGAAAGTTAGATTCATTACAGAATCTTGGCTTAAGATTAATCACGGGAAATGTCAGGTCGTCCCCTACCATCGGTCTACAAATGGAGACCAAAATTGCTCCTCTGAACATTAGAAGAAATTATTTAACAGATAAATTTGTACTTAAGTATTGTAATTACAAATATCCGCAGTTTATAAGTAAGATAATGCAGGTAAGTAGTGATTGGAGATTTGTTCCCCAGAAAATGCCGCTCTTGCTCAAAAGAACTAGGATGTATTATAGTTATAGTCCAGCTCTTGTGCCATCTTCTCCCTCCAATTATTTTAATTTCAGATACGACCTTAATCTTATCAAACTGGACATCAATATTAACACCTTTAAAAGCCAGAATTTGCATCTGCTGCCTGGTAACATTGTGAACTCCGTTTTTCTAGGTATCGCGAAAGAATTATACCCCGGTTATCGGTTGATCTTTACCGATGGTGCCAAATTCCATGGATTTAATGAAGGCGTAGGGGCCGGGTTTATTATAGAAGGTATCACTGAGCAGAAATTTAAATTACCTCCAGAAGCTTCGATTTTCACGGCCGAGCTTCTTGCAATTGAAAAAGCGTTAGAGTTTGTGAAAAACGTGTTGCAGTCCAAGGGGGAGTTTGTAGTATTTTCGGACAGCCTTAGCTCTCTCTTGTCGCTTCAGAGAAGTAACTTTGAATGTAATTGCCATCCAATTATTTATGAAATTAAGGAAAAGTATTTTAATATTTCCGAACTTGGAGGAGTCATTAAATTCTGTTGGGTTCCGGGTCACTGTGGGGTACCACTTGGTGACCGTGTTGATTTAATCGCAAAAGAAGTTGTTAGATCAGGTATTAAGTTTCCATTTATCCCATCCTTCGATCTTCTAGATAAAGCCAAAAGAAATAATCATGCGGATTGGATAAGTCTTATTTGTAGAGAGCAAGGACCTGGTAAATATTTTCATATGGTCCAACCATCTTTGCCGTCCATACCTTGGTTTTACCGCATTAGTGTCCCAGTTAGTTTGACCCGTAGGTTTGTGACCGTTGTGTGTAGGCTCCGCTCCGGCCATTGCTGATTGGGTTTAAATTTTTCAAACACCGGGCACTGCACCGGTTGTAATATCTATTGTCGACAAAATTTTAGAGAAGACATTAACCACTTGTTATTTAATTGCGCCCAGTTCGATAACACGAGACTTGCGTTTTCTAAAGACCTCATGTCCTGTGGTGTTTATCCTCCATTGTGTATTTTTCATCTTCTCTGTTCCAGTGATAAAATTTTATTTGTCCTTTTTAGGTTTATTGAAAGAAACAGGATTGTTGTTTGATTTTTATTTTTTTTTTCTCCATTATTTTACTTTTTTTTTTTTTTACATTGTAGTCTTTGTCCAGTGTGGCTGTGACTACCTCCTTTTTCTCATAATGCATTGTGAGCATTGCCAGGCAACTGTGGTCATAATGTGAGATAGAAATATTTATCTGTTTATCTATTTTTTCTTTTGCTCCTTTTCCCAGAATGAAAAAATCTTGTTTGTTTCTGTTTTGTTTCATTGAGCATTGTGGGCACTGCCAGCAGTTGCGGCCATAATGTAGAATGAATGAAATTTCTCTTCCTGAATTTTCTATTATTAGTATTTTTTAATATCTAGTCGTGTCGTAGTTTGCTGGCCAAATGAACTGTTCTGTTCGGGCCAAAAAAAAAAAAAAAAAAAAGAAACCTTCTGCCAGTAGTATCTATTAGTCAGATGTAATTTTAATTCCTAGTCGCTTAGAAAATTATAGATAATTGAATTCACATTTAAAATCCTATAAGCAATTTACCCTACACGGAATACTTTTATTTAGCAAAAACTAAATTCTTATGTTATAATTGACAGTGCGGTTATATGTTTCTATATTGTATTATTCTTGAAACTTGGTAATATCGTTCTGTAATTTTATCTTATATTATTTTGCTTAATTCATTTCTGATAAAAAATGAGTTTGCTTTATATGGTGATCCAAGCATGTATGGGGATTGTGAGTGTGCGTTGAGTGCAACTGTGCCTTGCAATGTGGCAACCGTTCGTGCAGCCGTGTTTTTCTGCTGCTATCAGGTGAACTGAAAGTGTTCTTAGCACTGTGATGAGCCCACTGATTTTGCAGCAGAGCTGTTTAGGTAAATCTATCAACTCTTCAAGTAAATCATCTATTAGCGGGACTAAGTCCATTACCCCTACCAACAGTTCCTCTGCAACAAACGGTGCTCTTAAATAGTCCAGCAACTCAGCAAACACTGTTACCGCAAGTAAAGCTAACGTTGTTGACTCCAGTACAGTCTCTAATACTATTACATTTCAAAATAACTCGAATGTAAATAATACTGAACAGTTAAACTCCGTCTTGTCTACCCAATTATATAATAATATCACTTTTCATCCTACTGATCTAGCTAATTCTGTTCCTTCAAAGCAATTAAAGGATAATATCGTTTCTCTGACACACATTTAGCGAAGTAAAAGCGAACAGCAATGTAGTGTTGTTCACCCTGAATGTAAAAGACAAAATAATACCTGAAGCAGTTCCATGGGAACACCACCATTTCTAAAATAAAAATGAAACATTTTCAAGTTCCTCAAGGTTGGGAGACAATGTTTATGACAGTATTATGCTGCAGCTGTTCAATTTTAAATATTTAGGAATAATCATAAGTTTATAAAAATCTATTCAGCTATATCAGCAAGTTTTACTGACCTATAAACCAAGTACACTTCATAAATGGATTGATCTCATTAATGAGCGTAATAGAATGTTCTACAATATTAATTAGATTATTACTAAATACTAAAGTTTTACCTTTTTCAATTACAATAAAATTAATATTATTAATCATGTAAGTAGTCACTCAAAATGCCCCACAAATATAATTTCCCTGCGAAACTCTTCTTTTTCTTGAGCATTTTCCCGCGAGCGGGGTCTGCTATTTTTTAGTAGATGCGAGAAGTGAATGAACCAACCGGCCTGTCGCCCGGGCCTGACGTTGGTATAGGCAATTATTATAATATGTAACGCAGGTGTACACACGCAAGACTACATTCGGAACTGATAGTAGCCACTTGTTATCGCGCTACCAGTGCAGTCCCGTGTGGGTCTGCTGTGTACTGACCTAGCGCGCATATGATGTTGTACGTGGTGGTTTGCCATTGCCACCATGTGATTACTAGCGATTATTTATTTTTATTTAATTTAATTTTTGTAATAAGTTCGTCATCGCTCGGGATTGAACCCGTGACCACCATATCGGAAGTCAAGCGCTCCAGCAACTAGGCTATCGCGACGACAATTTCCCTGCGAAACTGTTTAACTGAATTAACAGGAATACTATACATTTAAAATTATGAGAAGACATTTTTTGTATGGTTCAGTAATATAGTTGTAGATCGCTTCCATAAAAATTACAAGTTGCTAATATTAAACAAGAATCCTTCTACCATCAGAATTTTAGTAGTTAGTATGCATGTGCACCATGTTTTCAACTTTTATTTGATCTAATATTGTGGGTTTGCAACAAGTTTGAAACGAAAGTTGTAATTATGTGAATGAGTCATATAAAACGTCTGATCTCAGAACATGCTGTTGAAATTTCTGTAATGATATTACAGTAATGCGCGACATGTAGTAATATTTTCATTTTGGCATGTTGAGATGAAAATCTGAATTATTAGGTAGCTATCAATATTTTTGAATGTTTAAAAGCTGTGTAGTTGAAGTTTACCAAACACACAATATGCTACGGGATGTGGAATTCGATTCTATATATGGCATCTGCCAGAATATGGTGGGTTATTGTTGCACTTGGTGATTGTAAAACATAATGTTACTAACAGCTAAAATAATTAATTCCATGAAATAATGCTTACCAGCTATGAATTCCATAAAAACAAAATCATATAAATTAGAAATAAAAAATATTTGTTATGAACTAATAAATAGCATTGGCTTATGCAGCATTAATGTATAATTTGCTACAATCAGATTAGAAGAATATATAATTTCAAGTATGTCCCGACTGTGGGTTGACATCTACCCTTCCTTTTTTGCCAATCGCTCCTCCTTCTACCTCCTTCTACAGCCTACTCCCAATTCACAGCCTTGGTACCAATTTCTTCCTTTTTCTCGGCGCTCGGCTATTGGTTCTTTAATCAGACTGAGACTTGGCCATTCCCTCCTTCCCCTTTCTCGCTTTTCTCTTTCTCTTTCACCTTCTCCCTTTTGCCCTCTCCACTCAACTGATCCTCCCTTTATATGTGACCCCAACCATATCCTTTTCGAATGCTCTGCTCTTTTTCCTCAGTGCTCTCATCTATACGCCGAACTTTTGGCATTAGATTTTCCTACCCCTTTCAATGCTTCCTTTATCCTTTCCTTCCCATCTCCAGCCGTTATTCCCCTCCTTCTTTCCTTTATACTTTCTATCTCCGATCGCCTCAGAGTCTGAGTAGGTGATCTAGGTCCATGTAGTTGGGTCAGTTTTAACACCGAGCCCATTTAAAAAAAAAAAAAAAAAAAGTATGTCCCAAATTGTTATTAATTGTAACCTGAACCAGTGAATCAAAGTACTGCCAAATTAAACTCAGAAACTGCTCACAATCAACTAGTGTGATATTGTTCTACATGCAGGATTATCTTGACCCAGTGAACATAGAGAAATATATAAAGGATTCAAATTTCACTATTTTAGATCTCATTTCCTGGGATACTAATTAAATTACAATTAAATTTTGACCACTACCTATTTCAATTATAATAGAATAATTGTCAATCATTTAAGTAGTCAAACCTAATTCTCCTCAAATTTAATCTTTCTGTGAAACAGTTTCACTGAATGAACAGAAATATGGTTTAAATATGACCAAAACATGTTTTGAAGGGATCAATAAAATAGCATCAGTTCACTTGCACTGAAATGATGAACACCTAACATTAATGCAAGTTGTGAATGTAAAACTTACAAGTTACTTATAGCTATATGTACTAATTCCGTGAAGTTATACTTACCGTCTATGAATTTCATAAAAATAAAATTATAAAAATTAGTAATCAAGAATAAATCTGTTATCCATCAATAAATAAAAATTGCTTATGCCGCATTAATGTATAATTTCCTACAATCAAATAAGAAGAATGTCTCATAATTCGCAGAAACGTATAACCTAAAAGTGTGTAATACCTGGTTTCAACAACATCCTAGAAGGCTGTACACATGGAACAGCCCAGGAGACACACATAGGAACCAAATCGACTTTATATTGGTGAATACAAGATACAAAAATATGGTGAAAAACTGTCATACGTACCCTGGAGCTGATTGTAATTCAAGATTATAAACTGGTGGCTGCTAGATGCAAAATTACTCTTAAAATGTGTAACAGGCAAGAAAGAACAAAGGCATATAATCTAAAAAGCCTACAAAACGATAGTACCGCAAATAAATTCAGAATGGAACTCGACAAAAATCTCAATAAAATAGAAAAATGTGAATGGAACACATGGAAAGAAGCAGTGGGTACATCAATTAAAAAATCTGTACCGAAAAGATTAGTTCAAAAACAGAAACCTTGGGTAACAAAAGAAATAATAACAATTATTGAAGAAAGAAGGAAGGTCACAAATCGAAACAGTAATGAATACAGAACTCTGCATAAAAAGATAATTGGGGAATGCACAAAAGCAAAATCAAAATGGCTGGGACAAAAATGCAATGAAATAGAAGAGCTAGAAAAAGACACAATAACAGAGAAATGCACGCAAAAATAAAATATATGATGAAGCAATATAAAAAACAGAACACAAGAATATATAGGTTGAAAAATAAAGCGGGTATAATGTGCGGAGGAAGAGAAGAGCAGGAAGAAGCGTGGATGAAATACATCACTGACCTGTACAATGATAACACCAGACCACTAAATATTATATGCGAAACGAAAGAACAAGCCCCAAAAATAGAAATGTGGGAGCTGGAAAATGCAATATAAAGGGCAAAAAGTAATAAAACGGCTGGAGAAGATAAGTTACCAGCAGAAATATTAAAGAATTTGACACCACGTGGGAAAAGCGAGCTTTTAAAATTACTGAATGAAATATATGAAGAAGGTAAATTACCTGAGGACTTCAAATCACTGGCATTAATATCAATACCCAAAAAAAGTACATCCCAGAAGTGCGAGGAATACAGAACAGTGGCACTTATGAGTCATACAGCAAAAATATTCTTATCAATAATAAATAGTAGAATTGAACAACGATTGGATGGAAAGCTGGAAGAAACACAATATGGATTTTCTTCAAAGAAAGGAACTAGAGATGCGATAGCTCTCCTTAAAATAATAGTACAAAGAGCAATAAATCGTAAGCGAGATGTAATAGCGTGCTTTGTGGATTACGAAAAAGCGTTCGACAGGATAAACCATAATAAACTCATAAGTAAATTGCAGAAATATGAGATAGATAATAACGATTTACAAGTCATCAAGAATTTATACTGGGATCAATCAGCAAGGATGAAATTGAACGGCGGGTATTCGGATACGAAATGCAGGATTGAAAGAGGCGTCAGACAGGGATGTCCCTTATCGCCAAGGTTGTTCAATATTTATTCGGAAGAAATTATGATTGAAGCAAAACTGAAAAACACTGGATTCACAATCAATGGAAAAACTATTAATAATATTAGCTATGCAGATGATAGGGTGCTCATTGCCGGATCATTTGGTCAATTGAAAATCATGCCAAATCGAATTAATAAAGCTGGAATTAAGTATGGCATGACGATAAACGCCAAAAAAACAAAGGTGATGAGATTCAACAAAAATGGAAGAAAAGAAGTAAAAATTAAAATAAATAATACAGTGCTGAAACAAGTAGAAGAATTCCGATACTTGGGTGCCTTATTCACTTCGTATGGCCGAGATGAAAAAGAAATTAGAGCAAGAGTAGGAATGGCCAAACAAGCATTTAATAATTTACAAGCGGTGTTGAGGGACCGGAAGCTTGGAATGCAATTGAAACTAAGGATCAACAACTGCTACGTGATGTCAGTGCTAAAATACAGAGCAGAAACTTGGACGATGGATGCGGAAGGCAGGAAAAAGCTAACTGCATTCGGTATGTGGATGTTACGAAGAATGATGAGAATACCATGGACGGTCAAGGTCAAAAATAAAGACGTTTTAAGCAAGTGGCAACCGACAGAATACAATATAGTAAAATACATAATCCAGAGAAAAAAGAAATACCTCACGCATAAGATCCGAGAAGGAGGAATTTTTGTTACAGCGATGCAAGGGAAAATAAAAGGCAAAACGACAAGAGGAAGGAGACGAATCGAAATGATAGAAATTGACGGGAAAAAATGCAGTGAACTAATTCAGATGGCAAGAAACCGCATCATCATCATTTCAAGTATGTTCGAAATTATTAACAAATGTTACTTGAACCAGTGAAATAAAGTACTACTAAATTAGTAAATGAGAATGAGTTATATAAAATGAATGATATCAGAACATGCTGTTTAAATTTCTGTAATGATATTACAGTAATGCGCGACATGTAGTAATATTTTCATTTTGGCATGTTGAGATGAAAATCTGAATTATTAGGTAGCTATCAATATTTTTGAATGTTTAAAAGCTGTGTAGTTGAAGTTCACCAAACACACAATATGCTACGGGATGTGGAATTCGATTCTATATATGGCATCTGCCAGAATATGGTGGGTTATTGTTGCACTTGGTGATTGTAAAACATAATGTTACTAACAGCTAAAATAATTAATTCCATGAAATAATGCTTACCAGCTATGGATTCCATAAAAACAAAATTATATAAATTAGAAATCAAAAATATTTGTTATGAACTAATAAATAGCATTGGCTTATGCAGCATTAATGTATAATTTGCTACAATCAGATTAGAAGAATGTATCATTTCAAGTATGTCCCAAATTGTTATTAATTGTAACCTGAACCAGTGAATCAAAGTACTGCCGAATTAAACTCAGAAACTGCTCACAATCAACTAGTGTGATATTGTTCTACATGGAGGATTATCTTGACCCAGTGAACATAGAGAAATATATAAAGGATTTAAATTTCACTATTTTAAATCCAGTTCTGTACCGATGTCTGATTATATCTGCAATTTAAGGAAGAGAGTGCAGAGGAATAAACTTTTGATTCAAGAAAGCATCTCCCGTTAATATCTATTAGTCAGATGTAATTTTAATTCGTTGTGGCATAGAAAGTTGTAGAAAACTGAAGTAACATATAAAATCCTATAAGCGATTTATCCTTACATGTAATAATCGTATTTAGCAAAAATTATTATAAATGGGATTCCAATGTAGTGAATTATGTTAGAAAACAATACATGCTGTTCCCTAAAAGTTAGTTGTAACTGAACTGAACGTCCGCTTAAGATCAATCATACAACGTTTAATATAGATTAAGTTATATGACAAGATTCCTTATCTCATAATAATAAAAAAATGCGTCCACTAAATACCCTCTTAATTGAATTCTAGCGATATTGATTTGATTTCAGTTTCTCTACATTTTCAAAATTGAAGATAACATTGATATTACATACACATGAGTTATGAGTAAATGTTAATCCCTGATATGATAATGCGTTATAGAGTACAAGGATAATTTGAATACATAGTTTAAATATTTATAATAAGTAATATTGTAATGTGAAATGTAGTATTTCCATTTAATCAAAGTCGTTTAAATAAAAATATGGATCAGTCACATATCGTTCAATGTTACAAAAAGTTTAAAAATGGCATGGCAATGTAAGCTAATACCCACAAAATCCAGATAATTTAATATTTACATGCAACTAATTGCAATAGTATCAGTTTGAATATATGGATAAATTACCCAAATACATAATAATTACCTTCTCTAAATTTCATATTAATACTAGATATTCAAAATAAAAGGAAAGCCGAATATATAATTTATCAACTAATTCCACCTTTTAACAAATTTTTTATATGAAGTGTTTCCGATTATATTGTGCTCCAGATGGTCAAGTAATATATTAGGGATAATTATAAATTAATAAAATCATATTCAGTTGCATCAGCACGTTTTATTGTCCTATAAATCTAATACAATTTTGAGTGTGTTTGATCTTGCTGACAAGCTATAGTGACATTTCCTGGGATACTAATTAAATTATAATTAAATTATGACCACTACATATTTCAATTACAATGGATTTATTATCAAACATTTAAGTAGTCACACCTAATGCTCCTCAAATTTAATCTTCCTGTGAAACAGTTTCACTGAATGAGCAGAAATATGATTTAAATATGACCAAAACATGAATTGAAGGGATCAGCAAAATAGCAGCAGTTCACTTGCGCTGAAATGATGAACACCTAACATTAATGCAAGTTGTGAATGTAAAACTTGCGAGTTACTTATAGCTAAATGTACTAATTCCATGAACTTATACTTACCACCTATGAATTTCATAAAAATAAAATTATAAAAATTAGTAATCAAGAATAAATTTATTGTCCATTAATAAATAACAATTGCTTATGCCGCATTAATGTTTAATTTCCTACAATCAAATAAGAAGAATGTATCATTTCAAGTATGTTCCAAATTATTTACAATTGTTACTTGAACCAGTGAAATAAAGTACTACTAATTTAGCAAATGAGAATGAGTTATATAAAATGGATGATAACAGAACATGCTGTTTAAATTTCTGTAATGATATTACAGTAATGCGCGACATGTAGTAATATTTTCATTTTGGCGTGTTGAGATGAAAATCCGAATTATCAGGTGGCTATCAATATTTTCAATGTTTAAAAGCTGTGTAGTTGAAATTCACCAAACACACAATATGCTATGGAATATGGAATTTGATTCTATACATGACATCTGCCAGAATATGGTGGGTTATTGTAGCATTTGGTGATTGAAAAACATAAGGTTACTACCATCTAAAATAACATGAAATAATGCTTACCAGCTATGAATTCCATAAAAATAAAATTATATAAATTAGTAATCAAACAAAAATCTGTTATGAATTAATAAATACCATTTGCTTATGCAACATTAATGTATAATTTGCTACAATCAATTTAGAAGAATGTATCATTTCAAGTATGTTGCAAATCGTTAACAATTGCAACCTGAACCTATGAAACAATGTATTACCAAATTAGTAATACATAAATATGTTGGGAATCTGGTGATAGACACACTGGTGTTGCATTGGATGTATATTTGTGAGCAGTAGGATACTAAAAATTTATGGATTTTTCCAAGTGTATCCTCTTCCCATATATTAATTTTTCTAAATACTATTATATAAGCAGCGGGTTCCCAAACACTTGTAAGTGATACTAATCAAATAAATCAAAAACAATGCTGCAACTCAGAAACCAGTCACAATAAGCGGATGTGATATTGTTCTATATGCAGGATAATATTAACCCCATGAACATAGAGAAAGATATAAAAGATTTAAGTTTCATCGTTTTCAATCTGTAGTGTACAGATGAATGATTATATCTGCGATTTAAGGGAGAGAGTGCAGATGAATACACTTTTAATTCATCAAACCGTCTCCTGTTAATATCTACAAGTCATTTGCAATTTTTATTCCTGGTCACTTAGAAAATTATAGAAAACTGAAGTAACATGTACAATCCTATAAGCGATTTATCCTTACATGTAATAATCTTATTTAGCAAAAATTATTATAAATGGGATTCCAATGTAGTGAATTATGTTAGAAAACAATACATGCTGTTCCCTAAAAGTTAGTTGTAACTGAACTGAATGTCCACTTAAGAGCAATCATACAACGTTTAATATAGATTAAGTTATATGACAAGATTCCTTATCTCATAATAATGAACAAGTGCGTCTGAAACACTGAATTAAAATTAAATTTATTAAGTCAATAATGCGAAAAAATGTATGACTTTTATTGATCTAATATTTCCACAGCCAATTTTTCTCTTTCACCAGCGAATTTAATATGCTAAATAAATGACAGCATGTAAAATTTTGTGGCATATATAAATGGTGTTTTAGACCACAAACGTCGATATGACTAATTTATTGAATGTGCTATGTCTCTGTTTATAAACATTTAATCTAACTGATGTAATTTTTCTTTAAATACCAAACAATAAAAAATACATATGTTGAACAGATAAAGATTCTATGGAATCACACTTATCGAAAACACTTTATTGAAAAGCTAGTAATGCAAATGCAGTTTATTTGACTGAAATTTTGAAGAAGGATTATTAAACACTAATTGATATAATATAGGAACGGTCAAAGTGAATGGGGAGATGAATTAAATACCCTCTTAATTGAATTCTAGCGATATTGATTTGATTTCAGTTTCTCTACATTTTCAAAATTGAAGATAACATTGATATTACATACACATGAGTTATGTGTAAATGTTAATCCCTGACATGATAATGCGTTATACAGTACAAGTCTTATTTGAATACATAATTTAAGTATTTATAATAAGCAATATTGTAATGTGAAATGTAGTATTTCCATTTAATTAAAGTCGTTTAAAGAAAAATATGGATCAGTCACATATCGTTCAATGTTACAAGAAGTTTAAAAATGGCATGGCTATGTAAGCTAATACCCACAAAATCCAGAAAATTTAATATTTATATGTAATTAATTGCAATAGTATCAGTTTGAATATACTGGATTATTTTCCCCCCTACATAATAATTACCTCCTCTGAATTTTGTATTAATAGAAGATACTCAAATTTAAAATGAAGGCCAAATGTATAATATATCAACACATTCCATCATTTAAGAAATTATTTATACAAATTTACTGCTGTCAGATGATGACATAGTTCAAATGAGAACGGCGTAATGAAGTGTTTCCAATTATATTGTGCTCCAGCTGACCAAGTAATATATTAAGGGATAATTATAAATTAATAAAATCGCATTCAGTTGCATCAGCACGTTTTATTGTCCTATAAATCTAATACAATTTTGAGTGTGTTTGATCTTGTTGACAAGCTATAGTGACATTTCCTGCGATACTAATTAAATTATAATTAAATTATGACCACTACATATTTCAATTACAATGGATTTATTATCAAACATTTAAGTAGTCACACCTAATGCTTCTCAAATTTAATCTTTCTGTGAAACAGTTTCACTGAATGATCAGAAATAGGATTTAAATATGACCAAAACATGAATTGAAGGGATCAGCAAAATAGCAGCAGTTCACTTGGGCTGAAATTATGAACGTTTGTGATTGTAAAACTTGGAGTTACTAAAAATTAAATGTACTAATTCCATGAAATTATACTTACAATCTATGAATTTCATAAAAACAAAAATTACAAAAATTAGTAGTTAGGAATAAATGTGTTATGCATTAATATATAACAATTGCTTATGCCGTGTTAATGAATAATTTCCTACAATCAAATTAGAAGAATTTATCGTTTCAAGTATGTTCCAAATTGTTAACAATTGTGACCTGAACCAGTGAAACAGAGTACTACCAATTTAGTAATACATGAATATGTTGGGATTCCTCTGATGGACACACCGGTTAATATGTTGCATTGGATGCATATTTGTGAGAAGTAGGGTACAACAATAATCTATCAATTTCCAGGCTAATTCCGTTCTTTCTAATCAATTAAAGGATAGCATCGTTTCTCTGATAAAATATTGCGAAGTATAAGCGAACAGCAATGCAGTGTTGTTCGTCCTAAATGTAGAAGACAGAATAATACATCAGGCAGTTCAGCGGGCACATCATCGTTTCTAAAATCAAAACGAAACATTTTCAAGTTCCTCAGATTTGAAGACGGTGTTTACGGCAGTGAGGAAAATGACTCTATGCAAGTGGATGAGGGCAATTCCAACGGCGATATTAACAAAGGGAATAATAAAACAGCACAAATACCTATTCATAGCCGAATAAATAATAATGATAAGCCGCCTTCAATAATGATTAAATATGTAGCTAATTTTACAGTATTTAGGACCTTCCTTCTAAGCATACCCAACATTGATTTTATGTTGAAATCCACATTGTCACGAGTTACAATTAACCCCATAAATACTTCGACCTTTTTTTTTTTTTTTTTTCTTTTTTTTTTGGGCTCGTCAACCAAGGACCTTTACCCAGAAACCAAAGGTAAGGAAAGAAGTCGGTTATATTTTGATTCGATCAGAGATTTTAACTAAAAAGGAACAAATAGCAGGAATAATTAGTGGGGAAGGAAAGGACAGGATATAGGATGCACAATAAAATCCTTCGACCTAAAATCCTTCGACCTATAGAACAATCGTTAAATCATTCAAAGATGGTAAATATCTTTTTTACACGTACTGATTATTACAAGATAAAGTACACAGGGTTATATTAAAGAACCTGCACTGGACAACTGAAGTTTTTGATATAAAACAGGCCATAGAAGATAAAGGATCTGAGGTATTAGGAGTGGTTAATATCTTAAATCGTAAAGATAAACGGCCTCTCCCAATGTTTTATATTGATTTGAAACCATCGAAAAATAATGAAAAGATCTTTGAAGTAAATAGACTACCTCACGCAGTTATTACTTTTGAACAACCGAGGAAGGATTTCGGTCTAAACTAATTTATCTAAGATGTTAACATCACTCTTATCAGAATTCAAGTCTCTGGTAAAACGATTAATTACTTTGCTTACGAAAGTTATCGATCGACTTCTGCCATAGATGCTAAATGGTACCAAAGTGGTCACTCAACACTCATTGGTGATAATGTTGTGGAACGTTAATGGAATAATACAGAAGAAAAATGAGCTGGAAGTATTCCTAAATCAGAATGTTATAGATGTAGCATTGGCATCTGAATCGCGCTTAACTGGAACAAATAGGATAAGAAAGACTGGATACAATATACATAAAGCTAATCACCCAGATGGTGCCGCGCATGGTGGCACTATGATCTTGGTAAAAAGTTCATACGTTCAACATGAACAAATTTCCCAAAAATCGTGTACCTACCAAATAGCAGCAATTAAGTAATTTACAGGTAGCAATCCCCTAACAATTGCAGCCATCTACTAAAACCCTGGAGTCTATATACTGGAGGGAGAATTTACTATGATCACCAGGTAGTCACTTCCTTTGTAGAGGCGATTTCAATGCGAAAAATCAAGAGTGGAGCTTGAAAATAAACAATAAACCTGAGCGTATCTTACCTTATGTCATTCGCGCCAATTCTCTTTCCATACCCTCAACTATGACTCCTATCTACTGGACTGATCACCTTAACAGATTGCCCATCATGTACCGGTAATAGCTAATTTAGATATCAATCCGATCATTCAACATAGATAGGTCAGAGTACACAATCGAACAACTGACTGGAATTATTTTGCATACACTATAGAAAACAATATCGACTAGAATGTTAGACTGAAGTAACATATAAAATTCTATAAGCAATTTACTCTTACATGGAATAATCTTATTTAACAAAAACTAAAATAAACGGAATTCCAAAGTAGTGAATTATGTTAAAAGACATAATACACTGGATTCACTAATAATTGAACTGAAGGTCTACTTAATAGCAATCATAAATAGTTTAATATATCTCAAGTTCTATGACAAGATTCCTTAACTTATAATAAAAGCATGTGTCTGAAATACTAAATCGATTCTAAATATTTTTAGTCGATTTAATTGACTTATCTCAGAAAAATTCTATAATATGTATAAACATATGACCATTATTGATCTAATATTTTCATAGCTGATTTTTCTTTTCATCAGAAAATTTAAATAAATGACTGCTTATTAAAATTTGTGGCATATATAAATAATGTATTTATTTATTATATTTTTATTTATGGCCGTTATATGACATATTGGCCTTCAGCGACTTCAAAATTTACATTCGGTTCTTAAAGATTACGTTTTACAAAAGTTATTTCAGTATTACTTAACAAGCAAAGAAAAGAAAAGAAAAAAAAGAGGAAAAGAAAAAAAAGGAAAAGGAAAAGAAAACAAAACAAAAGGGTCACGCGATGTGTGACAAGCGTAGTTGTACATGAAAATTTAAATCAATTTAAAAAGTGAAGCGTTTTTTAAAAAATCTATTACTTTTTTACAAACATTATCGTCCATTGTCAATCCTGAATAAATATTATTGATTCCAGCTCGGGCTCTGTCTGGCTGGTAAACGTTACAATCGAACATGAGGTATTTGATCGTCACTGGGTTGTCACACCGTTAGCACAAAGTTTGTGGTTCCTTGGAAATTAGATAGGAGTCAGTGAGGTGCGTATGTCCAATACGTATTCGCGTGATCACTTGTTGTTCCCACCTGCTGTAGAGCGCCAGATGTACTGTGTCAGATACAGTATTTTTCACGTTGTGAAACTTACTGGGAGTTTGCAGACAAATAGAGTTCCAGTAACTGATTGACGCCTTACGAATCATTTCGGAAGCTTCAGTAAGTGTTAGCTTATTGTCTGACGAGAATTCGGCCGTGGTTGCAGATTTGGCCGCCTGGTCAGCTAATTCGTTTCCTTCGACACCAATATGGGCTGGTATCCAGACGAAGTTGCCGGTTTTATTGGAGGTCCTTAGCTGTTCTAGGATTTTGTGAACACTTTGTATGATAGGATTCGCAGTGAAACGGTTTCCGATGGCATTTAGGCAGGACATAGAGTCTGAGTAAATGGTGCTGTTCATGTTATCTTGTCTGTTACTTATTAATTCGAGAGTATGCTGGATCGCCCTTGCTTTACATGTGAAGACGGAGTTTTGGTCATGTGTCCGTCGGGCCGCCAGCGTGTTGATGTCAGAGATTACTGCATATCCGGTTTTATTGTTGATTGGCGAGCCATCGGTGTAATACTCGATACTTGAGAGATACTTATCCCGTAGTTCGTGGAACCGCAGTCTAAGGATTTCAGGAGGTGTGGTTCGACAGTCTTGTTCGTTAAGCTGCAGATCAATCGTCAAGTTCAGTGAATGCCATGGAGGATAATAACCGAGCGATCGCTCATAGATCTTGGGAAGCGTAATCCCTAGCTGTGCAGCATAATAGAGTACCCGAATCCTCAATGGGTTCGGCGAGTTTAGTTCACGGTGCCGGTCGAGAGATGGATTTTTGTATAGACACAGGTACGCCGGATTGTTGGTTGTTGAAGCGATAGCTGCGGCCTTTGCGTCGGATGGTGAGGGGTAGTTCACCAGCCTCTACCAGCAGGCTATTAACAGGGCTTGTTCTAAACGCGCCTAGGCAAATGCGACATGCAGAGTTAGCAATCGTTTGGAGAGAGTTCAAGAGCGAATCTTTAGCTGAGTCATACAAGATAGCACTGTAATCAAGTTTTGATCTTATGAGACTACGATAGATCCTTAATAACGCCGTTGTACTGCTACCCCACTGCTTTCCAGCTAGAACCTTCAGGAGGTTTAACCGGTTCTGGCAATCTTTTTTCAGTAACTCGATGTGAGTTTTCCAGGTTAGTTTCCGGTCGATTGTGAGCCCGAGGATTTTGATTTATTCTCTCTTTTGCAGTGATTGTTCATTGATAGAGAGTTGTAAGATCTAATTTTTATAGTGATTTTTACGCGAGATAATCATGAACTGCGACTTGGCTGCTGAGAATTGGAAACCGCAGTTATCAGCCCAGGCTTGGATATTATTTAGGGCCTCTTGGACGATGTGAAACGTAAACTCGATGTTTTTCCCCCAACAGGTGATCGAGTAATCATCAACGAATAGGCGTCCTTGGAGAGGGGATTTAACATTATATAAAGCATGATTAATTGTTGCAATGATAAGATTACGCTAAACACCGATCCTTGAGGCAGCCCATTGGTGGTAACTGGCTCAGACAGGATTCCTTTTACACGAACTTTCATGGTGCGCTGCGTTAAGAATTTGATCACAAAGGCCATATCCCCGTGAGCTTTAGATTCACCATTACCTCAATAACTTTATGGATCCTGGTTTTTTCGTATGCCTTCTCAATATCTAGGGAGACCATGAGGAGGTGTGAATTATCTGCCAGCGCGTTACACATGTCATCTTCAAGACTTACTAGGTATTCACTGGTAGATCTGAAGTTGCGAGATCCGAACTGGTATGGGGAAAGCAATTCATTTTTCTCCAGTTGCCATCTAAGACGTCGACATATTATTTTTTCCCATTCTTCTTTAGCCATTATCAGTCCACTGCTGGACGAAGGCCTCCCCTAATTCCTTCCAGCCGTCGCGATCCTTTGCCTCTTCCCGCCAGTTCGACCTAAATTTTCGTATTTCATCCATCCAGCGTCCCTTCGGTCGTCCCAAAGCTCGTTTCCCATCAGGTTTCCAGAATGTCAATAGATTGATCCATCGGTGCTCGGCTCTGACCACATGACCGCACCATCTCCATTTATTGGCTTTAATGATACTTATTGCGTCATTTATTTTTGTGGTTTGTCGGATACGTTGTTTTGTCCATTTGTCTTTCAGGGTAATACCTAACATAGACCGTTCCATTCTGCGTTGATTTGTACTTATCTTTTGTTGTAGTTTTTTCGTTAATACCCATGTTTCGCTGGCATATGTTAGAACTGGCAGAACACATTGGTCAAAAACTCTTTTTTTCAGATTTAAGGGTGTATTAGTATCTTTAAGTATTTTTCGTAGCTTCGAGAATGCCATCCAAGTTAGTTGTATTCTTCTGGTTATCTCCTCTTCCCAGTCATTTATCTTACATAAATTGCACGTGAGTGATATGGGCCTGTAGCTTGAGGTTTTTGAGCGATCTTTGCCCGGTTTGTGTATCGGGATAACAATTGCTTCTTTCCATTGGTCTGAAAAGGTATGAGTGTGCGAAAAGTGGTTGTAAATAGACAGGAGATGATGTATGGAGTGGGTAATTGTTCAATGAGATCTAATACCTCATCTTTAAATAAAGGGCGACTGTTAGGTAAATAGATGTTGCAGATTGTAACGGGTCGGGCACTTTTGATTCTTACGGCGACAGCTTCGAGTGGAGTCGTAAGCTGGAGCTCTTCTATTTATTTATTTATTTATTTTTTTACCCCCTTGGGTTTGCTACCAAAGAGCATTAGCCCAGCAAAAAGGAATAGATACATGGAATAGAATAGAAATTATATTTTTATTCTGCGGACAATGGAATCAAGGAACACCCCTAGGACAGGAACAACAGAGATAATAGGTAGAGAAAGAACATAAGAGGCGTTAAAAGGAGCAGGAATACCAAGCTTTAAAAGATGATAATAAAGTAACTCACGCTCACGAGTCAGGATCCAATGGAAAAAAAGGAGAAGCTCTTCTATGATCATGCTGTCCTTGACAAAGACGGCAACCCCTCCGCTCGCGCTAAGCGCGGAGTTACGGTTTTTATTAATAGCTTGGTACCCGCGGATTTTGGCACAAAAGTTATCCTTAAAATTAGTTTCTTGTAAGCAAATGCAGTCATAGCCCGGGTTCTTCATAAGCAGTTCGAGAGCTACTTTCTTGGAGAAGAAGCCATTAATATTCCACTGTAAGATGCGCATCACTGCAGGGTTAATTATTAGGCATCTGGGAATTGGTGCTGTGCATTGAGAACTAATATTACTCCTGGGAGTCTGTGGACTCTGAAGCGAGGTCTGAGATGGTGCCATCGGCGTCCATCGGACTGGTGTTGGAAATGTGTTAGCTCATAAACGTGGGTATGATTAATTTTTTGTATTGGCCACATTTTTGTTTTGAAACACTATTCTCAGTCATTTCCTTCCTTGTCAATTGTTCCTATTCTGGCTCCTTACAAATCAATATCGCACCAGATTAAAATACAATAGGTTATACTCTTTTGAGCTGTTACTTAGGTTCCTTGGTTGATTGAGTCGTTGCCCTTCGTTAGCGTACCCATAATAATAATAAAAAAGAAAAAAAACATTTAACCTAACAGATATAATTTCTCTCTAAATACCAAAGTATAAAAAATAAATATGTTGCGAAAAAAAAAATGATATGAACTCATATGTATTGAAAACACCTTATTGAAAAACTAGTAACATTAATTAAGTTTATTCCGACTGAAATATTGAAGAAGGAGTATTAAACAGTAATTTATATAATATAGGAATGGTCAAAGTGAATAAGGTGATAACGTAGCTACTCTCTTGATTGAATTCTAGCGATATTTGTTTGATTTCAGTTTCTAAAAATGTTCAGAATTGAAGACAGCATGGATATTAGATATACATGAATCATGTGTAAATTTTAATCCCTAATATATCACATTATGGAATACCGGGATAATTTCAATACACAGCTTAAACATCTTTAATCAGTAATACTGCAATGTGTAATACAGTATTTCGATTTTATTAAATCCATATTAGGAAAAATCTGGATCAGTTACAGATCAATCAATGTTTCAATAACTTTAATAATTTCAAATCCATGTAAGCTAAGACCTGCATAATCCAGAAAATTTAATATTGCAAAAGTATCAGTTTGAATATGCTAGATTTTCTGTGCACCTATGTAATAGTTACTTTATATGAATTTCGTTTTAATAGAAGATTTTTAAATAAAACAAACAAGAGGAATGTATAACGTGTCAACTATAGGAAATCTTTCATACACATGATAGTTTTTTTTTTGTTTTTTTTTCTTGTTTGGGTTTTTCATTGGGCTTGTCAGCAACGGACGATTATTCCACTAACATGTGCACATAGCAGCAATTAGAAGTAACAAGGAATGGAATCTGACAAAGACACATGATAGTTCTAATCGAGAAAGTGCAATGAATTGTTTCTGAAAATATTATGCCACAACTGGTCCATTGAAATATTTAAGAATAATCATAAATTGATAAAAATCTATTCAGTTGCATCAGCAATTGTTACTGGTTTATAAATCAAACACACTTCGTAAATGGGCTGATCTTGTCAGTGAGGTTAATGGCATATGCTACAATATTAATTAGATTATTGCTTGACATTGATAGGAATCGTCTTTTCCACTTTTCTCGATGTTGAAAATTACAAAAAAGAATCTAGCGGGCGCTAGTGGCAAATCACATCTTGCCACTACCGGAAAAGCTCTGCCTAGCCGAACATTAGGCTTTTAATAAAAAATATATAAAAAGAGTTGCTGATAAATATTGCTGGTAAAAAAAAGGTATTTAAAGAAATACTTTCGCGAAGCCACCGTGAAAGTGACGGTAATAACTCCGCGACAATGATGTCACGGTTGCGCAACACGTGTCCTATAAGAAGTATCTCAAAAAAATTGTGCGTGTTCAAAAAAACAGTATTTAACAAAAAATATTATACGACGTGCAATCACGGACTAGGAAGAATTCCTTTTATCTTTCCGTTCAGCCCTTACCTTCTTTGACCAGATGGTTCGACATGTTTCCTTCCCTTTGTCGTCCCCTGATCACCGCTATATGTCGTCTTCGTTTCGGTCATACCTTTCTCCCTTCGTCACTTTATCGTTTTTCCCTCGTCTCTTCTCCGCGGTGCCCTCTTCACCCGGAGGACTCCTTTTTTCTGTGTGATATCAATCACGTCTTCTTCGAATGTTCCTCACTCTCTTTAGAACGTTCTCTCTTTTATTCTCGGCTTTTGGATCTTCGTCTTCCTACTCCATACAATGATTCTTATGTTCTCTCATTTCCTTCCTTGTCAGTTGTTCCTATTCTAGCTTCTTTCATTCATTCAATCTCGCACCAGATTGAAATCTAATATGTTATTCTCCTTTTAAACAATTACTTAGATTCCTTGGCTGATTGGGCTGTTGCTCTTCGTTGGCGTACCCATTAAAAAAAAACAAAAAAAAAAACAAATATATATGTATATCTATAAAAGTTAAATTAATTAACCAAATTTCTAACTGGTTCGACATAAAGAAAAATTAAACGGTAACACGACTAGATACGGAGTTAATATATATACATCGGCTAACTAGAGATCGAATTATAATACGACTGGCAAGAGAAGATCGACCGAATTACCATTAATATAGAAGACGACTCAACAATTGTTACACGAACGAAGATTTCGGTACACGACGGTTTTTTACCGAACAATATAGCCGAAACGCTGAAATTACCTGTTACCTTATCAATTAATAATACTAACGCCGTCGACTTTTCTAGAACATTTTTAATTTCTATACGTATTCTAAAGCGACAGCTACTCTGCCTTTTCCGGGATTTTATGAACTCTGTCGCGACTATCGTAGCTATAAGCTTCACACTTATACGCTTCCGCAGGCTACGCCCGGGATTAACACGCTTCTCGGCCGAAATAGTGTCTCCAATCGCAATTAACTGTCCTTTACGCTTCCTGAGAAAAAACTCGATAAATGATATAAAATCGAAAGAAATAATTTCTACCTCGGACAGCGTTATCTGAAAGCGTATAATACGTAATAAAACGCAATATCTGCCGAATCCATCTCAATATTAAAGCTTTACCTTTTTCAATTATAATAAAATTATTATTATTAATCATTTAAATAGTCACTCAAAAAGTCCCTCAAATAAAATCTCTCTGTGAAACTGTTTCACTGAATGAACAGGAATATTTTTTCTTTCCTAACGATTTCCCGGTGCGGGGTCCGCTTGGTGGCACTTTTTTCTCCATTTTCTACGGCTCTCGGCATGCTATATCTCAATACGGACTTTCACCTTGTCATTGTTGACGGATTCTATCCACCGTTTTCTCAGTTTTCCTCGTGGTCGCTTTTTTTTTTTTTTTATTTTTCTTTGGGCATATCAACAAAGGATCTTCGCCCAGAAACGAAAGGAAGGAGAAGGATCAGTTAAATGTAGATTCGGTCAGCTATTGATAAGATAAAGGAACTGAGGATAGGAACAACTGAGATCGACGGAAACGATAAGATATACGAGGCACAATAAGGAGTAGGGAGTTTGAGTGACAGCAGATTGGAATACAAAGAGGTACGTTCGTTCACGAGGGATGGACATTCAAAGAGGATATGGTCAGGATCACAGACGGCTACGTCGTCAGGATGAAGAGAGCAATAAGGGGAAAGAGCGAGATGAAAACGAAAGCGTGAGGAAGGAAGAAGAGTATGATTCAGACGTAAACGGATAATAGGAACAATAACGGAGCGGTGAAGCGAAGGAAAATCGTAAAACCAAGGCCGCGTGGGAAGATTAGGTTGGATGGAAAAATAAAAGGAAGAATGATTAGAAAAGGAGGAAACGTAAAAATCTGACCAAAATCTAACATGAAACTTTTTGCACAATGGGAGTAAATTCGAAACGGGAATTTTAGAGAAAAAAAAGCGGGAGGATACAGCAATCTGAGCCAAAGAATCAGCCATTTCGTTACCCTCTATCCCCATATGACTGGGGACCCAGACCATTTCAATGCGGATAGCGTGAAGTGAGAAGAGAGTGTGAATGAGAGAGCGAATACGGAGGATGAAAAGGTCAGAGGAGTGAGAGGGGAAATGAGAGGAAATAGCTTTAAGAGCACACATGGAGTCAGAGATAATTAAAAATTTAGAAGAAGAACGATGTGAGGAAATATGGATTATGGCACGTAAAATGGCCGTTAACTCGGCCGTAAAGATAGTACAAAAGGAAGGGAGACGAAAAGATTCAGAGAAATTAATGCTCGGAATGATGAAAGAAGCTCCAACTCCATTAGGCCCCTTCGAACCATCCGTAAAAATAGCAATATGGGAAGGAAAACGGGATTTGATATAACTATGGAATTCCTGTATAACTGTTGGATAGGAAAGGGATTTGGAGGAAAAAGGAAAGTAGAATACATTGGGAGGATTGGAGAGATCTGCAAAATTGAAAGAAAAGTAAGGGAGATTGTTATAAGAAATTGTGCAGGATAAAAAGGAATTTAGCCGCAAAGCAATGTGGGCTAGAATAGGAATTTTCTTGGGAGTAAAACGCCAGTTTTGCAGAATAGAAAGATATGAAGGAATAAGTTTGGAGGATGATAACGGTAGGCGTTTACACAAGAAACGATAACCTAAATAGGATCTGCGAATGAAAAGGGGAGGCGAGTTAGACTCAGCGAAAACTGCTGGTACTCGAGAAGATCTAAGAATACCAAGGCAAAGACGAATACAAGAATTTTGAATTATATCCAGCTTGGAAAGAAGTGATTTTGAGGCAGAGCCATAGATAAAGGAACAGTAGTCGAATTTGGAACGGATAATCGAATTGTACAAGGAAATAAGGAGAAAGGGATCGCCTCCCCATTTTGTTGGAGAAAGAGCTTTCAGTAAGTTTAGTCTTTTAAGGGCAGAAGAGGAAAGGAAATTAATATGTTCATAAAAGGAGAGACGACTATTGAGAAATACACCGAGATAGCAGAAGCATTCCCTACGAGGGATAAGATTGGAGTTTAAGGATACAGAGACTAAAGCGGGATTAAAAGGACGAAGAGAAAAGACAATACAAGAGGATTTTAAAGGGGAAATAGAAAGGTTCAAAGAGGAAAGAGATTGTTCCAAAGTAGCTAGAGACGAATTAACACTTTCGTTAGCATCTACGATATCACGGGATGAGGAAAAGAGAAGAATGTCATCGGCAAAAAATAAGGAAGAGGAGTTCATAGAAAGAGAAGCAACAGAAATAGTATAAATATTAAAAAGAGTAGGACTAAGGCAGGATCCTTGTGGAAGACCACGTGAAACAACTCTTGTAACCTCGAACGAAGAAGAAGACAGGAGAATAGTACGATTTAACATCAAGTTAACAATGAGGGAACAAAAATGCGTCGGGATGTTAATTGCTATCATTCTATCTCGAAGAGTAGGGAGATGGACATTATCAAAAGCACTGGAAACATCGATAAAAGTAGCTAGAGTGTACTGTTTATCGATGAAAGATTTATAGATATAGGAAACAAACAGACTGACGCAGTCAGCAGGACCTAAGCCTGGACGGAAACCAAACATATTAGAAGGAAAAACATTATTGTGTTCGAGCCACCAGACCAGGCGCTTGTTAAGCATGCCCTCAAACAGTTTTCTGAGACACGATGCTAGGGAGATCGGACGAAGAGAGGAGTTTTTCTTAGGGATAGGAATGATAATAAAGGTGTTCCAGTCAGGAGGTGTGACTCCTCTGGACAAAAAGGAGTTGAATATACAAAGAAGGGTTCGGAGAGCAAGATCGGATAACTTTTTTAGGACAAAGAAGGGAATACCATCACGACCTGGAGTGGGGCTGGAAGATTTTTTGAGAATGGATTTTAATTCATTAATATTAAACGCAGAGGAAAGAGAATGAGAATTAGGGTTTTCCATAACAGGAAACGGGCAGGATTCATCAACGTTAGGAACATAAGCAGGAGCAACAGCATCAAGAAAAGAAGACAAACTGTCGGAGGAAATAGTATGGATAGAAGGACGTTCAGAAGAAGGGAATTTGAAAGCTCTGGCCATTTTCCAGATATGCTTGAGAGGAGTAGTTCTCGAAAAAGATGAACAGAAATTTTTCCAAGAGGATTTCTTAGACGATTTTAGAATAAACCTAGCCCTTGCATTGGCCCTTTTGTGGGCAAGAAAGTTTTCGCGTGTAGGATTTGATCGGAAAATTCTAAATGTAGCGCGACTATGATCGAAAGCGGCATTGCATTCTTCGTTCCACCATAGGGACGATGCTGATCCACGATGGCCTGACGATGACGGTTTACGGGAAGGAGAAGACAGCGATAGAGCATTTGTAATCGAATTTAGGAATAGATGGTAATGGAGTACAGGATCAGAGCCATCTAGAAGTTTAGGAAGCATAGAATCAACTAAGGAGTGGAACAGAGCCCAATTAGTTTTCGATAGGTTCCATCGAAGGTAATTGAGAGGTTTAAAGCAAGGAGAAGAAGGAGGATTCTGGGGAGTAATTAGAATAGGAATATGATCACTACCATAGGAGCCCATGAGAGTTAACCAATTGTAATCAAAACCAATAGAAGGAGATGAGAAAGTTAAATCGAGAGTACTATAACTAGATGCGCTCTTGTAATAGGTAGGAGAGAGATCATTAAGAAGGACTAAATCATTAGAAAGAACAAGATTTTCAAGAGCAGTACCGTTGTTGTTATGGTTTGAGCAGCCCCATGAGGGCGACCGAGCATTCCAGTCACCCCCAATGATGAACGGATGCGGGATAGACCTGAGGAAAGAAACGAGAGGGAAGTGACGAAGGTCGCAACTAGGGGGAACATAAATAGAAATAATATTAAGCGGACGAGCTGCATTGGAAGGAATGGAAATGTGTACAATATTAGGCTGATTAGGACTAGAAGGGGAATTAAAGGAAACATCATGAGATTTAAATAGAATGCCCTTCCTAATAAGAATAGCAGATCCACCATAACCATCGTCACGATCGCATCTGATTATCTTATACCCACGAAAATTAATATTCATATCCGACCGTAGCCACGTTTCCGAAATGAGAGCAACGTTAATACTATGAATGTCTAACAGACCCTCTAATGCATTTTTGTTGGCTCTAAAGCTGCGACAATTCCACTGTAAAATATTAAAAGTACCCGGCATAGTAAATTATAAAAGGAAAAGACTTGAGTGGGGAAAGGAAAACGAAATAAAAAAAAAAAAAAAAAAAAAAGATAGAGGGGGAGGAAAAGGAAGAGAGGCGAAGAGAGTGCCAGAAGAAAAACAGCAAGGTAGAGTAGGAAAAAAAATAATAATTACAATATAAAAAAGAAAGACAGAAGGAAAGAAACTTTAATGGGTGGAGGAAAATTGGGGCTAGCAAGATGAGAGGAAAGTTAATAAGAAAAGGGAAGGAACAAATAAAAACAATTAAACAAAAATAGACTGTTGATGAAAAAAGGACGGCGATGGATGCTAGACTGGAATAAATAAAAGAGAAAATGAAAAGTAAGGAACAGGATTTTAGAGGCAACGGACAAAATGATTCGGAGCCCATTGCAGCTAAGTTGCATAACAGAGCGAAATTCGTAGTCGCTATGATTCTCGATAATTGTCTCAACTTTTCGAGAATATAATGTAAATTACAATAGCGTAAAACAGTGTCAAAGTGCTGCGGTCTCAAAAATATTAAGACAAGAGTACAATGCAGAACGACACAAATAAAACCAATATATCTGAGCCCGGCAGTGATTTTAGTCACAGCAGCGTCAGTACATTGAAATGTGAAAAAATAAATTACTACATGTCTGCCTCTGGGAATTACACCCAAGTATCTTAAAATCCGGCAAAAGACAAGAGTACAATGCATCATGATACGAATAAAACCAATATATCTGAGCCCGGCAGTGATTTTAGTCACAGCAGCGTCAGTACATTGAAATGTGAAAAAAGCAACTGCTGCTTGTCCGCCTCTGGGCAATACATTCAGGAGTCTTAAAATCTGGAAAAGGAGGAAATTAATATGAAAGGAAATATTGATAGTAATAATAATAGTGATCTTAAAAAGAGAATAGGGAGAAAACAGAAAATGGAAAGAAATAAAGACAGAAAAAGCAGAGAAAAAACGAAATGGGAAAGAAAAGGCTAGCCCCGGTTGCATTCACTTTCACTTTATAACAAAAGTGAGAAGAAAGACTAATTAAGGTGAATGTAGTTAGATAAAAAGAGAGGTAGGGAGTCAACAAGGGAAGGAGAAGAATCAATGTTATTGGACGCAAGAAGATCTAAAATCGCTTCAGCTATAAAATTTGCTGTAGGAAGAACAGTAGATGAAGGAACTTTGGAAGTAGAAGCGGAACTAGAACTGGAAGCGTCATGAACTAAGGAATTACTATTAATGGAGGTGGAATTACTAGTAGAAGAAGAACTATTAAAAGCCCAACCATTAGAGGGCGACGGAAGGCGGTTAGAAGGAAGGGCAGGAAACTGTGGGGAAGGTTTAGTATAAGATTTAAAATTAGGACGTTTATGAAAAGTTGGGGATTTGGGCCGCGGAATAGATTTAGGAACTGTATGAGAGGACTTAGAAGATACATTAGGACAGGAAGCAGGCAACGAAGCACGGTCGGCATATGAGAAAGCCTGGGAAACTAAATTACTATTTTTAAAATTAGAAGCCTCATGGAAAGAGATGTTTTCGAATGCCATAATGCGCTTAATTTCCTTTTGTTTCACCCATTCCGGGCACGTACGATTATAAGCACAATGAGAGCCTTTACAATTCCGGCAAAGAGGGGGCTCTTGAAGATTACTGCAGTCTGATAAAGGATGTTTGGAGGCACAGTGAGGGCATATATTCGAAGAGCTACGACAGTGTTTGGAAATATGCCCAAAAAGGAAACATTTCGAACACTGTGTAGGTAGTCGTACGCTAGGCGAAACAGGAAAACGGAGTCTGTAAATGGAAACAAAATCTGGAAGAACGGATTTGTGGAATTTAATTTCTACGGTCGGAATTTTAGTACCCTCGGAGGAACGATAGATACGACGAATGGACGCTATGGGAATAGACGATTCAATCCCCTCCGTAATATCGTCTTCAGAAAACGAAGGATGAACCCCTGAAATAATTCCCATTCTGAATAAGGCGCTATTGGGAATGTAAGCTTTAATATTTTTACTGAGAAAGAAGTCAGAATTAGATAAAAAGGAATTTGCAGTGGAAGCAGAAGGGAAGGTGACTGAAATGCGGTCCTTTCCTTGAGGAGAAACACTAAGAAATGACGAAGAAACAGAATTTAATAATCTTGCAAGAGCCAAAGGGTGATTATTGCCTATGTTCTTATCGTCATCTAAATTTTCGACAAAAACAATGAAAGGTCCCGGATGATCATTAACAAAACAAGTATTGGAAACGGCGGTAATGCAACTATTATTACTAGCACTATTATTATTATTATTATTATTATCACTATTGTTAATGTTACTATTATTGTTGTTGTTGTCGTTATTGTTGCTATTAATGTTATTACTATTATTATTAATAATGTTGTTAGTAGATGAATTATTTGAATTGATCTTAGTGTTATTATTAACAATGTTGTGGCTGAGATGATCGACAACATGGGAAACAGGGGATGTACTAGATTCAGCCTCAGAGAGTTTAATCTCTTTCGGTAGAACAGAGGAAATGGGCGAAAGAGGATCAACAGATTTACGTTTTGAATTACTGTCCACGTCCATATTAATAGACAAATTGGTCGGCGGTTTAATAGCTTTAGCAGGACTTGGGGAGGAGGCCGCAGAGCGGCCCCCCTTGGCTGCGCTCATCTAACCAACTAAAAAGTAAATAAATAAAAACTAGAAACAAAAATGACGAAAAATTAAATCGTCAAGAAGACGAAGACGAAATAAATGAAATAAAAACAACGCTACAAGTTAACTTAAATTAGCGAAGCGACAAAGTTAATTTACAGCACAGATAAGAGAAATACACTAGAATAGTTAAATCGGAACAATCTCACCGGTTTTATCAGCTACGATGATATCGAACAATGCCGAAGAAATCGAAGACGACGTTACCGGAGAACAATTGTTATCTAATAAACAACGCGAATGAACAACCGCTTATCACATGCACAGTCGCTGTCATATAGATATTGGTAATGGGATTCTTTTGCTCTTGCTACTGCTATTTTCGCTTCTGATCTGAGACGCTTATAATTTTCCAAATTCTTAGTAACTTTTGTTTGTCACCATTTTTTGAAAGACTACTTCTTAGCCTTTATGGCTTGTTGGACTTCGTCCGTCCACCGTCAAGTTTGCTTGTCAATGTATTTTTTCCCCGGCTTTGTTACGCCGAGGATTCTGGTGGCTGTTTCCAGTATATGTTTTGCGATGTTGTTCCAGAACTCTTCAATTGAAGTATTAACACTGTTACTTCCGCTATTTATATTTATGTTGTTTAAAGGTATTAGTAACTGGTCCATTTTCTGTGGTAATTTCCACCATCTAACCCTGGCTGTGATTGTCAGCCGATTACGACTGGACTTACCTAAATCTAGAAGGATATCCATAATTAACATTCTATGCTATGGTGCTATGTCTTCTGACGGTATTACTTTAGCATCTAACACAAGCTTTGGGTCTCTTTTCCTTATAAGCTAGTAGTTTATTTGGCTAGCATGATTTCCACTCACATAGGTGACAATGTGTGCTCGCCTTTTCTTGAAAATGGTATGTGCTATTACTAAATCTTGTTTTTCCGCACATGCGAGGATTTTATGCCCTTCGTCATTTCTGTTTCCATAACCCTAACCTCCATGGTGCCGCTCATATCCTTCTTTTGCTGCACCTAAATGTCCATTTAGGTCTCCACCTATTAATATGCGTTCACTTGTTGGTATGCTATTTATAAAGGCACTCAGCTGATCCCAGAAGTTTTCCTTCTCATACTCCGAGCTTCTTGCATGTGGCACATAGCATGAAATAATTCTTGTCTGTGAGTGGCCTGCACTGATTTTAATAGCTATAATTCTGTCCGTGAGTCTCTTTACTTCTGTAACTATGTCCCGCCATCTTTCACTAACTACAGTTCCAACTCTATTTCGTATTGAAGTTGTGCCGTTGTAAAAAAGTTTATAGCCATCACCAATGTTCTTGAACTTTGCACCTTTTATCGCGTTTCTTGAACACAGGCTATGCCGATTTTTCTTCTAGAGAACACTTCCGCTAGTTCGCGACTCCTGCCTGTCAACGTTCTAGTGTTAATTGTGGCCAGTCTGGCTTTTTGTTTTTGTTTCATTTTCTTCTGTGTTTTCCATTTTCTTTTGGTCATGGTTGTTGTTTTTTCTGTTGTTGTTGTTGATGATGGACTAGCTTCTTTATCCTGTGTCGTCCTCGCACGGGTAGCCCTTGCCTATTTTACGCGCCGTGCAGGCCAAAAAGGCGTGCGTCACTTTGCGAGGACGCCCTAGCCATATCCTTATTTTCCAAAAAGTAGTGTGCTATTTTAAAATATGTGACTATGTATTTATTAATTTCCAGCCGATGCGTCGCTTCACCTGTCGCTGGAATTTTCTGTCAAGGTTTAATTTCTCAGCCGAAACGATTCGGTTTTAAGGCGCCGGACACTCGCCTACTCGCTCTAGATTGATCTATATCAGTCCGACTGGGACACATTGTCACGAGCGGGCTGCTGATAGTTTGCTGCTGTTAATGCTGTAAAGAGCTTAACGGTGTTTACTAGAAGGAACACCTTCGGCAAGTAGACCCTTATCCGTTTTCCTATCGGCAATAGTGAGTTCCGATTTAACTTTCCTGATCAGCGCTAAACCCACCGAAAAGGAAATTACCACCCTGCATGACGTGGACGTATGGAACTCACGTGGTTGTTGTTTCGTTTCTTCGCCAGTGAGACTAGCATCATGTAACGTTCGAGTGACTATTTACTAGAGGAGATGACTCTAGTTACAGCAACCTGTGCCCCGCTGAGTTTAAATATATGAGAACACATTTTATGAATGGATCAGTAATATAGTTGAAGATAACTTCCACAAAAATTGTAATTAGCTAATATTAAACAGGAATCAATCTAACATCAAAATTTAGTAGTTAGTCTGCACGGTTCACTTAATGCATATGCACTATGTTTTCAACTTTCATTTGAGATGAATGTTTGCATTATGTGAATGAGTTATATAAAACGTCTGATCTCAGATCATGCTGTTTAAATTTTTGTAATGATAATACAGAAATGTGCTAAATGTAGTATTATTTTCATTTTATCCTGCTGAGAAGAAATTGTGACTTATCATGTAGCTTTCAATATTTGTGTTTATTTTGAATAAGTCAAGATATGTAAATAAAATTCATCAAGCACAGAATATGCTACTGCATGTAGAATTTGAATTCAAATATGACATCCGCTGGAATATAGTGGGTTATTATTGCATTTTGTGATCGTGTAACATACTCTTACTAACAGCTAAATTAATTAATTCCATGAAATAATACTTACCACCTATGAATTCCATAAAAATAAAAACAAATATAAATTACTAATCAAAAATAAATTTTTTATGAATTAATATATAATTTGCAAAAAATCAAATTAGAAGAATGTGGCAATTCAAGAATGTTCCGAATCGATAATAATTATAACCTGAACCGGTGGAACAAAGTGCCACCAAATTAGTAATACATGAATATGTTGGGATACTTGTGATGGACACAACGGTTGCTGTGTTGCATTGGATGTATATTTGTGAGTAATAGGGTACTCAAAATTTATAGCAATTTCTATGTGTATCCTAATGCTTACCATCTGTTAATTTCCCAAAATCCTGTTATCAGAATCAATATACCATCAGAATTTTAGAAGTGTGGTGCAGTTGCACCGTAGCTACAGCATTTATGTAATGTGAAATTGTGGGTATGCTACAAGGGCAAGGCAAAAATTTGTATAATATAAATGGTTATATAAAAGGTCTTATCTCAGAACATGCAGGTTCAAGATAAGTAATGGTAAAACTGTAATGCACTGTGCGTAGTTTGGTTTCCGCTGTGGAGACGAATTTAAGACTTATTATGTAGCTTTCAATATTTGTATTTATTTAGGTGTTAGGATATGTAAAGGAATTTCATTAAACACAGAATATACTTGCACACATAGAGATCGATTCAATGTAATACAGTTTGTGATGGTAAAACATAAGCCTGTTAGCAGCTAAATGTATAATTCCATTAAATCATACTTACCTACTATGGATTTCATAAAAATAAAATTATATAAATCAGTAATCAAGAATAAATTTGTAATACATTATTAAAATTCATTTGTTTATGCAGTTTTATAATGTAATTTGCAACAATCAGATAACAAATATATTACATTTCAGTTTTTTTACAACTTTTGCAAATTATAATTTGAAGCAGAAAATGAAGTGCTTATTTTGTGCAAAGCATGATTAGATCGGCATACTTCTTGATATACACACTGGTTAGCTTGTTACACTGAATGCATGTTTGTAAGTAGAAGGGCGCGAAAAAATTTGAAGCACTTTACATATGTATCCCAATATTTCTTTCTTTTTTGGGGTTTGTCAACCATGGACCTCACCCAGGAACAATAGGAAGAATAGTTAACTAATTAAAAATTAATTCGATCGGAAATGACAGAAACAAAGGAACCAATGGCAGGAACAGCAGACTGAGATGGATTGAACAGTAATAGGATGCACAGTAGGGAGAAGTAAGACTAGATTTTAAAAGAAGCAAATAAAGGGAAGAGCGTTCTGAAGAATGAACAGAACACTCAAAGAAAATGTGATTAGCATAACAAACAACTGCTTCAGTAGGATGTTGTGGACAGTAAGGAGAGGGAACCAAAAAGAAACAATAACAGGAGGAGGTCAATGGAGTGTGATTGAAGCGTAGGCAAATAATCGGGGAAATAATAGAACGCGGATACGAAGGGAATTCTGAGAACTAAGAATTAGTAGGAAGGTTAGGTTGAATTGAGAGGATTGGTAAAAGAAGAAGGGTACACATCTGACCAAAATTTAAAGTGAATTTTCTTATCAATATTTACCATATGTAAATTTCTCCAAACCATGTCATCCAAGCAAGAGGTTCTGATAAATTGTTAATCATTCCAATCAAACAGAAATACAAACAACGAAGAACTCCGACCCTGCACACAATAATCTGTTGTGATATTGCACTAATTGCAGGATACAATTGATCAAAAGAACATTGAGCAAGAAATAAAGGTTGTCCCTTTCGTTATTGTCAATCTAATTATGGAAATCTCTTAATTCATATATACAGGATTATATCTGCTATATTAGGAAGAGAGTGCATAGGAATACACGTTTAAATCAAATAAGATCTTCCCGTTAATACGCATTAGTCACGCTTTCGCCTCTCGTTGACCTCTTCCCCATGTTGTCCTCTCCATTCAAACTATGCGGTTGTTTGTGACACCGATCACGTGTTCTTTGAGTGCTCTGCTCTTTCGGTGGAGCGCTCGGCTCTATATTCCCACTTGCTTGGGCTGGGGCTTCCTGCTCCTTTTTGTGCTCGTTATATCCTGTCTTTTCCTTCTACACTTATTATCCCCTCCATTGTTTCCTTCTTATTAGCGATAGCTGATCGCCTCACTGTATAACTTTCGTTTTCCCTTAATTGTTTCTGGGTGAAGGTCCTCGGTTGACGAGCCCAATTAAAAAATAAAAAAAAAAAAAAAAAAAAAATGTTATTTTAATTTCAGGTCTCTCAGAAAATAGCAGCAAACTGATAAAACACGTACAAATCTTTAAAATTAAATTAAACGGAACACCAGAGTAGTGAATTAGGTTGGCAGACATAATACATTGTCTTCACTAATAGTTAGCTGTAACCGAACCGAAAGAATGCACAATAGCAATCATACATAGTTTAAGATTTGTTAAGTAATTATGGTAAGGTTATTAAACTGATAATAAGAGCATGTTTCTAACATACTGAACGGAACTCAAAATTTGAAGTCAATTTAATTTACTAGACGCAATTGTTCTCCACCCCACAAATAAACCTATGACCATCATTAATTTAATATTTTAATGGTCAAATTTTTTTTTCCTCTGAAAAATTTATGTATGTTAAATTTAATACAACTTATTGAAATTAGTGACGTATATAAATAGTGTTTTGGCCTACAGATGTGAGTATGATCAGTTTTTTGTATATGCCACATTTCTGTTCTGAAACATTTAATTTAATATATCCAGTTTTTCTGCGAATACCAAATTATAAAAAAATATATTTGTCAAAAAAATAGAAATGCTCTGAACTTATATGTTTTGGATATAATTTATTAAAAAGCTAGTAACATAAATGCAGTTTACTCTGACTGAAATTTTAATGAAGGAGTATAAAACAAGATTTTTTTTTTATATGGAAATGGTAAAAGTGAATAAGGTGATAACTTAGCTACCTTCTGGAATCAATTCTAACAATATTGATTTAGGTTCAATTTCTAAAAATGTCCAGAATTGAAGATAGCATGAATATTAGATATACATCAATCATGAGCAAATTTAAATCCTTGATATACTGATGTTACATTATACAGTACTGGGCTATTTTGAATGCACAGTTTGAATAATTATAATCAGTACTACTGCAATGTGTAATATAATATTTCCATTTAATTAAAGCCATTATAAGAAAAATATGGATCAATCGCATATCTTTCAATATTTCAGTAAGTTTTAAAATAGCATCACTATGTAAGCTAAGACCGGCATAATCCAGGAAATTTAATATTAGGAAATAATTAATAGGAATAATATCAGTTTCAACATATAGGATTATCCTGCCACCTATGTAATAATTACCTTCGCTGAATTTAATAGAAGATTTTCAAATTTAGGAAGAAGAACGACAAGTTTTATTGTCCTATAAATCTAACATACTTCTGATTTCGCTTGATCTGGTCGAAGATGTGTAATGGCATTTCCAAGGATACCAATTAATTTATATAGAAATTATATGGCACTATCCATTTCAAATACAATAGAATTGTTATCAAATATTTAAGTAATCCCACAAAATGACTGTAACGCGAATAAAGTAGATGGCGCTGCATGCCGCGTTGTTGTTTTTAGAAATTACTGGCCATGTATTTTTTAGCTCCATCAGGGAATTTTTTCTTTGTTTAGATTATGATATGTTCTTTGTGTTCTCATGACGATTTATTATAAAAACGATGTTTGGTTACGATAAACATAAAATTATTTGTTAATTCATATATGTAAAAGTTTGGGTTTTAGTTAAAATAAAATGTTCGCTTTAATTCGTTACATTATTTCATATAACGTAAACAATGACCCTCAAATTTAATCTCTCTGTGAAACAGTTTCACTGAATGAACAGAAATATTATGATTTAAAAATGGCAAAAACATTTTTTGAACGGATATGAACAGCTAATTTTAAAAGGCTAATAATATACCATCGGAATATTAAAAATAAGTCTGCACGAATCAAACAATGCATGCGCACCATGTGCTCAACTTTTATTTGATCTTAAATTGTAGGCACGTCTCAAGCTAAGATGAGAGTTTGCACGATTGAATGAGTTACATAAAATGTCTGATTTCCGAGAATGCAGGTTAGATTTTTGTAATGATAATACTGTAATGTGCCATATGTAGTAATATTCTCATTCGGGTCCGTTGAGATGAAATTGTGACTTATCATGAAGCTTTCAACTTCTGGATTTATTTAGAAAGTTTCAAGTTATGCAAATGAAGATCATTAAACATAGAATGTATTACTGCAAATAGAAATTGATTCAAAATATGACATCTGCTGGAATATACTGGGTAATTGTTGCATTCTGTGATTGCATAAAATACGGTTAGTAAGAGCTAAATGTATTAATTCCATGAAGTAATACTTACATTCTATGAATTTCAAAAAACAAATATATATAAATTATTAATCAAGAATTAATTCGGCTTATGCTGTATTAATATATAATTTGCAACAATAAAATTAAGAGAATATTGCATTTTAACTATGTTCTATATTGTTAATAATTATAACCTAAAGCAGTGAAACAAAGTGGTAACAAAATTGTAATACTTGAATATGTTGGGATACTTGTGATGGACACACCAGTTAGTGTGTTTCATTGGATGTATATTTGTAAGTAGTGGAGTATGACAAATTTATAGATTTTTTCACGTGTATCCTAATGCTTTCCATATATTAATTTCTCTAAATGCTGTTATCGGAGCAAAAGGTTCCCGATCGCTTGTAAATAATACTAATCAAATACAAACAAAATCAACGCAGCAACTCAGATGCTTCTCACAATAAACTGCAGTGATATATTTCTAGGTGCAGGATAAAATTAGCCTAGTAATCATAGAGAAAGATATAAAGCATTTCCCTTTCAGTACTGCCAATCTAGTTCTTTAAAATTCATGATTCATATATGCCTGATTATATCTGTGGTTTAAGGAGCAGAGTGCAGAGGAATACATTTTTGATTCAAATAACCTTCGCCGTAGTTACCTATTGGTCGGATGTAATTTTAATAGCAAGGTAAGAAAATTGTAGAAAACTGAAGTAACATATACAATCCTATAAGCAATTTACCCTTATGTAGAATAATCTCATTTAACAAAAATTAAAATAAATGCAATTCCAAAGTAGTGAATTATTTTAGAAAACATAATACATTGTGTTCACTAATGGGTAGAGTTATAACTGAATTGAAGGACTACATAATAGCAATCATTAATAGTCTAACATATCTCATGACAAGGTTCCTTAACTTATAATAAAAGCATGCGTCTCAAATACTGTATTGAACATAAACTATTTGACAATTTAATTGACTTAGCTCAGAAAAATTCTATAATGCGAATAAACATATGACCATCATAGATCTAATATTTCCACAACCAATTTTTCTTCTTCATCAGAATATTTATACATGTTAAATAAATGAGTGCTTACTAAAATGCGTGGCGTATATATAAATAATATTTTGGTCCATAAACGGAGGTATGATTAATTTTTTGTATGTGCTACACCTCCGTATTGAAACATTAAATCTAACGGATATAATTTTTCTCTAAATACCAAAGGATAAAAAAAACATGTTGATAAAATAGAAATGCTATGTGCTCATACATATAAAAAAACATGTTTTTGAAAAGCTAGTAACATAAATGAAGTTTATTCTGACTGGAATTCTGAAGAAAGAGTATTAAACAGTAATTGATATAATATAGGAATAGTCAAAGTGAATGTGGTCTTAACTTAACTGCCATTTGGATTAAATTCTAGCGATATTGATTTGATTTCAGTTTTTAACAATGTCCAGAATTGAAGACAGCATGGATATTAGATATACATGAATCATGTGTAAACTTTAATCCCTGAAATGATATTACATTATAGAGTACTGGGACAGTTTCAATACACAGTTTAAACATTTTTTATCAGTAATATTGCAATATGTAATACAGAATTTCCATTTAATTAGAGCCATTATATGAAAATCTGGATCAGTCACATATCATTCAATGTTTGAATAAGTTTAACAAATTTTTTTTTTAATAATTTGCAGGTCCCACAAGGCGCTAGCTCGTCTGTGGGTTCCCAACATAAATATATCATTTATTTGTACAATATAACATCAACTTAATATAAGTACTACTTTCTGTTACAGCATAAAAAGTATTAACTTATATATTACTATATAATATAAAATCCACACTCTCATTATTTATCATTTATATTACAATTATACCATCATCTAAAATAACATTTCCTATTACAATACCTTAATATGTTAACACTCATATATTGCAACAATACAATATAATTTTTATACAACTACCACTCTCTCATTAGCAGCTTAAAACTGGAGATAGTAACGAGTCTCATGTCAACGTAGTGTCAATGTTATAAGTGGTTATTACTAACGTTACGATACCTTTTTTTTTTGTTACTATTTCTATTGCTCTTTACACCATGCTATCAACCAAGTTTTAACCTTGTTTTCCCATCTCTCCAGATTTTTTTCATTTCGAATTTCCTTTGGTATGTTCCCCATTAATTTTATTAATACCTCTTCCTCTACATTGTGTCTGTTTTACTGTTAATCCCCCTGGTTCGTATATAGCAAGGGTTATCGCAATCTCTAGTCCTGTAGGTTCTTGTTCTAGTTGGTAACTGCCTATCTTCGAGTTTAGCACTGAGTAATTTGCTGTAATAATATAACATTTTTGTTGACATTTCGTTATTTTTGTTCCACCAAGTGATGTTATCTAACACGTCCGTCTTGTTCTCGTTGTGTAAGACCAGTTTTAGACATTTTTTTTGTAGTTTGTTGATTTTCCTCATTTCTGTGGATGTATATTTGTAAGTAGTGGGGTATGACAAATTTATAGATTTTTTCACGCATATCCTAATGGTTACCATATATTAATTTCTTTAAATGCTGTTATCTAAACATGAGGTTCCCGATCACATGCAAGTAATACTATTTAAATACAAATAAAATCAACGCAGCAACTCAGATGCTTTTCACAATAAACTGCAGTGATATATTTCTAGGTGCAGGATAAAATTGGCCTAGTGATCATAGAGAAAGAAATAAAGCATTTCACTTTTATTATTGTCAGTCTCATTGTGTAATGTTGATGATTCATATAATATCTGCGGTTAAAGGAAGGGGATGCAGAGGAATACACTTTGATTCAAATAATCTTCTCCCGTTAGAAATTTAATTCCAGGTCTCTTAATAAATTGTAGAAAACTGAAGTAACATATAAATTCCTATAAGCAATTTACCCATACATAGAATAATCTTATTTAGCCAAAACTAAAATAAACGAAATTCCAAAGTAGTGAATTATTTTAGAAGACATAATACATTGTGTTCTCTAACGGTTATCTGTAACTGAATTGAAGGACTACTTAATGGAAATCATAAATATTTTAAGATATTTCAAGTTCTATGAGCAGAATCCTTAAATTATACTTAAAGCATGTCTCTGAAGTACGGAATCGAACTTAAATTTTTTAAGTCGATTTAATTGATTTAGCTGAGAATAATTGCACAATGCAAATAAATATATGACCATTATTGATCTAATTTCTTTTTCCTCCAAAAATTTATGTATGTTAGATAAATGACTGCTTATTAAAACTTGTGGATGTATAAATAATGTTTTGGCCCATAATCGTGTGTATGATTAATTTTTTGTATTTGCAATGTTTGAATAAATTTGGTAATTGCAAATCCATGTACGCTAAAAACTGCATAATCAAGAAAATTCAATATTTGTAGCAATTAATTGCAAAAAATATCAGTTTGAATGTACTGGATTTTCTGTCCACCTGTGTAATAATTACTTTATATGCTTTCTTATTTATTTTTAATTTTTATTTTGTAACGTAAATGAAAATTGATCAAAGATTAATATATATATTTTTTGTACTTGCTCACAAAGAAAGAATTAAGATCGGACCACTAACAAAAGAAAAAAAAGAAGCAAAGTCTAATAAAAATACTATCTTTCTTACTATTCAAATTCTAAACTACCATTTTAGAATAATTTCTTTATTTTTTACTTAAAAATAAAATAAAATTTAAATTATATTGTAATAATTATGTATTTTTAAAACATTTTTAAATTTCTAAAGAGGTCGTTATTTGATTTTCTTTATGAAACAACTTATTTCTCAAATCTACTGCCCACACAGAAGTTTGTGTGCCTTGTTAGGCACTCCCCCACTAAAGTATTTCTGAACCTATTATTACCACCGTGAGACCCTCGCTCTTTTCTCTAGTAAACGCGCCTGTCCTATTGACACAAATGACCTCCCCAACACCCCAGAGTTCCCTAATGACCCTCTCCCAGAAATCCTGGCTCTCCTATCACAGCACAACGTGAGCGTAATCCCTTTCCCTAACCTAGCTCCTAACATCATGATTCCGCCGTGGGCCCCTTTAAACATTGATGTTAACTTTTCCCTGACGAAGTATAATAAACCCCTGCACCCGAATATCGTTCAGCTGACAACAGCAACAATGCAAAAATACCCCGACCACCTCTTTTTCTACACGGATGCTGCCAAGGCTACCCCAGATGCTACTTCTTACCCAACCGCCTGTTCCTTTGAAGTCTGCGACGTGATTCGAAGCATTCGGCTGAATGACAATTGTTCGGTACTGGATGCTGAAATATACGCAGTATTTTTCTGTTTGGAATATTTTCTTTCTACAGAGCTTACATCACAGAAAGCCCTGCTGGCATCTGATTCATCCGCGGCCTTATTGACAATTTCTAATCCCCTCACCAAACATCCTGTAGCAATTCGAACCCAGCAGGTATTATACGAACTTATTAAGAGACAGTGCTCCGTATCCTTTCTGTGGGCGCCCAGCCATGCTGGGATTCCTGGAAATTAACGCGTCGATACATCCGCCCGAGCAGAAATATATTGCCCCTCGCCTAGTAACAGCCCACCTCCACCTTATCTCTCGAACATAATCTTCAATAATCTCACGTCCTTATGGAAAACCCATTGGTCCTTGTGTCAGACTTTCTCGAGGTTAATTAAACCCTCAACGGAACCATGGTGGCCAGAAAAAAGCATCTCCCGCAGAGATTTCTGTGCACTTAGCCGCTTGCGCATAGGCAATACGGCCATGTCGCATAATTTTATTTTGCAAAGAACCCCCTCTCCTACGAATTGTCCTTTCTGTGGCCAAGATGTTGCTCCCTCAACTCCTCATATACTATGCGACTGTCCAGCATGATCACCTCACCGGTCCCTTTCAATTAATAACAAAACAGTCACCAACATTCTTGAGAATTCCCCCGATGCAATTTTATCCATAACACAATTTATCAGAACTACCGGAATAATCAGGTATCTATAAAAAGAAACTGCGCATCTTCGTACTGTAATAGCCACAGCAGTTAAACACAGTACAGGATGTTGCTTTCACAAAAAAAAAAAAAAAAAATCTACTGCCCACACAGAAGATATTATGTAATTATATAACTTCCTCCCCCCTACCCACCCACCAAATTTGTTCTGAAAATATCAAACCATAGGGCTTATGAAACAAATTAACGTTTCTAAAATCAAACAAACTAAACATTATTCCTCTTTTCATGAAAAAAAAACGGCGATAAAATCACCAATATGACAGAAAATCTAAATTACTCCCTATCCTCTCCTTTTTCGTCCGACAGCACTGACAAAGACAATAACAAACAGAAAATACTAAAAGGGAACTTTAAACTTTCCATAGAGGAAAACTTTGTTCACTCGCAACGGACTCCACCCTCAAGCTAATCCCAAATATTAGAACGGGCTTACAGTTAACACCTGACTTTTACACTACCCACTCCTTACTGACCACGGACACTTCGGAGCCTACTTAAAAAAAAGGTACCAAATTACTGAAGACGACAAATGTGACTGTGGGGAAATTGAAAACGCCAATTATGTAATCTTTCACTGCAGTAAGGATGACGACATCAGGCACTTCAACAAAGAAAACCTCAATTTGAACAATTCAACTTTGGCAACTAAATTTAAAAAATTCGGGTTCTTAGTTTTAAAACCAAGATTTACTGGCAAAAATAACAACCTACAGTGATTTACATTACTCAATAAAATAAGAAACATTACACTTATAATCTACTCATTAACATATATGTAATTTTCAATATTAATCGATTAAATCGGTTGTTTTCGTGCGTTTCGGTTTTATCTAGTATATCTGTTAATTTAGTTTAATTTACCTCTACCGTTATTGGATTTCGTATTATTGTAAACTCCGCGCATCGCTATCAGTATGCAGTGGACCCCGCCGCCAACCCGTAAACAATTAACGATGCCCGGTGAAGCGAGCTTATCAACGTGGCAGACATTACCTACGAAGACAACAACAGCATCTCTTCTTGTACAAAACGGTCCGGACAGTTACACCTGCGGCGTCCGATAACAAGAAAAATAAAAACGCATCTTCTTCATAAAACACAAGTAAGATCGTTCCGCTAAATATTTCTAACACGCAAAACTCTTCCGCCTTTCCAAAAACAAATTTAACGGCAAAATGAAACAAGTAAGCCTGCAAACTTAAAAAACAAGCTCGACACATCTATTTCACAGACCCCAACCGCTATTACGATAATCTTAACAGCAAATAATAAAACATCCCCAAGCACAAACATCGTGACCAACTCAATCTCTTTTTCCGACAAACTAAAATCTCGAAAACCTACCCCTCCTATAACATATTTCGATTTTCCTACAGAAGACCAAGACGTATTATTTCCATACGTCGAAAATACGAATCCTTTAGACTATTTTAACGTCCTTAAAAATCTAGTAGGAGGCCCAAAAATCATAATTGCAGGCTCCAAAATTAGCAACAATCGAGTCCTCATTTTCTTGAAATTGAAAAACATCACAGAAAACCTCTTTCATAACGGAGCCGTTATTATCGTAAATAATAATACAATCACCGGTCAAAGGTTAAAAAACCCTACTCAAAAAATTATATTATCTAACATATCTCCAACTATCCCAAACTCTGTTGTCAAAGCCTATCTTGAGGGAATATTAAATTTAAAATTAGTCTCGGCAATTTCTCTGCACCGTGTTAAACCCAATGATCCAGAGTTCGACCATATAACCAACTGGAGGAGGCAGCTGTATGTTGATAGCGCCAATCTCCCACCCGTACCCGACTCTTTCATAATAGTTCATAATGAACGTGAACATCGAATATTTATCCAAACGGGTATGCAGAACATACCGTCCATTGCCCCATCTGTAGAAGATAGTGTTCCCCCCGCTACAGACACTAAAGCCGCTTCAGCCCCGCAAAACATAACCGCTCTCGCTGTGGAAAAGACTCAAGCTTCTATATTTGAAAATAACACAACAGTCAGCACCGAGGAAACCCCAGCAGCAACTAAGCGCCCCCACCCACAAACCCCTGATGCTTCTCAGAAGACTATGGAGCCTGACTTTACAAATAGCACAAGAGCTATTCTTTTCCCTCTACAAATGCAGACAAATGAACCAGAAAACAGAGAGCATCCAAATGCGGTAGAAACCAGAGACAATGGAGCAAAGATAGATTTCAAACCTCCACCATCAAAACTTAAAAAACAAAAATTGCCTACTGTTGAACTCCTAAAGCCCGCAGAAAGCAACATCAACAATAAAGACTACCCATTGTCTTTCATTGACTTCGTAACCGTAATGGAAACGATTCAAGGACAACACGACCCGGCGACTGTAGTAGCCAACTTCACTAAAGACATAGATGGATGTATTCACACGCTCTCAGATAATTACTTCTTACTTCAAAACTGATCAATGAAGACACGTTTCACTAAGCTAATCAACAAACTTGCTAGACAGTCGGATTCAGATCAAACAGCAGACTAACCATATTTGAAAAGCTAATAGTGGTCATGGTTCGTAACATTATCCTGCAGTGAAACTGTGGAAGATTCTACCCTCAACTTGCTGAATTAAAACTATTTATTTCAAATCACTCTCCTGCTGTGGTATGTCTACAGGAAACTCATTTGAAGCCCACAGATAACCCAGCACTACAAAACTACTCCCTCTTCACTTTCAGCAATGATCAAGGGTTTAGAGCAAACGGAGAGGTTACCACTATGGTCCACTCCCCTGTCCCAGCAACACAGTTGAATTTTAGTACCCCCTTACAAATGATTGCAGTGGTCGTCTATCTTCCTCAGATATCTGCCACCCCGATAACTCTATGTAACTGCTATGTGCCTCCGAACTATATAATCACTGCAGATATGTTTCAGTCAGTACTATCACAGGTTAGCCCGCCACTAATATTACTCGGTGATTTTAATACCCATTCACCTTTGTGGGGAGCAACACTGGAAAACAGGCATGGCTCTGTCATCAATAAACTGGTCCTAGATAACGATTTGATACTGCTCCCCCCCCGCAGGTTACACCCATTTTAATTTGTCCCACAATATTTTCTCAACAATCGACCTACAACCTGTTTCCACTTCCATCTTCCCTCCCCTGAGCACTTTTGTGCTACAGGACTTATGCTCTAGCGACCATTTTCCTATACTCATATGCCCGTCCAAAGCCCTCCCTACCCCCCCCCCCCCCACCTAAGCCTCAATTTCTATTCCACAAGGCGGATTGGGATATGTTTTCAGTTAAAGTAAACGTTCCCAGCGAGCCATCCGAATCTTTATCAGAGAACATCAACTCCTTTATCGACGCTATTACGAATGCTGCTCTAGCATCCATTCCTAGGTCTGCCCCAAAAAACAGATCCCGACGGGTCCCATGGTGGCGTCCCGAAATAGGAACAGCCATACGCCAACGTAAACATGCCCTTAGAAAGCTCAAATCAACAGGCTTATATCCTGATTTGATCGAATTTAAAAAACGCCGTGCAACTACAAGGAGCCTCATTAGGCGCAAAAAACAGGAATCTTGGCAGCAATTTATGCATTCGATCTCCATAAATACTTCT
This sequence comes from Icerya purchasi, assembly GCA_039619475.1. Taxonomy (NCBI): domain Eukaryota; kingdom Metazoa; phylum Arthropoda; class Insecta; order Hemiptera; family Monophlebidae; genus Icerya; species Icerya purchasi. Next base: position 361,958,683 of record CM077116.1, read on the forward strand.
AGTCACAATATTTGGCACAAAATTAAGGCACTGAACGGTATTAATCGTGCGATCCCTTCCTTTTCGATAAATCAGAATGGTTCCATGTTATCTGACCCGTTGGAAGTCGCAAATGCTTTTGCGAATCATTTTTCAATGGAGTCATCCTCATCGTCATATTCGTCTGCCTTCGCTTTAAAGAAATATTCCATGAAACAACAACCAATAACTATCATCTCTGACTCCTCATTTTCCTACAATTGCCATTTCACCATTTCTGAACTAGACTATCAACTCCAGTACCATACTGCATACAGCGCACCTGGGCCCGATTCCGTCCATCCTTATATGTTAAAACACTTACCTCCGTCAGCGAAAAACTTCTTCTTACATATCTATAACCAAATATGGTCCTCCGGATCGATCCCTGAGCCATGGAAATTAGCAGTTGTTATTCCTATTCTGAATCAAAATACAGATTCTCTTTTTCCACAAAACTACTGGCCTATATCCTCATAAGTGTCCTCGCAAAAACGCTGGGAAAAATGGTTAATCGGCGTCTCCTTTTCTTCCTTGAACAGAATAATCTCCTATCCTCGTCACAAGCCGGAGGGCGTAAGAAGCGTACTACAGTTAATCATCTGCTGAGCCTACAAAGGCAAATATTAACAGCATTTCACAGACGCCAACATGTATACTCCGTCTTTTTCGATATAGAAAAGGCGTTCGACAGAGTATGGCGATACGGCCTCTTATCCAAGCTGACAACAGCTGGTATAAGTGGAAACATGGCCAAGTATCTGAATAATTTTTTAACAAACAGAACGTTCCATGTTAAGATTGGTTCGTCAACATCGAGCACCATTCAAACTGAGAATGGCTTACCACAAGGATCTGCCCTTAGTGCAACCTTGTTTATTTTTTATATCAATGATATAAATGATTGTATTGCTCCGCCTGTAAACGCCCGGCTCTACTTTGACGACTTAAACATTTCCCTGTCTTCCAGTTTTCCAGAAAATGCTCAAAAAATCCTACAAAAAACTATTTCAAAACTACAATCCTGGTTTAACAATAATGGTCTTGTGTTTTCTCCATCTAAGTCTATCTGTGTTTATTTCTATAGGGGACGTCAAAACTCTTCCAGCATCCGCCTCAATCTAGAAAATTCCTCACTTCATTTCCACCCTACTGCTACTTTCCTTGGACTACTGTTCGATCAAAAGCTAACTTGGCGATCCCACATATCCAATCTAGAAAGTTAAATGTCATAAATTCCTATCTATTCTTAAATATGTATCAAACACAAAGTATAATGTACCTCCGAAAACTCTCCTCTCCATATACAAATCCTTAGTCATTTCCAGAATAAACTACGGGTCCCAGGCGTATGCGTCAGCCAGTCCCTCTTTACTTAAATCCCTTGATTCAATACACCACACGGCGCTCCGCACGATACTAGGCGCACATAGAACTTCCCCGTCTGTAAGTTTGTGTGCCTTGTTAGGCACTCCCTCACTAAAGTATTTCCGAACCCTTTATTACCACCGTGAAACCCTCGCTCTTTTCTCTAGTAAACGCGCCTGTCCTATTGACACAAATGACCTCCCCAACACCCCAGAGTTCCCTAATGACCCTCTCCCAGAAATCCTGGCTCTCCTATCGCAGCACAACGTGAGCGTAATCCCTTTCCCTAACCTAGCTCCTAACATCATGATTCCGCCGTGGGCCCCTTTAAACATTGATGTTAACTTTTCCCTGTCGAAGTATAATAAACCCCTGCACCCGAATATCGTTCAGTTGACAACAGCAACAATGCAAAAATACCCCGACCACCTCTTTTTCTACACGGATGCTGCCAAGGCTACCACAGAGGCTACTTCATCCCCAACCGCCTGTTCCTTTGAAGTCTGCGACGTGATTCGAAGCATTCGACTGAATGACAATTGCTCGGTACTGGATGCTGAAATATACGCAGTATTTTTCTGTTTGGAATATTTTCTTTCTACAGAGCTTACATCACAGAAAGCCCTGCTGGCATCTGATTCATCCGCGGCCTTATTGACAATTTCTAATCCCCTCACCAAACATCCTGTAGCAATTCGAACCCAGCAGGTATTATACGAACTTATTAAGAGACAGTGCTCCGTATCCTTTCTGTGGGCGCCCAGCCATGCTGGGATTCCTGGAAATTAACGCGTCGATACATCCGCCCGAGCAGAAATATATTGCCCCTCGCCTAGTAACAGCCCACCTCCACCTTATCTCTCGAACATAATCTTTAATAATCCCACGCCCTTATGGAAAACCCATTGGTCCTTGTGTCAGACTTTCTCGAGGTTATTTAAACCCTCAACGGAACCATGGTGGCCAGAAAAAAGCATTTCTCGCAGAAATTTCTGTGCACTTAGCCGCTTGCGCACAGGCCATACAGCCATGTCGCATAATTTTATTTTGCAAAGTACCCCCTCTCCTATGAATTGTCCTTTCTGTGGCCAAGATGTTGCTCTCTTAACTCCTCACATACTGTGCGACTCTCCAGCACTACCACCTCACCGGCCTCCTTCAATTAATAACAAAACAGTCACCAACATTCTTGAGAATTCCCCCAATGCAATTTTATCTGTAACACATTTTATCAGAACTAGCGGAATAAGTAGATATCTATAAAAACAAACCGCGCATCTTCGTACTGTAATAGCCACAGCAGTTAAACACGGTACAGGATGTTGCTTTCACAAGAAAAAAAAAAAAAAATACCCAGACAATACAATCTAGCTTAAATAGTAAATCAAACCGAAATCGTATCACATTTGCGTCTTTCAGAAAAATAAATAAATAAATGAATAAAACAATAAAAATATTATATTGTCAATTAAATAAGTACACGATACATAACCCATCAGATCATGTAGCATTAAGTTTCTCAAACCCCGATATAAAAAAAAGAAAAGAAATAAAAATTAAAGTTTGTTACTCAAGTTTTATTGTAAGAAGATTCTAGGTCAAGATTAAGCCTAACGGCCTTTGTATGCAAACTCGTATTGTAAAAAAAGGGGCTGTTGAAATACAGTTCTTAATCAGGAAAAAAAATCCCCCTTCAAAATGTTTCTCACAATCCATCACTGGTTATATAAAAGGTCATATCTCAGAACATGCAGGTTCAAGGTAAGAAATGGTAAAACTGTAATACATCGTCTGTAGTTTGGTTTCCATTTAGGTTCGTTGAGATGAATTTAATACTTATTGTGTATATTTCAATATTTGTATTTATTTAGAAGGTGATCCCTTATTTTTGTTCCATATTCACAGCTGAACTGTTGGCTATCCTTCGCTCTATTATTTTCATTTCCTTGAATCGCCTTTCCTCCAAATTTCGTATTTATCACTGATTATTTGAGCGCCTTTTCGACCATATCCCCTCCTCTTCCTGATCATTCGTGTGACTTTGTTATCCTTTGATATGTTCGCTCGTTCATAATCTTTCCTCTCTCCACTCAATTAATATTGATTTCCTGTGGGTACCTAGCCACTCGGGCATATTTGGTAATGAAGCGGCTGATTCCTTGGCTCGGCCTGCTACTTTCACTCGCTTGTTTTTTTTTAAATTCCATCTGCTAACCTCCTATCGATTTGTAAAAGTTTTCATATCAGGTATTGCTCGGACACCTACGCTTCCACTTTTTCTAGCGGTTATTCCTTTTATCTGTCTGTACAGCCTACTCTTCCCTCCTATTCATGGTTTTTTCTGCATCCCTCTCTTCGACGTTCTGATGTGTTTTCGTGGTTCGTATGCCTTGTGGCTATTCTTTGCTGCCTTCCTCCAGATTTCACTTTTACCTAATTTCTTCTTCACACTGTCGCCTCTATCCTGATGATGCCGTTATTTGCGACGCCGATCATGTGTTTTCCAGCGTTCATCTCTTTCTGTGGAGCGCTCTGGTTTGTATTCCTATTTGTTGAGTCTTGGGCTCCCTACTGCTTATTGTGCTTCCTATATCCTGTCTTTTCCTTCCCCACTAGAGTTATTCCTTCTATTTGTTCCTGTTTAGCAAAGATTTCTGATTGGATTAAAATATAACCGACGTCTTTCCTTTCTATATGTTTCTGGGTAAAGGTCCTTGGTTGACGAGCCCAAGAAAGAAAAAAAAATTTAATTTTTAACGCCAATTTAAAATAATTATTTGATTTTTATCAAATACCCTGATGCGCTTCGAATACAAAGCTTCATGATCACGGGAGTTTTTTTATAATAGATAAATTTAATAAAGACGATGCCAAAATATAAAAAATAACGGATAAAAGTCGATGACAAAAGTCGATCATTGCACAAATAAATATAAATTATGAAAAATGACTAATAAAATAAAATTAAAATATTTACAAGTTTAAAAAATTTTAAAAAGTTTTTATAAAAATTTAAGCAATGTTTATATAAAAAATATAAAAATTAAATCACACAATAACTAACCGGTATAAAAATTATGTCTCATCACAAATTACATAAGAAAAGAACGGTTATTAAAAAATATTATTTAAAAATTTTAAATATTGAATAGTGGATTATATGTGTTCGGATAATTATGGTTGATCCAATTATTTTCAAATTTGTTAATATAATAACTTTCAGCAAAGTTTAATGTAATATAATTATTTATGTGTTTTAAAATTTGTGAATCTGTATCAATGTTAAAGGTTAATTTATGTTTATTACTGATAATATGTTCGGCTATAGTGGATTTATTCATATGACACATTAAACTTTGCTGAAAGCCATTACATTAACAAATTTAAATACAACCGTATCAACCATAATTACACGAACACAGATAATCCACTACTCAATCTTTAAAATTTTTAAATAACATTTTTTAATGACCGTTCTTTTCTTATGTAATTTGTGATTAGACATAATTTTTATAAATAAGGATTTGTCGATCGCCACCAAAGCAGCAGTTTATCGTGCTATCGTTATCCCGTCTTTGTTATACGGAGCCGAAACATGGACGCTATACAGGCGCCACATCAAAAAATTGGAGCAGTTTCAACAACGGGTCTTGCGAGCGATACTGAAAATCAGATGGGACGACTTTGTTACGAACGAGGAGGTATTGCGTCGGTTTAACTCAGAACGAATAGAATCACTAACCACACGTGCTCAACTACGGTGGACGGGACATGTTATAAGAATGGAAGATTCCAGGTTACCAAAGCGAATGCTTTATGGCGAATTAGAAGAAGGAGCTAGAAAACGGGGTGGACCTAGGAAGCGTTACAAGGACCATATTGCGTCGCTGTTAAGGAATGCAAATTACTTAGGAGCTCGGGAAACCGCCGCCTGCGATCGTGTAAAGTGGAGAAGAGTAGTTGAAGCAGTGTCCTTAACTACTGGACCATTAAAAAGAAGAAGAACAGTCAACGACAGCTCTAGTCCACCTAACGTTTTCGAATGTCATCATTGTGGTCGCATTTGCTATTCCAAGATTGGTATCATCAGTCATCTCCGCACCCACCCTCAGCAGTAGATACGAATGTGCAACCAGTTCACTCGGACACGAGTTTCAGCAGAAGAAGAAGATAAGACTGGTTACTTATTGCGTGATTTAATTTGTTCCTTTACGATTTTAATTTTTATATTTTTTATATTAACATTGCTTCAACTTTTATAAAAACTTTTTAAAATTCTTTAAACTTTTAAATACTTTAATTATATTTTATTAGTCATTTTTCATAACTTACATTTATTTGTGCAATAATCGACTTTTGTCATCGACTTTTATCCGTTATTTATTATATTTTGGCATCGTCTTTATTATATTCATATATACCTAGCTGTTACCACCCACGGCTTCGCCCATGTATTAATACTCGTTTAAATCTGTACTTGGAAATTTAAAAAAAAAAATTGTTTTATCTAGAATTATATTTATGTAGAAATCCTTTCTCTCTTTTTGGGTGAAACATGTTGATTTCTATTCTTGCTTCCCGCTGCTCGTATGCTTCAAATAAACGGATTTCAGTATTACGTACTAGAACGATTTCCAATCATGCTTCACGTTGCTTGTTTCATTCTGACGAATGTGCTTGAGCAGTATGAACCTTAACGGTTTCTAGTCTTGCTTCCTGTTACTCACGGCTTCGTCCGCGTATTAATACCTGTTTAAATCTGTACTTGGAAATTCATAAAAAAATGTTTGTTTTATCTTGAATTATATCTATGTAAAGATTCTTTCTCAATCTTTTGGATGAAAGATGTTTATCGTCGTTCAACATAAAATAGTCATGAAGTTTCACGTTTAGCTGAAAATTATCGATTTTTCTATAACCTCTGTCGTGATCTAACAAAAGGTTTCGCTCAACTAAACAGCACACATAGCCATCGTTTTGAAGAGTCCGGTTTTTACACACAGTGACCTCTCATAATCACACATTTAAGAGAACATCTTCTTCACTGATATCTATCAACCACTCTGTCTCGTGCTTTTTATTAAAATTAATTTATTACCGCAACAGCAAACAAAGGAAAACAAAGACCCTTCCCTTCCCGAAAGTTACCGTCCTATCTCGTTATTGAGTGTCATTTCCAAAACGCTGGAGAAGATGGTTAATAGGCGTCTCCTGTTTTTTCTCGAACAGAAAAGTCTTCTTTCTCCTAACCAAGCCGGCGGGCGAGAGGCAAGATCAACAGTCAGCCAACTACTTAGCCTGCAAAGGCAGATACTCTCGGCGTTTCAGCGTCAACAGCACCTCTATGCAGTATTTTTCGATTTAGAGAAAGCTTTTGATCGCCTGTGGCTCATGGCCTACTACTAAAACTGCGAACGGCGGGAATCGCCGGAAAAATGGGTAAATACCTACACAGCTTCTTAGACAATAGAACGATCCAAGTTACGACTGGTTCGTCAACGTCTGAACTGATGCTGTTGGAAAATGGTGTACCACAAGGCTCTGCTTTAAGTGCAACCTTGTTCATATACTACATTAACGACTTAACTGACTGTCTTGCCGCCCCTGTAACGCCCCGGCTCTATGTGGACGACCTAAACATCTCCCTATCATCCAACCATCCTATAAACGCTCAAAATATCCTACAAAAATCCATAAAAAAGCTCCAAAAGTGGTCCAATGACAACGGTTTGACCTTCTCCTCAACAAAAACAATATGTGTTGATTTCCACAGGGGACGCCAAAACGCAATTTCCAGCATATTCCTGATTCTAAATGGTGTTCCTATCCCAAACCGTCCATCAGTTAAGTTTCTAGGCTTAATATTTGATAAAAAACTCTCCTGGCGCGATCACATACGTGAGCTCAAAGCTAAATGTCTAAAATCCTTGTCCATCCTAAAATATCTGTCGAATTACAAATACAACATAAATCCAAAACTACTCCTTACAATATATAGATCAATCATCCTTTCGCGAATCAATTACGGGTGCCAGGTATACTCCTCAGCCGCCAACAGTGTGCTAAGATCCTTAGATCCTGTACATTTTGCGGCCCTCCGGTCTATTCTTTCCACTCATCCCTCTACTCCTGTTGTAAGTTTGTGTGCACTGGCAGGTTGTCCCCCACTATCCTAATATAGGAAATATTACAACTTTAAAGAACTGAGCTCCCTCCTTAGTAATACTAAGACCCCATCACTCGAGCCGGCCACCATATCCCCTAATGGGAGTTTTGGGAACGATCCAGTGCCTGAACTTTTTTCAGTTATGGATCATTTCCAAATCCCCTCAATCCCAAGAGCTTTACCAGATTTCGCAATAACTGTACCTCCCTGGAGTCAGCCGATCACAAATATAAACATATCTCTCACAAAATTCAATAAAGCACAATATCCCCCAAACGTAGTACAAATAGTAAAAAACACCATAGCGAGCTACACCGATCATGTATGCCTCTACACAGATGGAGCGAAGGCAAAAGGTTATCAGTCACCGACGGCATGCTCCTTCGAAGTATCAAAAACAGCAGAGTCAGTCAGACTGCATGATTGCTGCACAGCACTGGACGCTGAAATATATGCGATTGTTTTCTGCATTCAACACTATACTGATACTAACCCCCAGTCCCAAAAGGCCCTACTTATAACTGACTCCTTAAATTCCCTTCAACTTATTTCAGAAATAAAACCCAAAAACCCCCTGATAAGAAAAGTCCACTACCTACTATACAGACTATCCCACCTAAACTCTGAAATATCCTTCCTATGGGTGCCGGCCCATGTAGGAGTCCCAGGTAATGAGCGCGTCAATCGAGCAGCTCAGGCGACACTATTCTCTCCAATGCCATGTAATCCCCCTCTTCCCCCCACAATGGACCATTTATTTATGCACCAAACTGGAGAAGAATGGCAGCAGGAATGGAAATCCGCAAGTACATTCCTCCGAAGCATAAAATCAACCACAGAACCCTGGTGGCCCATAGACGAAATTTCTCGCAGAGATTTTTCTGTCTTGAATCGCCTCCGAACAGGTCACACAACCCTTTCGCACGGGTATATCTTCACGGGACAAGCACCCCCAAATGTCTGCTTCTTCTGTGGTCAACCAAGCGCCCCGTCTACATCTCACCTCCTTCTCGAATGTTTCTCTTTTGCGGCACCAAGATCCACCTATTTCACTACCACCTCTATCTCTAAGATCTTATCGAGCGTTCCGTCTGCGGTCGCAGCTATGTTGGCTTTCGTGCGTAGCAGCGGCCTATACCATAGAGTTTAACCTTCCTAAGTAGGCTCCATGTGCTGTAATAGCCTCAGTAGTTAAACACAGCGCATGGAAATCCTCACTATTATTTTATTAAAAAAAAAAAAAAAAAAAAAATTAATAATAATAAATAAAAATAATCGTAATAATAATAATGATAATAATAATAATAAATAATAATAATGATAATAATAATAATAAATAATAATAATGATAATAATAATAATAAATAATAATAATGATAATAATAATAATAAATAATAATAATGATAATAATAATAATAAATAATAATAATGATAATAATAATAATAAATAATAATAATGATAATAATAATAATAAATAATAATAATGATAATAATAATAATAAATAATAATAATGATAATAATAATAATAAATAATAATAATGATAATAATAATAATAAATAATAATAATGATAATAATAATAATAAATAATAATAATGATAATAATAATAATAAATAATAATAATGATAATAATAATAATAAATAATAATAATGATAATAATAATAATAAATAATAATAATGATAATAATAATAATAAATAATAATAATGATAATAATAATAATAAATAATAATAATGATAATAATAATAACGAGGTCTTGATAAAATAAATTTCAATATTAAAATTCCGCAAGAATAACTCCCGCGGTGGCATCCCTGACATAAGAATAAAACGGCAAATAGAAGATAACACTTCAATATATATATATATATATATATATATATATATATATATATATATATATATATATATAAATATATAAAATTAAATTTAAACACACGAAACTGAAAATTAAAGAAATAACAATTATTGAATAAATTTTTAGAACATATAAAAATATGGTGAGATCGCTTCATTGTTATCTATTTAGACAAATAATTTCGGTTTCTTCGCTGCCGCATTTAACTTTAACTTAGTAACCAATATCGTTTTATGTTACGTTTCTTTTTTGCTTCTACATTTTAATAATTCAGTTCGTTTAAATTCACTTCGTTTTTTTTTTGTTTTTTTTTTTTTATTTATTTTTTATTATTATTTATTTTCCTCTCTCTTTTTAAGCCAGTTGATCGATGAGCTCGTCTAGTGGGGGCCGCCCAGCGGCCTCCTCCAAAAATTTAAAAGCGAAACCGAATGTTTCGCTAAACTTGATGGAGGTTGACGCTGTCGGCAAGCGCAAACCGTCCGGCCCTCTCTCGCCGTCCGCGGTTTTTCCAAGCAAGGATCTGCGGCTATCTCGACCCGATTCACCTAATCTTGCCACTTTAAATAATCCTAACAACAGTCCTAATACAGCTGTCGAGAATTATATTATCAAATCAAATCAAATCAAATCAAATCGTTTATTATTACTATTACCTTACATTTCCCATCTATGCGCATATTTGCGCGAGCGATGGGTATTTGAAAATAAAAAATACAACAATTTTACAATTTTTAAACAAAATATGAAAGTAAAATACTAAAATAAAGTGGAATACATTAAATTACATTAGCGTAGCGCGTGCATCTGGATTAAATGAAGGGAACTGAAACGGTTTTCCAAACAAAGTCCAAGTTTACAAACGAAATTAATCTAATTAAATAGCTAAATAATTAAATAATATAAATTAAATCTAACCGGAAATATAATATTAAACGCCAATTTGAAGATGATAATCATGTCAAACTTAATTGGAACTTTCTGTAAAATAATTCGTTAAGCATTTGCGTCTCTTCTTATAGTTTTTAAGATTTTCTTTGACGTGATCCGGTAGTAAATTATAAAGTAAAGGAGCCATGTAGACCATTTGTATTTTGGAATGGTATTTATTGAAATTAGGTACCACTGCTATTTCCCTACCAGAGCTTCTGGTTTTACCTTCCTTATATAAAAATGTAAATTCCTCTCTGTTTTTAATCATATAAAGTAGTACCTGAATCTTATATAAAATTCTTATGTTCAGGAAATTGTATTTGCAACTGATGTTACTGTCTTTGTTTATGAGCTTAAATATCCTGTTTTGCAAAATGTCCAGTTGTCTTCTGTTATATTCAGCTACTTTCCCCCAGTGCATTAGTCCATAGGTAAGGACCGGTAGGTATAGTGATTGATATAATCGATAGATATGGTTTCCTTTGAAAAATTCTCCCAAGTAATAAAAAATGTAATTTAACTTTCTTAATTTCTTTTCCAAGAAATAAATGTGCTTGTTCCATGTCAACCTGCAATCGAGTGTTAGACCCAAGTATTTGATCTCGTAGGCTCTGTCTATGTGTATACTGTTGTTTATTGTAATCTTTATATCGTCCCACTGATTCTGTGGTAGATTACTGTAGACCACGAGCTTCGTTTTCTTTAAATTTACTATAAGCCTATTGTTATGGAACCAGTTTAGTATTACATTTACCCCAAGCTGTACCTGTTGTTGCAAAATGTCGGTATAGCGTGAACTCATAGTGAACACAGTATCATCAGCGTAAGTGAATATTTTGCCCGGTATAATAAGATCACATAAATCATTTACATATATTAAAAATAGAAGTGGACCCAAAATACTTCCTTGCGGCACCCCACAATTTTGACTAACACATTCACTGAAAACCTTGTTTATTTTAGTTTTGTACTTCCTTTGTTGAAGATACGATTCAAACCAGTCATATATATTACCCCTAAAGCCCAATGAATACAATTTTTTCAGTAGAATTTTATGATTGATTGTGTCGAAAGCTTTTCGCAGATCAAAGTAAACTGCCAGACAGGATTTACCACTTTCTAAGCTTTTTGCTATGTATGATATATGATTAAACAATGCTGTGTCAGTACTTTTCCCCTGCAGGAATCCATACTGATTAACACTGAAGAACTTCTTTACGTGTAAGAAGCTTAACATCCTGGTTTTAATACATTTTTCAAAAATTTTTGAGAAGGTCGGTAGAATACATATTGGTCTGTAATTTGCTATGTCACATTTATCCCCACTTTTATAAACGGGCGTAATTATACCTATCTTTAAAATGTCTGGAAATTTACCTAGCTTAATAGATTCATTAAATAAATACGTCAACGGTTTAACAAAAAATTCACAATTATCTTTTATCAAAAGTATTGAAATTCCGTCAATTCCGAATGACGATTTATTAGGAAGCGACATTAAAGCGTATTTTACTTCGCTTTCTAATAATTCGATAAAACCGAAGGTCTGTATAGATGGAGTGTTAATAGTAACAGGTTGAGTATTGGGATATTCGTTATTCACCAAATCATTTACAGAATTTAGGAAATAATTATTAAAGAGACTAGCGACCTCGTATTCGTGCCCATTTACAAGTAAATTTGTTTCTTTTGTCTTTATTTCACTAATAGCATACTCTTTAGTACCTAGTAATTTTTTAACCATTCTCCAATACTTTTGTTGATCATGTCCGCAATTATTTAGTATAGTATTATAATAATCTTTCTTAGCTACTCTAACTAATTTTTGCACCTGCCTTGATACCTTTTTATACTCTAATAGTAAAGAAATGCTGTGATTCGTAGATTTCAATGATTTGTATAAATTATTTTTTTTACTCGTGATATCCAATATTTCGTTAGTTACCCAAGGAGCCCGTTTCCGTTTATGCTGCTTCATTTTTATTGTTCGCTTGCTACTCTGAACAAGCCTGCTGACTATGTCTATAAAATTTGTAAATTTAGTATCTATAGAATCTTTCTCATTGTATAAAAAATCTAGTTTAACATTAAACAGATTTTTTCGGAAAAGTACTTTATCCACAAACATAGTAATTGGTGGAGGGGTCATTACGATGCAATCTAATACTTGTAGAGAAACAATTACAGCACTATGATCTGTAATTGTTTCTCTACAAGTATTAGATTGCATCGTAATGACCCCTCCACCAATTACTATGTTTGTGGATAAAGTACTTTTCCGAAAAAATCTGTTTAATGTTAAACTAGATTTTTTATACAATGAGAAAGATTCTATAGATACTAAATTTACAAATTTTATAGACATAGTCAGCAGGCTTGTTCAGAGTAGCAAGCGAACAATAAAAATGAAGCAGCATAAACGGAAACGGGCTCCTTGGGTAACTAACGAAATATTGGATATCACGAGTAAAAAAAATAATTTATACAAATCATTGAAATCTACGAATCACAGCATTTCTTTACTATTAGAGTATAAAAAGGTATCAAGGCAGGTGCAAAAATTAGTTAGAGTAGCTAAGAAAAATAATAGTAAAAATAATAATAATAATAATAATAATAATAATAATAATAATAATAATAATAATAATATTAATATTAATAATAATAATAGTAATGACAATAACAATAACAATAATGATAGTAATAATATTAATAATAACAGCAGTTATAATAGTAGTAACAATAACGATAATAACAGTAACACTAATAATAACAGCAACACTATTAACTCCGATCATATTCACGATACTTTTGAAAACACTTTTCCGTCCAAATACCCAGGACCATTCAAAGTTTTCGTTGAGAACACCTCTGACAATAAAAACATTGGAAATTTCCACCCGCTTGCGCTGGCCAGGCTCATCAGCAAAATTTCCACCTCCTTCTCCGACATTACCCCTCAGGGTAGAGGGCGTATCTCTGTTATCTTCCCCTCCATTTCCACCGCCAGCGACTTTCTAAACAATCGCTCCTTCTTCAATTCTAACGACCTGAAAGCTTTCATTCCCCACAATACTCTATACAGAATTGGTGTTATTTCTGGAGTTCATCCTTCTTTCTCTGTTGAGGAAATTAAAGAAGGGCTTGTTACGTCTATCCCTATAGTATCTATTCGTCGCATCCTTCGCTCTTCCGATGGAACCAAAGTTCCCACCAGAAGTGTCGAATTAAAATTTGCCAAATCCTCTCTCCCTGAGTTTGTATCCATTTACAAACTTCGTTTTACAGTGTCCCCAAGTATCCGTTCTCCCACTCAGTGCTCTAATTGTTTCCTTTTCGGGCATATTCCACGCCACTGCCGCAGCTCTCTTCCCTCATGTTCCCATTGTTCCTCTAAACATTCTTTTTCTGATTGTACAAATCTCCAGGAGCCTCCTTTTTGTCGCAACTGCAAAGGTAGTCACAGCGCTTCCGATCGAGCCTGTCCCGAATGGCAGCGGCAGAAGGACATAAAAAGAATCATGGCTTTCGAGAACATCTCCTTTCACGAAGCCGTTAAAATTAAATCCTCCAGTTCCGCCTCTCCAGCCTTCTCCTATGCTAATCGCGCCGCAGCCCCTATTTCCTCTCTAAACGTCTCCCCAAAAACTTCTAAATTCCCTTCTCTTCCACGTCCCAAATCCTCCACTTTCCACAAAACTTCCAAACCCAAATCCTACTCAAAGCCTTCTCCTCAATTTCCTTTCGTTCCATCCCTTTACTCTCATTTACCACTAAATGGTTGTGCACTGAATTACAACGACTCCCCCCAGTCCAACCCCCCCATATCTTCCAGTCCCTTACCAGTTCCTCCTATTCTTTCTCCTAATTCCTCTCTAAACGATTCTTCCTTTGTTGTCTCCCATATTTCCGCAGCTATCATGGAACTCCTTGCCTCCTTTAACATATCCCCCTCCTCCTCATTCCTTGATAATCTTTCAGCCTTCCTATCCAATCACGTTCATTTCAACTAGACCACCTCTTTCATCCTTTGTTCTTTCTTTCTCCTTTTTGACCATCTTCCAGCATCCCATTCTATACTTGTTACTCTTATTTCTCCTTTTTTCTTTTGCGTCCGTTTCGCCAAGGATAACTGTTCGCTCAGGAATCATCAACTCAAACTTTCTTTAGTTCGAATTTTATTCCATTTTTCCTTCATGCTACATAGCTATATCATTATGGAAGGAAGCCTACAAACTGGTCGTCAACCCAGTTCGTGCAGGTATTTCTCCCGTCTCTGGTTTAACAATATGTCGGAAGGAAGCCTACAAACTGGTCATCAACCCAGTTCGTGCAGGTATTTCTCTCGTCTCTTTTTCAACACTATGTCGGAAGGAAGCCTACAAACTGGCCATCAACCCAGTTCGTGCAGGTACTTCTCCGGTTTATTTTTAATTACTGACGGTACCGCTAATGGTGAGGTATCTTCAATCTTGCCTGTATCCAATTTCGGACACGTCTTCTCTCTTCTACTCTTTTTTCCATTGTCAACTTCTCCTTTAAGTTGGAAGATCGTCTACAAGCGATCTCCTCTCATTTATTATACCCTTCCTATTACCCTTGCCCTCCTTTCTTTTACTTCAATTTCAGCTCTATCTTCTCCCGCTACTTTTTCTCATTCTTTTAATTCCTCTTCTCCTTTTAACTAGAATGTCGCGGTCTTGCGCCTTAAATATCCTTCAATGGAATTACCGCAGCTTACGAGCTAATAAACTAAGTGTAGAATGTCTATTAGACTTCTACAATATCCATGTAGCGCTGTTATCTGAAACTTGGCTTAAATCCTCCTCATCTCTTGATTTCAAAGGTTATTCTCTAGTTCGATCTGACCGTATGGATGGGTATGGTGGCGTTGCGATTTTAATTAGACACGATCTATCCTATCACACCCACAATATCCCATTTCTTCCTCCGCCCCTACCCAACCACCCTAACATGATCCACATTTCACTTGAAAATCTTCTCCCGAATCCTTTACATATTGCTTGCGTGTACATCCCTCCCAACTCCAGCGTCTCTAGTCTTCCTTTGTCTTCATTCCTTTCATCCCTATCTGATCCATTTATTATTGGTGGAGACTGGAATGCGCACTCTCCTATGTGGGGCTGCACAGGGCTCAATCCTAACGGTGTGACTCTGGAAAATCTCATCCTAAACCATAATCTTTTTCTCCACAACGATCGTTCTCCTACTTTCTTCAAACATCCATCTTCTTCTAGTACAATCGACCTCTCGTTTTCATCTCCAAATCTTGGTCTTGTAAGCTCCTGGAGAACTCTCGACGGCACTTTTGGTAGTGATCATCTCCCCATTCTCCTAACTCTCAACAACGCTCTTCCTTCTAAACCTTTCAGGCCCTTGCACGCTCCTCACTGGCTTCTCTCCAAAACAGATTGGACTAAATTCCGATCTTTGGTGGATTCCTCACTCACCCTTATTCTGGATTTTCCCGACCCGTCATCCCAGTACAACTTCTTCATTCAATCTCTATATTCTGCTCTTTCCGCTTCCTCCCCTCCTTCTTCCTTTTCGCGCGGTCGTTCTTCCTCTTGTGCCTCCTCTCTTTGGTGGAATGAAGAGTGTAAAGTTGCCTTCCAAAGAAGCACCGCTACCTTCAAAGCCTTTCGTTCTTGTTCCTCAATATCCAACTTTTTAGCTCAGAAAGAAGCCAACGCAAAAGCTCGGTACATTTCAAAATCTGCCAAGAGGAACTCTTGGAAACCATTTTGTTCATCTTTCTCTAGAGATACGCCTTTCTCTAAGATACGGAAAATGGCAAAAGCGTTCAGATCTCCTCTTTCTGAGCGTCCCCACTTCTCCCATCCTTCTTTGCCTGAACTTCACTCTTTCTTGGACTCTATTGCTCCTCCGTATGTCCCCACTTTCGAGGAATCGATCATTCCTTTGCTCCCAAATTCCTCAGAACCTCATTTCCTATCGTCCCCTTTCCGCTACGAGGAACTCTTGTCCGTTCTTAACAAAACCTCTCCTTCTTCTCCCGGCTTGGACGGTCTTTCTTTCCCTATTCTTAAAAAACTCTCTCCTTCCTCGCTGCTCTCCCTTCTGAATATCTTCAACTCTTTCCTACTCTCTGGATTTACTCCTGAGTCTTGGAATGATTTCATCGTCATTCCAATTCCGAAAAAAAATCAGTGTTCCTTCCGTCCTATCTCCCTAGCCTCATGTCTGCGCAAACTCTTTGAAGGTTTAATAAACAACCGTCTTGTTTGGTGGCTTGAGCATAATAATCTAGTTCCTTCTAATATGTTCGGTTTTCGCTCCGGGCTTGGCCCGGTAGATTGCATCAGTACCTTCCTTGCAGATATCTATAAATCATTCCTTTCTAAGAAATTTACTGTCTCTTCTTTTGTCGATGTCTGCTCTGCATTCGACAATGTGCATCTTCCTTCTCTGGGCTCCAAACTTCTCTCTCTTAATCTCCCACCGGCTTTTATCTCTCTTATACTCAACCTCTTTCAACATAGAACTCTTTATCTATCTTCTCCTTCTCTTTCCACCTCTAGATGCGTCTATCGTGGGCTTCCCCAGGGATCCTGCCTTAGCCCCACTCTTTTTAATATTTACTCTTTCGATATTGCTTCGCTTCCTATTCCCTCTTTCTCCCTCCTTTTTGCTGATGACATTTTAGTTTATTCCACCTCAGATGATCTGTCCTCTGCCACCAACGAGTTAAACCATTCATTGTCCCATCTTAGCAATGCTCTATCTACACTCCACCTCTCTCTTTCCCCTTCCAAGTCTTCCTGTATAATTTTTGCTCTCCGCCCCTTTAATCGTGCTTTTATAAACATCAGCGTATCTGGTACACCTATTCCCACTGTTAATTCCATATGTTATCTAGGTATTTTCTTAAATAGTCGCCTTACATTTCATGAACATATTAATTATATCTATAATTCCTCGATCAAAAGACTTAATCTCCTCAAATCTTTATCACCGCTCAGATGGGGTGGAGACCCGTGCATTCTATTAATTCTATATAAATCGATTATTAGGTCCAAACTCGACTATTGTTCCTTCATTTATGGCAGTGCCTCCAAGTCTCTCCTTTCGAAACTTGACGCAATTCAGAATTCCTGCCTTCGCCTATGCATTGGCGCTTTAAGATCTTCTCCTATTCCTGCGATTCTATCCGAATCTTCCACTCAACCTCTTTCCGTTCGTCGTTCACTCCTCGGTTATCGATTTTTAATAAAACGCCTCCCCATTTTGTCATCCAATATTATCCCTTCCTATCTTTATATCAAAAATCACTGGCGCTTGGCGCCTCATAGAATTCCGATTTTATCGCATATAGCTGCTCGTGTTTCCAATTTTTCTCCCTACGTTTCCTCTTATAACAGTCTTCCTTACTTTTCTTTCGACTTTAATAGCATATGGCACCCGATCAATTTCTCCTCTCTTCCAGTCCGAGCTAATTGTTCCTCTCACAATGTAGTCAACTTCGAATTCTTTCAGCTGCTGAACTCTTCATTTCCTTCCCATGCCTTAATCTTCTCGGATGGCTCCAAGAGTGATGGGGGCGTGGGTGGTGCGTATACGTCTCCTACGTTCCTACACTCTGAGTCCTTCAGACTTCCTTCCTTCTGCTCTATCTTCTCGGCCGAGTCGATCTCAATTCTTCGTGCAATTCATTTCATATCCTCTACGAGTGGAGTTCACAAATTCCTGATTGTCTCTGATTCCAAAGGCGTTCTTCAAGCCATCTCCCCTCCTCCTTCTTATACTTCTGACGGTATCATCCTCTCTATCCGATCTCTTGTCTCCTCTTTGTTCTCGTTCCGCGCCAATTCCATAGACTTTCTATGGGTCCCTAGTCATTCCAATATTGAGGGAAATGACTCAGCTGACTCTTTAGCTCGCTCAGCCGCCCGCACTGGTCCTTTCCTCGACTCTTTCCCTTCCTCAGACATTCTTTCTCTATCACGCTCTAATCATTCCAGACTTTGGTCTGACATGTATCCATCTATATTCCCAAATCGCTTTTCTCAGTACCGTCTTATTCAACCGGTTCCTAGTTTCCTGCCTTGGTTTCAATCTATTCCTATCTGTCGTCGTTCCACTGTTGTTTCCTTAATTAGGCTTAGAATCAATCATTCTCTTCTCCCCTCTTCTCGCTTTCGATTCGCTTTGTCCCCTTCTCCTTTCTGCTCTCTTCACGCTTCTGAGCCTTCTTGTATTTGTGATTCAAATCACATCCTATTCGAATGTTCAGCACTCTCTAACGAACGCTCTATTCTCTAAACCCAACTTCTAGTTTTGGGTCTTCCTACTCCCTTTAACGCTACCTATATTCTTTCCTTCCCATTGCCTTCAGTTATCCCATTGCTACTGTCCTTTGTCCTCTCCATTTCTGACTGCCTGGTTATTTAGTTATAACTGTTAATTTTTCATGTTGTTGGGTCAAGGCCGCTGGCGCGCCCAGGGTAGGAAAAAAAAATAAATAAATAAAAATATAATACATACATTTGATAATTAGTACATTTACATTAGACATAAATCGTTACCTGAATCGCTTGAAATAATACATGTGGAATAATTGAAAAACAAAAAAGATAAAGTAAACCGTTGCCATTGCCAGTAATTACCGAAATAATAGTGACAGAAATAAATAAAAAATAGTAAAATAAAAAACGTATTCAGCGGTTTTACATGACCAGGCAATTCACAAACAATTTTTAAACGATTTGAAACAGCACATAAAAATACTTTTTTACAAAAAATAAATACCGACTTCAAGGTTTATAATAAAAATTTAAAAATGCACTAAAAAGTAAAAAATAATTACTCCCAATAAAAAATTTATATCACAGTGATATACCCTTAAAGGTGATATCGTAATTCTTATCCTATCAAAAACATAAATGTTAAAATTGGAGCCAAGTTCTTTATTAAGAATATTGGTTGTTATCGACTTCGGCGACAAAAGAATTGAAATCTAAATAGGTGCCAAGTTCTGTAGATGATCCTGAAATTTATTTTTAAAAACATACAACATTCTAAAATTAAAACACAATTTCTTATTTTTTTTCTACTACAACAATGTTTGCTAGTTAAAAATATAACTTCTTAAATTTGAACAGTCGAATTTTTTACACAAAGCAGATATTTAGGATACATTAAAGCTCACGATTTGACTTGGCTAGTGTTCACATATAAGTTATCTTATATTTGGCTAATCAACTTATCTTCTTTATCTTATACACGATTTCTTTTTTTTTTTTTTTTTGGCCCGGCTTCAGTTAACTATCAAGCTATTTAGCCACTAACCAGTTGATACAGGAATAATTCCAACTAATGAAAGATACATAATAATTAATTCGGAAAAAGGTTACAGACAACCATGGCCGTAAATGTTTAACATTACCCACGAATGTCTGCATAAAATCATAGTGAAGAGGAAAAACTGTTGAAGTTGCTTTTATATTGTAAGGTCCTCCTTTTCGCGGATGATATTCTTATTTATTACTCCTCAACTTCCATCCTCTCTGCTAAAGATGAACTCAATAATTCGTTGAACTTACTTGAATCCGCTCTATCCAACAGCCATCTAACCATTTCATCCTCTAAATCTGTTTGTATGGTTTTTTCCTTTCGTCCCTATAATACTTCCTTAATTAATGTCTCTTTGAACAATTTATCTATTCCATTAGTTAGGTCCTTCTGCTATCTTGGCGTTTTCCTAGACAGTCGTTTATCCTTTCACGAACATATTTCCTACCTATATACTTCCTGTCTTAAGAGAACTAATTTATTAAAGGCTCTTTCTCCACACAAATGGGGTGGTGACCCCAGTGTTCTTCTTATTCTACATAAATCTACTATTCATTATATGTTTTTATTTCTTCCGTAAACCGTAAATATATATATATATATGTTATAAGTATAAATGAAATGTCTATTGAACGGTTACTAATGTTATATTTTTATTTTTACACGAACATATATTATTCAAAATTCACAAATATAACATTGTTAAATACTAATTAATTATGTTAAAATAAATCAAATCAAATAATTACAATAATAGTCCGACCGGTTTCGTTAATACATATTCATGGACTAATTTTTGTTTTTTGTTGTATTTGTGTTATGTCATTATTTATAGAATAATTCGATATGTTATAATAGTTAGTCTATGTGAATGTATAAAATTAATGGAATATTGAATGAAGTATATATTAAATTAAATAATGTGTATAAATAAATAAATATATAATAATATAATAATAAATGTAAATTACTGAGTAAACTAAATATTAAACATATTTTATTTTTTATATATATTTTTATAAATTTTTGATATTAAATAATACATTTTTTGGGGTGCTTTGTTGTATGTTTAATGTTTTTTCTTTATGTTTATTGATGTAATATTCTTCTGCTATATTTAAGAGTTTATTATCGTTGATTATTTTTAAAATTTTCATGTCTTCTTCTATGTTATAAGTTATTGTGTGGTTTTCTTTTATTATATGGTCGGCAAATGTTGATTTTTCAAGGTATTTATACTTGATTGCATATACATGTTCTTTATACCTGGTTTTAAAATTTCTTTTTGTTTGGCCTATATAAATTTTATTACAATTGTTACATTTTAGTAAATATATGCCTGGTTTTTTAAATTTATTTTCTTTGTTATTATTATCTGATTTTAATGTTATAAATTTGTTAAATAATTTGTTATTTGTTTTGTATCCTATTTTATTATTTTTGAAAATGTTTGTTAAGGTATGTATGTTTCGGTTGATGTATGTAAACATTAACCATTTTTGTTCCTTTGTTTTTGTTTTAATTATATATCTATTTTTGTTTTTTAAGTTTTTTATTATTTTTTGATTTATTTTGTCTATTATATTGGGATTGTAGTTATTATTTTTTGCTATTTGTTTTATTAAATTTATTTCATTATTTTTTCTTTTTTCATTCATTGGTGTATTGTGTATTCTATGTAAGTATGTTTTGAAGGTTGCATGTTTATGTATTTTTGGATGGTTTGACGTTTGGTTTATGATTGTATCTGTTTGTGTTTTTTTGTGATAAATGTTATAATTTATGTTGTTATTATTGATATTTATGTTTAAATCTAAATAATTTATTGTATTGTTGGTTCCCACTTCTATAGTGTATTGTAGACTAGATGATATTTGATTTAAAAAATTTAGAAAGGTAAGATGATGGTTAGAATTTTCATTGAATATACATAGAATATCATCAACATATCTAATATAGAAAATAATGTTATGTTTTTGTAGGTTGTTTATTATTATATTATCTTCATAATACTGTAATGTTATTTCTGCTAGTAATGATGAGATTGGTGACCCCATTGGTAGTCCTGATTTTTGTATGAATATTTTATTATTAAATTTAAAATAATTTTGTTTTGTTAATATTGATATTATATTAATTATTTCATTAATTTGAATTGGATTTATGCTTTTCTTTTTTAGGATTTTTTCTATGATTATAATTAGGTCATTTATGGGTATATTTGTATATAAATTTTTTATGTCATATGATACTAGTAAACATTTATTATTAGTTTTAATATTATTTAATCTATTAATTAATTCATTGCTATTTTTGATAGATAAATTATTATTTAATTGTATTAAATTTGATAACATTTTGTTAATATATTTTGCTACTAAGTAGGATGGTGCAGTTATGTGGTTAAAAGCATAAATCCAATTCAAATTAATGAAATAATTAATATAATATCAATATTAACAAAACAAAATTATTTTAAATTTAATAATAAAATATTCATACAAAAATCAGGACTACCAATGGGGTCACCAATCTCATCATTACTAGCAGAAATAACATTACAGTATTATGAAGATAATATAATAATAAACAACCTACAAAAACATAACATTATTTTCTATATTAGATATGTTGATGATATTCTATGTATATTCAATGAAAATTCTAACCATCATCTTACCTTTCTAAATTTTTTAAATCAAATATCATCTAGTCTACAATACACTATAGAAGTGGGAACCAACAATACAATAAATTATTTAGATTTAAACATAAATATCAATAATAACAACATAAATTATAACATTTATCACAAAAAAACACAAACAGATACAATCATAAACCAAACGTCAAACCATCCAAAAATACATAAACATGCAACCTTCAAAACATACTTACATAGAATACACAATACACCAATGAATGAAAAAAGAAAAAATAATGAAATAAATTTAATAAAACAAATAGCAAAAAATAATAACTACAATCCCAATATAATAGACAAAATAAATCAAAAAATAATAAAAAACTTAAAAAACAAAAATAGATATATAATTAAAACAAAAACAAAGGAACAAAAATGGTTAATGTTTACATACATCAACCGAAACATACATACCTTAACAAACATTTTCAAAAATAATAAAATAGGATACAAAACAAATAACAAATTATTTAACAAATTTATAACATTAAAATCAGATAATAATAACAAAGAAAATAAATTTAAAAAACCAGGCATATATTTACTAAAATGTAACAATTGTAATAAAATTTATATAGGCCAAACAAAAAGAAATTTTAAAACCAGGTATAAAGAACATGTATATGCAATCAAGTATAAATACCTTGAAAAATCAACATTTGCCGACCATATAATAAAAGAAAACCACACAATAACTTATAACATAGAAGAAGACATGAAAATTTTAAAAATAATCAACGATAATAAACTCTTAAATATAGCAGAAGAATATTACATCAATAAACATAAAGAAAAAACATTAAACATACAACAAAGCACCCCAAAAAATGTATTATTTAATATCAAAAATTTATAAAAATATATATAAAAAATAAAATATGTTTAATATTTAGTTTACTCAGTAATTTACATTTATTATTATATTATTATATATTTATTTATTTATACACATTATTTAATTTAATATATACTTCATTCAATATTCCATTAATTTTATACATTCACATAGACTAACTATTATAACATATCGAATTATTCTATAAATAATGACATAACACAAATACAACAAAAAACAAAAATTAGTCCATGAATATGTATTAACGAAACCGGTCGGACTATTATTGTAATTATTTGATTTGATTTATTTTAACATAATTAATTAGTATTTAACAATGTTATATTTGTGAATTTTGAATAATATATGTTCGTGTAAAAATAAAAATATAACATTAGTAACCGTTCAATAGACATTTCATTTATACTTATAACATATATATATAAATCTACTATTCGTTCCAAACTTGATTACTGTTCCTTCATTTATGGCAATGCTCCTAAACATCTTTCCAAACTCGATAAAGTCCAAAATTCATGTCTTCGTCTTTGCCTCGGTGTTCTGAAATCCTCCCCCATTCCTGCAGTGAAGCCAACATTCATCCTTTACACATTCGTAGATCCTTTCTTGGGGATCGCTTCCTCATAAAACGTCTTCCTATTAAGTCTTCTAAATTAGTTTCTGCTTATTCCTACATCCTGGCCAATTGGCGATTTTCTCCCCTGAAGATTCCTATTCTTTCTCATGTCTCTCGACGCCTTGCTCCTTATTCTTCATTTATCTACACATATCATAAACTCCCGTTCTTTAAATTCAGCTTTATAGATTTTTTATATCCTCCTAATTTGTTTTTCCTTCCTTCTCATACTAAATATTCACCTTCTATCGCTTTAAGCGAGTACAACGGAGCTTTGAGGTCTCTATTTCCTTCTTCGTCTGTCCTCTTTACGGATGGTTCCAAAAGCGATGAGGGGGTCGGAGCTTCCTTTCTTATTTCTTCTCTTCCACACTACGAACTTTATAAACTTCCTTCCTTCTGTTCCATTTTCACTGTAGAATCGTATGCAATACTCGTGCAGTTCTGTTCATTGCACTTTCCTCCTATAATAATAAATACCTTATTTGTTCTGACCCCATGAGCGTCTTGCAGGCTATATCCTCCCCTTTTCCATCCTCTTCATGCGACTACATTATCCTTTCCATTCGTTCCTTAATTGCAAATCTCTTCTTAGTTCGTTCCATTCAAATCGATCTTCTTTGGATTCCCAGTCATAGCGGCATCGCAGGCAACAACCTAGTTGACTCGTTTGCTCGCTCTGCTTCCTATAACGGCAAATTTGTCAATAAATTTCCTGCCAATAATATCCACTTTCCATCCAAACGAGCATACCTCAAATCATGGTCGGATACCTACATTACCTCCTTTTCCAATCCTCATTCCTTTTACAAACTCTTGCAACCTCTTCCTTCATCACGTTCCTGGTTTGCTGATTTCCCTGGTTCCAGTCGTTCCGTTATTTCCTCCATAACACGTCTTCGTCTCAACCATAATTGTCTTCCTTCGTCTCTCTTTTGTTTTTCTATTGTTTCTTCCCCATACTGTAATTTTCATCCCTCGGATCATGACTGTGTTTGTGATGCAAATCATATCCTTTTTGAATGCTCTCTTCTTGTACAGCAGCGTTCCCTCCTCTACACTAAGCTCCTCCACCTAAAACTACCTACTCCTTTTTGTGCTTCCTACATACTTTCCTTTCCTTCACCAGATGTTGTTCCAATCTTAGCGGAGTTCATTTCCTCTATTTCTTTATATATCAAAATTTAATCCTGTTTTCGTAATTCTTTGATGATGGGTCATTGCCCTTGGTTGGCGTTCCAAAAAAAAAAAAAAAAAAAAAATATATTGTAAGGTCAACATATCTTACTCTTCTAAAAATTTGGTTTGCTGGTAAAAACTAGCCAAGTCAAATCGTTAGAATTTATCATAAATATCTGCTTTGTGTAAATAATTCGACTGTTCAAATTTAAGAAGTTATATTTTTAAATAGCAAACATTGTTGTAGCAGAAAAAATAAGAAATTATGTTTTTATTCTAGAATGTTGTATGTTTTTAAAAATAAATTTCGGGATTATCTACAGAACTTGGCATTCATTTAGATTTCAATTCTTTTGTCGCCGAAGTCGATAACTTCGAATATTCTTAATATAGAACTTGGCTGCAATTGTTACACTTATGTTTTTAATAGGATATCACTAATTTTTGTAAAAAAATTATTATTATTATTCATTCAAATTCAAGTTCAAATTCAAATCGTTTATTCTTCATAATAGGCTTACAAAGTGAGCACTTTTTGAAAGACAAGTTATTGAGTCCGTCTATCCCCTAACTTTAAAACTACCACCACTATTCGTTTAATGTTTCGAAGCGACCAAAATGTTTTCGAACGATGTTTAACACAATGTGTACCACCGGTCAATTAATAAATTGTTTATTAGCGAAATATGATGAAATACTCGATATTGATTAGAAGTCTTAAAAGTCGACTGTTTCCGAAACGATTAAAAGGGGTGAGTATAGAAATAAACTACGATGAAAAGATCGTGACAAACACACGAAATGACGAAACACAAAAGAGCGTTTTTCGAAGCGACATACGAAACGAACGAAGTTAAATTGACGGTTAAAAGATCAGCGACACAGTTATTTTTATAACGCAGCGAAACTTGTCAATTTCCGGCCTTTCTTAAATTTTATAACTTCACATCTGGCAATCTAACTGTGATATAAACTAAATTAAGCAATAAACGAATGAAATCACGTAAAAAATATGAAAATTTCACTGCTTTTCTGCAATTTTTTCCTTTGTATGTACACAATTACCCAGCTGGACACCAAATTTCAACTTTCTAGGTTACCTGGAAGTGGGTTAGGTTTTTGATGTCAGTCAGTGATAAAAATGACGATTTTTAGACGTTAATATCTCAATAACCGTTTGAGTTGTATTTATGAACTTTAGAGTTCTAGTTAATCCAAGGGGTTTTAATAAATAAACCAACAATTTCATGTGTTGATGTTAAATAGATTTTGAATTATTAAGGGGTTAAACGTAGCTTCAAATGGTTCGTGTAAATATACACACGGCTGCTTCGCCAGCTCCTTTTTCTCAGCTTGAACTTGGCTTGACACGCTGCCGCGTGTCTAGATACAACATTAATTTTTTGGAGTTGGCATTAAATTCATGTTACTAGGAACAATTTAATGAACATTTAATGCAGTTTTTAATTATTCTTTTAATATGAATTTGATGCCAACTCCAAAGAGTTAATGTTGCATAAGAATTACGGTATCACCTTAAATTATATCACTCTGATATATATTTTTTATCGAGAGTAATTATTTTTTACTTTTTAGCGCATTTTTATACAATTAAATTAAAACATTTTAATAAGAACAGATATTTCCACGGTCAGAAATATGTAATTCCAAAACTAGTGATAACTGGCAGAATGGAAGGAAAACGGGGAATTGGGCGGAAACGGCACTCATGGCTCAGAAATCTGCGTCAATGGAATGGAATTGAAGACGCGGAGACCATTTTCCGACTGGCGGTGACCGGCGAACTACGTGGACAAATGGGACAGTGATCGCCAACGCGCTATGTAGCGTACGGCACCCGAAGAAGAAGAAGATTTCCACGGTAAAAACATCAAAAGCTACATTTCCATGGTAATTTGGCAAATTTATAGTATTTTAAGTCAATAAATCTAACCCGACGGTTAAAACAATCATAAATGAAAAGCATCCAAAAAGCTTCAATCTCCCGCATTATTAAGGATAACTCAAAAACTACTGATCAGATCTTGATCAAATTTAAATGGGGCCACATGAGAAACACCGCCTTTCAAATAAAAGGAGAATCATCAAAATCGGTTCATCTAGAAAAAAGTTCTGAGGTAACACACATAAAAAAAATAAAAATAAATCAAAATAAATAAAAATAAAAAAATAAACATACAGTCTAATTGAATACCTCCTCCTTTTTGAAGTCGGTTAAAAACAGACAAAACTTACGAAAAACGAAATAATCTCGATATAAATGATACGAAAAGAATACGCAGATCGAAACAAATTTGAAACGAACGTGGAAAATACAGAAAATAATTGATTGGTATAATAAAAACAGTTTAATTTTCCCTAGCAATATATGGCGTCTCGCTGTTACAAAACACTAAACAAACCAAAAAAAAAAAGAAACTAAATCGGAAAGAGAACATGTTGAATCGCTCAAGAGAAAAAAAAACATCGGAATCAGATGAAACCACTATTCTCTCCCTTTGAAATAAACAAATATTCACAACACAACTTAACACTATGACAAAAGTATTTTTTTTTACTTTTTTTGGATACAATAAAAACTGTTCGACAGAAATAGTTTTGTCTTCTCTTAATAATTGGCTATTTGAATATTAGACAATGCACTTTCTGAACCACTTTAATCCGAAACCAAGCTAAATACGTAAAGCACACTACTTTCAGGATGTTGTGTGATATTAAGTTTTGCTGAAAATATATTATAATCCTTTTTCGCTGTTAAAATTACGAAGATACAAAAAAAAATGAAACAACCTTTCTAAATATCATAATATGGTAAACCTATTTGTTACGAAAACATAACACTTTAGTTATTTTTTGAAAACAGTTTTCAACCACTTTTCATCACATAGAGTTTAATTTTTCAAAAAATCTTTCTCATTTGATATTTTTGGTATATGGTGGGTTCAAATGAGCTTTCTGATAACCAAGTCAAATGGTTTCGACTGAGGCGTAATCATTATTTTATGACCAAAAACGGGGTGAAGCTTTTGATACAATTAAACTTTAGGGTACTTAAAGCAAATCGCGTACACTTTTGGTATGCTGTATAAAGAATATTAAGATAAAACTATAATTTGATAACTCATTTCTACAGGAAATATAACGGTTTATGTATTTTTTGGAAAATGGTTTTTTATCCCTTTCCAAATCTTCAAGTACCAATTTCTAAAAATGCGTTCTTACTTGACATCATCAGTATATACACCAGGTGTGGCCAAACTTTTATCCCTTACGGGCGACTTATTCTGTAAAATGTAATCTGCGGGCGACTGTGAATATGGGCAAACAATTTCATAATTTTTCTAATTTTTCATTGATATTTTAATAAATAACTAACAAGAATTTCAGTTTAAAAATATATTATGGCAAATAAAGCAAACAAATGATTATATTTTTTTATTTTATGAAGCACAATAATATTTATGAAATTAAAAAAAAAATTACAATGTAAAGAAATAAGTACACAAAAAAATGTTAGTAAATAAAGAAGAAAAAAAAAATATATACCTTTTTTTTATTTTTTTCGTTATGAAATACTTCTTAACTTAGAAAAAATACACCGTAAATAAGCAAATGAATAAAAATGTGACCTTGCATAAGTGCAGCAAGTTTCTCAAAATTTGGCTCATATGAACTTAAGGCAATTCTCAAACATGATTCCAAATGTTGATCTGTTAATTGCGTTTTTTTTTTTTTTACCCCCCTTGGGTTTGCTACCAGAGAGCATTAGTCCAGCAAAGTGGAATAGATGCATGGAATAGAATAGAAATTATATTTTTATTTTGTCGACAATGGAATCAAGGAACACCCCTAGAATAGGAACAACTGAGAGAAAAGGTAGAGAACGAACATAAGAGGCGTTGAGAGGAGTAAGAAGACCAAGCTTTAAAAGATGATAATAAAGTAACTTGTTTCGATCACATTCATAAATGAAAATGCGGATTCACATAAATATGTTGATCCAAAGAAGTCATTGAAACGTGTAACAATTGTCCATATATTTGGATATTTATCTTTTCTTATCAGTTTCCAAAAATTACAATCTGAAATCAATGACTTAAGATTTATGTCACATTTAATATTTATTATTTCTTCTTCAAAGCTTGTTAAATTTGTAGTATCGAGTAAGTTGTTTAGTTTCTGAGCTACACTTTCGACATCGATGTCATTAAATGAGCAAGACAAAAAACTGGCAATATCTTCAAGTTCACTTAATGTTAGAAATCTTCTTTCAAATTCTTTTAAAAGCAGTGCAATAATATCGGCATATTTGTTGTAAAATTCTTTTTATTTTTAGAGTCATCAGCCAGATTTTGATAATGCTTTAAATCACGATGTTTTAATTGCATTGCAAGCGTATTTAGTTTTTCTCTTTAGATGACTTCAAAATGCTCATCATATCTATTATTGTTTTACCTTTACTCTCTAGTTGCAGGTTTAATTGGTGTTATTTTTCAGTAATATCGCAGAAAAACGAAAGATCAAGAAGCCATTTCTGATCATTTAGTTTTTTTTTGTTTTTTTTTACCCCCCCTTGGGTTTGCTAGCAAAGAGCATTAGCCCAGCAAAAAGGAATAGACACATGGAATAGAATAGAAATTATATTTTTATTCTGTCGGCAATGGAATCAAGGAACACCCCTAGGACAGGAACAACAGAGAGAATAGGTAGAGAAAGAACATAAGAGGCGTTGAAAGGAGCAGGAAGACCAAGCTTTAAAAGATGATAATAAAGTAACTAACGCTCGCGAGATAAACAGGAGCACTCGAAGAGCATGTGATTCGCATCACAAACATATTGGGAACCTTCAAGATCCAATGGACAAAAAGGAGATGCAGCTAAAGAAACGCGATTTAATGAAGAAGGAAGGAGACTATGCAAGAAACGGAGGCGAGATAATTTAGTAATTATGGACCGACGCAAACTGGGAAACTCATAGAACCAAGAACGCGGAAGAGGAACAGGATTAATCAAGAGATAAAAGGAATTAGGATTAGCGAAAAGAGATACATAAATAGAATGCCAAAGTCTAAGATGGCAGGATTTAGTTGGAAGAAGAATATTGTGTGCTGGAACCCTACTAATAAAATTCCCATTGGAAACAGCAGCTTTAGCAAGGAGGTCGACGGCTACATTTCCATCAATGCCTGCATGTCCTGGAGTCCAAAGAAAGTCAATCTGGGTAGACGTCGATGAGGATAGATCATGAAGAAGAGAACGAATAGAAAGGATAATAGCATCAGTGGAAGGAGAAAGGGAAGGTGGAGATAGCGCTAGAAGAACACTTAAAGAATCAGAAACAATAAGGAATTTGGAAGAACTTGCAGAAGAGGAAATATAAATAATGGCTTGTAGAATGGCAACAGATTCTGCAGTAAAGACAGAACAAAAGGACGGAAGTCTAAAAGACCGAGAATGAAAGAACTGAGGGCACAAGAATGCCGCCCCAACTCCGATCGGGCTCTTCGATCCGTCAGTAAAAATTAAAGAGTGATCACGGAATAGAGAGTTTATTGTATTATTAAATTCCATACTAACGATATGAGAGGGAGAGGATTTAAGGAAGCATGGCATGAAGATGATATTTGGTGGCTTTAACAATTTGGAATAGACGTAAGAAAAAAATGGAAGCTTGTGATGAGGAATGACAAAAGGGGAAAATTTAGAAAGGCGAAACGATATATGAGATAGTATAGGAATTTTATTGGAGGAAAAACGCCAGTGACGAAGGATAAAAGAATAAGAGGTACTGATATTTGACGAGGAAGTGGAAAAACGTTTAATGAGAAAGCGATAACCCAAATAAGATCTTCGGATGAACAGAGGACAGATATTGGGTTCAGATAGAATGGCTGGGATAGGAGATGACCTCAGAGCTCCGAGACAAAGCCGAAGGCAACTGTTTTGGAGACGATCTAATTTGTAGAGAACGGATTTGGAAGCGTTGCCATATAAGAAACTGCAATAATCCAATCTAGAGCGTATGAGAGATTTATACAACATTATTAACACAGAAGGATCGCCTCCCCATCTCGTAGGTGAGAGAGCTTTAAGAAGGTTAAAGACTTTAAGCGAGGAAGCATATAAATGGCTGATATGATCATGGAAAGACAGAAGAGGGGATAAAGTGATACCCAGATAACGAAAAGAACTGACTATTGGAATGGAATGATTTTTTAGATTTATTTCAAATGAGCCCGGGTTGTAAGGTCGAAGGGTGAAGACTACAGCTGCTGATTTTGGGGCGGAAATGAAGAGATGAATGTTAGAAAGGGCCTCTTCTAGAGTACTTAAGGAGCTGTTTATTAGTTGAAGATATGAATCACCTTTAGTTTGTAAATATGAGTGCATATTTGTGGCAGAAGTTCTCTTAGCATAATTTTAAATTAAAACTTATTACATATAAATTTTTGTTCAAACGAACCGTGGGTAATAACCTCATTATTTGCTGTCTGGCACATGATTTTGCGTCATTTTGTGCGATTGCCATTTATATGCGCATGCGTTACGACTACAATTAATTTAAAAGTTAACATTCACTTGCGTTGTTCATTGGAAAAAATGGAAACAGTATGGCTACGTTGCACAGTCTATTCTGGTAAGAATAAATAATCGCATTAAGATTTTCAAACATTAATTTATTTAAACGAAGTGATAAAGTTTAATTGTCTCGCGTTCGTTTTTCGCGTCTATTAAAGAAATTGTCTCGTGTTTAGAGGCATTATCTATTGATAATGCCATCGTCCCCTGCCTCTCACCAAAGGCAGACCGTTCCAACATCGGAACCGATCGGTGAACAAAACCAAACCGATTCACCACCTTCGCGCCCTCCTACCCCTCAAAAACAGCTGACAGCCGCAACGACTGCATTAGCGCCGGACGGTAAGTATGGTGGTAAATCGCAGACTTCAGGTAAGCCAACGGCGAATCGAAACATAACACACACCTCACACATGCACAATACCGCTGATAACGATGATATCGCGGTCGTACACAGCGATGCGATAAAATCTATCTCCGAATTAACTACCGCTTCTTGTAATACGACTGATTACAATTATCAGTTTCCCGCACTGATAAATAACGAAATTCCAAATAATTTAAACCAACAAAATAGAAATTCAAAACATACCTTCGCAGATAAAATCAAATCGAATAAAAAGATCGCCCCATTAATTAATTTCAACTACCCTTCCCGTGAATGTGGAATTATTTTTGATTATATCGCACCCTACGTTATACGTGATTATTTTGTCGCGCTTAAAAACCATGTAGCAGGCAGCTTAAACATTGTAGCAGGCTCCCGTATTAGCGGTGATAGAATTCTAATATTTTTAAAATCCAGGCAAATAACAGACGAATTTCTAGCAAAAGGTGGCCGGATCACCATAAATAATAGA
Organism: Icerya purchasi; assembly: GCA_039619475.1. NCBI lineage: Eukaryota > Metazoa > Arthropoda > Insecta > Hemiptera > Monophlebidae > Icerya > Icerya purchasi. Next base: position 361,991,178 of record CM077116.1, read on the forward strand.
ACAAACAACCGGCGAATAAACTCATTCTATCAAATGTCTGTCCAACCATCCCGAACGAAATATTAGTTCGACATTTGCAAGAAGTTTATCCAATAAAAATCCTTTCGCAAATTTCCATTTTACGTGTGAATCCGGTGGATGATGAATTTGCTCACGTAGTAAGTTTCAGGCGGCAACTTTACGTCGAACAGTTTAATTGCAAAAATATCCCTGATTCCTTCACATTGAGGCACAACGACTACGAATGCAGGATCTACACGCAGCTCAATGACCATTCATGTGAAAATTGCAAGAAGAAAGAAGGAACAGTTAATCAAGAAGTTTTTTCCGAAACCATAACGAGATTTCCAGCGCCGGTCGAAAATGCCTGTGCTGATAATAATCAACAGCGATATCAACCAACAACCAATAGCGACAAACAAGATGCAACATACACCAAACAAACTAGGACAATGGTAACTGAGCAAACTGTCCAACAGGAGCAGCACCAAAACATAGAAGAAACACGCAATCAATTACAATTAAATATTGCCCCTTCTACCGACAATACCTCTACTGTAATGAACATTGATAATAACAACCCCCTTCAAAAACGACCACACCCCATTAGTCCCGATGAAACATACAATTCAACTCAACCGCCATTTTCAGGTAAAACTGCTACTAAGCGAATAAACCTAGAAAATCAAAATTCTACGGCGCACAATGTAGAAATTAACGTCATGGACAATGCTGCCAAACCAGCCTCTAAAGAAGCAAACAAAGGAGTTGATATTAACCTATTAACAGAAGGAACATTACATCTATTTACTAGCGGCCAGACTCCGTTCTTCTTAGACTATCAAGAATTTCAAGAATTCATAAGACAGGTGGCCACAAGTCAGGATTTTGTTAATTACGCACTGACTTTCACAGAAGATAGGGATAACCTTTTACACATGCTTTCTCAAGTAAGACCATTATTAGGCAGCGTAGGACTTAAGAACAGATGTACTCGCATAATTAATAAATTAAAACCTCTCCTTAGCAAGGATGACCCTGAAACTAAGATATAAAACTAGTCATCTTAAGTAACACTGTCAACAATAATTAGAGAAAATGGCTGCAAATCTCAGTATTCTGCAATGGAATTGCAGAGGGTTTTATAAACGTATAGACGAACTGAGATTACTTATTAATAACTACAATCCAATAATCATTTGTTTACAAGAAACGCACTTAAACTCTTCCCATTCACCACTTATTAAAGGCTACAGAATATTTCGCTCTGACTACACACAGGGACAAGCAGCATGTGGAGGAGTCTCGATACTAGTGCATGAAGCGATTCCATCACATGAAATAAGGTTAAGTACCATGTTTCAAGCGGTAGCGGTGAAGGTGAAAATCCCGTCCCTTCCGCTCTCATCCATTACAATCTGTAATTGCTACTTCCCACCCGCTACAAACATAACCAAAATAGACTTTGATACATTACTATTTCAACCGCGGGACCCAGTGTTATTACTGGGAGATTTCAATGCCCACTCTTCTGAGTGGGGTTCAACACAGCCAAATAGACGAGGAAATATGATTTCAAATAGCATCCGTAATAGTGACCTGGTACTCCTCCCTCCTCCATCACATACACATTTCAACACAACTCATAACACTTTTTCAATAATAGATTTAGCATTTGCATCCGTTTCACTATTTCCTTACTTGAACATAGATGTACATGGTGATCTATGTTCAAGTGACCATTTCCCTATTTTCATACACTTTCCTCACCAGTCGCAAAAATTGCACTCAGCCCAGGTAACAAAAAGATTTGCATTCCATAAAGCAGATTGGAAGGGTTACAAAACAAAGGTTACTATCCCTAAAATTCAAACGGAATCGGTAGAGGAAAATCTGAAAATTCTCATCAACGCGATGAATGAAGCAGCGACAGCAACAATACCGAAAACAACAACAGCTCCTTGGAAAAAGCGAGTACCATGGTGGTGCCCCGAAATCAAAATGGCGATCGCACAACGGAAACGAGCATTGAGGAAGTATAAAACAACGAAGTCGCTTACAGACCTGATTGAATTCAGAAGATTTAGAGCTCGAGCCAGGCTACTCATCAAAATGAGAAAACAGGAGTGCTGGACAGCATTTGTATCATCTATCTCAAAAGATATGCCTGCGACGGTGGTTTGGAGAAGAATCAAGTCGTTGTGTGGTAACTATCGTCCTCCAACTACCCTTTCCTTACTCATTAATAATGTCCTGCTCACAGACACCAAAGAAGTGGCAGATGCCTTTGCGCAACATTTCGCTAAAGTATCTTCCTCAGCATCCTACACCGATTCCTTCCTAGAACACAAAGCGAGACTAGAGGAGCAAAAAATATCCTTTCCTCCAGATCAAAAAGAAAAATACAATGATCCTTTTTCAATGTCTGAACTAAATTACCAGCTCGATAAAAAGCTAAAAAACAGTGCACCTGGAGCCGACTCCATTCATCCATTCATGATCAGATACCTACCTAATCTAGCTAAACAACTACTCCTTGACGTATACAACAAAATTTGGACAACTTCCTCCATCCCAAAATCCTGGAAAGCAGCTTTAATTATTCCTATCCTCAAACCTAATAAAGAAACCTTCATTCCTCAAAATTACAGACCTATCTCCTTACTATCTTCACTCTCCAAAATCATGGAAAAAATGGTGAACAGACGACTATCCTCTTTCCTAGAATCTTCAAACGTTCTCTCCCCAATACAAATTGGAGGTCGCAAATCAAAATCCCCAATGTTACATCTCCTGAGCCTAAAAAGACAAATACTTGAAGCCCAAAAGAGGTCACAAGCTCTCTATACTGTCTTTTTTGACATAGAGAAAGCATTCGACCGGATATGGCGATATAAAGTGCTTACAAAGCTGAAGAACGCCAATATAAAAGGCAATATGGGCAACTATATAATGAATTATTTGTCAAACAGACACATTCAAGTAAAAATTGGCTCAACTGTATCCTCTCCTGTCCTAATAGAGAATGGTATTCCTCAAGGCTCTCCTCTAAGTGTAACACTCTTTATCCTATACATAAATGATGTGGCGGACTGCATACAGCCGCCGGTAACATCCCGATTGTTTATAGACGACCTCAATATATCCTTAGCATCAAACTTTCCTTCCAACGCCAAATCTATACTACAATCCACAATCAATAGGTTATATTCGTGGACCGAAAGTAACGGCCTTACTTTCTCCTTAAATAAAACTTCTTGTGTAAAATTCCAAAAAAGTCGTCGAGTAAACCCAAACCATGATTTTTCCCTTACCCTAAATGGACTTCCTCTTCCAGTCACATCCTCAGCTAAATTCTTTGGTCTAACATTTGACTCCCATCTGACATGGTCTCCTCATATTAAAGAACTCAAACGCAAATGTAATAAAATCATAGCTATCCTAAAATGTTTATCACATCATAAATATAACAATAATCCAAAACTACTTCTATCTGTATACAGATCACTTATTCTAAGCAGATTAACCTACGGCTGCCAGGTGTTCTATTCGGCTAGTAAGCAGCTCATAAAATCACTTGAATCAATCCATCACGCTGCCTTAAGGTCCATCCTTGGGGCGCATCGAACATCTCCCACGCAGGGTGTCTGTGTGCTATCAGTAATTCCGCCATTATCCTATATATTTGACTTCTACACCTCCCGTGATCATCTATACTGGTACCAACAATATCACTTCTCTTCGAGGAGCACTGTCATTCCTCCTCCAGCCTTTCAAAATGATCCAATACCTAATATTCTAAATGTTTTGACTGAGAAAAACATCAAATACAATCCGGATCTCCTCCTGTTCCCAAAAGAACCACCATGGGAATACCCCCCATTGATGGTAGACTTATCACTCTTTATCCACCGTACATCTAACGAAGACCAATATACAGCTCGCCAAAAAAGTATCGAAAAAATACAAACTTACACACATGATACACACGTTTATACAGATGGAGCTAAAGCAAATGTCGCTGGCACACTGTCCACTCCCACAGCATGTGCCTACCTAATCTCAGGTGAAGCCGAAGCAGTGAGGCTACATGATGACAGCTCCGCATTAGAAGCCGAGCTATACGGAATTCTCTTTGGATTGGAAGCATGTGCGTGTTGTAAATCTGAGAACAAACAATACATAATTATCACAGATTCACTGGCCTCCCTTCAAACTATTCAGTCACTTACTATAACCAGTTCATTAGTCTATAAAATAAGATCTACAGCACATCGCCTTACCCAAGAGGGGATACAAGTAGGCTTCTTGTGGGTGCCGGCACATGTTGGAATACCCGGAAACGAATGTGTAGACCGGGCCGCCAAGTCAATGTTGTCTGTCCCTATGCCACCCAATGTCCCACCACCAGAAATCACTCCCTTCTTCCACAAAAATATGAAAGAACATTGGATCTCATCCTGGTCCCAACATGCAACTTTCCTAAGGAATATTAAACCAAATGTTGATCCTTGGTGGCCACCGATCCAAATGTCCAAAAAAGATTTCTCTGCCCTTAACAGGTTGAGACTGGGACACACATCGATATCTCACAACCATGTCCTCCAGGGAGCCCCTCCACCGATTTCCTGCCCATTCTGTAATGCAGCAGTGCTACCTTCGGTGGAGCACATCCTTAAACAATGTCAAAACTTAACAAGAATCAAGGACGAACCACTACACCTTCTTTTAGATAACCGTCCAGAACAGGTTCAGACAATGCTAATCTTCCTTAACCGAAATAATTTAATAAACAAATTGTAATAAATCCGATACTCGTTGTGCCGTAATGACCCTGGCAGTTATACATGGCCAACGAGTAGATTACACACACAAAAAAAAAAAAAAAAAAAAAAAAAACATTAATTTAAGTGAAAGAAAATTATTCAACTTTAGCTTCGCGGGCTACTTTCAAAACCTTTGCGGTCGATCGGTCGACCGCGGTCGACGTGTTGGCCACCCCTGGTCTATAGCATGATTTTTGGTTTTATCAAAAACGGGATTTTGCCCATATCTCGCCTTAAAATTATAAAGATTTAAAAAAAAGTTTGCACACATTTAGTAGATCATATAAGGTATTTTTACGCGGAATTATAATTCGGTAAACTCATTTGCACCAAAAATATAATGGTTTTTGTATATTTTGGAAAACGGTTTTTAACTCCTTTTCACCCTATACAGTTCGAATTTGCAAAAATTCGTTCTTATTTGAGGCTTTCAATATATACATTAGATTCCCGCGAAATTACACGCGATGATCACGATTCGTTTGAGCTGTAGCGTGATTTTTGGTTTTTTCAAAAATGGGGTTTCTCCTTTTCTTCCCTTAAAATTTTGGGATTTGAATAAAAATTATGCACACATTTAGTACAACATATAAGGTATCTTCATGCGGAATTACAATTTGATAAACCCATTTATACCAAAAATATTGCAGTTTGTGTGTTTTTTGGAAAAGTTTTTAACCCCTTTCACCACTTAAAGTTCGATTTTTCAAAAAAGGCGTTCTAATTGTTCATCATGAGTATGTAAGTAATGTTTATGTAAAATTTCAATTATTTGGTGTCAATGGTTTCAGCTGTGACATGATTATTATTTTTTTAGAAGCGATTTTCTGACTTTTTCCTCCTTTTGCACCCCTAAAAAATTTGAATTTTTTAATGCATTTTTAGATGGGATCAGTACACAGTATCGTTATATTACGTGCCAATTTTCAGCTTCATAGACCTAGTAGTTGCAACGATATGCTAATAAATTCCGTGACTTACAAATTATTCCCGATTTTCGTTTTTATATACATATGTAAGTAACTCCCGTGATCATGAAGCTCTTTGTCTTCAAAACGCGTCGGGGTATTTGATAAAAAATTTAATAATTGTTTTAAGTTAGTGTTAAAAATTAATTACTGAGAAAGGATGTTGAGAGGCACAATGAGAACATTTATTAAAAGAACTACAACAGTTTCTAGCAATGTGCCCAAAAAGGAAAAATTTTAAACACTGTGTAGGTAACCGTACGCTAGCCGAAACAGGAAAACGGAGTTTATAGATGGAAAATATTCTGGACGGACGAATTTGTGGAATTTAATTTCTAAGGATCTAGTTAGAATTTTAATACCCTCGGAGGAACGATAAATACAACGAATGGATGCTATGGGAATTGATGATTCAATCCCCCCCCCCTAATATCGTCTTCTGAAAACGAAGGATGAACCTCTGAAATAATGCCTATTCTGTATAAGACGCTATTAGAGATATAGGCTTTAATATTTTTACTAAGAAAGAAGTTAGAATTAGATAAAAAGCAATTAGCAGTAGGAGGAAAAGGGAAAGTTACCGAAATGCGGCCCTTGCCTTGAGGAAAAACTATAAAATGATGGAGAGGCAGAATTTATTAGTCTCGCAAGAGCCAATGGTTGGTTATTGCCTACGTTCTCAACGGCAGCTAAATTTTCGACATATACAATGAAAGGTTCCGGACGATCATTTACAAATAAATATTATCAATATCGGCAATGCTATCATTATCATTATTATTATTACTATTAGTGTTACTGTTATTGTTACTATGAACAACCCGGTTGTCAGACATTTATCAAATATAAAAAAAACTTTCTCAAAATAAGTTCTTCCTTAAGAAATTATTTTGCTGAAAAAACAGAAATATTTTGATCTAAAATATTTTGAAAAAGTTTTATTGATCGGTTGGTGTTACAATTGCAGTTTATCTATATAGAAACTTTGAAGAAGGAGTATTAAACAAGTATTAATTTATTATAGGTATGGTAAAAGTGAATGAGGTGATAAGTTAGCTCCTTTCTTGATTCAATTGCAACGATATTGATTTTATTTAAAATTCAAAAAAATTTCAAAATTAGAGATAACATAAACATTGTTTATTTTCATTGTACATAAATTTTAATCCCATATTTTACGCTATTACAAAATGAAATACTGGGTAAATTTGAACACATGCCTTGAAAGTTTATAATGATGATATTACAATTTTTAATATATTATTTCCATTTAAATTAAGGCATTTTAATAAAAATGTAGACCACCTATGTAATTTTCAATAGCTTGATAGGTTCAAAAATTGCATCGCTACGTAAACCAAAAATTACAAAATACAGAAAATTTAATATCATGAGGTAATTCATTGTCAAAAGTTCAGGTTGGATATACTACATTTTCTGCTCACATGTATTTTTAAAAAACAAATTTACTTAAAATTAAATATATCAATTCAATGAATGTGAATACTATTTTACTGTGAATTACGTAATAATATAAAATTTTGAAAATTAGATAATAAGAAGGAATTTATTATATGTTAATATGTGCCACTTCTTTAAAAATTTATATAACCACATTTAGCCAAAGTTCTAATAGGGAAAGGATAATAAAGTATTTTCATTTAAACTGTGCTTCAACATGACCAAGAAAAATTCTGATGTTATCATAAATTATTAAATACTTTTTTTACATGCTTTAGACTAAGATAACTAAAAATATTAATATCGATATTATAACTGTAGAAATGAATAACTATACAATTAAATCTACGTGTAAACCACCTAATACAACTTCCGATCTTTTTCTAATTATTTAATTATCTCTGAATCCATGTGTGCTCTTAAAAGCTATTTCCTCGCATTTCCTCTCTCACACCTCTGATTTTTTTATGCTCCGTATTCGCTCTCTCATTCACACTCTTTTCTCACTTCATGCTATCCGCATTGATATACTCTGGGCCCCAATCATATGGGGATAGAGGGTAACGAAATGACAGATTCCTTGCTTCAGATTGATGTATCCTCTCGCTTCTATCTCATTAAACGTCCCGCTTATAATTTGCTCCCACCGTGTAAAAAGTTTCATGTTAGATTTTGGTCAGATTTTTACGTTTTCTCTTTTTCCGATCAACCTTTCTGTTATTTTTCCATCCTTCCTGCTCAGCCTTAGTTTTACAATTTTCCTTCACTTCGCCGCTCCGTTATTGTCTCTATTATTCGTTTTCGTTTTCTCACTATCTCCTGGTTGCTCTCTTCATCCTGACGACGAATCCGTCTGTGGTCCTGACCATATCTTCTTCGAATGTCACGAACGTATTTCTTTGTACTCCCGTCTATTATCACTTAAACTTCTTAATCCTTATTGCGCTTTGTATATTTTATCGTTTCCGTCGATCTCCGTTGTTCCGATGCTCAGCGCTTTTATTTTATCAATAGTTGACCGAATCTACATATAACTTATTCTTTTCCCTCATGTTGTTTCTGGGCGAAGAACCGTTGCTGGCATACCCGAAGGGAGGATTAAAAAAAAAGAAAACTTTTGAATTCAATGCTCCGAAAGATCTTAACAATAAAGATATTAAGCTAGTGATCGGCGATTTTATAGTCATAGCGTAAACTGGAGATATAGTGGCACCGACGATAATGGCGAAAAAATAAAAAGGTGGACAGTATCAGAAAAACTTGTTCTGATTCATGATCGAAATTACCGTTTTCTTTCTCAAGTGGAAGATGGAGAAGAGAATAGTGAGTAAAGAAGAAGTTAAATTAATTATTGATAATCTTAAGAATAACGTAGCTTGTGGATTAGATAAAATATCAAACGGATTTCTGAAAAACTTTAATAGAAAATACCCGGAAGTGATTACAAAATTAATGAATTTACTATTTCAATATGAACACTATCCACAAAAATTGAAAATAGCAAAGACAGTAATATTACCTAAAATGAATAAAAATTTAAAATTATCTAGTTCTTATAGAGCAATTTCACTTTTATCAAATTACAGTAAAATTTATGAAAAGTGTATATTGATTAAATTAAAAGATTTTATTCAACAGTATAACGTAATTAACAAAGACCAGTATGGCGCTTTGCCGGGTAAATCAACAGAATTGGCAATATGGAATATTTTAAAAATAATAACTTATTATAAAAGCAATTCCTATTTGAGTTGCCTAATGACGCTAGATATAGCGAAGGCTTTCGATAGTCTTGATCTAAACAGTTTAATCAAATTATTGAAGGAAATAGGAATAGATTATAATGTACTAAATATTATTAATAAATACTGCGGAAATAGATATACTTATATTGAAATAGGTAACGTACAAAAGAAGCAAAAATTAGATATGAGTGTATTACAAGGGTCCGTGTTGGGCCCATATCTATGGAATATAGTTTTTTCTCAATTATATAAGATAATATTACCTAACGATGTTTTTTTTTTTTTTTTTTTTTTTTTTAAGATATATACCTTTGTAGACGATATTGCGTTTGTACTGGCAGATAGAAATGAAAAAGGTTTAGGAAATAAGATAAATTTAGTGTACATAGAAATAGCGAAATGGCTTAACAAATTTAACCTTAAGATTAACGAAACTAAATCTAATTATATGATATTTAATAAAAAATATACTAATAGACCATTAAATTTAGAACAGTACGGTTTAAATATCAACTATGTAAAACAAATAAAATACTTGGGAGTAATAATAAACAGTAATTTAAAATTTTATGAACATTTTAATTACATTAAAACCAAAATAAGCAAATTCATAATAATATTTAATAAGTTGTATAATAACCAAAACTGTATAAATTATAAAAAAGGAGTTACGTTGTATAAAAGTATTATTTTACCTAACATACTTCATAATAGTATCATATATGTAGAAATGTTAAAAACTAAAAAATTTCAAAAGATGTTAAAAAGCTTTCAAAGGCTTATAGCTATAAAAATGATTAAATCATATAGAACAATCAGTTATTTGTCAGCCATAGTTATAGCTGGTATTAAACCAATCGAATATGAAATACAAAAACATATAAGCTTGGTCGCAATTAAAAATAATATTAATATAGAGCATCCGTTCAATAACGTAATATATAAGACACCATTTTTTAAATATGAGAATAAACTAATTAAAGTAAAACAAATGAATAAAATTATGGATAAATTTTATATAAATAAATTTCAAGAAATATGGAATAATTATAATGGAATAACGTATCAATTTTTCCCAAGTATAATAGATAGATTTAAAAATAATCAATATACGCCAAATTTTTTTATTGTTCAATTTATAACAGGGCACGGTCTATTTAAGGTATATTTATATAAATTTAAGATATCTGAGTCTGACAACTGTGTAATATGTAATTTTAGAGATGATGTTTTTCATATCCTACAAGGATGCAATTATAATAATAATAATATACTCGGTAATTATGATATAACACAACTTGTTCAAAATTATTTTAATGAATTTAATAAATTTACAATAGAAGAAATAAAATTCCGGAAAAATAATGTACATTTATATTAAGTAAATAGTAAAAATATATGTAGATATTGTAAAAAAAAAAAAACAACTGTAAAATGGTAATTAATATAATACCAAATACTTAATTGGATGGGTTATATTAATTCCGTTATTATAATGAATCAATATTTTTATTAAATAAATGTACCCTACCCGAAGTTTCGGGAATAGGGGAAAAAAAAAAAAAAAAATAACCTTAATTAATCGTCGTAACAAATGCAATAACAAATTAATGTAATAGAGAAATTTTGAAGTCTATCGAAAAATTCAAAATCGCTCAGTTAAATTAACGATTATCGCAACTTTAAAACCGCGATCTATTCCAATAAAAAGGAAGGTAAATTTTCAAAAAGCCGATTAGAAAAATTTTACAAAGCCAATAGTTGAACAAATGGTATCTATTAAACCGATACCTAAAGTATATGAAGGCTTTAAAGAACTTGTAACGAACATAATGATAATAATGCAGGTTGCCGTGATCCATGAAAGGCGCAATGAACATAATTGTAAAATAATGTAGTGTAATTGTAACATTGTTATAATGAATAATAAAAAAGTTGTACTTACTCTTTCCATTAGACATAGAAGTAAATGCAACAAGCAGCAGTAATGTAGTTAGGAATAATTTAAGCATAGTATTAAAATTCATTTTGCTGAATGCCCTTAAAAAAATTGTGTACGTTGTAATTATTACCTTTTTGATGGACTCTTTATATATATTTCTTTACAGGAAAAAACTCGTTTCAGTTTAATATTTATTTTCTGATAATTCTTATTTGACACTCTTCACTGATAAATTTTAAACAAGGAAGAGGAAAACTGTTCTGATACATTTATCAACTTGAAACTAAATATTCGGAATAAGAGAGGTGTTAAAAAAAAGGATAAAAAATGAAAAGAAAAAAATGTGTGAAATACCTGTGTTCTCTATATCTAGAAATGGCATCACAACGTGAAGTGTTTTCATCCAATAAGACTTTTTTTTTTTTTTTATTTAATGACGCTCGAAAGTTTGGTCACTTGCGTCATCTCTATAAACTATTATAAAAGATTAGAAATAACAATAATAATGCAAACTAAACTTTTTAGTTATCTGAAGTTGTTTTATTCACAATTTAAAGACTGTACCTTTTCCATTTTTCCCGTATTCGTTCCTTTTTTAGCTAGTCTATCTAAATGAACTTCCTCGTCGTCAATTTTCCCAAAGACTTCCGTCGGCTATTTCGATTTAATTTCACCGGTTGTATTTTCTTCGTATGCTACTTTTAATTTACGCTGAAACCGACCCAATATAAGATTCTTCCTCGGAATAAAAAGTTTTGGATTAATCGGTACTGTCATTTAAAGAGACCTTCCTAGTCAAGAAATGCAGAAGATGCCATCGTTATGGACCCTTGAAATATCACCTTTCCTTGTTCTACTTCTTCTTCCAACTACCGCCTATCTAAGTATTCATTATGCCTTGTCATCTTAAGGTTCTAACTTGACGTCGATCACATGTTCTTTGAGTGCTCTGCTCTTTCGGTGGAGCGTTCGGCTCTGTATTCCCATTTGCTTGGGCTTCCTGCTCCTTTTTGTGCTCGTTATATCCTGTCTTTTCCTTCTACACTTATTATCCCCTCCATTGTTTTCTTCTTATTAACAATAGCTGATCGCCTCACTATATAACTTTCGTTTTCCCTTAATTGTTTCTAGGTGAAGGTCCTCGGTTGACCTGCCCAATTAAAAAAAAAAAAAAAAAAAACTGTCGTAGCATTAAAGCCAACAGGAACTCTTTTGAACGGCTGTTGGATGAATATGTCATTAATATCGCGCTTCTATCTGAAACGTGGTTAACGAGCTCTTCTGACATCAGTTTTAATGGATTCTCTCTGATCTGTTCCAACCACAGCGATGGCTACGGTGGTTCAGCTATTTTAGCAAGGAATGATGTCCGGTTTTTAGCCAATGCTTCTCAGCCCTTGTTTCCTTTTAGTCCTCCTTATCCCAGCTTAGTGCACATCTCTATTCCTAACTATTCTTTCAGGCTCTTTCATTTCATTTCCGCCTACATTCCTCCGAATTTCGATTTACGTGACTTTCCGTTACTATCTTTAATCAACTCCCTTTCTTCTCCTTTCCTCAGAGGTGGTGATTGGAACGCCCACTCACCTTTGTAGGGCTGTTCCAACTACAATAGTAATGGCACGATCTTAGAGAATTTCATCCTTCACAATGATTTATTCCTTCTCAATGATGGTTCTCCTACGTGCATCAGAAGTCACTCCTCTCTTAGCTCTACTGATCTATCCGTTACCTCTCCTAATATTGGTCTCAGTTGTCCATGGTGTACTTTAGACGGTTCCTTTGGAAGTGACCATGTTCCTATTATTATTTCAGTGAATGAAATCTCCTCCTCCCCCTCCTCTACTCCTCCTAATACACCAAATTGGGTTCTCTCTAAAGTTGATTGGTCTCTATACCGTTCCTCCGTTGATTCTTCACTCTCTTCTATTCCTGCTTCCTTGAATTGCTTTTCTCAGTATACATTCTTCATTGATTCTATCTCTTCTGCCTTAAATTGTTCTTCTCCTCCTGTTCGTCGTTCATCTCATAAAAAAGTGAAATCGCCCTCCGCTTTGTGGTGGAATCAGGATTGTACGGCTGTTTTCGATCTTCGTTTAACCACTTCCAGATCTTTTCACTCTAGCCGTACATTCAGCAACTATCTTTCTCATAAAAGAGTCAATGCTAGAGCCAGATTCATCCTCAAATCAGCAAAAAAATGCGTGGAAAAGCTTCTGTTCCTCCTTCTCACGCTTTACTCCTATTTCATAAGTTTGGAAAATGGCCAAGGCTTTCAAATTCCCTCTTTCCCGTCATTCTCTTTCCTGTAATCTCTCGGATGATGAGTTAATCTCTTTCATTGACTCCATCGCCCCTTGTTACGTTCCTAACCTTAATGAATCTCGTCGCATTTCGTCTTCTTCCAACTCCTCCCATTTTCTGGTCACTCCGTTTACCCTCACGGAATTAGAAACGTCCTTACGCAATTCTTCAGATTCTGCTCCCGGAGTAGACGGTATTTCCTTTTCTGTTCTCAAAAATCTTTCGGACTCTTCTCTTCGGTTCCCCTTAAACTTGTTTTACTCTTTTCTTCACTCTGGTTGTACTCCTTTATCTTGGAATACCTCCATCGTTATCCCTATCCCTAAACCGAACTCTTCCTCACTTCGTCTAATTTCTCTTGCTTCTTGCGTCAGGAATTATTTTGAAAACGTAATTAACAGACGCCTTGTTTGATGGCTGGAACACCACAACATATTGCCTAGTAATATGTTTGGTTTCCGACCTGGTCGCGGCCATCTTGATTGTATTAGCGCATTCCTAGCATATGTTTACAAGTCATTCATCGATAAAAAATTTCTTATTGCTTCCTTTCTTGATATTTCAGCAGCCTTCGACAATGTTCATCTTCCGCCTCTTCTTAATTTGATGCTTTCCTTAAACATTCCGGCTCATTTTTCTACCCTGCTTATTAATCTTTTCCTCTGCCGAAGGGACACTTCTTTCGTTTCCATTTAGGATGCCATTAAACTAATCTATCGTGGTCCCTGTCTTAGCCCTACTTTATTCAATATTTATTTTGTCAAAATTGCGCCTTTGTCTTTGAATTTCTGTTCTCTTTTTTTTGCTGATGACTTCCTCATTTATTCCTCTCAGCGCAACATCTCGCAGCCAACTCCCAACTTCAAGTCTCCTTAATTGCATTGGAAAATACTTTATCCAACATCCATATTTTCATCTCTTCTTTTACTGTCGTCTTTACACTGCGCCCGTTTATTCCATTCTCAGTCGTCCTCGTCTTAAATAATGTCCCAATTCCTCTTACTTCCCCCTTTCGTTATTTAAGTGTTTTTCTGGATCGCCAACTTTCCTTTCATGTCCATATCAACCGTTTATTCCTGTCCTTCTTTAAAACGATCAACCTCATTAAATTCCTTTCGCACATTGTCTGGGTGATGCTGTGATCCTACTTATATTTTACATATCTTTAATTCGCTCTGCTCTTGATTACTGTTCCTATATTTATTGTAATTCTTCTAGATCCCTTCTGTCTAAGCTCGACCGGGTCCAGAATATATGTCTCCGCCTCTGCTTTGGAGCCCGAAAGTCTACTCCTATCCCAGCTCTGCACGCAGAGTGTCACATCCTCCCCTTTTCCTTCGGCGCTCTTTTCATGGGTTGCGGAGAATTAGAGTGACGTAATTATAGAGCCTCAATTTCCCAAAGATAATCTACCCGAAGTCAATGCAATTTTGTTGAAAAATAACATAAAGACTAACCTTACATCTGGGTGAACTATCCAAAACTACCTCCACCCTGGTCTTCTTTTCCGGCAGAAGCTATTACAACCCTCACCAATAACAATTACCCACCAGCACAGCGAGGGCACAGGATGCTAGGCATTATTAATAAATACACCACATTTTTGGAAGCATACTCTGATGGATCCAAAGCTAAGTTCAAGATTGCCCCAGCTGTATGTGCTTTCAAAATAGACGTAATCACGGAGGGCATACAATTGAACAACGTTATATCGATTGTGGAAGCCGAAATGTATGCTGTGTTGTTTTGTCTTCAGGCATATTTAGAACTGAGACCCAAACCGCTCGGAATCTTACTGATGACCGATTCCTTGCAGTCCATACGCGCTTTGCAGTTGGATCACCGTGAATATGGTCCCAGAAGTTCTGGCTAACTTATACCAGCTGAATCGAAGAGGATGCCGAGTTGTTTTTTAATGGATCCCTAGTTATGCCGGAATTCCGGGGAATGAGCAGGTGGACCTTGTCGCTTAGTCTGCTTACGGTCCATTATCCCTGAGAAGTTTTCTGTCGGATGCAGTCTTCGCACAGTGGAATCATGACTGGATGTCTCAATCGACCTTTCTCGGGGAATTGAAACCTACGACGGAGGCATGGTGGCCTCCAGTCGGAACGTAACGCAGGGTGTTCTCGGCAGTCAATCACCTGAGAACCGGGCATACGTCTTTCTCCCACGACTACATCCTCAAACAAGCTCTAAAGCAAAATACACGCCCACTTTGTTCTATCGAAGTTTTGCACATCTTACTGAAATACACAAGTCTCAATGGGTTGCGGCGCGACCAGATTCAGACATCCTCTCAAATACTCCTACCGCTTTGAACAATCTCATGACTTTCGTTCAGTCTAACGAGCTGAAGAATCTGATTTAAAACGTGAGTCCACTCACTGCGATAACCTAGGTAGTTACATAGCGTGTGTGGATTAGTACCCTTACTTAAATTTTTTAAAAAATCAACTTTAACGAATTAATAACTGCTTTAGAAAACAACGACTTTATTGAAAAAATTGTTAACACTATCATTATTAATAATCATAACTGTACTGTGGTTGATGGAAAAATATCTGACCTAAATTTGTATCTTACTAAAAATATTAGCGGTTACAATTATTTGTCTAATCCTTCATTAAGTGATTGGTGGACGTCAGATTTTCAAACACTTAAAAGCCAAATAAATGATATTAAAAAGAAAAAAACAAAAATAAAAATAATTTTAAACTCAGAATTATTAACATAATTCTTAAGCTTCTAAACCGAAAATTTAAAAAATTAATCCCTCAAGCAAAATTAAATCGCTGAAAGCACCTTATCGGTCAATCAAGTGCCTGGGGAAAACCTTATATATACATTTCAACGGTGCTTGCCGTTGTTAATTTAAATTTTTTATTTTATCCAGGGATGCCATTACAGTCTCGTATTTACCATGGACGAAATTTAATTGTTTTTATTATTATTATTAGTTATTCAATGAAATTTTATGTAGTCTATTAAAGAAAATTAGTTACACTAACAAATAATTAATTAAATAAAAATAGACAAGTACATGAATCTGTATTGTCAGCGGAGGTACTGGAAAATGGTGACGACGGTTTTCCAATTTGCAATCTGTCTGCGTTTCGGTTTGAAGATTGACAAGAAACGAATTTTACGCACGAATTTTAATTAGCTTTAGCCGAACTTGGCACAATTTCTTTCGCAAACAGAATTAATACTTTAACCGATCTGACCGGAGATCTGACTTTTCCGCGCAGCAGTGGTTATTCCTTGTTCTTTTCTGCAGATGATATTTCGTTAGCAAGAGTGTTGATTAAAAATGACTAAAGCTGGTCCGAGGTACAACATCGACTAACTATTTTGTTTTAACCACAAAGAAATTACTTCCTTTGACGTTAAAAATGCGCCTTTTTTGGGGGGGGGGGGGTTACTGACAAAGAGCATTGACCCATGTTCGATAAGAAAGAAAAAACGCGGAATTAATTATTTAGATTCGTATGCGGTCAGCTATAGCATCAATGAAGGAAACAGTGGGATCTACAACAGATAGCGAAAGAAAGGAGAGAACACATGTAGCACTATAGTTAGCAGGAATATTAAGTCTCAGAAGCTAAGAGTAGAAAAAGGAAACGTTCAGACGACAGTGTGGAACATACGAAAAGAATGTAGTTAGAATTACATTCGTGGATATCATTTGGAGGATGTAGCGGGCAGTAAGGAGAGTCTGAAAATCGATAGCGAAATGAAGGAATCAAACTATGAACGAAACGCAATCGACATAAAGAGGAAATAAAATAGCGCTGCAAAGACGGAAATTCATGAAACCAAGGATTAACTGGAAGATACGGCTGAATAGAAAAATTTAAGAGGAAAATTGGTTAGAAAAGGAGGAAGGGTATGAGTCTGACCAAAACCTATAATGGAATTTTTTAGATAATGCAAGTAAATTATTAACAGTGAACTTATTAATGGGGAGTCCATTAACAGCTGCACCACGAGACAACTGATTAACTCTTTCACATTTCCTTCTTACCAACATGGCCTGGAATCCAAAGGAACTCAATCTGAATGTAGTAATAATAAAATAAACTTTAATAACAAACAATATAGATCAATAAATTAGATAAATACCTATTTAGAAACGTTTTCGGGCATAACCCATCATCAGCTAACACTAACTTAAAGGAAACTTAAAACATACTGAAGTGAATATAGGGAATACATGTGTATATATAGTAGATGTAAAGAGGAATAAACATGGCAGGTATAAAAATCTATAGGTTGAAAATGCTAATAATTAATATAAAATATAAAATAAAACAAGAAGACAAAAAGTTAAATTTTTATATTAAACAGTGGATTATTATTATTAGGTGTTTGGTCATTTAAAATATTATTTTTATATTTATTTATATAATAATTTTCTGCAATGTTCATATTATTACCTTTGTGATAAGTGGCCAGGATGGTTACAGTATTTTCTATTGAATTAGGTTTATGTTTATTTTTAATTAGATGTTCTGCATAGGTTGATTTTTCTATTTCATTATTATTAAATGCTTTTATATGTTCTTTATATCTGCAATTGATTTTTCGCCCTGTTTGACCAATGTATGATTTCTCACAATCAGTACAATTTATTTTATATATACCGCTATTTTCGTAAATATTATTATTTTTTAAATTTAAGGTGTTTATTTTATATTTTAAATTATTTTTAGTTTTGAATGCTACATTTAAACCTTGTTTTTTGAATAAATTGGTTAATTTGTATATGTTATTGTTTATAAATGTGAATGTTATCCATCCTTTATTGTTAGTAGCATTATTGACTCTTAATTTTTGTATATATTTTGATTTTGATTTTATTTTGTGAATTAGTTTATCTATTATTTGTTCGTCATAACCATTATTTCTTGCCAAAGTCTTTAATATATTAATTTCTATTTGTTTTTTATTTATATTCATGGGTGTAGTTAATAATCTATTTATTGCAGTCATGAAGTAAGCATATTTATGTTGGTTTGGGTGATTTGATGTTTTATGAATTATATTATCAGTGGTGGTTTGTTTTCTATAAATGTATTTATCTAATTTATTGATCTATATTGTTTGTTATTAAAGTTTATTTTATTATACCATTTTAACAAACAGGATGTATTCACCTACATTGAATGTAGTAAGTTTGGAAAAGGTTATAGATAATCGAACGAATACGAAGAATGATAGGATCACAAGAAGGATGATCAAAAACAGATGAGATAGTCTGTAAAACACTCTTAATATCATAGATGATTAGAAATTTATTATTGTCTCGTACTAAAGATATGTAAAGAATGGCTCTTAAAATCGCAACAGATTCTGTAAAGAAAATAGAGCAGGTTGGAGGAAGTGCATGATTTTTAAAGTAATTGTGAACAAAATACAGGAAGGATGCTCCAACGCCATGAGGACCCTTCGATCCGTCAGTACAAAAAAGAGATGAGTTAATAGTATTAAGCAAATCTTGATTAGGTTGTGTAAGGGATTTAGAGTAAAGAGACAACAAAGATAAATTAGGGGGAAAGAGAAAATCTGTAAAATGAAAGGTAAAGTAAGGAAGTTTGTTGTAGTTGATAATTTGTAGA
Organism: Icerya purchasi; assembly: GCA_039619475.1. NCBI lineage: Eukaryota > Metazoa > Arthropoda > Insecta > Hemiptera > Monophlebidae > Icerya > Icerya purchasi. The sequence goes on from CM077116.1 coordinate 362,010,045, forward strand.
AGAAATTTGGCAAGTCGATTTGAGATATGAGATCAATAGAAAGGGAATTATTGACGGTCAGAAATATATCAATATGCATTGGTTTAGTGGAAGAAGGAATTTCAGACGAACTTTTTGAGTAGAGAGAAATTACTGATCGAATACCTTTACGGCCAGCGTTAATGGTTAAATTGGAATAATATATATTAAAAGGATTTTGTGATTTCGGTTGGGAATAATGTTTTTGGGAAGGTAATCTAATATATGAGGAGAAAGAACTACTAGAATAATTTTGTCGTTTCCTATTTGTGGTATTAGAAGAGTCCCGTAAGGCGAGGAAATTGTTTGGCGTACAAATATCAGTAAAAGGTAGAAGTTCGAGAGACCAGTTTTTAAATGCTTTGTACTAGCTTCATCGGTAATTTTGTATGTTTGTAATGGAATTTTGGAATCCATTTTTCGTCCACTTCCCGATATCCGAACGATTTGAAATTTTTACTAATTGTCAGAACTCAATGACAATACAATATTATGTAGAAAAAGATAACCTACACCTACAAATAAATATAAAAAATGTAAATATTTATAAACGGAATAATTTTTATTTCCAGCGAAAACACAGCTGCTGGACGGAAGCATCCTCAACCGGTCTCGTTATGCTTTCTGTCGCAATGTGACGGCTCGACGGAAGCAACGAGTCTGTAGCCGGTCTTTTTCCCCAAGTCGCCGCATCGTAGTGGGAAACATAATGAGACCGGCTGAGGATCCGTTGCTTCCATCAAGCAGCCGTGTTTCTGCTGGAAATAAAAATTATTCCATTTATGAATATTTACATTTTTTTACTTTATTTGTGGGTATGGGTGTTTTTTTCAGCATCATAATATTGCATTGTCATCGGGTTCAGACAATTAGTAAAAATTTCAAATCATTCGAACGTCGGGAAGTAGGCGAAAATTGATTTAGATTGCTATATTGTATTGTTGAATTTATGGAAAGGGTGAATATACAACGGAATTAAGTATAGCTTTAGTTAAACGCAGAAAATGATTATAATCAAATATGATCCTTCTGTTACATTTCTTTCAAGACTAAAAAATTAAAAATTAAATTATAATTTAAAAAGGCTAAAAACAGATGATTTATATGGAAGATGCGCTGAAAAGCGTAAAATAATTTAAGTTCTTTTATAATATTAACGTATAAGAGTGAAGAAGTGAACATAAATAATTTATTTCAATTCAAAATAAAACATGGAGTGATTTTTATCTGTAGTCATGCAGTTCCTCAACAAATGTAAATAATACAAAACCACCCCATGCTTTATTTTGAATTGAAATTAATTATTTATGTCCACTTCTTCACTCTTATGTTAATATTGTAAAAGAACTTAAATTATTTTACGCTTTTTAGTGCACCTTCCATATAAAGCATCTCTTTTTAGTTTTTTAAACTATAATCTTTTCTTGACTGATATTCTGAGCCTCAGAGTACGAAACATTTTGAAGACTCATGATCTTATGTATTTTAACTTCCTCCTTGAATACCAGACAGGAAGGGTCAAGGGCGGAATGATTTTCGCCGCAATATACGCAATGAAAATTAGATGGATTTTGTTAACTGACAGCGCATTCGAAAGTCTAGCGGAACAAAAGGATCAGATGGGTTTGCTTCGACATGAAGAACTATAGTAGCCGAATCGGAGACAATTTCAACTAAGTTTAGTTCTGCGAATAACTGGCTCAACTTTGACGCGGCAAGCATCGTAGAAATTAACAAAAGATGGAAGAGTCGAGCTTGAACATTTAATTTCGATAACAAGAATCGGAGCAAATGAATTTTCAGAATTTCGTTTCTGTAACCTTTGGATATTTGAAATTGACACCTCAGAAGAGCAGTATAAGATAAGAGAAGTTCATCGATAGACAAGTCAGTAGGAATATCGCAAACTATGTCGAAACGGAATAATAAAGATTGCGGAATAAATTATCATATTTCGTTCCTTACGGACGTTCTCGGAAAGCAGGAACTGATTAGCTGCAAGAGCAGAGAAAAATATAAGGTTAACAAGGTTCCTTCCGGAATGAGTAATATTGGATAAATCGCTAACTTTTCTATAAAACATTTTAGCTGAAGATATTGGGTGAAGTTGAGCTATGTTTTTAATTTTTTTAAATTCTCGACTAAAACTACTATTTGTCCTTCGAAGTTATTAAGAAATAGTGGTATGATATTAGCTGAAGAAACATTGGAAATATCCATGTCGATTGGTCTTATTCTCTGCTGAGACAGTGCTATCTTTAGAAGGAAATATAATTGATGAGACAATTTTAATACTTCTATTAATTTTTTCCTGTACGGTGGGAAAAAATTAGGAAGAGGCTCTTATCTGATGAGTCTGATATTAATTATAAATTAAGATTAGACTTTAAATTAGAAACTAAAATCAAAAATTAAAAAGTAGCTACTCGTATATTAACAAATTGAAATATCGATCAAACAAGACAACAACGGTGATCGAAATAACAGTAGAGATGAAGGTAGCGATACGAATAATATAAATGTGCGACGTTAAATATGAATGAATTAAAAAAAACAATCTCACCGATAATTCAGGAACAATTAACGCAGTACAATTAAACTTTAAAATCGAAGACGACATATGAACACAATAGAGTTACACTGAAAAAATGGAAAGTCGTGTAACCATGACTAGCAGGAATATAAAATCGGATTGAGAAATAAAAGGAGCGCGGATTGGAAAGCAAGCAGCCATATACGTCGAACCAAGATTTTAACAATTAATTAGTTTGGATGACCATATAGACAGGCGTTTTATTACAAATCGACATCCGAAATATAACCTACGGACTAATAAGGGCAGGACATTGAACTCAATATAAATATCAGAAATAGGAATGGATTTCAGTGCCCTAAGACAGAAACGCAGACAGCAGATCTGCATGCTATCTATCTTGATGAGCTGAGATTATGCAGAATTTCTATATAGAAAAGCACAGTAATCATGTTTAGATCTTATGATCGTTTTGTAAAGCCTAATTGGTTGGCGAGATAGATTTAAATAGGGTTAATTTTTTACAAGTAAAAACGTGTAAGTAGTTCCGAGAATGTTAGACGGCTACTAAGAATAATTCCCAAGTAGCAGAGGTTATTGACTAGTGGATATCAAACGTCTGCCTATTTCTTCTTCCTCTCTGGTTAATTCCTCTTCTTCCATCCACCGCAGCTAGCGATTTGCCATCAACATAACTCCAATATTATTTTTCATTTCCACTCGTCTCTCTCAGTTTTCATTATATGTTTATTCTTACGACAACCCGGCACACTTTTTTTTCAACTTTTCCACCCTCATCCTATTAATTGCCTGTTCTCAACTTGCCTTACCATACGTATCCTTCAACATGTTGTTAAATCAGAATTTTTAGTACCTTAGTCTCCTTTTTCCCTAACCACTTTTCGATCTTCACGGATGGCTTCAAGGAATCCAATGGAGTTGGTTCAGCCTTTTTTTGATCCTCCTTAAATTATTCAGAAACCTTTAAACTTCCTTCCATCTGCTCAGTTTTCTATACCGAAACTACTGCTATCCTGCGTGCCATCCTTTTTATTACTTCTTCCTTAGTTTCTCATAAAGTCTTCATTATATCAGATTCCCACAGTATCTTACAAACACTATCGTCTCCTTTTCCTTTTCCCACTGCTGATTATGTAATACTTCTCATAAGCTCTCTCATACATAACATTTTTCTTTCTTACTCTACCCAAATTGACCTATTATCGATTCCTGGACAATCTGGGATCGAAGGTAACGACTCAGCCGATGTACCAGCTCGTTCATCTTCTTTTACTGGTAGATTTCTCAGCGTTCTTTCATCCCACAATATTAATCTCCTCTCCGCAGCAAACTCATTCCAAACTGTGGTTCAACTCATATTCCTCCTCATTCTCAAATCCGGATTCCTTTTATCTTCTTATCCAATCTAATCCATCGTCTTGCCCTTAGTTCTTCAATTCTCCCTCCATGAAGCATTCAATTCTTTCTGCAATCTGTCTCCTACGCTTTGGACACAGTTTATTTCCGGCATCTCTTTTTTGCTTCTCTCTAGCCCCTCTCCTTTTTGTCCTCTCCATCCTTCCTCTCACAACTTTGTACATGACGCTGATCACATTTTAATTGAGTGTACCTGTATCACTTCCAAAAGATTTTCTTTCTAATCTTCTCTTTTATTAATTGGTCTTCCAACTCCTTATTGTACATCTTTTGTTCTCTCCTAGTCATCTCCTTCAGTTATTCCGCCACGTGAGTCTTTTTTATCCTCTATATCTCATCGCGTAATCATATGATTCCACCGCTCATTCTTTTTCCTTGTTTTTGGCTAGTGTCTATTTTGACGAACTATTAAAAAAAAAATATAAATAAATGAACAAGAGTTTTGTGAGGATATACTCATTGCCAAAGAGTTATAAGGGCGATAGGAAAAAACCATGCAACGTGATTTAAATGGAAAAATGGAAAGATGGATCGAAGAGAAGGAACTTTCTAATATGGTGAAGAAGTTGTTTAATCTGTCATCAGCGATTGAAATATTACGTCAAGAAGCATATTCAAGGATTTCATCAGCAAAAATGATAGAAGCACCTGTAGATAACGTAACTGTATTCGAAGTATAAATACTAAACAAAGTTGGACGAAGGCAAGATCTATGCAGAATTCCCCAAAAGTTCCATTCAAGTCAGCACATTTGGCCGTGGCATCAACGCCATTATTTAGCCCAATCCCACAATGACTGGGAATCCAACAAAAGTAAACAGCCATTGTTATTAAGAATTTGAAGGTATTTAGTCTTGGTCTCGTAAACAAGCGGGTGACATTTACAATTCAAAGAACTATAGTCTAGTGCAATCAAGGCACCCAGACTATCGGAGAAAATTTTAAATTTATTATCCGGGTTAAAAACATTCAACATGAGATCAAGAGCATTAAAAATAGACGCATCAGGAGAAAGCTTAAATGTTTGAACTGTAACGTTAGCTACAATGAAAGCGGAACCATTGAGATTGTAGGGACGAGCTTAGAGTATCATGTGTAAATAATTTGATGCAATCCGAATACTTGTTATTAATAAAATTATTGAACCACAGAACAGATATCAATAGATTTGTGTTTTTAATTTTCTGAACTAACGTGGTGTCAATATTTGTTTATCATACTAATAAAAAACGTATAAGAGAAATAGAGAGATGGAACCTTAGAAATAATAGCGAGGCTATACTTGTGATAGATCGAGATTGTTTTTGCTAATAATGGTAACTTAGAAGAAACAAATCTACAATGGGTGCTGATAACTTTGAGCTGTTGCACATGAGCGAAGAATTGGTAATTACAATATTTGAGCACATATCGATCTGTAAGAACATTCCTTCTTATAAATGAGGGAGGTTTTTTACTCCTAATCTGGAGACAAGCAATCGGAGAAGACATCACATTTCCGGTTTTGTATAACGTCAAGTTTAGATAAATCAGATCTGAAGGCCGAACCGTAGAACATAGAACCATAGTCAAGTCGAGAAATAATTAGGATTCTGAAAATTAAATTAAAAATTGCTGGATCAGCGCCCCAACGGCTTTAAACAGGTTAGTAATTATGAAGGTTTGTTTATGGAGTAGTAATATATGGCGAGACCAGGTAAGCTTCATATCCAAATATATCCCTAAATAGTTAACGCAGGTAACCATGGGAATAGGGTCATTACCGATGTGAATTGCAAGATCACGAGAGAAGGATAATCTAGTTGTACAAATGGAAAACGTTGACCTAGCGGGAGATATATTTAGCCCAATATCATGTAATGTTCCATTGCAACGAGCCACACCAAGTTGATTTTCACGAACACAGCGAGGGAAATTCTTATGAATACTATAGATAACAAAATCATCAGCATATGACAAAATTCGAGATTTAGGAAATACCAGAGTATGAAATAAAGCCAAGATATACAAATTAAATAATATTAGGCTCAAAACAGAGCCCTGAGCCAGTCGCTTGTAAGCATGTCTAGTAATAAATTCGTGTTTGCCTGGATTAAGGAAACTCTTTAAAAAAAGTGAACGGATGAATTTTGCTAGACTATCGTACCTGATTTTCTTAACCTTTCTAGTAGTGAATAAATCTTCGTTCTAAGAAGTCTGACATCAGAACCTCAAAACTGAGGCGATCGGAGATAGAGAGTATAAAGGAAAGAAGGAGGGGAATAACGGCTAGAGATGGAAAGGAAATGATAAAGGAAGCATTGAGAGGGGTAGGAAGATCCAACGCCAAAAGTTCAGCGTATAGATGAGAGCATTCAGGAAAAAGAGCTGGGCATTCAAAAAAGAAAAGGTTGAAGTCGCATATAAGGGGAGTATCAGTAGAGTAGAGAAGGCAAAAGGGAGAAGGTGAATGAGAAAAAGAAAAACGAGAAAAGGGAAGGACGGAATGACCAAGTCTCTGATTAAGGGAACAATAGCCGAGCACCGAGAAAAGGGAAGAAATTGATACCAGGGCTGTGAATTGGGAGTAAGCTGTAGGAGGAGGTAGAAGGAGGAGCGATTGGTAAAAAAAAAAGGGTAGATCTCCTCGTTGGCCGTAACTAGCTTGTCTGAAGTGGAGTAGATAAGAATATCATCCGCAAAAAGGAGAGAAGAAGAAGGAATGCGAACGGTAGCGGTATCAAGGACATAAATATTGAAAAGAGAAGAACTAAGACAGGAACCCTGAGGCAGGCCGCGATAACAACCTCTGATTGTTGAAAACGAGGGAACTGAAAGAAAAAGTGATCTATTTTGGAACAGATTAAAAATAATGGTAACGAGAATAGGAGGAACATTGAGGGAGAATAGAGCTTAGAAACCAGTGAAGGAAGATGAACATTATCAAACGCAGATGCGACGTCGACGAAAGTGACATTCTATCTAGGAATGATTTGTAGATGTCCGAAAGGAAGGTGCTAATGCAGTCGATTGGGCCAAGACCAGAGCGAAAATCAAACATATTGGGAGGAAGGAGATTATTATGCTCCAGCCACCAGACTAAACGATTGTTGATCAAGGCTTCGAAAAGTTGTCAAAAACAAGAGGCGAGGTAGATATGCCGCAAAGAAGACTGGTTTCTTTTAGGAATAGGAATGATTATAAAGTCATACCTAGATTTAGGAGTGCGACCAGAGATTAGAAAAAAGTTATAGATGGCTGAAAGAGAACGCGACAAGGAGGAGGAGAGATTTTTAAAGATTAGATATGAGAGGCTATCTAATCCGGGAGTGGAGTTAGTGGATTTCTTAAGAACGGATAGAAGATCATTGTAACAAAAAGGAGAAGAAAGAAAATGGTCTTTAGAGATAGAGTAGTAAGAGGGAGAACTAATTTCTTCAAGAGAAAGAACATAAGCGAGCGAGATAGAGTTCAAAAAGGAGTGAAGATGTGGTAATGCAGGAGTAGAATGAAGGGGGTGCTCGGAGGAGGGAAATCTGAAGGCCCTAGCTAACTTCCAAATCTGAGAAAAGAGCTTATCTCTAGAAAATGAGGAACAGAAAATCCTTCAAGAATTCCTCTTGGCAGCCTTTAGGATGCTACGGGCTCTAGCGTTAGCTTCTTTGTGAGCTAGGAAGTTAGACATGGAAGAGCGGGAGCGAAAGGTTCTAAAAGTGTCAGTACTCTGCCACTAGTTTTCCTATCATTTTATAATATTTTGTTTTTTTTTTCAAGTCTAAACATTATAGCATTAGTCGAAGTATATTTTTTACGCTTCTAAACATTTATTCTGATCATTCATAATTTTTCATTTTGTACGGTTCCAAAAATAAATACTTCAATGTCTTGTTCCCAACACGCACCGTCCGACCCCGCGCACACTCCGCTCACCATAATTTCTTTATTGTACATATAAATTTTTTCCAATCCAAAGTATTATAAAATTAGCCCAAGTATATATTTTTTATTTGTTCCATATCTAAACATTTTTTTCATTCTTTCGTAATTCTTTATTTTTTCTCCGGTTCTAAAAAATAGATCCAGCAAAGTTAGGACCACGGCGAAAGCGCACCATCTGTTCCGGCGCACGTTATACATATGCAAATCCTGTTGTGAATTTTCAAAATTAATAACCATATATTTTATTTTTTCAATTTCAGAAAATTTTTTCTGATCTCTCGTAATTTACATTTATTTTTCGCTCGATTCTTTGCGTCCAACTTTTAGCTTTGGGTCTTCCTACTCCCTTTAACGCTACCTATATCCTTTCCATCCCATTGCCTTCAGTTGTTCCGCTGCTGCTGTCCTTTGTGTTCCATTTCTGACCGCCTGGCTACTTAATTATATCCCTTAATTTATCATGTCAAGGCCGCTGGTGCGCCCAGGATAGAAGAAAAAAATATATAATTATTCTACCGTTCACACATTCCGTTTCAAAAGCGCCAAGACTGTTCCCACGCTTATACCCCACCGCCGTGATACTGCGAAAGCTCACATGTCGTTTTCGCACATACACGCATCTGCTGTCACTGATATTCCTATCATTCATGATATATTTTTTCCAAACCTAGTAAGAGCTACACGAGCATTGGACTTCAAAGACCAGTGGGATGCAACGGGGAAAACTTGTATTTATAAATAATAAATTTAAATGTAATATTCAGAAAGTAAATAATAGGCCAAGTATATATCTGGTGATGGTTGATAGATATGTGCAAAAATAATTCTTTACGTTTTTTGGAAAGAAAAAGAAAATATTATTTAAATTTAAACGAACAGTTACATACACATTAATTGCAATAGAATGAAATAATAAATGATGTGTTCGGTACTACAATGTCTGCGGTGTATCTAACTAATTTTAAATTAATTATATGTCCGTGAAATAGAATAAAACGTAAAAAATATGTATTATTACATATTAAAATTCCATGCATACTCTTATGTATATACATACATTATAATTTATGTGAGACAATGTAAAAATTTTGAAATAATAAAAATAAAAATGTTTGCAAAAAGAAAGAAAAAAAATATGGTTTTATTTCACATCCAATAATATAAATTTTGCATATATGGTTAAAATATATACGCAAGCCCTCGGCTTTTGGGACAGTATCGTGAATAGATCGCGTGCCACGAATATTTCTTCACGACAGGGAAATATGGAAGGGCTTTTCAAGTAATGAATTACCAAAGAGCATTGTAAATGCGGCATTTTTGATGCAGACCATGCTTTGCTTGGCTTGTACAGCGTATGGAAACACCGCCCGACAGACATATCAATCATCGCTAGTTCGGTTACTAGAAAACCATAATCAGAATCTATATGGATGCTAAAATCTACAAAATATTCTTAACGACATTTGTGTTTACATTAGTGCATACATGCGCGTATGTGAGGGAGTGTGAAAAATATTCTTGTACCGAATAATGGTAAATAGTCTTGAAGGTATGTGACTAGTGCAGATAAAGGCTATTGCGACGGTGAGATGTATACCTGTAGAGGTTACCGATTCATGGAAAAAGGAGGATTGACGTTGGCAACAACTGATCATGTGGATGAGTTTATTAAATAAAAAAATTATATTTGTAACGGAACGATTAATATTAAAAATAATTGCGATGCTGATAAAATGTTTTTTCATTCACCGGAGATTATCTTTCTCGAAAGGTTAAACTTATTTTAACGATGTAAAGTATTTGAGATGTCATGATTTGATTAAGAAAAAGCAATACCGGTAAAAATAATTAAAGATCGGTAATTAAAAATTAAATATATACGACTGCGCGTAGTGATAGAAAATATGACCGTGGGAATGTACGATGGGTTTTTGTAATAGGTGTGAGCAGGTGTGTTCGGGAAAAATATTACGAAAGATCAGTAATTTTGGCTGGAAGGGACGAGTGAGGGAAAGAAGAAATTTTTAGGATTGTGAAAAATGAAAAACATAATCAAATTAATTTTTGAAAAACCCATAATAGGATAACGTATATTGTGGAATCTACGCGGGAATGGATGATGCGCTTTCGTAACGGTTAGGATGTTGTGCGGGGGTAATTTTTAGAACCATAGAATACATACAAAACTACCTATGAACGGAAAATATTCGTAAGTGAGAAAAAATAATAAATATACTTAGGCTAATTCTATAATACCAAGACTTGAAAAAAAAGTATTATGAACAAAATAGGAAAACTAGGGGTAGCGTGTGCGATTTCGAGGCATGCTGGGAGGATGAGCTGGGCCTGGGTTAGTTTTAAGCTTTAAATATTATACTTGAGTTAATTTTTAAACGCTCCGAATTAGCAAAAATGCATGGGAATCGTACGGAGGAATTTTTGGGGAATTTTGGGCAAACTTGGGTGAATTTTCAACGCCCGAACACAAATCGCGTTACTTCCTCTATATCCAAGAAGGTTGCAAGTAAAAACTCTTTGTTTAAAACGGAGAGGTAGATGTCATTAAGTAAATGGGCGATGCAATCGATGGTTTCTAGGCCAGCTCTGAAGCCAATCAGACCATGCGGAAAAATATTATTATTTTCAGTCCACCATGTGAATCTGTTCTTGATCACAACTTCGAAACATTTTCTGAAGCAAGATGCCAGCGCAATCGGTCTGTAAGAGAATGCTTTATTAAAAGGTTTGCCAGCCTTGGAAATAGGGCAACTACCAGGAAGTTCGACTGCTGCGGCGAAAAAACACGTTTGCGTAAAAAGTCATTAATATATTTATGTAACATGTTTTTCCAAAAAAATTTAGCCGAAAGTTTCGAACTCTCTAATGTGTATATTTTTTTAATTTAAAAGAAGCGATAACGAGAAAACAAAATACTTCTGGTTTTTGTAATCAGTAAGTTCGCTAGGCAGTTTTCCGAAGGTCATTTAAAAAATAAACAGCCGCCGTTGTCATTTCAAATATATTTATATGGGTTTATTCGAAAAAATTTTACTAACCTTGGAAAACAAATCTTACACTTTAAAACTGGTGATAGTAAACTGGTCAAAAAGCAAAAGGCAGAACGAAAATTTAAAAGAGCGGTAAGCTCGCTCAAAGTTATTTTGTAACAGAAGACTTATCTACTTTGAATACCATAATCTATAATTATACTTTTTAAAACTTTGTTCCGCGTGCTCGATACATTTTACCAACGTTTTTATGATGTTTTTTTCAATTCCATTGATATCGTTAAAACGCATTTATCACCAAAAATAACTTTTAAACATGTTTGCAACGTGCCTATAGATAAAAAATATTTCTTAATTTTTAGCTGAATAAAAAAACAAAAGTGATAGACTTCATTCAAGGAATTTAAAAATTTTATACGTAAACAAGCAAAATAAATTATTAGTTCTAAATATTTAACTTGAAGGTTAGCTTAAAACATCTACGCAGATTTCGAAATATCCATTAAATGTTTTAGAATTTACTATGTTTAAAAATAAGCTGTTAAATTTCTGTTTTAAAATACTCATTTAAAAATTTTACAAGAAATGCATTTTTTATATTAAACGAATCCACTGTGAGAATTAAAACGGAAATTAAATTTTTTTATTTTGATCAATAAAATTCACATAAATATTGAAATCTTCGTACTAAAAATTGTAAATTTATTCTTTCTTTTTTTTTTGAGGGGAGGGAAGTATCTAAAATTCCACCCATAGTCAAAATTGATTTTTTTGCAATTGTTTTGTTGACTTGAAAAATTTCGCTTTTTTGTATTTACTGTGTGATAATTCGCTCAAAATTTAGCCAACCATAGCTGAGCAAAATTACGGGTTTCCAAAAAAATTGAATAATTCACTATATTGAAATTCCACTAGCCAATAAAGTATTGCATTCTTTACATACACAATCGGTATACCATGCAGTAGCGATAAATTATCTTTTCACCTTTGTCCAGAGCTGCTCTCCCGTAAAATTCTAATTTACCTCAAATATTTTCCTCCGTTCCCAACATATCCTCTTTCATCCCCACAAGAGACTTCCATATGCTTACACACACCGCTCAAGCCCTTAATTCTTGTTCCTCTTTATTGTTCCTTTTTTGTGTTATCATTAAACTAACCGTGTACAAACTTTTCCTCATAAAAAAGTACCATTCAAGAATCTTTTATTAGAAAATTACATTTTTTGCCGTTTTTTTCCACCTTCAAAAAAGTTTTTGACGTTCCTTTAGGTGTGTGCAATCTCGAAAAACTTATATAAATGCGAAATTGGAAGTCGGTGTTCAACTGGACGGTAAATTGTTTCTAAGATAAACATGCAATTAATAATTCACTAAAACTTAAAAAATTAAATTATATATTTTACTACCTGGAACATTTTTTAATAATACATATCTACACAAACTATAATTGCATTATACCGGGCATTATTAATCAATGGAATCATGCACTAGAGCAAAACCATTAATTAGCATTTAAAACATTTAGTACAGACACAAAAACATTTCATAGAAATTTGGTCATAGCTATAAACAATAATATTTTGCATTTGTCAAAATTTTATGAATTGTAACTATTTATGTATTTTCTTAAGAATAAGAAAGAAATTAATAGCTCTGTTGTTCAGGGCATTACTAAATCAGCCTGTAGAGAATTAACAATTTTACAGAATATTAACAAATACCGTATCCGAAATGATTTGATAACTTGGTGCCTTCTAAGTATATTTTGGCGAAAGAAACAATATCCCTAAACTATTTTAAATCCACACATTTTTCTTACGATGAAATTGAACTTCGAATAATGCCAATGCCTAGTAAATTCTCTTTCAGATATTCCAAATTTATAATTTTTTTAAACCATTAAACTCATTTATTTCCGCTTCTTCTTCTTCCCGTTTCGGCCAACTGTGGACCACGTAGTTTCAGTTGTCTTTCTTACATTTGGCTTTCATTTACGCCCAATACTCCTTCATCCGTTCGCTATTATTTTTCTAATTTCTTTAATTTTTTCTTTAGAAGACGGGCATGAGTCGGAATGTGAATGTTCATTGTTTTCACACTGAAAAGTTGATTCTGGTTGTTTGCAGTTCAAGAGCGATTCAAAATACATTGCTAGCAATTAGCAGTTGTCTTTATCGCTATGTGCAATTTTGGTTAAACCTAGTGCAGTCCCAGTATTATGCGACGGTTTAATATAGATTAAAATTAGAACATCGAAATGTTTATATTAACCCAAATGTTGACAAAGTATACATGTATACTATATAGTGTATATGCTTAATGAACAACAAACATGTAAAAAAGGAAGGCATCAAAAACTAACTCTTCCATACCTCTTATTTGTCTTTTTGTCGATCGTACGTAATATATGTTATTTATTTTTTCTAAGTTCACTAAACGATCTAACCTGCGAAAAGTATATTGTTCTAATCCTTTTTATTGTATTATGAAATGTATTTTTTATTATCTAGCGATACTGTATTGCTTTATTTGTTTTTTATTTATTACTTTTTTTGCACGCTCCCAGTAACCTATTACAAACTTTCAAAATTGGACTAGAAAACTATCCCGCTGTCAAAATTAATACCCCACACTCTTTTCTCCTCACACTATATGATTCCAAAATTCCGACGAGGGGGATTCAAATTGCATCCAAGTATTCTATTCCAATACTAAAAAGTTAATTCAACTCTTCTCTTTATCCTTTTTACCTATCACATATAATAGTTTTCCAACTCCATCGCTACCACAGAATCAGACAAACGTGCACTCTCTATTTTTGCACACATCATACATATCAGATAATAAATTATCAATTTTCAAAATTAATCTAAGTATACTATCTCGCTACTAAGAATTAACATCATACATTGTTTTCTTTTTCATTCCACTGTACATTTTTCAAAATTAGTTTAAGTATACTAACTCAGTACCGAAAATTAATTTATAACTCATATCATTTTTACCGATGGTACATAACTTTTTCAGTATCTTCACTATTGCAAGATCCGACAAAAGCGCTCAATCAGTTTTTACGCACATTGATGCCCTCATACCCTTTTCCACCTGTTATACATTTTATAAATTCAATGCTATGACATAAAATTAATCTAATTATTATTAGTACATTACCCTTTTTTCCCGTTCTATTGTACGTTTCTAAAACAATCCTGTGGTATATTTTCGAAATTAACTGTAGCATACTACCCCGACACTAAAAATTAACTTTGATGCTCACCACATTTTAACTGATCGTTCATAATATTTCTGTATCGGCAATATTGTAATACCTTATGAAAATGCACTATCAGTTTCGGCACTCATTGATACAATTCCTTAACATTCATATACATTCTATTCTGTCATAAACCTTCGATCACGTCTCACACATCTCAAATTCTACTAACATTAATTTCAAATGGGAAAACTGACAATTTTCACCAAAGCAATGTGGTTCTATGCTGCAATATTGATCGAACACACCCTTCTCCAATACATGCTATAACGAAGATTTTTACATACCAAAAATGGCTAAAATATATATTTTTTTTCAATGCATTATCAAGCTTATATTTAACATGCAATCAGCTCTCTTCTCCGTCCTTGTTTGATATTCTTTCGTCTCAATTACTATCCAAACTACACATATCATCGTAGACTCACTACTTAGCCACTGCATGTTAGCGCACGTCAAGAAATCACCTATGATAGACTGGAGAAAATTAATTTTTACTTTTTTTAAAATTATCAAAGTGTATATTATTTATATTTACTTTTCTCTATTATACAAACAAGAACATATCGTATACTAATCACATTAATACATAATTTCCACAAAATCTTCCATCATATCAATACAATATACTTCCGAAGTGGAAAATCTACGAACCATTTATTATTAGGATTTCGTACGTTATATGCGTACATTTCATTTCCTTAATGAAACTTTCAAAGTTGCCGAAAAGTTCAAAAAAGCGCGAAAAATGACGCGTCCTCCACCCTTAACGCCGCGAGTATTATAGCTAAAAATTTTGAACACGGTTAAAAATATGCGTATCCGCTTGTATTTGTCTAGTTTGGAACATTCCAGTTTCTAGCTTTAAAATTAAACTCTGGGGGCGCACCGAAAGATCGAGATTTTAGAAAAAATATTTTTTTTTTCCGGGCATGTGGTATATCATTGGAAAGATCGCTATTTGTCAGAAACTTAACGAAATCTTCAAGATGGCGATAATTTTAAAAAATCGCAAAAAATGACATTCCTCGTCCTCTTTTTGTAGCGGGAAAAATCAAATTTCTTTTTTTTTTTTAATTTAGCATTATGTAAATGTAAATTATAGTTATCGTTAACTTAATATACGGAATCCTCAGCGCATGAAACATCATGCTTGACTGAACTTGTTATTATTATTTTTCATTACTTTTAATTTTGAACTCTCGTTTTTTAATTAAAAAATATACGCGAATACACGGGGATCCACGATTTATTCACATATAATTACGAAAACTACATCTATATCGTAATGAAAATGATTATGTAAAAATTGTCTATTATCCACAACATACATCTATGCAGTCGTGGTAACTAATGCACTCAGGTATTGAAAAAAATAATTAAATAATCTCGATATTTTCCTTCTATCTATTTTTTTTATTACAATTACAACCAGAGTCGTGTCTGAGAAGTGAGGGTGGGCGGGTAGGATTCAAACCCTCCCAAACGTCCGCGAAAAGTGGCTGTTTGTATTGAATAGACAGAAACTCTGAATACATTTATCCGATAACGCTTATTGAAATATAACAATAATTTTTCTTCTTTTCAATTTTTGACAAAAAAGAAGAACTAGAAAAGGTTGAATTTTCATAAATTTCACGTAAACGGCTCCGGTTTTATATATATTTCTAGGTAGAAAACATTCATTACATGATGACACTATCGTTATATTCACGTTCCTATGTTGTATGTTTAAAAATCCTGTGAGATTCTGCAGAAATATGCGTTTTTCTTTCAATAACAAAGATGATATTCTTTTTTTCTTATTCGGGTTTTTCGCTGTAAAGGTTATATTTAAAAAGTGGCACTGGAAATGGTTTTTTTCTTTTTTTGCCAGCGTTATGCTTTTAGAATAAATAAAAGTAATAAAATAGAAGAAACGCTAACCATACTTTAAACCTACTGCGTTTTATGAACGGTATTCGCTAACTGAAAATTCAAAACTACTTGCTGCTGCCTGCTTATTTCTCAATTTCTTTGTTCATTTTGCTGACAGCTATCATTGACAATTTCAGTTTAATAAATTCCATTATGCAGGAAAAAAATTTAACCAAAAAAGAAAAAAGGGTAAATTTTTTGATTGACAGTTATGTTTAAAAGCGACTTAAAGGTAAATAATTGTGCCTTGGAACTTTATAATTATTTTAGTTACCTGTACCATTTCACTTTTTACGGTTAATTTTGTGGACTTTAAATTTTTGTTAGAATCCAGGGGATTACAAAAATTGGTTTGTTTTAACTTTTACATTGACTACACATATATTTCTGTTTGGGGTGAGGCGAAAATTACAGAAATGAGGAAAATCAACAAATTGCAAAAAAATGTTTAAAATTGGTCTTACACAACGAGAGAAAAACGCATTAGCTAACATCACTTGGTGGAACAAAAATAACGAAATGTTACCAAAAATGTTATATTATTACAGCAAATTACTCAGTGCTAAACTAGAAGATAGGCAGTTACCAACTAGAACAAGAACCTACAGAACTAGAAATTACAATAAACCTTCTTACCCAGAGGTTGCTGGGAATGGTGGTATGAGTTCTGTAGACATTGGAATACGATGTATGAGTCCATAAGGGTCAATGACTTACCCGCAAATCGGAGGCTTGATGTACCGCGCGAATTACACCTAACAAAGGAGTCATGTTTAAAATCGTTGGCAAAGATCTTGACACAGTTTGGATATTTTGCCAAGAGTTCTCGAAAGGTTCTTTTAATAACATCACTGCGACAGTTTTTCCCGATTTATAGTAGAGAATAGGTCAGTTCTCGTAACAGAATTATGCCATGGTGGCAGAGCCGCTGGCGACCAATAATACAAGTGCGACAAGGAAATTTCTAATGATTTCAAGATGCTGATGGCATAGTAATTCCAAGCGACCAAGATCGGAGGGATCATCCCAAACATCGTTGGCTTCTCAACAACAGCCTTTTAAAAAACCATCTAAGGTAAATGAAAAAAAACGAGCGAAGAAAGCTAAATCTGAGTCTCATGTCTTAGCGCCACCAAACGCGATTGAACAGGCTATGACAAGCTGCCTCACTGAGTTCCCATGCACATTCACCCAACTAGTCAGCTTTGTGAATGATGCACCCAGAATCCACGGTATCGAGGAAGTATTACAAAAACACGGTTTGGTGCCGCAGAAGCGGTGGTGATGTTGCGGAAAATATATGACCACCTTGAGAATCGGCAACAGAGGTTCCGTTTTACCCGAATCACGACACGCATCGAGGGTAACATCCTCGATGAGGTGACATCGCAAAGCTCAACGAACTCCAACTCCAACACCAGCCCGATGGACGCCGATGGCACCATCTCAGATCTCGCTCCAGAGTCCATGGACTCCCAGGAGTATTAGTAGTTTTCAATGCACAGCACCAATTCCCAGATGCCTCAGCATTAACCCTGCAGTGATGCGCATCTTACAGTGGAATATTAATGGCTTCTTCTCCAAGAAAGAAGCTCTCGAACTGCTTATCAAGAACCCGGGCTATGACTGCATTTGCTTACAAGATACTAATTTTAAGGACAAA
The DNA here is from genome assembly GCA_039619475.1 of Icerya purchasi. Classification (NCBI taxonomy): domain Eukaryota; kingdom Metazoa; phylum Arthropoda; class Insecta; order Hemiptera; family Monophlebidae; genus Icerya; species Icerya purchasi. The sequence continues at coordinate 362,027,818 of CM077116.1, forward strand.
TTTTGTGTCAAAATGCGCGGGTACCAAGCTATTAATAAAAACCGTAACTCCGCGCTTAGAACGAACGGAGGGGTTGCCGTCTTTGTCAAGGACAGCATGATCATAGAAGAGCTTCAGCTTACGAACCCACTCGAAGTTGTCGCCGTAAGAATCAAAAGTGCCCGACCCGTTACAATCTGCAACATCTATTTACCCAACAGTCTTCCTTTATTTAAAGATGAGGTATTAGATCTCATTGAACAATTACCCACTCCATACATCATCCTTGGTGACTTTAATGCACACAATACGCTATGGGAATCTAGCAGCACTGATACACGCGGTAAAGTTATAGAAAGTGTATATGATGAGCTGGATCAAGCTATACTTCTTAACAACGGTGGCAACACCCATTTTGATGTTAAATTAGCACAACAAAGTGCGATTGATCTAACTTTTGTCTCCGCTTCCATTGTGTGTGACACGGAATGGTGTGTGAGTGATGATAACTGCAGCAGTGATTATTACCCAATCACTATCACCTTCCAAAGATCAACTGATGACTCAGCTTACTACCCCAAGAATTAGATTCTCAAGAAGGCTAACTGGGGCCACTACTACCAACTCCTCATCGAACAAGAGCTATCGTTGCCGCAATCGTCATCCTTCTCGAATCTAACTAAAAACGAAATTATCGATGATCTTGTGAATGTTATAACCGATGCAGCCAATGAATCTATCCCTAAAACAACTGGCAATACGCTAAAGAAATCTGTACCATGGTGGAATGAGGAGTGTAAAATAGCGATCAAGGACTCCAAGAGGGCTTTCCGTCGCTACAAAAAAAATCTGAGTCTAGAAAACATGATAGCTTTTAAAAAATGCAAAGCGGTCACCCGACGCACAATTAAACAAAGTAAAACGGATAGTTGGAACACCTTCATATCCACTATTAACGACGAAACACCTTCCTCTGTCGTGTGGGGAAAAATCAGACGCATTTCCGGAAAATCCTCTTCTCTCCACACACCCACATTGGTAGACACAACTGGTAAAACTACAGATGAACCGCATACAACTGCTAACTTATTGGCTGATGCATTCGCCTCCAACTCAAACGGCCCTGATTTCACACAAACTGATTGGGACTCTGTTCTCAATCAAGCCTCCATACAAGAGCAAATGGACCCGCAGCCTATAAACGACGCTTTCACCCTTGATGAGCTGCGCCAGGCCGTCTCCAGCTGCCGTAACTCCAGCCCTGGACCGGACGGCATTTCGAACGCACTAATCAAGAACCTACCATTTTCTTACCTTGAGTACCTCCTGTCTATTTACAACCACTTTTGGCACACCCATGCCTTTCCAGACCAATGGAGGGAAGCGGTTGTTATCCCGATACACAAACCGGGCAAAGATCGCTCAAAAACCTCAAGCTACAGGCCCATATCACTCACGTGCAATTTATGTAAGATATGGGAAAAAATAATATGTCGGCGTCTTAGATGGCAACTGGAGAAAAATGAATTGCTTTCCCCATACCAGTTCGGATCTCGCAACTTCAGATCTACCAGTGACTACCTAGTAAGTCTTGAAGATGACATGTGTAACGCGCTGGCAGATAATTCACACCTCCTCATGGTCTCCCTAGATATTGAGAAGGCATACGAAAAAACCAGGATCCATAAAGTTATTGAGGTAATGGTGAATCTAAAGCTCACGGGGATATGGCCTTTGTGATCAAATTCTTAACGCAGCGCACCATGAAAGTTCGTGTAAAAGGAATCCTGTCTGAGCCAGTTACCACCAATGGGCTGCCTCAAGGATCGGTGTTTAGCGTAATCTTATCATTGCAACAATTAATCATGCTTTATATAATGTTAAATCCCCTCTCCAAGGACGCCTATTCGTTGATGATTACTCGATCACCTGTTGGGGGAAAAACATCGAGTTTACGTTTCACATCGTCCAAGAGGCCCTAAATAATATCCAAGCCTGGGCTGATAACTGCGGTTTCCAATTCTCAGCAGCCAAGTCGCAGTTCATGATTATCTCGCGTAAAAATCACTATAAAAATTAGATCTTACAACTCTCTATCAATGAACAATCACTGCAAAAGAGAGAATAAATCAAAATCCTCGGGCTCACAATCGACCGGAAACTAACCTGGAAAACTCACATCGAGTTACTGAAAAAAGATTGCCAGAACCGGTTAAACCTCCTGAAGGTTCTAGCTGGAAAGCAGTGGGGTAGCAGTACAACGGCGTTATTAAGGATCTATCGTAGTCTCATAAGATCAAAACTTGATTACAGTGCTATCTTGTATGACTCAGCTAAAGATTCGCTCTTGAACTCTCTCCAAACGATTGCTAACTCTGCATGTCGCATTTGCCTAGGCGCGTTTAGAACAAGCCCTGTTAATAGCCTGCTGGTAGAGGCTGGTGAACTACCCCTCACCATCCGACGCAAAGAGCTCGCTCTCAAATACGCCGCAGCTATCGCTTCAACAACCAACAATCCGGCGTACCTGTGTCTATACAAAAATCCATCTCTCGACCGGCACCGTGAACTAAACTCGCCGAACCCATTGAGGATTCGGGTACTCTATTATGCTGCACAGCTAGGGATTACGCTTCCCAAGATCTATGAGCGATCGCTCAGTTATTATCCTCCATGGCATTCACTGAACTTGACGATTGATCTGCAGCTTAACGACCAAGACTGTCGAACCACGCCTACTGAAATCCTTAGACTGCGGTTCCACAAACTACGGGATAAGTATTTCTCAAATATCGAGTTTTACACCGATGGCTCGGCAATCAACAATAAAACCGGATATGCAGTAATCTCTGACACCAACACGCTGGCTGCCCGACGGACACATGGCCAAAACTCCGTCTTCACATGTGAAGCAAAGGCGATCCTCCACACTCTCGAATTAATAAGTAACAGACAAGATAACATGAACAGCACCATATACTCAGACTCTATGTCCTGCCTAAATGCCATCGGAAACCGTTTCACTGCGAATCCTATCATACAAAGTGTTCACAAAATCCTAGAACAGCTAAGGACCTCCAATAAAACCGGCAACTTCGTCTGGATACCAGCCCATATTAGTATCGAAGGAAAAGAATTAGCTGACCAGGAGGCCAAATCTGCAACCACGGCCGAATTCTCGCCAGACAATAGGCTAACACTTACTGAAGCTTCCGAGATGATCCGTAAGGAGTCAATCAGCTACTGGAACTCTATTTGGCTACAAACACCCAGTAAGCTTCACAACGTGGGAAATACTGTATCTGACATAGTACATCTGTCGCTCTACAGCAGGTGGGAACAACAAGTGATCACTCGAATACGTATTGGACATACGCACCTCACTGACTCCTATCTAATTTCCAAGGAACCACAAACTTTGTGCTAACGGTGTGACAACCCAGTGACGATCAAATACCTCATGTTTGATTGTAACGTCTACCAGCCAGACAGAGCCCGAGCTGGACTCAATAATATTCATTCAGGATTGACAATGGACGATAATGTGTGTAAAAAAGTAATAGATTTTTTAAAAAACGTTTCACTTTTTAAATTTATTTAAATTTTCATGTACAATTACGCTTGTCACACATCGCGTGACCCTTTTGTTTTGTTTTCTTTTCCTATTTTTTTCTTTTCTTTTCTTTTCTTTGCTTGTTAAGTAATACTGAAATAACTTTTGTAAATGTAAAAGATGTATTATACGTAATCTTTAAGAACCGAATGTAAATTTCGAGGTCACCGAAGGCCAAGATATCATATAGCGACCATAAATTTAAAAAAATATAAAATAAAATGAAAGTTAAAGAAATTGAACTTTTTCTAGCAAACTGTAGGCTGGTGTGGAGGAAGATGATTCTAAATGTACTAACATATCACGTACCACACGTTTCCTGCATAGATTCATTGTCCACTGCTCACTTTCGTATAACAAGCTGACAACAGACAATACACGAAAGGCACCAGTTGCAATACGGAGGATGGTGTAGTGGTAGACAAAGTTGAGTTTATTTAAGACTTTAGGTAGATTTTACTTCTAGGGCATTTCATAATCTTATAGCCTGGTGACACACTGAGGGGTAAGGAGTAGATAATATGCGTAGGACTTCCGTTTATGTAGCCTCCAGCTGCTATATTACATACTATGTTAATAATGTTGACGGTGGATATCTGCACTGTATATGGACTGTGGTTTTGTATGTTTGGTTCTAGCATATGCCGCTCTCTTTTCCTGTATTCTAAGAGAACTCCAATATTATTCGAGAGGCCCGGCGAGAAGACTGTATATATGTTTTAACGTTCGTTCATCTAGTCTTATCAGGAAACTGCTATTCAACTTCTCCTGTAGGTATTGCTGAATATCTTCAATCTCAAGACATCCCCCCGGTAGGGTAAACGACTTCAGTGAACTGTTCACCCCTGGTGTACTTTCTTCGTAACAGTATAATACATTGCAGGATGAGGTTACATTATGTATAGAGTTGTAACTGGCGAAGGACACCAATCCGATACTCCACTCCTGACGTTCATCCAGCAATAGCGAGAGAAATATCGTGGTGCTAAGCTTGGATGACTTGCATCTCACCTGAAATAGATACGACATCGTGGTAACTGTTCCTTGCTATTGTAACAGTTATGGTACGTCACTTTAGTATTTATATAGAAATTCTAGTTTGGTCCTGCTGCCAGTAAAGTTCTTGATAGAAATCTTAGGCACAGCTCTCCGCAGTTGACGGTATTATACGTCTGATAGACTTCTATTATATCGAATACGCACTCCACGCTATTAGCTCTGAAAATAGTGGATTAACTAGCGAGGGAGTGGGATATTGCCGAAACTGTCGAAATACTTAACTAAGTCCATCCGCTTGGTGTACGCCATCCAGTGCGTTCGCCGCTCATATATAGAGTCTAGGTTGACAACCGCGGCCTTATTAAATCTCGGCTTGTCCGGCAGCCTTTCTCAGTTAAAGAATCCTCAAAAATAAAGCACGCACAAACGCCGGGCTTACTTTTCAATATCTATGTTAGTTAGCGATCGATCCGTGCGAACCTGGTTAATACCAAAAAAACTTTGGTGCTACATATAGTCCTAACCCACTTCTGTGCGGGCGTCGGTAGGCTCCTACACCGATCCGTTTATCTCTTGTAACGCCACTGCCGGATTGAAAACTTCGTCTAGCCTCGTTCACATCCTTGATGGGTTTAGAGATGGTAGAGTGGCTGACATGCCTCCTAGAGCGGCCAGTATTAGAACTAAGAGCAATGCACCGCCCGTCTTATTAATAAGTATTACTCGGGGAGTACCAAAATGTTTTCGAACGATGTTTAACAAAATGTGTACCACCGGTCAATTAATAAATTATTTATTAGCGAAATATGATGAAATACTCGATATTAATTAAAAGTCTTAAAAGTCGACTGCTTGCAAAACGATTAAAAGGGGAAAATATAAAATAAACTGCGATAAAAAACTGACAAACATTCGAAATGACGAGAGGCAAAACAGGAGACATACGAAATGAACGAAGTTAAACAACAACAACAACGTGTTGACGGTTAAAAAATCAGCGACACAGTTATTTATCTAACGCAGCGAAACTTGCCAACTTCCGGCCTTTCTTACATTTTATAACTTCACATCTAGCAATCTAACTGTGATATGTATAAACTAAATTAAGCAATAAACGAACGAAATTACATAAAAAATATGAAAATTTCACGGTTTTCTAAGATTTTTTCCTTTGTATGCACACAATTACGCAGATGAACACCAAATTTAAACTTTCTAAGTCTTCTGAAAGTGGGTTAGGTGTTTGATCTATATGTCAGTCAGTGATAAAAATAACGATTTTTAGACACGTTAATATCTCAATAACCGTTTCAGTTGTATTTATGAAATTTGGAGTTCTAGTAGCTATCTCGAACCTATCCTTGGGCGTTCGGATTAATGGAAGGATTATTAACAACATTCGCTACGCAGACGATACTGCTATTATTGCAGAGAATGGAAAAGATCTTCAATATCTCCTCAATGAACTCAATGCAGTTGGAAAATCATATAATTTGAATATAAACGTGAAGAAAACGAAATGGATGGTGGTCAGCAAGGAAAACAACTTTAATCAAATCTCTGTTATGCTAAACAATGAGAAGATTGAACGAATTGGAAAATTCAAATACTTGGGCTGTTATATTACTGAGAACTTGGACCCAGATACAGAAATAAAAATGAGATGTAGTTATGCTCGGAGTGCCTTCACCAGCATGAGAAATCTGCTTTGTGATAGATGCTTACGTCTAGATATACGGCAAAACATTGTGCAATGTTACATTTATTCTATCTTATTGTATGGAATTGAGACAACAACACTCAATAAAAGGCAGGTAAATCGATTGGAGGCTGTAGAAATGTGGATCCACAGAAGGATATTGAAAATACCATGGATTAGTAGAACGTCGAATCAAAAGGTTCCAGAGATAGCCAAAACAGAAAGGATATTAATAAAATCTATCATATAGAGAAAGATAAAATATTTCGGTCATATAATCAGAGGAGAGAAATATCAACTCCTACAATTAATCCTTCAGGGAAAAATAGACGGAAAGAGAGGCCGAGGAAGACGGAAAACGACTTGGCTAGATAACATCAAGGAATGGACGAGAACTTGGTCGATAGGAAGACTCATGCAAAATGCCAGAAACAGAAGTTTTTGATGCTGACATTTGTGATCGTCAACGCTCTTCGAAGAGTATGACACCAAAAGAAGAAGAAGAAGTTAATCCAAGGGGTTTTAATAAATAAGCCAAATTTCATGTGTTGATGTTAAACAGATTTTGAGTTATTAAGGGGTTAAAAGTGGCTCCAATTAAAATAGGCTTAAAAAATCGATTGCTTGGAAAAAATTTCAACTGTTTTCCGATTTTTTCCTTGGTATGCATACAATTACCCAGCTGGACGCCGAATTTCAACTTTCTAGGTTACCTGAAAGTGGGTTAGGTTTTTGATTTATATGTCAGTCAGTTAGTCAGTGATAAAAATGACGATTTTCAGACGTTAATATCTCTATAACCGTATGAGTTGTATTTATGAAATTTGTGATTCTAATTAATCTAAGGGATTTTAATACATACACCAAACTTCGTTTGTTATTAAGGAGTTAAAAGTAGCTTCAAATGGTTCGTGTAAATATACACACGGTTGCTGCGTCGTCGCCAGTTCCTTTTACTTCGGCTTGAACTTGGTTTGACACGCTGCCGCGTGTCTAGATATGTTAATCTATCGTTTGATTTTACTATTGTTATATCTAAAAAATTTATTTTGTTATTGTCTTCTTTTTCCGTAGTATAATGAATATTGTTGTGAATTTTATTTAAATCATTTAGAATATCATTTTCAGTATTATTATTACTTTCGTCAAAACGCTTTTCATTTGCTTTTATAACGAATAAACCAGTAGATAAAGCTGACGACCCTACATACCTAAAATATAATTTTTCTAATAAAAAACGTATAGAAATATATTCATAACAATCAACGTGTGCAGTCATTGAAAACATTTCCCGACCATCCGGAAAGTGAATTCGAAGGCTCAATCCTGTGCGTTTTTAGATTTGCTAAAACGTTTTTATCTCTATTAGTAAACATTAGTTTGACTGTATTGATTGGATTAGTATAATATTAATTCAACGTATTACAACTGAGCCATAGCAACACGTGTCTGGGTCTGCTATCTGTATATATATATAAAACAAAGTCGTCGGGTTAGTTACACCATTTATAACTCAAAAACGGCTGGACCACCGATTTTTATGATCTTTGATTTGTTCGATTTGCCTCCGCCCCGAATAACAGAATACGAAATTTAAAAAAAAAAAAATTATGAAGAAAATTAATTTTTTTTGCTGTTTTTGATCCAAAAGGGGGGTTTAAAGTATTTTTTAACCGTGTTTTTTGAATTTTATGAAAGGGCTGTTGTGTTTTGTTTTATATTTTGAATTTCCCTTTTAAAGGGTTATTTGGTGATGAGTTACGAATTTTTTAAGGGTAATTTTTGAGGTCGTTCTAAATTCCATATTATATATTCTAGACGGTTTCTTGCCGCCCAGGGTAATTAATCAGCTTAAAGTTATAAATTTTCATAGACAGAAGTTTAATTGTAATTTATGATGCAATTTCAGTAAGTCGAACCGTTTCCGAGCTCTATTGTATAACTGAATATTTTTGTCGTTTCTGAACCATCTTATTGGGATTCTATACATTATATGTGTACGAAATCCTAAAACTGGATATAAATTTACTTTAAAAAATTATATTGCTTTAGAAACACGTTTTTTCGTGTATAGCTCATCATCAGCTAACTGCCCAGAGTACACACTTTATTAAAAAGTATATAAATTGAGTGTGTACTATGTGTTATTAGCTGATGATATAGCCCGAAAAAGCATGTTTCCAAAAAGTAGTTTACTTTAATTTTTCAAAATAAATTTATACTGATTTTTGTTATTAAGGGGGATAATGCCTTGCTGCCACGTGAATTACATTTATTTCAATGTAATTAAGATACTGTTCATTTTGTTTTTTGTACATTAATTGAACTTAATTTATTTTGTGTATTAATTGCTGATAAGTTAACACAACATTTATTGGTTTTGGGGAGGTACGAAGTTCATCAGGTCAACTAGTATATATATATATATATATATATATTATATACATATATGCGTGCGCACGTGCATGTACGTGGGCATGGGTATGTGTGTATGCATATAACTACATTTTTCAGACCTGTCCATGGGACCCCCAACCCCAATTGCAGGTGTTAGTCTTTTATAATTCTTATAGAAGAGTCAATTTTAATTGGCTACGTTACTTTTTTAGCAATTTCTAATTACTGTCATTGCACTTCCGTTTCATAAAAACGTTTTATTTATTCGATACAAATTTTCATATTACCCCCAGCGAATAAATCACTTCGTAATTAATGCCGGTATGCGTGTGTGTACGTATAAATTAAAATAAACTTGGGGTACTTATGTATTTTTATAATTAATTTTTCTCGTAACATCACATCAGAAACCTGGTGGAAAAAATGGGCATATTAATGTTAAATTACTTCTAAGTGTCCTTGTTCTTCTTAGATGTCAGTACAGTTATGGCGATGGTTTGTTAAAGTGTTTATTTATAATAAACTCTGTGAATAAATTGTTTGAGTTGTTGTATTCCCGGGACGGTATATACCGATCGATTATTTCGCGTAAGTCAAAATAAACCTAGACGAATCTGGTGATGTTGCGTTTATTTAATACGACAATGCTACAGATCGCGGTTACGTGGAAATAACTGATAGAGCCTTCCGTAAGTCTGTAACGGCACGATTAGAGCAATGCGATATTAAGGGCTAATCGGACAGACTGGCCTACCGAATCGGTTATTCCGGGTATCGCCAAGAATACTATGCGGAAAAAAAGTAATCGAAAAACCAAACCTTATATGTTAACATTCGGCAACGACGGTCCGGCAAGTCGATACGTCACTGGCGACGCCACTTGCGATAAATGGAGAAGTAGCGAATACGCGGAGTAAACGAATAATTGGTTACTTCGACCGTGACTAACAATAAATGAGAATTTTGCGTACAATGGGTGTTAAAATTCGGAAAACGACGATATGACAAAAAGTTGCGTCATTCGCAATGTAACTTGTAATAACTTAGAAGTAGTAGATTCGCAGCGTAAACGAATAAACGATTATTTAGCAAATACAGCTAGGTGAGAGAGAGGAAAAAAAGAAAAGGAATAAAATTTGTTTAAGGAAGGATATGGAAGTTAGCATACAACAGGGTGAAATTACATCAAAACCTAACTAAAACATCAAAGCTGGAGGAATATAAAACCCATGCATAACCCATGAGCCTCGTTCATTAAGGATACAGACCCAACTCTCAGTCGTATTATTTGATTCCGAGTATCGTGACTATAGTTAAACCCCTCTTAACCGGTCTAGTCGGGACCGAGACCTGGCCGGTTTATCCAATGTTCCTATGAAAAATTGATTTTCCTTCAAAACGAACCAACAGATTTCATCGAGTATCATGAATAAACAAGCAAATATGTAAGACATTATTGCAACTCATTTTATTAGACATATGTCGTAGCATAAATTAATACAAAAAAATTAAACACATGAATTTGAACTTAGTGGAATGAGACTGATTTAGGTATTAATTATTATGTACGCAATATTCGCTAAATGAGGAAGAGGGCGAGAAGAGAGAAAACAACTTTGTTCCAGAGATAGGTCGAATAATCCAAGGACAGGTTGAGAAAGGTTTTACTGTACCTATTTGTACATTCCGGCTGTACAGAATAGGTAGTGCTCATGGCAATTGTTATACGCAACGCGACTGTACACACGGCAAGACTCTACATTCGGAACTGATTGTGGCCACTTGTTATCGCGCTATAAGTGCAGTCCCGTGCCTGTCTACTAATTATTAATTTTGCAGAAATTCCTTTCTGTGTTGATTAAAATAAACTCTATTTACCCTGACGAAGTGACGTAGCAGAGTTTTAAAATTAGATTTGTTTACCATAAAAGTAGACTAACCAACATCTGCAAACAATTTAGCTAAACGATGGATACGGATTTGTATGCATAATTTTGTCGATTCATATTTAACTTCTATCCTTTCAGAGCTATTTTTACAACTGTTTCAGCTGAAGCAGACTTAAGAGACCGATTAATTTATTTTCGCTTGTGGATGTTTATTAGTAAATTTTTTAATCTCAAAATTCGTTTGTACTAACAGCAAATAATTAAAATTATTTTCAAACTCGCAGAACTGCAAAGACAAGAAAAATGATATGAAACTTTGCTCGTACGTTATTATTGCCCTGAAAATATAAATAATCCGGTAACTTCCCCTCGCCACATCAGCAACAACAAATTTATCAGTATATTTGCGTTCTTTTAGATTTATTTTGAAAAACAATTAAGTTTTACAAAAAATTAACATATTTCAATATTGAAATATTCTATATTAAAAATATTATACAAAACGTGTACTACAGAAATTATATTTTAAAGATATTAAAAATAGCCTACATGTTTCGGAGTGACGTACTATATTCTGCTAAATATTCAAATATTTGACTTTCAGATCGAAAAATATAAAAAATAACATTTATATTACCAAAATTAAGTTACAATATTTGTACATTATCAAAAAAGAAAGAAAAACTGTCTTTTTACTATTTTTTATAATTAAAAAGCGTTTGTTCACTTTACTTTAAGCAAATATGAATAATTTCTAAGCTTCATATTACTTGTTTTCTACATGTGCGTCAAGCTTTGGGCGTAATTTTAGTTAAAACCGCGTGCGAGCACAGCCCAATGTTCGATTAAATTTTAACTGCTACAAAAAAACATCAGTTTTCCTTTAAACCCCTAACAGTAAATAATGTCTTCTAAAGATTTCGTTTAATTTAAATTCCTTATTTTATCACGGTTTTCAAAGTTGCTCAATTTGCGGACTTTTTTTTTTTTTACCCCCCTTGGGTTTGCTACCAAAGAGCATTAGCCCAGCAAAAAGGAATAGATACATGGAATAGAATAGAAATTATATTTTTATTCTGTCGACAATGAAATCAAGGAACACCCCTAGGACAGGAACAACAGAGAGAATAGGTAGAGAAAGAACATAAGAGGCGTTGAAAGGAGCAGGAAGTCCAAACTTTAAAAGATGATAAATAATAGGCATAGCATTGCGATGGTGTTATATCTCGGCAATAACTCCTGGATAAGTAAATCAACGTGTACTAGCGCATATTCATGATGCCAAATGTAAAAACTCTTTCTCCACAATTCAAGTTGTTTTTGTCAGATTGATTCACATAAATTGCGTAAAATTGCGAAGTAGTTGTCCTGCCTGATCGTTGGCTTATCTGCTATTAGCGGATTAAGGAAACGGTTTTTCGATATTCTAATTTTCTACTGTTGTCCAAAGCAAAATTCAAAAAAGAAGTGCAATTTCTCGTTATCTTGCGTCGTTCAATCCCCGTGAAACTTAAAATTTTTTCAATAAATTTAATGAAATCGTAAAATTAAGGCCTGCACAGTTGGAATGTGAATGAGTACGATATAATAACAGTTAGATGATAATAACAGATGTGGTAGGTAGACAATTTGGACTGGGGCAGCAGTCCATTTTTTTTTATTCTTTCTCTTTTTATATATAAGCTTTTTATAATTTTTTTTTTCTTTTAACTTACGAATAATCTAAACGGTTAAACAAAAGAAAAGAAAAGAAAATGTTATACATAACTTTTTTAAATATAGTATTAAACATTATTTTGTTCTTTTCCATATTCGCTTACATGTTCTGCTGTTATTTTAGGTCTGAAACGTAACGGGCATTTAGTAGTCGATGTGATAGGCGTCTTTTTATATATAGCCTTTTTTACAACATTTTTAAATTTTTTTTTCTTGCTACGGGTATCCTTCTTTATTTACAAATAGAAAACAAAAAAAAAACATTACAAATTGCGCTATATTTATCTAACCAAAATACTTTTCTTTATATAAAGTTCTAACATTTTATTTTTTTATTTTTTTTAAATTGTTTTTACAAATGAAATTTTGTATTATTTCGTTACAAAATCTACTTTCATTCTATCCTAAGTGAAATTGTTTAGTTTTCCTTTATTCCCACTTGCGTTTCACGGCCCGTTCCTTCGGACTTAAAATTATTTCACTTTTTAAATTTTCGTAAAGACTACAGCATTCACATATATTATTTTATTATTCTAGCGATTGAAATACACCGATTAAAAAAAACAGTGACCCCCCCAGCCATCATGGAAAAAGCTGTGGACTATTCTTTAGTTCCCAGTCTTTCTGCTTTAAGGGTGTATTTTTTCAAATTTTAGTCCCTAAATATCAAAATTTTTCGAATTTTATATTTTCCCCGTATTCTAGAGGCTTTAGTGTGTCGGTTAAAAATTAAATCAATACCGCAATTCATACAGAACTGGCTGTGGAATTTTTTAAGCATGTTTTTTTTTTAAATCAAATTTTTACATTTTTTAAAATTTGGGACCATTTAGTTTTAAAATTTTGAGGGTTTTATAATTTTCTTATGTTCTCACGAAATTGAAAAAAAAAATTAACTTTATGCTATAGAACGGGCTGTACGCGTATTTTTCTTGAAGCCTTATAAGATAGTTTTTTGAGTTTCTACAGATAAACCTAAAACAATACTTTATATTCGCTTATAACGTTCCACTGTTAATTTAGGTCTGGAACGCAACAGGTATTTAGTAGTCGGCGATAGGCGTCTTTTATGTATAGTATTTTTTTAAAAATTTAAAATTTTTTTTCTTGCTAAGATAAATCATAAATCATAATTACGACTGAAATATAAAATTGTCACTCACCGTACAAATGTAAATATTTCCAGACAATATTACCGAAAGTTACAAAAATACCGAACACACATTAAACCACGAATACGAACGGATAATATGCGAGTAACGGACGGGCGGCAAAAAACACAAACGCGGTCCATGAGTGCAGATTATGAAAGAAGAGCAGCTCTGGTGTTATCTGGAGACTGCTCTAAATATCATGGACCGAACATGTAACAAATGCGACCGTGATAGAAAGAATAGAGGATCAACGAAAACTATTCGAAGGCATTAAAAATCAAAAAATGAAATATCCTGGCTTATAAAATAAGAGAAAACGGTTTGTTTACGATGGCGATATAAGGAAAGATACATTTCGTCTTCTTCATGCAACCCGATTCAGATGTAGCTTAACAAACTTTTCATGGACTCCACCATTTGACGAAATTTATCTCGACTTATTGCGACCTGCAATAATTCTCTTACTTTTGTAACTCTAGTTCATGTCTTAATATTTTGTAGCCAAAAATTCCTTCTTCCTTGTCCCTGATGGGAGCCATCATTATTGTTTACAGAAGGTGAAATGTTGGTCTTCTCATGAAATGTGCAAAGAAATTTGTTTTTCGTTTTCTAATTATGTCCATTAGTACCAGATAATTTTTCATCAACTGTAGTGCACCGCCGCATTACTGTAGTTGCGTAAGGATTTCGAATTTGAGTGTGAATAACATTCCCGGTAACAAATATTAAAAATTCCGTTGTAGGATTTTTTATTTCTCTGTAACAAATAATAGAAAACTCTACCTTTTTTTTTAACTCTCTGCAATGAGTACAGTAATTAGGCTAGAAGTGTGACTTGTTTGTTTAGATTTTGTCATGGAGCTTTGATGATTTCAATAATGCAAAAAGAAAAGTAACGGAACGCAACGTATTTATTACACTTACGCCAGAAATTAATAAAACGTAATTTAGAGTTTATTATTTGCCAAAGTAATCATTTTATTTAAATTTTAATTAATGATTTTTACGGTTTTGAATGCACTAAAGATATGATCATCACCGATAACACACTAAACTATCACTTACAATTTAATTATTTTTCACAAAAAAATATCAATATTCAATGCGGAATTTGTTATTATGAAATCATGTGACAGCAGAACTGTCAAACTGAACGTCACATCGTGACGCCATTTTTTCCATTTTTTTAATGTTCCGACTTCTTCGATGGATTTTTCTAAAATTTTCTTTCATACAAACCTTGTCCTGACAATTACGAACACAACAAAAAAGCAGCCAAATGGGTCAAGCCGTTCTCAAGTTATGATCTTTTATACATGCGCAATTAATTTTTATATATACATATGTACTATTAAAGGAGCCTGTTGAAACCGGACGAACGATAGAATTCACGACCGCGATCTACATAACGCATACCGGAATAATTTCTTTACTGTGGCGCCATCTGTCGGGAATGCGTGTAATCAGTGTTTTGGCGCTAGTTGGCCACATTTTTGATAAATTTTTATTTATTTTATAATTTATTTATTTACTTTTTTGACTTTCGCCTACACTGTTCCCCCTGACCTTATAAATAAATTGTCCAAATTTAATAAAAATCGGATGAATAGTTTCGGAGTCCATAGAGAAGATCTTTTCAGATTATTACGATGAGCATCTGTTTGTTAATTCGCAAATTGCTAAGTTTAGCTGCTAAAATAATAATAGGCGGGCAACAATTAGAAATTGCTCCGGTATTATTCAGAGCTCGGAATCTTATAAATAATTGAAACGCCATATCATTGTTGTTCCGTTTAACAGAATGTGATGGAGAAAGTCATTGAACTTTCGGATAATTGTTTATGGACGCTAAGCGCTGTGTTCTATATAGGTTTCGTGCTTGATGGATCTAACTGCTTTTTAAACATCCCGTGTTTCTTCGTCCTTAATTATTTATAGTCAGATTCCTTTGTCCGTTTGTACTGTGGGCTCTGTAATTGCAGATGTGGCCATGGTATGGGACAGCTAACTCCTTTTGCTCTTACCTTCGTCATTCCTTTTCTTTTCAGGATGCATACGTTTGGAATTTTTCGACGTTGATTGTTATTGTTTCTCCATCTTTGGTATAGCATTATTTGTCAGATTCCATTCCTTGTTACTCCTAATTGCTGCTATGTACACATGTTGATGGGTAATCGTCCGTTGCTGACAAGCCCAGGGAAAAACCCAAACAAGAAAAAAAAAAAAAAAAAACTTGTTTATTGCAGATTAAGCATTATTTGTTACCTCTTATTTATCTTAGAGTTTGGAATTTAAAGTCACTATTTTTCTATGGAGAAAAAAGGCAACTATTAGAATGAGATTTGGGAAATGGTATTTGAAAAAAAAAAATGTAATTGTATCAATTTTTGAAAAACGTTATTATCTGTTGCTGTAAGGGAAATAAAATGATTAAATCCAGCTGTAATGCTATTGTCGCATTCAAAGGCGCACTCAGGTTTTTTTTTTTGGTCGGGGCTAGAATTTAGAAGATGAGTTAGGGGGTGGTAACTCGGTACCTCGACTAAGTACCTGTCTATTTCAGTGGTCTGTAAATTAAAATTAAAAAAAAATAAAAAAAAATAACGAATATTATTTTTTTTTAAATTACAAAACTGACGAATTTTATTTTAAAAAAAGTAATAATAACAATAGAAACGTAACATTATATTTGTAATATAAGCAGAGAGTAAATGTGTATGTTTTTTTAAAAAAAAAATAGTAAAACAAAACATAACAAAACGAAATTAAGATTTCAAAGATTTTTTGATTGGAGGAATGACCCCGTGGCACCCCCTTGAGTGCGCCATTGGGCGCATTAAATTAACTTGTATTTAAATTTTTTTGCGCTATTTTTTTTTTTTTTTTCGTTTTCGACCTCGGTGAAAAACATTACTTCAGATTTCTGCTCTATATCACAGGTTTGCCACGTGCGTGCTAGTGCAATTAAGGACAAAATAAAAAATAATACGAGCCCTTACTTTTTAAACGTGTCTTGTACAACAGAAAAGAGGAAGTCGGTTCGTTACAATTTATATTAGCGAAAACACTTAAATTATATTAAAAATCACGTTTTACCGTGTTTCGATTATATAATTTCGAATTCTTTGGCGTCTTAGAAATGTAAATAGAACTTGCGATAAAATTTTAACGTAGTCTTTTATTGCTTTCATTTTTAACTTCAAACATCCCTCGAAGTTCATTGTAAATCTACAAAATACTTTTTACGCATTTTGTCTCCAATATACACGCATCCGTTAAATATTAAATATTTTTACAATGCCTTTTCATATGTATATAACTTTTAGCTTTTTACAGTGGTTGAACTAATCTGCTTAAAATGCATTATTTGTTCAGGTAAAAAAAATTGACGGGGAAATCTGTCGCCAAATTCGGAAAAAGTCAGTCAGTTACGCGAATTTTTTCATATTCTAGATGTTAATGTTAAAATTGATCAAAATAAAGTTATCAAATTACAACGAGCAATAATTGTAATTTCCAAATTCAGTTTAATAATTATTCGAAAAAGGTTTAATTTTTAAAGTTTTATATAAATTTAAATATAACGGTTGGAAAAGTGTATTCTATTTTTCAGTATAATGAAGATTGATTTTTTTTAAATTTTCAATTGTATCTGAAATTGGATATATCTTGCGATGAAACTCAATATCTTGCCAAACAAGTACACAATATGTTAATCGATCCAAATTTATCCGATGAGCAAAAAATGAGAAATTTACCACCACTCTGTACTTCTTCAATCCTTACTATATGTTTACGTTAAAAGTTGAATTTTATATTTTTACTCTTTTTCAATTAGGTTATTCCTCTCTTCAACATCTATACTTCTCATATTGCTTCTCTTCCATTAAATTCATCATCTCTATTCTATGCTGATGATATCCTTATTTACTCTTCTTCTCGCAACTTAACAGATGCTGTCTTAGAACTAAATAGGTCATTAGCCACTATAGAAAATGCTCTTTTCAATATTCATCTTTTTGTCTCTCCTCATAAATCCGCGGCCATGGTTTTTACTTTCCGTTCATATAATCCTTCCTCAATCAATCTAACCTTAAGTCATTATCCTGTCCCTCTTGTGGAGAGCTTCTGTTATTTGGGTGTGCTTCTTAACGGCCGCCTCTCCTTTCACGAACATATTAGTCGCCTGTATACTTCTTGCCTTAAAAGGATTACTCTTTTAAAATCACTCTCATCGTACAGGTGGTGTGGTGATCCTTACATTCTTTCCTTATTGTATAAGTTTCTTATTCTTTCTAAGTTAGACTACTGTTCCTATATATATACGGCAACGCTTCTAAATCTCTTCTGTTAAAGCTTGACCGCATTCTAAATTCCTGTCTTCGTCTTTGTCTGGGTGCACGTAAATCTACTCCAATTCCTGCCATCCTCTCTGAATCCAAATCACTCCCTTTGTTCATCCGCAGATCCTATCTAGGCTATCGTTTCCTAATCAAACGCCTTCCCTCCTTTTCCTCTAGAATTATAGCTGCCTATTGCTCTATTTTTCACAACTGGCGTTTTACTCTCAACAGAATTCCAATTTTATCTTTCATTTCTGTTTGTCTTGCCAATTTTTCTCCCTATATTTTCTCCTATGATAAATCTCCGTACTTTTCTTTTAATTATTTCAGTCTTTTACATCCTCCTCGCGTATTTCATTTGTTAAGTTCTGCCAAATTCCTTCCTCGCTCTACAGTTAGATCTGAATTTCACATGGTTTTAAGCTCTTTATATCCCAATCATTCCGTTATTTTTACTGATGGTTCTAAGAGGGCTGATGGGGTTAGTGCCGCCTTTGTTTATCCTTCTAACAACTACTCGGAATCCTTTAAACTTCCTTCCTGCTGCTCTATATTTACTGCTGAATCTGCTGCCATACTTCATGAAATTCTTTTTATCTCTTCCTCCTCTATCCTCTCGGAAAAATTTATTTTCATAGCTGACTTTGAAAGTGTCTTGCAGGCGGTCTCTTCTCCCTTACCGTTGCCCTCTTTTGATCCTTTCATTCTCCTTATTCGCAATCTAATTCACGAATTATTTCTGTTCCGTTTGATCCAAATTGATTTATTGTGGATTCCTAGCCATGCTGGAATTGAGGGTAACAAGGTGGCTGATTCCTTGGCTCGCTCAGGAGCATCCAATGGACATCCTCTTCATAAATTTTCCGCTCACAATATTAATCATATTTCCAAACAGTTTCACCTTAGATTATGGAAGGATATTTATTTTTCTCTTTTCTCAAATACGAATTCCTTCTATCTTTCCGTTCAGCCCTTACCTTCTTTTACCAGATGGTTCGACATGTTTCCTTCCCTTTGTCGTCCCCTGATCACCGCTATATGTCGTCTTCGTTTCGGTCATACCTTTCTCCCTTCGTCACTTTATCGTTTTTCCCTCGTCTCTTCTCCGCGGTGCCCTCTTCACCCAGAGGACTCATTTTTTCTGTGTGATATCAATCACGTCTTCTTCGAATGTTCCTCACTCTCTTTAGAACGTTCTCTCTTTTATTCTCGGCTTTTGGATCTTCGTTTTCCTACTCCATACAATGATTCTTATGTTCTCTCATTTCCTTCCTTGTCAGTTGTTCCTATTCTAGCTTCTTTCATTCATTCAATCTCGCACCAGATTGAAATCTAATATGTTATTCTCCTTTTAAACAATTACTTAGATTCCTTGGCTGATTGGGCTATTTCTCTTCGTTGGCGTACCCATAAAAAAAAACAAAAAAAAAAAAGGTTATTCAAAAAGCATTCTCAGGCATGTAAGATTAATTCAGACAACTTTTAGAGAAGTTATATACGCCGCTTGTAAATTTTTAAAAATAAAGTTATACTTTATAGACTTACTATAATGTATAATGTTAATTCAATGTAAAATAATTATATGAAAACGCAGATCAATTGCACGTAATAACTTTATTGGTATTTTTAAATAATGTAAAGATATGTAAACCAAACACCACAAAATACTGCAAATGAAATTTTATTTAAATCTGTATGCCAAAATAAAATTGATTCAGTTGTATTATATATTTATTGCTTGATGATATCATATTGCAAAACGTATCAGTTCTGGTGTTATTTACAACCTATGAATTTCAAATAAGTGAAAATAAAGATTAGACAAGATCATATTTGTAAAATATGTTATACAGATAATTAATACACCTTTAGTAATAAAAAAAATATTAGAAAACTTAGAATTAATGGTAACGTTTTACAAATTAAATTAAATTGAACAAAACCAAAATTAACTTTATATAACAAGATTCGCAGAAAATTAATACTTACTAAAATAAAGAGCTTTTTTTTTTCTTTTTTTCCGCGCTGTGTACAGCAACTAGGCTGGAGCGCGGCCTGCAAGTTTATTATATTTTATAAAAAAAGGTTTAGTGATTTGAAAAGATCAAGAAGGGATGCGACGGTTGGCGAATCCTGAGGTAGGAGTGACAAAGGGGGATAATGCGGAGGGAAGCTAGAGCATAGGTTAAGGATCTTTGGACATTCGGTTAGAAAGTGGGAGATGGTAATAGGAACTTCACATCTGTTACATATTGGTGGAGATGTTATTTACATGAAAGGGAATATTTAGTGAAAATTGGCAATGAATGTAGTGATATGGGGAAAACGAAATATGGAGTAGGACAAGGAACTATATTAGCACCGTTACTGTTTTTAATTTACATCAACTCCATTCACAATTATATTATGAACGCCAAACTTTACGCATATGCTGATGACACTGCGCTGGTAATTGAACACCAAGACGTAGAAACAGCAGAAAGGCTGTTTCAGGAGGACTTGAATATGGTTTGCAGATGGGTACACGATAAAAAATTATTAATAAATGCCAAAAAATCAAAAGTGATGTACTTAAGAACACCGAGTAGATTTAGAAAGTTCGTGCCTAAAATAGTTTTGCACAAGGTAGATTGCCTTCATAGATCGGAATTTTTACGTTGTGAGCCGTTAGAAATGGCTGATAATTTCAAATACCTGGAAATAACATTCGATAAGGCGTTAACTTGGAGAGTTCACATAGATAACATTGCTAGGAAAATTAGGTAATGCCGGCGTTATACAAATTAAAACAAGTTATGAGAATTACAAAACTACGAGACTGCATATTTTGACTCATTAATAATGACTAGGATTAGATACGAACTCGAAATTTGGGGGGAGGCAAAAAAAACGGAATTAAGGAAAATTAGTAGGCTACAGAAAAGATGTTTAAAAATTTTGTTACCGAATTGGACAAGTGCGAATCTTGTAACGAATTCTAATTGGGGTGGGACAATAATAAGGAAATGTCGCCAAAAATGCTTTTTTATTACAGTAAACTTTTAAGGTATAAAACAGAAAAAATAAGATTACTGACATGGGAAAATTTATAATATGGGACTAGGAACTATGACAATTTATGTTTTATAAGACCTAAAGGGATTAATAATAAAATTGATAATGTTGAAGAGGAAGTTACGAGTGTCATTTACTAGGTAACTTACCAAAGGAATTAAGAGACGAATGTAATTTGAATATATGGAAAGACAAAATAAAAATATGATTGATTGCGTGGTGCAAAGAATGAGATATGGATAGTCATAGGAAAGGAACACCGATAGGACGGGTAATTGATTGAAAGAGTAAATAATTATAAATGATGTAATGGAAAAAAAAAAAAAAAAACTAATGTTTGGTACTCAGTTCTAGTTGCATTACTTATGGCTTATGTGAAAATATTGTGATACGATGTGCGATGGGTATAAATGTTGTGAATTAAAATTAGACGTAGAATAGTAAAAATAGAAATTAAGTTGAATTAAGTAATTAGATATAAGACGAATATGATGTATTAGACTTAAGATGAATATGATGAATAAACGATATAATTATGTTGGGAACCCACAGACGGGCAATCCTTGTGGAACCCGCAAATTATTTAAAATAAAAAAAAAAAAAAAAGCAAGCTTCTGAAATATATATGCATGTGTGAGGATGGAATGACCGATACGTAGGCGGCACAGAGCCACTTAATCCTTTCGACCTTCTGGCTGAAATTTCCAATCGCGAACTGATGGCTTGACTGCATGTAGGTGTGATGGATTTTATTGTTCCGTCCATTTTTTCTACCATGATTTCCAAAAAAGGTTTCTACTCACTTCCTTGACATCACGAAGTGGAATCTGAATTCGTGGAACCGGAAGCATTTTTGATGCCTCTTTGGCGGCACGATCGGCCATGAGGTTTCGTAGTATCTTAGCGTAACCAGGAACCCACCGGAAGGTTACCCTCGGCGGAGAATTATGAAGAATTACATTTATGGAGTCAGCTATCAAATGGTTTGATTTTTGTTGGATATTCTGTAAGGCTGCCAGTGAGTCCGTGGCTATTGTTATTGTATGTTGGTTTGATTTAAACAAAAAAATAGGCTAATTGACAGTACACAATACGGGTTTCAAAAGAGCAAATCAACATCAAAAGCGCTCGGTGAGTTTACAGAAAATATAAGAGTAAATTTTGATGAACGGAAAAAGGTACTGAAAACATTCATAGATCTAACTAGTACATTCGAAACGATTGACCATAAAATACTTATAAACAAATTAGAGAAGATAGGAATAACGCACAGTGTTAAAAAGTGGTCCCAAAACTACCTAAACCAAAGGAAAACATGTGTAAATGTATTGAATGCACAAAGTGGAAAAGAGGAATTGAATGTGGGAGTCCCTGAAGGTAGTAACTTGGCACCAATACAGTTTATTATATACACAAACGGTTTATACAAGGAATTAAAATATAGCCATATATACTCGTTCGCGGATGATATAGCAACAGTTACAGCACATAAAGATATTAAGGAGGCAGAAATGAAAATACAAAAAGATCTAACCACAATAAGCAGGTGGGCACATGATAAAAATCTAAGAATTAATGTATCAAAAACTAAAGCAATGGTACTACGGATGAAAAAGATAGGTATGATGTATATTATATAAATTTAATAATGCACTCAAACGAATGTGTACATGAGTGAGACGAAAGAAAATAATGTGAGAAAATAAACTGCCGGAAGATTTATAGTGACCTAATATAAATATTTGGGGGTAATGGTGGACCAACACTTAAGGTAGGACGTGCATACGGAATATATTGCAAAGAAAATTAGGGCAGCATTATCAGCATTATATACTTTAAAGAAATATGCAACAAATAAAACATTAAAAATTATGTATCATGCGCTAGTGAAATCGAGAATCAGATATGGAATTCAGGCATGGGGAATGAATTTGAAAACATACGTAAGGAAAATAAGTAAACTGCAAATAAAATGCTTGAAATTAATATCAGATCGCAAATACGAGACCGAAAGTGAAATAATTCAAAATGAAGAAGTACTGAGCGTTGGAGGAATGTATTAATTCATAAAGATTTGGGAATACATAATGACAGATAAGGAAATAGAACTGGAGGAAAGAAGAAAAATAGAATATGGGCTGAGGAAATATTATTTGTACGAACTGCCGTCTGCCAAAACGAAGATGGGGGAGCAATAAGACAAATAACTTATAACTAGTTGTTAAATAAAATGTCTAAAGAAAGACAAACAAAAGTGGAAAAAAGGGGAAGGAAAAGGGACGGAACAAAATAAATAAATAAAAATAAAATAAACAATAGACTGGCTATAGCTAAGTTAGAAATAAGGAAAAATAGGAGAAGTTTGTAATAAAATATTTGCACGGCGATAAGATTGTATATGTATAAGTAGTATAGTGTAGAAAAACTTAGATGTAAGAAAACTCGTCGACAAGCGTTTAGCTTGACGAGAAAATGTGTAAATTGCGATAGATATATATATTTCAAAAAAAAAAAAAATTAGTGAAAGAAATATTTCAAAATTTTTTAGCCAATTAAACACAACTAAATTAATTTATAATCAACCTTTACCAATACTAAAATCATTTAAATATTTGGGAAGAGCGAGTAATTATATACTGTTCAAACATATACGTACACAAGCTAAATTCACTTACGTTTAACAAAATAATAGTTAAACTAAGGAAACTTCTGCTTGGTAGTTGATTCTTTATACAGAACTGTATCAACTTCGGCAGCTCCAGCTATTACTGATATTCTGCCTATTGACTTAAGTCGTTTTAAGTCGGTTTTGATTTCCAAATTTAATATGTATAATAACAAATTCATTTCTGTAAAAACTAATGTAATAAATTCATTCAATTCTTGATTTAGTGTTGAGTTAAATTATAATTTATTCAATTGTAAATATGCTTTTATTAAGGAAATTTTTAAGTTCTTCCATGGTATAGAAAATAGATTTAATGTCAAAGTTGAGTTGGATGTAAATTTATACACTAGTCAAGTGCTGCTAGACATGACAATTTTGGATTATATTTGAAACGTTCAAGCATAAGACCACATTAGACACTCGTTTATTTTGCAACTCCTGCATTGATTCGGTTGAACATTTTCTATCTGAGCGTTCTTTTACTGTGGTTATTCGCAAAATTATCAATTACACTTTTTTTTTGTTATAAACAATCAATTCGTTATTAATAACTACATAGGATTAAACATCTATAATGTTACGTCTTTTAATCAATATGTCAATATCGCTGTGTGTATGCGAAATAATTAAATTAAATATATTTTAATTTATGCTACAACTAGGCTTTTGTATCACGGTTAATTAAAAAAAAAAAAAAAAAAAATTATTGGAAAAGCAAAATTTATTTTACCTCTGAAAGTGATAGAAGATCTATAGCAGATTCAATCTAATTTTTGGAGAATACTCATTATACCAGGGCAGAGGCTACAATTGGTGAACTAAACCGGGCAAGCCGGACAATGGCTGGTGTAAATGTGTTTATTTCTAGCCAGGCTAATTTGATAACTCAATTGAAGAAAAAGTTGACTGAGGAGTTGAAAGGAAAATTGTGAACGGTTGCCAGCACTTAGGGTGGTCACTACAAAAAACATGATATTGTCCTGCAAACTACTTGAACAGACGGTGCATTTGTTAAAGAATAAATTTGAAACTGCCGCAAATTCCAGTTCTACATTACAAGAAGAACTAGGATCCCCAAGGAAGCTCTGGGAAGAAAATGTGAGCGTGATGTAGAATAATATTATTGCAACTAAAGTATGAGTCGATAGAATTGAAAATCGAAAAGTTGTAAGTGTAGAAAGATTTGAGCAATGGAAGGAAAAAAATTTGGATGTCTGGAAGAAACATGTGTACGATATATTTCAAGCTATGAATGATAACTTGGTATGTAATAATAGAAAAGTGGTAGACAAGCAGCGTGCATCAGATGGCGTTGAGAAAGATATAACTGTACCTACTCCATTATTAGGTGTGGATGTATTTCCTGTGTTAATGTATTTTCAGAGGTCTGTTACCCATGCACGATAAAATGGGTAACAATCAAGTATTAATAGTAAATGTGATGACGCATAGAAAATGATGGCATAGAAGACTATAGCATTAAGGGTGCGACATGGGTGAAGACGTGCAGTCCTAATTGGTCCTTTCCAGTTTTGGATGTGGAAAATGGTAGTGTAGAAGACTGCTCTGTGGAAAACAGAACTCCACCTTTTAGACAATGGTGGATTAGTATTCTTTCCTCCTATTGGAGTGCGTCCCAACAATATGTTCGATTTCTGTGTGAGACTGGGAACAGCGGGAAGTTGTTCCTGGGCTCACTTACAATGAATTCTGTATTTTAAATATCAATTGTAATTGTTTCATTAAGTTGTCTTTATCAATATCTTGAGGATAGCGATCTAAAAAAGGCTGTAGGGATTCAGATTGATTTTGCTCTGGTAATTCCACAAATTTGTCTACATCTAAAATAGGCGTAAAACGACGACACACAGAATTTGTACTGCTAACTAACTCATCCGAATCAGATAAAAGGCTATCAATCGTAGTCATAAAAATTTCTACTCTGAATTTCTGCTCAGGTAAATTTATATGATCAGATGATACCTCGTGGTGGACTTCCTTTTGTCGTCGTACCGTAAATGTTTTTTTAAACATTACAGGAATTTTCATGTCGATTGCCTTTAATTTTGCTTCATTAAGAATATTATCCCAAGAGTCACGAATATTTTTTGTCTCATTAAATAAATCGTTTATTGGGTCACTGGCTTCTTGAAACGTAAGTTTCGGACTTTGAATAATTTTGTTTTGATCATCAATTGCTTTGAAAATTTTACGCTAAACTTCAGTTAATAAAACAAATTCAAACGATCGAAAATAATCAATCAATCCAGGAACTTCAGCTTGTACTTCAGATGATAAATTTAACTCTTCAATTTTAAAAAAAGATTCTACAATCAATTAAGAATTTTTTACTAATGGCTCTACAGCTTCGATTCTAGCACTCCATCTTGTAGTCGATACTGAATGAACTTTGGCTGTTTCTTTCAATATTTTCCATCTTGCAGGACTAGATGAGAATATGTTGAATAGTTCTTGTAAATTTCAAAAATGAGATTTAACTTCCGTGTTCGTTTCCATTGCATGAACTCCACATAAATTTAATGAATGAGCCATATAATATCACATTGATCTTCTTTTAAAATTCGATTTGTCACTCCTTCGTATTTTCCTCTCATGTTTAAAGCATTATCAAAGCTTTGGCTCCTAAGATTTTGAAAACTAATTTTATGTTTTTTGAAAATTTCTAAAATCACGTTAAATATATGTTCTCCTGTTTTCTTTTCACAATCTACTGATTCCAAAAATCTTTCGCGGGTTTCCCATTTATTGTCACCTTCAAGAACATATTTAATTACTATGATAATTTGCTCAGTGTGCGATGTATCAGGTGTTTCATCAACAATTATGCTAAAGTAATGAGCTTTTTTGATGCCCGATAAAATTGTTTCTAAAACTTTATTAGCGCAAACTTCTAAAAACTCATTTTGACATTTCCGAGACATGTAATGCATAACTCTTTTCCAGCTTCTCGACTTTCTGATGCAAAATCTAAGTGAACTTTTAAATCAGAATCATATTTACTAATATAAATTTCACCGTTGATAAAAATAAACCACAATGTTCGTGTTCAACAGTACATTTTTCGTCTCGAAACGGTAAATTATTCTCAGCTAAGAAAAGTATAATATCAATCAAGCTACGTAACATTTTTTGCAACTTTTCTTTTTTGTTCAAGAGCTTTATTTATACCTGATGCAGTTACAAGATTATTCTTTCGATCTTTCCGCAAAAGATAATTATTAATGTGCTGGGAGTTACTTTCGTGGCTTGGAACTTTTTCGTAAAATTTTCTCCAATTACCGTTATAACCACTACCTTCCATAACAAATTTAGGTGTACTTGATTTTGAATCAACTGAACGAAATAACTATCACGGAAAACAAAACATTCCAGTCATGGAATAACTCCAAACCAGGATTGATGGGAGTATTTTATTTTTTATTTTGTTTTTTAATTTTTTTCATTAATATTATTATTTATTTATTTGCAAAAGTACTGGGTTAGTGGGTTTTGAAAAATATTTAATATTTTTTTTAATTTTAAGAGGGTCCCAATCATATTTTTGCCCCGGGCCCCCCAGTTTATGTGGCGGTCCGTGCTCCAATAAATGAACAGGTGCGATTCGGAGCAGTAATTAGAAAAGCATTGCTCACTGCTTCGGCAATTACTTCAACTACTACTCCGGCGACTATTGCTCCGACTACCGCTCCAGAGCAGCGAGTGGGAAAACAGTGTTGTCTCTTTTGTTGAATGTCCCATTACCTCTACTTCACCAGGAGCACTACACACATTACCCACATCAAAACACATAGCCAGAAAATTTGATTACTGTCCATTTCTCTATGGTTGTACCTCTAAATCCCAGCTCTCAAAACTGAATGTAATCCAAAACTCTTGCATTCGTCTATGCCTTGGTGCTCTTAAATCCTCTCCAGTTTCAGCAGTCCTTGCTGAA
Source organism: Icerya purchasi (assembly GCA_039619475.1). Taxonomy (NCBI): domain Eukaryota; kingdom Metazoa; phylum Arthropoda; class Insecta; order Hemiptera; family Monophlebidae; genus Icerya; species Icerya purchasi. The sequence goes on from CM077116.1 coordinate 362,055,284, forward strand.
TCTAATACACCACCCCTTTCTATTCGCAGATCTTATTTGGGCTATCGTTTTCTTCCACTCAGGTCCTCTACTCTTATCTATTCCTATCTTTCCGTTTCTAGGAACTGACGTCTTGTACCTAGGAAAACCCCTATTTTATCCCGCATCCTTCTTCAGCTCAGTTCGTTTTGTCCTTACATAATATTTTTTGTCAATCTCCCTTATTTCACTTTTAATTTCGCCGATCTCTGTCATTCTCCAAATATGTATACTGTACATTCGCTCTCTAAATTTCTTCCGCAGGCCCTAAATAGACAGGAATTTCACAGTTTTATCAATTCTCAATTTCCTTCGCATGCAACCATGTTTACAGATGGCTTAAAGAGGCCGGACTGTGTCGGTGCCTTTTTTATGCTCCCAGATTTTGCCTTTTCAGAATCTTTTCGCTCGCTTCCTTTCTGTTCCACATTCTCAACCGAATTGATGGCTACCCTACGTTTCGTTATTTTAATTACCTCCAACCACCTTTCCACTAAATTCTTGTTTATATCTGACTCTATGACCGCCCTTCAGGCTATTTGTTCTTCCCTACCTGATCATTCCTGTGGTTTTGTCATATTTCGCATATGCTCACTAAACCATGTTCGTCTTCTCTTCATTCCATTCAAATTGATTTGCTGTGGGTACCTAGTTATTCGGTCATCTTCGGTAATGAAGCGGCTGACTCCTTGGCTCGGGTTGCTGCCTCTTCACTCTTCTTCTTTAAAAAAGTCCCATCGGCCAATCTCCTTCCGATGTACAGAGATTTTCATCTTCGGTTTTAGTTGGATATGTATGTTTCCTCTTTCTCTAACAACTTCTATTTTAATCTGTTTATTCAACCTAGTCTTCCTGCCAATCCGTGGTTCTCTTTGTTTCCTTCACTTCGTCGCTCTGTTGTTGTCTCTGTTATTCACTTACGCCTTAACCATTCTATGTTGCCTTCCCCTCGTTTTCGTTTTTTGTTTGTCGCCTCTCCACATAGTACTTTACACTCAAACGAAGAGCATGTTTGCGATGCGGACCATGTGTTCTTTGAGTGTTCATCTCTTTCTGCCGAGTGCTCTGCTTTCTACTTCAGTTTGCTGTGACTTGGCCTTCCTACTCTTATTGCCCCTCTTATGTCCCTTCTTTTCCGACGAGCATTGTCTCAAAGGTAGGATCGGGTCTCGGTCAAATTTCCCTCCGTCTCCTCCGTTAATTCTACTAATCAAATACAAATATAAACAACGCAGAAACTCAGAAACTGCTCACAATAAACTGCTGTGATATTGCTCTAGATAGAGGATATAATTGACCCAGTGAACCTAGAGATAGATATAAAGGATTTCAATTTCATTATCATCAATCAAGATGTGTAAAGCTCATAATGTAAAGCAAGTTGTAGATTTCGATTTCTCAACGCTTATGTAATATTCTATTCGTCATACAGTAAATTAGTATAAATCATCCTTCATTTTCTGGAAGGGTTACTTGTGCACATATGCAGGTTTTTTTGTTGTTTTTTTTTATTGTTTGTCCTGCAAACTAAATTTAAATTTTAACAGACATGCTCCTATCAGGTAAAAAACACTCATTTTCTCTATGGATAAAACAAAATGTAAATGTGTATATTACTATATAGAAATGTACAAATATACGGTTGTTTATATTTATGTTTATGAATTCAGAGTTACTAGCTATGGATTTCATAAAAATATAATTCTATAAATTAGTAATCAAGAATAAATTTGTAATATAGTAATAAAATTTATTTGTTTATGCTGTATTAAAATGAAATTTGCAACAATCAAATGACAACAATATTGCATTTCCCAAATTTTCCAGCTTGTTAAAAATTATAACTTGAAGCAACAAATGAAGTGCATACTTCATTGTAATGCATGAAAATATTGGCATGCTTGTAACATACACACCAGTTAGTGTGTTGCATTGGATGCATATTTGTGAGTAGTAGGGTACCACAAATTTAAAGCAGTTTATGTGTGTATCTCAATATGTACCATATGTTAATTTCTCTTAACCCTGTCATCTAAGTAAGAGGTTCCCGATCAGCTGTTCGTCATTCTAATCAAATAGAAATATAAACTAGGCAGCAACTCAGAAACTACTCACAATAAACTGCTGTGATATTGCTCTAGATAGAGAATATAATTGACCCAGTGAACATTGAAATAGATGTAAAGTATTTCACTTCATTATCGTCAATCCAGTTGTGTAAAGCTCATGATTCACATATGCCTAATTATATCTACAGTTTAAGTAAGGGAGTGCAGCGGAATACACTTTTTATTCAAATAAGCTCCTTCTGTTAATACTTATGAGTCGGATCTAATTTTAATTTCAGGTCCCTCAGAAAAATTCATAATACTGAAGTAACATATAAAATCCTTTAAGCAATTTACCCTTACATGGAATAATCTTATTTATCGAAAATTAAATTAAATATAATCGCAAAGTAGTGAATTATGTTTGAAGACATAATACACTGTGTTCACTAATGGTTTGGCTGTAACTGAACTGAAGAACTACTTACTAGCAATCATAAATAGTTTAATGAAATACCGAATCAAACTTAAATTCTTTAAGTAGATTTAATTGACTTAGCTCAGTAGAATTCAACAATACGAATAAACATATGACCACAATTAATCTAATATTTACATATTCAATTTTTCTTTTTCATCAGAAAATGTATATATGTTAAGTAAATTGCTGCTTATTAAAATTCTTGGTGTATATAAATAATGTTTTAACCCATAGACGTAGGATGATTAATTTTTTGTGTGTACTACATTTCTGTTTTAAAACATTTAATCAAGCAGATAGAATTTTTCTCTCAATACAAAGTGATAAAACATAAATTTGTTGAAAAAATAGAAATGCTATGAACTCATATGTATTGAAAACAGTTTATTGAAAAGCTAGTACCCTAAATGCAGTTTATTCTGACTGAAATTTTGAAGAAGTAGTATTAAAGAGTAATTGATGTTATATAGGAATGGCCAAAATAAATGAGTTGATGATTTAGCTACTATCTTGATTGTATTTAGTGATATTGGTTTGATTTCAGTATCTAAAAATGTTCAGAATTGAAGACAGCATGGATATTAGAAATACCTAAATCATGTGTAAATTTTAATCCCTGATATGTATTATAGTATTACAGTATAGAGTACTGGGTTGATTGGAATACATAATTTAATAATTATTTATAATCAGTAATACTGTAATGTGTAATACAATATTTCCTTTTAATTAATACCATTATAAGAAAAATCTGGATCAGTCACATATCTTCCAATATTTGAATAAGTTTAAAAATATAGAGCAATGTAAGCCAAGGTCTGCAAAATGCAGAAAATTTAATATTAGGATGTAATTGATTGCAAAAATATCGGTTTGAATATACTTGACCTTATTTCATTTTAATAGAAGATTTTCAAATTTAAGAAGAAGAACGAATGTATAACATATCAACATATTCCATCTTTTAAAAATTGTTTTATACAAATTCACTGCTGTGAGATCATAAGATAGTTCTATCGGAGAAGGTGTAATGAATTCTTTCCCATAATATTATGCTCCAGCCGGTCGAGTCAAATATCAAGGGATAATCATGACTTAATAAAGACATATTCAGTTTCATCTGCAAAATTGATGGTACTATAAATCTCACAGGCTTCTCATTTTGTTTGATCTCGTTGAGGAGGTTTAATGATTTTCCTAGGATACTAATTAAATTATAATTAAATTTTAAGGCACCACCTATTTCAAGTACAATAGAATTATTGTCAAACATTTGTATTGTAAAACAAAATTAATCTCTCTGTGAAATAGTTTCGCTGAATGAACAGAAATATTATGATGTTAAATATGGCCAAAACATTTTTTGAACGGATCAGTGATATAGAGGCAGTTCACTAGTGCTAAAATTATGAACAGCTAATATTAAAATCTTTATGACCATTGCCTCTTTCTGCGAACTTTAATTGGGTTCGACAGTAGTCGAGGACGGTGTATAGTTGATTGCAATGCACAATTATATAAAACTTCTTTTTTCTTCGGTTTTAAACCGTACAAATCAATACTAATTATTAGAAGCATTATTCTTATCCTCAAATATCTTACTTTTACCTTTTTTCATCTTTCTTTCGGTCTTCTTTCGAATACGCTGGGCTATAGTAAAGAAAGACGGCTAGTCTGTTTCAATTTAATAATTTTCAAATTCCTTTTCGTTCCAGTTATGACCCTTTTTAATGCGAATTTAATCTCTAATTATTCCTTGCTTAATCTTAATTTCTTCACTTTGACCCGCAGCCCTTTCCTCATCATTCCATACCTAATTAAGTTGGTAAGCAAGCGAGAGAGAAGGTGGTTTTTCCTTACTGAGCATCGCAATAAGTTGACATATTCCTCATTCGTAAGTTATCTGGGAAAACAGATGTTTCTCCATTGTCTTCTTTTGCATCCCTTCTTCTGCCGTATCTTTCCTTGTCTTTATTTAATACTTTCAACTGGCTTTGCGTGGACTGCCCGAGTCTACACTCATTCCTTCCCCGATTTTCCTCTCTCTTCCAAATCTGCAGGTTGTAAGGTATTATTTCCCTTCCTCTTCTACACCTACATGGTTCCTTCTCTTCCAACTATTTTTCTGTGTTTTAAATGATGTCAAACAAGCTAAATATTCTTCAATGGAACTGTAGAAGTCTTAATGTCAATAAATGCTGTCTCGAAGGTTTGTTGGATCAATATAACATTCAGGTTGCTCTCCTGTCAGAAACTTGGCTCAAACAATCTTCCAATATTCGAATTCGAGGATACTCCTTAGTCAGTTCGAATCGGAACGACGGCTATGGCGGAGCTGCTATTCTTATAGGAAAAGATGTACATTATGATAGTTTTTCCTTCCTTTCGTCGAGTCCTCTTAATCCGAATTTAGTTCACGTCTCAATCCCATTGTGTCATGGTAAAAGTTTTAATCTTGTCTCCTCCTACATTCCACCGTCCTATAACTTACGTGATTTCCCATTTGACTTGTTTTTGAATTCTATTCCTCGCCCTTTAATGGTCGGCAGCGACTGAAACTCCCACACGCCTCTATGGTTCCAGTTATAACAGGAATGGCGCAATTATAGAGGAGGTAATTTTCAATTATAATTTGGTTCTCCTAAATGATGGTTCTCACACCTTCTTCAAATCATCGTCTACTTCTAGTGCTATCGATCTATCTTTTGTTTCCTCCGATATAGCTCTCAAATCCTCGTGGAAAACTCTAGATGGTACCTTCGGCAGCGACCACGTTCCGATCCTCATTGTTCTTAAAACGATGCTACTTCACAATATTCATTCTTTACTAATTCTATCTCCTCTGCTCTAACACTGTCTTCCCCACTCTATCCTCAAGCCCGGAAAAGTTATTCTTTAAGGGCTTCATCACTGTAGTGGAATGGGGACTGCACAGCTGCTGTCAATCAAAGTTTGTCTAGCTTTAAATCATTCCGCTCTCAACCTACTTTTAATAAGTTCTTGACTTATAAGAGTTCGAACGCTAGAACCAGGTATATTCTCAAAAACGCCAAGAAAAACGCTTGGAAATCCTCTTGCTCTTCCTTTTCTCGATTGACTCCTATTTCTAAAGTCTGGAAGTTGGCTACAGCTTTTAGAAATTCTATTTCCAAACGCCCGTCTAGCTCCAGTCTTCCTAAGGATACTCTTTCCTCTTTCTTTGACTCTATAGCTCCTGATTATGTCCCTAACTATGATGAAGTGGGTTCTTTAATTCCTCCTTACCCATCATCACCTCATTTCCTTTCCTCTAACTTTTCCTTCTCTGAACTTCTTTCTTCCCTGAAAAACTACTCCAATTCCTGTCCGGGCCATGATAAAATTTCTTACTCCATCCTCAAAAACCTATCTGTAAAGTCTCTCCAAATTCTTTTAATCATTTTTAATTCCTTCCTGTATTCTGGTTCTATTCCTGATTCATGGAACACCTTCGTTGTTATCCTAATTCCCAAGAATAATTCCTCTGCCTTTCGGCCCATTTCTTTAGCTTCTTGCCTAAGAAAACTCTTTGAAAGCATGCTTAATAAACGGCTTGTCTGGTGGCTGGAACACAACAACTTGCTTCCAGACAACCAGTTTGGTTTTCGTCCTGGCTTAGGCCCTCTAGATTGTATCAGTCTTTTTCTTGCTGACATTTGCAAATCATTTATTTCCGAAGATTTCACAATTGCAGCTTTTATTGATGTAACCAGTACATACGAAAGCGTCCATCTTCCCACGCTCAAAAACGTTATGCTTTCTTTAAATATCCCTGCATCCATATCCTTCCTAATTATCAATCTTTTTCAAACTAGAACTTCCCTTCTTTCTGCTCCTTCCTTTTTCGCTTCAAGGAAGGTCTTCCAAGGTCTTCCGCAAGGTTCTTGCCTTAGCCCTACTTTATTTAATTTATATGTTTTCAAAATTGGTTTTCTCTCCTTAAAATCCAAATCTTTATTTTTTGCAGATGATATCCTTGTTTACTCCTCTTCCCGTAATCTTCTAGTTGCCAATGAGGAACTAAACAGCTCCTTAAGTGCTCTAGAAGAGGCCCTTTCTAACATTTATCTCTTCATTTCCGCTCCTAAATCAGCAACTGTAGTCTTCACCCTTCGACCTTATAACCCGGGGTCATTTGAAATAAATCTTAAAAATCATTCCATTCCAATAGTCAGTTCTTTTCGTTATCTGGGTATCATTTTATCCCCTCGTCGGTCTTTCCATGAACATATCAGCCATTTATATGCTTTCTCGCTTAAAGTCTTAAACCTTCTTAAAGCTCTCTCACCTGCGAGATGGGAAGTGATCCTTCCGTGGTAATAATGTTGTACAAATCTCTCATACGCTCTAGATTGGATTATTGCAGTTTCTTATATGGCAAAGCTTCCAAATCCGTTCTCTACAAATTAGATCATCTCCAAAACAGTTGCCTTCGGCTTTGTCTCGGAGCTCTGAGGTCATCTCCTATCCCAGTCATTCTATCTGAATCCAATATCTGTCCTCTATTCATTGGAATATCTTATTTGGGTTATCGCTTTCTCATTAAACGTTTTTCCACTTCCTCGTCAAATATCAGTACCTCTTATTCTTTTATCCTTCGTCACTGGACTATTTCCTCCAATAAAATTCCTATACTATCTCATATATCGTTTCGCCTTTCTAAATTTTCCCCTTTTGTCATTCCTCATCACAAGTTTCCATTTTTTTCTTACATCTGTTCCAAATGGTTAAAGCCACCAAATATCATTTTCATGTCATGCTTCCTTAAATCCTCTCCCTCTCGTATCGTCAGTATGGAATTTAATAATACAACAAATTCTCTATTCCGTGATCACTCTTTAATTTTTACTGACGGAACGAAGAGCCCAAGCGGAATTGGGGCGGTATTCTTGTGCCTTCTGTTCTTTCATTCTCGGTCTTTCAGACTTCCGTCCTTTTGTTCCGTCTTTACTGCAGAATCTGTTGCCATTCTACAAGCCATTATTTATATTTCCTCTTCTGCAAGTCCTTCCAAATTCCTTATTGTTTCTGATTCTTTAAGTGTTCTTCTAGCGCTATCTCCACCTTCCCTTTCTCCTTCCACTGATGCTATTATCCTTTCTATTCGTTCTGCTCTTCATGATCTATCCTCATCGACGTCTACCCAGATTGACTTTCTTTGGATTCCGGGACATTCAGGCATTGATGGAAATGTAGCCGTCGACCTCCTTGCTAAAGCTGCTGTTTCCAATGGAAATTTTATTAGTAGGGTTCCAGCACACAATATTCTTCTTCCAACTAAATCCTGCCATCTTAGACTTTGGCATTCTATTTATGTATCTCTTTTCGCTAATCCTAATTCCTTTTATCTCTTGATTAATCCTGTTCCTCCTCCGCGTTCTTGGTTCTATGAGTTTCCCAGTTTGCGTCGGTCCATAATTACTAAATTATCTCGCCTCCGTTTCTTGCATAGTCTCCTTCCTTCTTCACTAAATCGCGTTTCTTTAGCTGCATCTCCTTTTTGTCCATTGGATCTTGAAGGTTCCCAGTATGTTTGTGATGCGAATCACATGCTCTTCGAGTGCTCCTGTTTATCTCGCGAGCGTTAGTTACTTTATTATCATCTTTTAAAGCTTGGTCTTCCTGCTCCTTTCAACGCCTCTTATGTTCTTTCTCTACCTATTCTCTCTGTTGTTCCTGTCCTAGGGGTGTTCCTTGATTCCATTGTCGACAGAATAAAAATATAATTTCTATTCTAATCCATGCATCTATTCCTTTTTGCTGGGCTAATGCTCTTTGGTAGCAAACCCAAAGGAGGTAAAAAAAAAAAAAGGTATCAAAAAACCATCAAAATTCTAGAAGTTAATCTGTACGCTTTATGAAATGCATGCGCGCCATCTTCTCAAATTTTATTTTATCTAAAATTGTGGGTATACCACAAGCGCAAGACGAGAGTTTGAATTATGTAAATGAGTTACATAAATCGTCAGACTCTGAGTATTCAGGTTAAATATTTGTAATGGTAATACTGTAATGTGCCATATGTAGCATTATTTAAATTTAAAACTGTTGAGATGAAATTGTGACTAACAATGTAGCTTTCAATATTTGCGTTTATTTAGAAGGTGTCTGTAAATCAAGTTCATACTGCTACAAGTATAAATCAATTCCATATTCGACGTACGCTCGATTATGTCAGGTTATTACTGTATTTTGGGGTTATAAGACATAAGGTTGCTAATAGCTAAATGTATTAATTCCATGAAATAATACTTACCACCTATGAATTTCATAAAAAAAAAATTATATAAATTGGTAATCAAGAATATATTTGTTATGCATTAATAAACACTATTTGCTTATGCTGTATTAATATATAATTTGCAACAACCAAATAAAAATAATGTTGCATATCAAGTATGTTCCAAATTGTTAATAATTATAACCCAAAACAGTGAAACAAGGTGTTAACAAAATAGTAATACATGAATATGTGGGCATGCTTGTGACAGAAACACCAATCGGTGTGTTGTATTGGATGCATATTTGTGATTAGTAGGGTACTGCAAAATTTAGCAATTTGCATGTGTATCCTAATGCTTACCATATATTAATTTCTCCTGTCATCTACATAAGCAAGGGGTTCTAGATCAGTAGTAGTCATTCTAATCAAATAGAAATATAAACTAGACAGCAACTCAGAAACTGCTCACAATAAACTGCTGTGATATTGCTCTAGATAGAGAATATAATTTACCCAATGAAAATTGAGATAGAAACAGAGGATTTCACTTTCACTGTCGTCAATCTAGTTGCATAAAGCTCATAATGTAAAGCAAGTTGCAGATTTCGATTTCTCGACGCTTATGTAATATTCCTTATAGCGTAAATTAGTGTAAATCTTCCTTTATTTTCTGAAAGGGTTAATTGCGCATGAATGCAGTTTTTTTTTTTATGTTTTTTCCGGCATACTAAATTTAGTTATGTACAACTAATATTAAGAAAAATTTTAACAGACATGCTCCTATCAGGTAAGAAACACTCTTTTTTTTTTTTTTTTGAGCATGTCAGCTAAGGACGTTACTCACTCATTTTCGGTATGGATAAAACAAAATGTAAATGTGTATAGAAATGTACAAATATACGGTTGTTTATGTTCATGTTTATGAAATCAGACTTACTAGCTATGGATTTCATAAAAATATAATTCTATAAATTAGTAATCAAGAATAAATTTGTAATACATTAATAAAATTTATTTGTTTTTGCTGTATTAAAATGTAATTTGCAACAATCAAATAATAACATTTTTTTTTTTTTTATCAGTTTTGAAGAGTATCGTTTTCTCGCGTTCGCGTTTTTCAAATCAGGTAATATTAATATAGTGATAAGAACATCGTAGTACGATGAACCGCCCGCCGCCAGCAGCCGGGAAGCCGGCTGGTAAGCTGAAAGCGCCGTCTAAACCCGACGGGAACAACAGCGCAACCGCTAGTAAGTCCACACCGCACACAACAGGTAAGTTACACACACACATACCGATCACATCAACGCACGACACAAGCCTTATCAGCAACTCCGACAAAAACCAGTTCACCACACAAACAAACCCGCAGCGTTCAGCTGATTTATCTCTCATGATAAGCTCGCGCAGCCAGCCGTCTGCCGATTTTATCGCTGATAGCTCCGCAGCGACCGCGGTAAATGACAAAATCCAAAACAGCCCCTCCGATGCAACCCTCCCGACCGCACCGAGTGTACCAGCATCCTTCTCCGAAAAATTAAAAACTATAAAGAAAATAGCCCCGCTAACTGACTTCAATTACCCAACAGAAGAACAGGGTGTAATATTCTCATACGTTCCGACAAGCAGCAACCGCGATTACTTCTTGGCATTAAAAGATTTAGTTGGCGGGCCATCTAACATAGCAGGCTCGAAAATCAGCAGAGATCGAGTGGAAATATTTTTTAAATCGAAATTCAATGTCGAAAAGCTATTCGAACATGGAGGAAGAATTAAAATAGGCTCGCAAGTGATCACTGCCCGACGTTTAAAAAATCCATCTAATAAACTAATCATGTCAAATGTCTCTCCTACTATCCCGAACCAGCTCATACTCTCGCACTTTGCCTCAGTGTTTTCTTTGAAATTAATCACCCCTATAGCCATCCTTCGGGTCAACCCAAACGACGCTGAATTCGGACATATTGTCAGCTGGTGTAGACATGTTTATATCGAGGAGGCCAATTGTTCTATCATCCCTGATACCTTTATACTAACCCACAATGAACACAAACACCGCATATTACTCCACTTAGACCACCACTCATGCCACAGCTGTACTATTTAAAAGGAAACACTAATCAACCAACCACGCTACCCCCCCCCACAACATATAGACATTTGCAGAGCAATGGAAGTCGAGAAAATAATCCCAAATGCGAAACGCCCCCACCCGTCAACACCAGATTCTTTGCCTGACAATCCCACACTATCAGCGACATCTCAGCCTGCAACAAAAAAAATTAATATCCCGTTACCAGAGGACGACATTAGCCGTACTGCACTACTGGAACAAACAGATAGCTCCCCAATCCAATCAGAGCTGAGACATACTTTGAAATCACAGCCAGAAGAGAAGGACTCTTTGCAGCAACAGGCACAACAGAAAACCGATTTCAAAACACCGCCAGACGCGCAGCACATCACTGAGTCAGCTAATCAGAAGTCAAAACAAAAAAAAATCATAATCAGCGACGAAGCAGTTGAGAAGGTCAGACCGATGTTTGATAACGATCAAGCCAACTTTATCATTAACTTCGACAGTTACAAAACCTTCATGAGAAACATAACTTCTAAATCTAACTATATAACCTACGCGCACAACTTTACACAGGATAAAGACGGACTGATTCACCTAATTGCAGCAACTAAACCACATCTGAAGAACTCAAGCTTAAAAAATAAATGTACCCGCATACTAAAAAGCCTGAGCTGCCTATCCACAGATGGCAATACGTCAGAAGGAAGCTCTACCCACTAACACACGAACCCCATGTGAACCCCAACATTAAAGACCGACTAGCAACAGCCACTGGCTTCACGAGACAACATAGAAACACCCAGCATGGCGAGCAACAATACAATTATTCAGTGGAACTGCAGAGGCTTTATCAATCACCAAGCCGAACTGGAACACCTATTGACCACATATTCTCCATCGGTAGCCTGCTTGCAGGAGACGCACTTGCGGCCTGGAGACAAACCAAGAATAAAGGACTACAGCCTATTCCGATGCGATAATATTGGTGGCAACCGAGCAAGCGGAGGAGTAGCAATCCTAGTACATACGTCGGTCTCAGCTGTATCAGCCAGAATAGACACATCCCTTCAGATGGTAGCGATATCTGTATTCTTACACGGTCCTCCGAGACTTTCAATAACGATCTGCAACTGCTACTTTCCCCCCAACACTATGGTACATTCGGTAGACCTTCAAAACGCCATATCCCAAATAGTAAGCCCAATGGTCATACTTGGAGATTTCAATGCTCACTCCCCACTATGGGGAGCGGCGTCAACCAACAAACGTGGATCAATCATCACTAATATATTAATAGAGTACGATTTGTGTACCCTGGTCCCACCTGACCACACACATTTCAACCTCTCCCATAACACCTTCTCGACTATTGACTTAGCACTAGTATCCCCATTACTCCTCCCGAAACTTAAGTCTTTTATCCATGACGACCTTTGATCCAGTGATCATTTCCCAGTATTTCTACAGTTCGCGGGATACCATCCATCACTGCTAATCCCAAGACCCCCAGGATTTTTGTTTCACAAGGCTGGGCGGCATACGAGGCCGGAATCAAAATCCCAGCTCCTAGCGAGTCCCTATCGGACAATTTAAGCACGTTTCTTAATGCAATACTACACACCGCCTGCTTATCGATACCCATCTCTCACAATTCCCGAGCTAAGAGAGTACCATGGTGGTGCAAAGAGATTCATACCGCAATCCAACAGCGCAAACGAGCACTCAAAAAGCATAAAACGTCTCAGTCGCTACCTGACTTGATAGCCTTCAAAAAGTCCCGAGCTCTTGCCCGTGCTTTTATTCGCGGCAAAAAACAAGAATGCTGGGAACAGTTTATCGCATCGATCTCTTCGTCAACGTCAAATAGGACCATGTGGAACAAAATAAAATCCATCAGCGGAATCAACAGCTCCCCAAAACGCGTTCAACTCAGAATCAATAGCAGCCAGATAACGGATGAACCGAACGTCGCCAAAGCGTTTGCCAGCCACTTTGCCGCAGCATCGTCGTCAGAAAAGTACCCTCTCGCCTTTGTCAGCATGAAACACCAAGCAGAGCAACAGCCAGTGCACTTCCCGTCCGAATCCAACGAAACATACAACAGTAACTTTACCATTTCAGAATTAAATTTCCAACTCAACTACCACACATCCAATACTGCTCCTGGCCCCGACTGTATCCACCCGTACATGCTAAAGTATCTCCCAATTTTCGGCAAACATTTTCTCCTACATATATTCAACCAAATCTGGAATTCCGGAAACATTCCGGCACAATGGAAGTCAGCCAATATCATTAAAGGCTTCCCGAAAGTTACCGTCCTATTTCATTGCTTAGTGTCATTTCCAAAACGCTGAAGAAAATGGTTAATAGGCGCCTCATGTTTTTCCTAGAACAAAAATGTCTTCTATCTCCTAACCAAGCCGGCGGGCGAGAGGCAAGATCGACAGTCAGCCAGCTACTTAGCCTGCAAAGGCAGATTTTATCGGCGTTTCATCGGCAACAGCATCTCTACGCAGTATTTTTCGATTTAGAAAAAGCATTTGACCGCCTGTGGCGTTATGGCTTACTACTAAAACTGCGAACGGCGGGAATTGCCGGAAAATTGGGTAAATACCTACACAGCTTCTTAGACAATAGAACGACCCAAGTTACGACTGGTTCGTCAACGTCTGAACTGATGCTATTGGAAAATGGTGTACCACAAGGCTCTGCTTTAAGTGCAACCTTGTTCATATATTATATCAATGATATAACTGACTGCCTTGCCGCCCCTGTAACGTCCCGGCTCTATGTTGATGACCTGAATATATCCTTATCATCCAACCATCCCATAAACGCTCAAAATATCCTCCAAAAATCCATCGAAAATTTACAGAAGTGGTCCAATGATAACGGTCTGACCTTCTCCTTAACAAAAACAATATGTGTTGATTTCCACAGGGGACGCCAAAACCCACTTCCCAGCGTATTCCTGAGTCTAAATGGTTTTCCTATCCCAAATTGTCCATCCGTCAAGTTTCTAGGCCTAATATTCGATAAAAAACTTTCCTGGCGCGCTCACATAGCTGAGCTCAAAACCAAATGCCTAAAATCCTTGTCTATCCTGAAATATCTATCAAATTACAAATACAATATAAACCCAAAATTACTTCTTACAATTTACAGATCAATTATCCTTTCACGAATCAATTATGGGTGCCAGGTGTACTCCTCAGCCGCTAAAAGTGTGCTAAAATCCTTAGATCCCATACTTTATGCTGCCCACTGGTATATCCTTTCTGCTCATCCCTCTTCACCGGTTATAAGTTTGTATGCACTGGCAGGTTGTCCCCCGCTGTCCTACTATAGGAAGTACTATAACTTTAAAGAATTGAGCACCCTCCTTAGTAGTACCAAAACCCTTACAATATCTCCTAATATGAGGTATGGGAATGACCCAGTCCCCGAACTTTTTTCAGTTATGGGTCGTTTCCAAATCATTTCAATCCCAAGAACTCTGCCAGACTTCGTAGCAACCGCACCACCTTGGAGTCAGCCAACCACAAACATCAACATATCGCTAACAAAATTTAACAAAGCACAAATAGCAACAAATATCATAGCGAGCTACACAGACCATGCATGCCTCTACACAGATGGAGCGAAGGCAATAGGTTATCAGTCACAGGCGGCATGCTCCTTCGAAGTCTCCGGGGCAGCAGAGTCAGTTAGACTGCACGATTGCTGTACAGCACTGGACGCTGAAATATACACGATGGTCTTTTGCATCCAACACTATACCGATAGCAACCCCCAGTCCCAAAGGGCCCTACTCATAACTGACTTTCTAAACTCCCTTCAACTCATCTCAGAGATTAAATCCAACAACCCTTTGATAAGGAAGGTCCATTACCTATTATATAGGTTATCACATTTAAACTCTGAAATGTCTTTCCTATGGGTGCCGGCTCATGTTGGGATTCCAGGCAATGAGCGTGTCAATCGAGCAGCTCAGGCGACATTGTTCTCTCCAATCCCATACAACCCCCCACTTCCCCGTACATTAGCTCATTTATTTATGCAGCATCTGGAGAAGAATGGCAACAGGAATGGAGATCTTCAAGTACGTTTCTCCTAAGCATAAAAACAACCACGGAGCCTTGGTGGCCCACAGATGGAGTTTCGCGCAGAGATTTTTCTGTCCTGAATCGTCTCCGAATAGGACATACAACCCTCTCGCACAGCTACATATTCAAGAGCCTGGTACCCCCAAATGTCAGCCCCTTTTGTAGTCAACCGAGCGCCCCATCCACCTATCACCTACTTCTCGAATGTCCCTCTTTGGCATTCACTTCACCACTTCCTCTAGTTCTGAGATACTGTCAAAAGCACCGCCCATGGTCGCAGCTGTATTAGCTTTCATGCGGAGCAGAGATCTGTACTATCGCATTTAATCCCCTTAAGTAGGCTCCATGCACTATAATAGCCCCAATAGTTAAACACGGCACATGGAAACGATCATATACACCCCTATAAGAAAAAAAAATAAAAAAAAAATAATAACAATATTGCATTTCTAAAATTTTCCAACTTGTTAAAAACTATAACTTGAAGCAACAAATGAAGTGCATACTTCATCGTAATGAATTAAAATATTGGCATGCTTGTAACATACACACTGGTTGGTGTGTTGCATTGGATGCATATTTGTGAGTAGTAGGGTACCACAAATTTAAAGCAGTTTATGTGCGTATCTCAATATGTACCATATGTTAATTTCTCTTAACCCTGTCATCTAAGTAAGAGGTTCCTGATCAGTTGCAGTCATTCTAATCAAATAGAAATATAAATTAGGGCAGCAACTCAGAAACCGTTCACAATAAACTGCTGTGATATTGCTCTACAAAGTGAATATAATTTACCCAATGAAAATTTAGATGGAAACAAAGGATTTCACTTTCACTGTTGCCAATCTAGTTGTGTAAAGCTCATAATTTACCCAAGTTGCAGATTTTGATTTCTAAACGATTATGTAATATTCATTATAGAGTAAATTGGTGTAAATCTTCCTTTATTTTCAAGAAGGATAATTTGCACATGTATGTATTTTTTTTGTTTTTCCCACATACTAAATTCAGACATGTACAACTGATATTAAGAAAAATTTTAACAGACATGCTCCTATCGGGGAAAAGCACTCATTTTTGGTATGGATAAAACAAAATGTAAATGTATATATTACTATATTAGAAGTAAAAGACGCCATACGGTTATTAAAGAATAACAAGGCAGTTGGTATAGATAGAATTCCAGCGGAGTTCATAAAACTGATAGGGCAGTCAGGAATTGATATAATGCATTCATTATGTAATACGATATGGAAAACTGGGAAGTGGCCAGAAGAATGGTGTAGATCCATATATGTACCACTGTTCAAGAAAGGGAAGAGAACGCAATGTAAAAATTATAGAACGATTTCCATTATCCCACATGCAAGTAAAGTAATGTTACATATAATAAATAGACGTTTATATGGACTAATGAGCTGTCAAATTGCGAACGAACAAGCGGGATTCATGAAAGGACGTGGTATGTGAGAACAAATATTTAATTTAAGATTGATGATAGAACAGACTCGCGAATATGAAATACCATTAATTCTCTGTTTTGTCGATTTTATCAAGGCGTTCGATAATGTTATATGGAGCAAGTTATAGTCTGTGCTCATACAAATGGGAGCACCCAAACACATGGTTTGACTAATACGGAATTTATATGAAAATAACGGTAACATCGTTAGGATAAACCGCAACCTACAAACGAAGGAATTTAATACAAAAAAGGGAGTCCGACAAGGATGCATTTTATCGCCCATTTTATTTAATCTGTGTTCCGAACATGCATTGAGGATTGTTATTGATCAATGGACGGGCGGTATATTAATGGGAGGAAGAAAAATCTCAAATCTGCGATATGCAGATGACACGACGCTAGTCGCTGCCGACATGAAGGAAATGGAAGAACTACTGAAGAAGTTAGTGGATATTAGCATTTCATATGGCTTGAGCATAAACTAAACCAAAACAAAAGTTATGGTAATAGACAGAGGGAACACAATACCATTAAATGGGAGAGTGGTTTCTGGGTATGAAACGGTAGAGAGCTAAGTATATCTCGGATCTCTGATAGAAAGTAATGGTAGCTCAGAAGAGGAAGTGAAACGTCGTATACAAATTGCCCGCAGCGCTATGTCCAGACTGAATAAGATATGGAAAGATGGTTCTGTAACGAAAAATACAAAATTGAAGTTAGTCAACACACTGATTTTCTCGATCTTACCCGACGCAGCAGAAACTTGGACACTGAAAAAGGCAACTATAAGACGAGTAGATAGTTTCCAGATGTGGTGTTGGCGAAGGGTTCTTAAAATACCCTGGACGGCAAAACGAACCAATACATCTGTAATAGAAGAAATCGGGACTTCGCAACGATTATCCAGTATTGTACTCAGCTGTAAGATGAAATTTTTGGACACCTTATATGCAGAGAAAATCGAATGGAGCGCTGGCTGATACAGGCGAAAGTGGAAGACAAGAGATCCAGAGGTCGACCACCAGCGCGATGGACCAATGCGATACAGGATGTAACGGGTCTGAGCTTACAGATGTCCTGTCTCAAAGCAGAGAATCGCGAGCAATGGCGAAAAATAATTAAATCGGAGTTGCCATGATCACGACACCTCCCTGGGGTTTTCGACCAAATGATGATGATATTACTATATAGAAATGTACAAATATATATGGTTGTTTATGTTTATGTTTATAAAATCAGACTTACTATCTATGGATTTCATAAAAATATAATTATATAAATTAATAATCAAGAATAAATTTGTAATACATAAATAAAATTTATTTGTTTATGCTGTATTAAAATGTAATTTGCAACAATCAAATAATAACAATATTGCATTTCCAAAATTTTCCAGCTTGTTAAAAATTATAACCTGAAGCAACAAATGAAGTGCATACTTCATTGTAAAGCATGAAAATATTGGCATGCTCGTAACATACACACCGGTTAGTGCGTTGCATTGGATGCATACTTGTAGGTAGTAGGGTACCACAAATTTTAAGCAGTTTATGTGTGTATCTCAATATGTACCATATGTTAATTTCTCTTAACCCTGTCATCTAAGTAAGAGGTTCCTGATCAGTTGCAGTCATTCTAATCAAATAGAAATATAAATTAGGGCAGCAACTCAGAAACCGTTCACAATAAACTGCTGTGATATTGCTCTACAAAGTGAATATAATTTACCCAATGAAAATTTAGATGGAAACAAAGGATTTCACTTTCACTGTTGCCAATCTAGTTGTGTAAAGCTCATAATTTACCCAAGTTGCAGATTTTGATTTCTAAACGATTATGTAATATTCATTATAGAGTAAATTGGTGTAAATCTTCCTTTATTTTCAAGAAGGATAATTTGCACATGTATGTATTTTTTTTGTTTTTCCCACATACTAAATTCAGTCATGTACAACTGATATTAAGAAAAATTTTAACAGACATGCTCCTATCGGGGAAAAGCACTCATTTTTGGTATGGATAAAACAAAATGTAAATGTATATATTACTATATTAGAAGTAAAAGACGCCATACGGTTATTAAAGAATAACAAGGCAGTTGGTATAGATAGAATTCCGGCGGAGTTCATAAAACTGATAGGGCAGTCAGGAATTGATATAATGCATTCATTATGTAATACGATATGGAAAACTGGGAAGTGGCCAGAAGAATGGTGTAGATCCATATATGTACCACTGTTCAAGAAAGGGAAGAGAACGCAATGTAAAAATTTTTAGAACGATTTCCATTATCCCACATGCAAGTAAAGTAATGTTACATATAATAAATAGACGTTTATATGGACTAATGAGCTGTCAAATTGCGAACGAACAAGCGGGATTCATGAAAGGGCGTGGTATGTAAGAACAAATATTTAATTTAAGATTGATGATAGAACAGACTCGCGATTATGAAATACCATTAATTCTCTGTTTTGTCGATTTTATCAAGGCGTTCGATAATGTTATATGGAGCAAGTTATAGTCTGTGCTCATACAAATGGGAGCACCCAAACACATGGTTTGACTAATACGGAATTTATATGAAAATAACGGTAACATCGTTAGGATAGACCGTAATCTACAAACGAAGGAATTTAATACAAAAAAGGGAGTCCGACAAGGATGCATTTTATCGCCCATTTTATTTAATCTGTGTTCCGAACATGCATTGAGGATTGTTATTGAGCAATGGACGGGCGGTATATTAATGGGAGGAAGAAAAATCTCAAATCTGCGATATGCAGATGACACGACGCTAGTCGCTGCCGACATGTAGGAAATGGAAAAACTACTGAAGAAGTTAGTGGATACTAGCATTTCATATGGCTTGAGCATAAACTAAACCAAAACAAAAGTTATGGTAATAGACAGAGGGAACACAATACCATTAAATGGGAGAGTGGTTTCTGGGTATGAAACGGTAGACAGCTAAGTATATCTCTGATCTCTGATAGAAAGTAATGGTAGCTCAGAAGAGGAAGTGAAACGTCGTATACAAATTGCCCGCAGCGCTATGTCCAGACTGAATGAGATATGCAAAGATGGTTCTGTAACGAAAAATACAAAATTGAAGTTAGTCAACACACTGATTTTCTCGATCTTACCCGACGCAGCAGAAACTTGGACACTGAAAAAGGCAACTATAAGACGAGTAGATAGTTTCCAGATGTGGTGTTGGCGAAGGGTTCTTAAAATACCCTGGACGGCAAAACGAACCAATACATCTGTAATAGAAGAAATCGGGACTTCGCAACGATTATCCAGTATTGTACTCAGCTGTAAGATGAAATTTTTGGACACCTTATATGCAGAGAAAATCGAATGGAGCGCTGGCTGATACAGGCGAAAGTGGAAGACAAGAGATCCAGAGGTCGACCACCAGCGCGATGGACCAATGCGATACAGGATGTAACGGGTCTGAGCTTACAGATGTCCTGTCTCAAAGCAGAGAATCGCGAGCAATGGCGAAAAATAATTAAATCGGAGTTGCCATGATCACGACACCTCCCTGGGGTTTTCGACCAAATGATGATGATATTACTATATAGAAATGTACAAATATATATGGTTGTTTATGTTTATGTTTATAAAATCAGACTTACTATCTATGGATTTCATAAAAATATAATTATATAAATTAATAATCAAGAATAAATTTGTAATACATAAATAAAATTTATTTGTTTATGCTGTATTAAAATGTAATTTGCAACAATCAAATAATAACAATATTGCATTTCCAAAATTTTCCAGCTTGTTAAAAATTATAACCTGAAGCAACAAATGAAGTGCATACTTCATTGTAAAGCATGAAAATATTGGCATGCTCGTAACATACACACCGGTTAGTGCGTTGCATTGGATGCATACTTGTAGGTAGTAGGGTACCACAAATTTTAAGCAGTTTATGTGTGTATCTCAATATGTACCATATGTTAATTTCTCTTAACCCTGTCATCTAAGTAAGAGGTTCCTGATCAGTTGCAGTCATTCTAATCAAATAGAAATATAAATTAGGGCAGCAACTCAGAAACCGTTCACAATAAACTGCTGTGATATTGCTCTACAAAGTGAATATAATTTACCCAATGAAAATTTAGATGGAAACAAAGGATTTCACTTTCACTGTTGCCAATCTAGTTGTGTAAAGCTCATAATTTACCCAAGTTGCAGATTTTGATTTCTAAACGATTATGTAATATTCATTATAGAGTAAATTGGTGTAAATCTTCCTTTATTTTCAAGAAGGATAATTTGCACATGTATGTATTTTTTTTGTTTTTCCCACATACTAAATTCAGTCATGTACAACTGATATTAAGAAAAATTTTAACAGACATGCTCCTATCGGGGAAAAGCACTCATTTTTGGTATGGATAAAACAAAATGTAAATGTATATATTACTATATTAGAAGTAAAAGACGCCATACGGTTATTAAAGAATAACAAGGCAGTTGGTATAGATAGAATTCCGGCGGAGTTCATAAAACTGATAGGGCAGTCAGGAATTGATATAATGCATTCATTATGTAATACGATATGGAAAACTGGGAAGTGGCCAGAAGAATGGTGTAGATCCATATATGTACCACTGTTCAAGAAAGGGAAGAGAACGCAATGTAAAAATTTTTAGAACGATTTCCATTATCCCACATGCAAGTAAAGTAATGTTACATATAATAAATAGACGTTTATATGGACTAATGAGCTGTCAAATTGCGAACGAACAAGCGGGATTCATGAAAGGGCGTGGTATGTAAGAACAAATATTTAATTTAAGATTGATGATAGAACAGACTCGCGATTATGAAATACCATTAATTCTCTGTTTTGTCGATTTTATCAAGGCGTTCGATAATGTTATATGGAGCAAGTTATAGTCTGTGCTCATACAAATGGGAGCACCCAAACACATGGTTTGACTAATACGGAATTTATATGAAAATAACGGTAACATCGTTAGGATAGACCGTAATCTACAAACGAAGGAATTTAATACAAAAAAGGGAGTCCGACAAGGATGCATTTTATCGCCCATTTTATTTAATCTGTGTTCCGAACATGCATTGAGGATTGTTATTGAGCAATGGACGGGCGGTATATTAATGGGAGGAAGAAAAATCTCAAATCTGCGATATGCAGATGACACGACGCTAGTCGCTGCCGACATGTAGGAAATGGAAGAACTACTGAAGAAGATAGTGGATACTAGCATTTCATATGGCTTGAGCATAAACTAAACCAAAACAAAAGTTATGGTAATAGACAGAGGGAACACAATACCATTAAATGGGAGAGTGGTTTCTGGGTATGAAACGGTAGAGAGCTAAGTATATCTCGGATCTCTGATAGAAAGTAATGTTAGCTCAGAAGAGGAATTGAAACGTCGTATACAAATTGCCCGCAGCGCTATGTCCAGACTGAATAAGATATGGAAAGATGGTTCTGTAACGAAAAATACAAAATTGAAGTTAGTCAACACACTGATTTTCTCGATCTTACCCGACGCAGCAGAAACTTGGACACTGAAAAAGGCAACTATAAAACGAGTAGATAGTTTCCAGATGTGGTGTTGGCGAAGGGTTCTTAAAATACCCTGGACGGCAAAACGAACCAATACATCTGTAATAGAAGAAATCGGGACTGCGCAACGATTATCCAGTATAGTACTCAGCTGTAAGATGAAATTTTTGGACACCTTATATGCAGAGAAAATGGAATGGAGCGCTGGCTGATACAGGCGAAAGTGGAAGGCAAGAGATCCAGAGGTCGACCACCAGCGCGATGGACCAATGCGATACAGGATGTAACGGGTCTGAGCTTACAGATGTCCTGTCTCAAAGCAGAGAATCGCGAGCAATGGCGAAAAATAATTAAATCGGAGTTGCCATGATCACGACACCCCTCTGGGGTTTTCGACCAAATGATGATGATATTACTATATAGAAATGTACAAATATATATGGTTGTTTATGTTTATGTTTATGAAATCAGACTTACTTGCTATGGATTTCATAAAAATATAATTATATAAATTAATAATCAAGAATAAATTTGTAATACATAAATAAAATTTATTTGTTTATGCTGTATTAAAATGTAATTTGCACAATCGAATAATAACAATATTGCATTTCCAAAATTTTCCAGCTTGTTAAAAATTATAACCTGAAGCAACAAATGAAGTGCATACTTCATTGTAAAGCATGAAAATATTGGCATGCTCGTAACATACACACCGGTTAGTGTGTTGCATTGGATGCATACTTGTGGGTAGTAGGGTACCACAAATTTTAGGCAGTTTATGTGTGTATCTCAATATGTACCATATGTTAATTTCTCTTAACCCGGTCATCTAATTAAGAGGTTCCTGATCAGTTGCAGTCATTCTAATCAAATAGAAATATAAATTAAGGCAGCAACTCAGAAATCGTTCACAATAAACTGCTGTGATATTGCTCTACAAAGTGAATATAATTTACCCAATGAACATTTAGATGGAAATAAAGGATTTCACTTTCACTGTTGCCAATCTAGTTGTGTAAAGCTCATAATTTACCCAAGTTGCAGATCTTGATTTCTAAACGATTATGTAATATTCATTATAGAGTAAATTGGTGTAAATCTTCCTTTATTTTCTAGAAGGTTAATTTTTTTTTTTTTTTTTTTTTTTTTTTTTTGAAATAACTGTAAAGGGTCCCACGAGGCTAATGCCTATATTGTGGGTGCCCAAACACTTATTATCGTTTATTGTATAAATATAACGTACAATATAATATCAACGTCCGACTATAAACTAAGCAATTACTAATAAAATAAAACAACAATCTTCTTAAATGAAGCAAATATCTTATCCTCTTAACAAAACGTATACACTTCCGATCTAGAAATTTATAACTAATAATATTATTACACAGTATCACCGAAAACATATTCCAACCCATACAAACAACCAGCTATACAATCGGCAGAACAAATACAACACAGATGAAATAATCATAATGTAGCGCTATTAATGTTAAAAACCGAATAATATACGTCCAACGCAACATAGTTAACTACAATAAATACTCTATACAAATATCAAATAGGTAATTGTGCTCTATTATGCCACATGCACTCAAGCCCGCATACCCTTTTATATTGTATTTGGGGGGAGACCAAGAAACCTGCAAATTATTACTCATATCTCTGCAACCAAGCAATTAACCAAATTTTTATTTTTTCCTTCCAAACTGCTAAAAGCTGTTCTATCCAGATTTCCTTCGGTACCTTTAATAATAAATTCATCAATACATTTTCTTCGACATTATCTATTTTATGATTTACCCCCCGTCTGAATTGAAAGGAAAATTCTTTAGGTACTCTGGTATTTCGCTTCTTATCTATTAATGGCAGTTGCACGTCTTGCAATGCACATGTATGTATTTTTTTTTGTTTTTCCCACATACTAAATTCAGTCATGTACAACTAATATTAAGAAAAATTTTAACAGACATGCTCCTATCAGGGAAAAGCACTCATTTGTGGTATGGATAAAACAAAATGTAAATGTATATATTACTATATTAGAAGTAGAAGACGCCATACGGTTATTAAAGAATAACAAGGCAGTTGGTATAGATAAAATTCCGGCGGAGTTCATAAAATTGATAGGGAAGTCAGGAATTGATATAATGCTTTCATTATGTAATACGATATAGAAAACTGGGAAGTGGCCAGAAGAATGGTGTAGATCCATATATGTACCACTGTTCAAGAAAGGGAAGAGAACGCAACGTAAAAATTATAGAACGATTTCCATTATCCCACATGCAAGTAAAGTAATGTTACATATAATAAATAGACGTTTATATGGACTAATGAGCTGTCAAATTGCGAACGAACAAGCGGGATTCATGAAAGGACGTGGTATGTGAGAACAAATATTTAATTTAAGATTGATGATAGAACAGACTCGCGAATATGAAATACCATTAATTCTCTGTTTTGTCGATTTTATCAAGGCGTTCGATAATGTTATATGGAGCAAGTTATAGTCTGTGCTCATACAAATGGGAGCACCCAAACACATGGTTTGACCAATACGGAATTTATATGAATATAACGGTAACATCGTTAGGATAGACCGTAATCTACAAACGAAGGAATTTAATACAAAAAAGGGAGTCCGACAAGGATGCATTTTATCGCCCATTTTATTTAATCTGTATTCCGAACATGTCATGAGGATTGTTATTGAGCAATGGACGGGCGGTATATTAATGGGAGGAAGAAAAATCTCAAATCTGCGATATGCAGATGACACGACGCTAGTCGCTGCCGACATGTAGGAAATGGAAGAACTACTGAAGAAGATAGTGGATACTAGCATTTCATATGGCTTGAGCATAAACTAAACCAAAACAAAAGTTATGGTAATAGACAGAGGGAACACAATACCATTAAATGGGAGAGTGGTTTCTGGGTATGAAACGGTAGAGAGCTAAGTATATCTCGGATCTCTGATAGAAAGTAATGTTAGCTCAGAAGAGGAATTGAAACGTCGTATACAAATTGCCCGCAGCGCTATGTCCAGACTGAATAAGATATGGAAAGATGGTTCTGTAACGAAAAATACAAAATTGAAGTTAGTCAACACACTGATTTTCTCGATCTTACCCGACGCAGCAGAAACTTGGACACTGAAAAAGGCAACTATAAAACGAGTAGATAGTTTCCAGATGTGGTGTTGGCGAAGGGTTCTTAAAATACCCTGGACGGCAAAACGAACCAATACATCTGTAATAGAAGAAATCGGGACTTCGCAACGATTATCCAGTATTGTACTCAGCTGTAAGATGAAATTTTTGGACACCTTATATGCAGAGAAAATGGAATGGAACGCCGGCTGATACAGGCGAAAGTGGAAGGCAAGAAATCCAGAGGTCGACCACCAGCGCGATGGACCAATGCGATACACGATATAACGGGTCTGAGCTTACAGATGTCCTGTCTCAAAGCAGAGAATCGCGAGCAATGGCGAAAAATAATTAAATCGGCGTTGCCATGATCACGACACCCCTCTGGGGTTTTAGTCCAAATGATGATGATATTACTATATAGAAATGTACAAATATATGTGGTTGTTTATGTTTATGTTTATGAAATCAGACTTACCAGCTATGGATTTCATAAAAATATAATTATATAAATTAATAATCAAGAATAAATTTGTAATACATAAATAAAATTTATTTGTTTATGCTGTATTAAAATGTAATTTGCAACAATCAAATAATAACAATATTGCATTTCCAAAATTTTCCAGCTTGTTAAAAATTATAACCTGAAGCAACAAATGAAGTGCATACTTCATTGTAATGCATGAAAATATTGGCATGCTCGTAACATACACACCGGTTAGTGTGTTGCATTGGATGCATACTTGTGGGTAGTAGGGTACCACAAATTTTAGGCAGTTTATGTGTGTATCTCAATATGTACCATATGTTAATTTCTCTTAACCCGGTCATCTAATTAAGAGGTTCCTGATCAGTTGCAGTCATTCTAATCAAATAGAAATATAAATTAAGGCAGCAACTCAGAAATCGTTCACAATAAACTGCTGTGATATTGCTCTACAAAGTGAATATAATTTACCCAATGAAAATTTAGATGGAAACAAAGGATTTCACTTTCACTGTTGCCAATCTAGTTGTGTGAAGCTCATAATTTACCCAAGTTGCAGATTTTGATTTCTAAACGATTATGTAATATTCATTATAGAGTAAATTGGTGTAAATCTTCCTTTATTTTCAAGAAGGATAATTTGCACATGTATGTATTTTTTTTGTTTTTCCCACATACTAAATTCAGTCATGTACAACTAATATTAAGAAAAATTTTAACAGACAAGCTCCTATCAGGTTCTCATTTTCGGTATGGATAAAACAAAATGTAAATGTGTATATTACTATATAGAAATGTACAAATATACGGTTGTTGGCATTTATGTTTATGAAATCACACTTACCAACTATGGATTTCATAAAAATATAATTATATAAATTAGTAATCAAGAATGTATTTGTAATACATTAATAAAATTTATTTGTTTATGCTATATATATTAAAATATAATTTGCAACAATCAAATAATAACAATATTGCATTTCCAAAATTTTCCAGCTTGTTAAAAATTATAACCTGAAGCAACAAATGAAGTGCATACTTCATTGTAATGCATGAAAATATTGGCATGCTCGTAACATATACACTGGTTAGTGTGTTGCATTGGATGCATATTTGTGAGTAGTAGGATACAACAAATTTTAAGCAGTTTATGCGTGTATCTCAATATGTACCATATGTTAATTTCTCTTAACCCTGTCATCTATGTAAGGGGTTCCCGATCAGGTGTTATTCATTCTAATCAAATAGAAATATAAACTAGGCAGCAACTCAGAAACTGTTTACAATAAACTCCTGTGATATTGCTCTAGAATGTGAA
Organism: Icerya purchasi; assembly: GCA_039619475.1. Classification (NCBI taxonomy): domain Eukaryota; kingdom Metazoa; phylum Arthropoda; class Insecta; order Hemiptera; family Monophlebidae; genus Icerya; species Icerya purchasi. Next base: position 362,082,261 of record CM077116.1, read on the forward strand.
TATAATTTACCCAATGAAAATAGATGTGGAAACAAAGGATTTCACTTTCATTGTCGTTAATCTTGTTGAATAAAGCTCATAATGTAAAGCAAGTTGCAGATCTCAATTTTTAAATACTTGTGTAATATTTTTTATAGAGTAGATTGGTGTAAATCTTCCTTTATTTTCTGGAAGGGTTAATTGTGCATGTATGCATTTTTTTTGTTTCACCCGCATACTAAATTCAGTCATGTATGACTAGTATAAAGAAAAATTTTAACAGACATGCTCCTATCAGGTTAGAAACACTCATTTTCGGTATGGATAAAACAAAATGTAAATGTGTATATTACTGTATAGAAATGTACAAATATACGGTTGTTTATGTTTATGTTTATGAAATCATACTTACTCTCTATGAATTTCATAAAATTATAATTATATAAATTAGTAATCAAGAATAAATTTGTAATACATAAATAAAATGTAGGTGAATACATCCTGTTTGTTAAAATGGTAAAATAAAATAAACTTTAATAACAAACAATATAGATCAATAAATTAGATAAATACCTATTTAGAAACGTTTTCGGGCATAACCCATCATCAGCTAACACTAACTTAAAGGAAACTTAAAACATACTGAAGTGAATATAGGGAATACATGTGTATATATAGTAGATGTAAAGAGGAATAAACATGGCAGGTATAAAAATCTATATGTTGAAAATGCTAATAATTAATATAAAATATAAAAAAAAAAAAAAAAAACAAAAAAAAACAAAAAAACAAAAAAAAAAAAAACAAGAAGACATAAAGTTAAATTTTTATATTAAACAGTGGATTATTATTATTAGGTGTTTGGTCATTTAAAATATTATTTTTATATTTATTTATATAATAATTTTCTGCAATGTTCATATTATTACCTTTGTGATAAGTGGCCAGGATGGTTACAGTATTTTCTATTGAATTAGGTTTATGTTTATTTTTAATTAGATGTTCTGCATAGGTTGATTTTTCTATTTCATTATTATTAAATGCTTTTATATGTTCTTTATATCTGCAATTGATTTTTCGCCCTGTTTGACCAATGTATGATTTCTCACAATCAGTACAATTTATTTTATATATACCACTATTTTCGTAAATATTATTATTTTTTAAATTTAAGGTGTTTATTTTATATTTTAAATTATTTTTAGTTTTGAATGCTACCTTTAAACCTTGTTTTTTGAATAAATTGGTTAATTTGTATATGTTATTGTTTATAAATGTGAATGTTATCCATCCTTTATTGTTAGTAGCATTATTGACTCTTAATTTTTGTATATATTTTGATTTTGATTTTATTTTGTGAATTAGTTTATCTAATATTTGTTCGTCATAACCATTATTTCTTGCCAAAGTCTTTAATATATTAATTTCTATTTGTTTTTTATTTATATTCATGGGTGTAGTTAATAATCTATTTATTGCAGTTATGAAGTAAGCATATTTATGTTGGTTTGGGTGATTTGATGTTTTATGAATTATATTATCAGTGGTGGTTTGTTTTCTATAAATATTATATGTTAACTTATCATTTGATTTTATTATTGTTATATCTAAGAAATTTATTTTGTTATTTTCTTCTTTTTCCATAGTATAATGAATATTTTTGTGAATTTTATTTAAATCATTTAGAATGTCATTTTCAGTATTACTACTATTTTCATCAAAAATTAGTAGTGTATCATCTACATATCTAATATAAGATTTAATATTGTATTTTTGTATTATATTTTCCATGTATATTTCTTCTAAATTTTGTAGAAAGATTTCACTTAAAATACCTGACAAAGGTGAGCCCATAGCTAAACCATTATTTTGTATATACATGGAGTTATTAAAATTAAAGTAATTTTGCTCTGTAACAGTTTTAATTATTTGGATTAATTGATTACAAAAAATATTATTCTTTAACTTATTTACAGATTTTTCAATTATATCTATGGTTTCATTTATAGGTATATTTGTATAAAGGTTTGTTATATCATAAGAAATTAATTTAGTTTTGTTATTAATTTTTATATTTTTTAATTTATCAAAAACATCCAATCTGTTTCTAATAGTATATTTATTATTAATTGATATATTAAATGTATTTGTTTATGCTGTATTAAAATATAATTTGCAACAATTAAATAATAACTATATTGCATTTCCCAAATTTTCCAGCTTGTTAAAAATTATAACTTGAAGCAACAAATAAAGTGCATACTTCATTGTAATGCTTGAAAATATTGGCATGCTTGTAACATACACACCAGTTGGTGTGTTGCATTGGATGCATATTAGTGAGTAGTAGGGTACCACAAATTTAAAGCAGTTTATGTATGTCCCTCAGTATGTACCATATGTTAATTTCTCTTAACCCTGTCATCTAAATAAGAGGTTCAAGATCAGCTGTTAGTCATTCTAATCAAATAGAAATATAAACTAAGCAGCAACTCAGAAACTGCTGTGATATTGCTCTGGATCAGAGTTTCCCAATCTTTTTTTCGTCAAGCCTCCCCGAGTTATATATAACTTTCTATGCCCCCCTCAATTTTTTCATTAAAAAAAAAACGTACATTGTTTTAATAACACTTATTAATTTTAATTCTAAGTTGTAGAAAATAAACTTTAACCAACTTTAAAACGTTCTTATCGAAGTAGTTTATTATAATTAAAGTACTAATAAGATACTTGAACTTGCATGTTCTGCATCAGTTGGTTGATTTTAGGTCAGTTTCTGCCAGAGCTATTGTTAGGACTCTATCAATGGCAAGACGATTTCGTTGCTTAGTTTTGTCTCACATAATTAAGTCGAAGAAAAAGGATAAGTATTCACAAAGCAAGAGATGCAACTTTGGAATTAACAAGGAATAATTTGATCCAAAATTTCTCCAATGTCAAGAGATGAAAGTCATCTTTCGTTGTCGCATCGGCCTTCATTTCTCGAAATTCTTTCGGAACTTGTTCTGGTAATTGTAAGACATCAACAACAAATGGGTTTCTGGTCATGTGACACATTGGTGACTCTGAATTAATGTCTCGATAGTATTGGTGAAATTTCGTTTTCCAGCGCTTGCAAATGAGTTTGTATTTCAACTTTCAAATCTTCGTCCAGTGTTTTATTTGTAATTGCTTCGAATAGTCGAGAAAAATATATTATTACATTCTCAGCAGACACCTTTTTAATTCCAAAGTTGAAGCTTTAATATGAACCCTTGTATATGATTATAGTTACTTATTACAATGCCGTTTCTGCCTTGAAGCTTCAAGTTTAGCTGATTGAAGGCATCGAATATATCAGTTAAATTGGCCAACTTTCATTGAAATTGTTGATTGTTGAACATTTGCAAAAAATCTTTTTTTTTTCTTTGAACTCAAGAAAGAGAATGACCTCTTCTTTCAATTCATAAAGGCGAGCCAGCATGGTGCCCTTAGATAACCAGCGTACTTCTGTGTGAGATAGAAAGACTCTGTGATCAGAATCAAGATCCTCGCAAAACAAACTAAATGATCGAATGTTCAAAGCGCTTCTCTTGGTGTAGTTTACGATCTTTATAGCGAAGTCCAAAGTCTGACATAATTTCTGTGACAATGTTTTGAAAGCCAAATCTTGTCGAGGAATAAAACAATTAGTACACACTATCGTGGAATACTTTTTCTTGACCTTTTGAGCTAAGCCTGATCGTACACCTATCATTGCAGCGGCGCCATCTGTGCATAGTCCAATGAATTTATTCCAATCCAAATCATTTTTTTCAATGAAATCAGATATTGATTTAAATATATCTTCAGATTTAGGGCCTGCTGTCAAAGATTGGGAGTACAAAATCTCTTCTTCAATATGACCTCCACTGATGTAACGAACATAAACTATTAACTGTGCACAATTAGCGATGTCGGTGGATCCATCGCAACTAATGCAAAAAATGGCAGTAATTTTACTTTGTTGATTATTTGTAAAAATTTTCAGATGCCTAAAAGGTCATTTTCGAAGGCATGTCACATTATTTATTGAACACTCCTGTCTGATGTTTAATTTACGCGTTAAGTTAATTTTTCTTTCGCGCCTCCCTTGACATCTCTCTATGCCCCCCTAGGGGGGCGTGCCCCCCTGGTTAGGAACTCCTGCTCTAGATAGAGAATATAATTGACCCAGTGAAAATTGAGATAGAAATAAAGGATTTCACTTTCATTGTCATCAATCTAGTTGCGTAAAGCTCATAATGTAAAGCAAGTTGCAGATCTCGATTTCTAAACACTTGTGTAATATTTGTTATAGAGTAAATTGGTGTAAATCTTCCTTTATTTTCTCGAAGGGTTAATTGCGCATGTATGCATTTTTTTTGTTTCTCCCGCATACTAAATTCAGTTATGTACCACTAATATTAAGAAAAATTTTAACAGACGTGCTCCTATCAGGGAAAAGCACTCATTTTTGGTATGTATAAAACAAAATGTAAATGTATATATTACTATATAGAAATGTACAAATATATATGGTTGTTTATGTTTATGTTTATGAAATCAGACTTACCAGCTATGGATTTCATAAAAATATAATTATATAAATTAATAATCAAGAATAAATTTGTAATACATAAATAAAATTTATTTGTTTATGCTGTATTAAAATGTAATTTGCAACAATCAAATAATAACAATATTGCATTTCCAAAATTTTCCAGCTTGTTAAAAATTATAACCTGAAGCAACAAATGCAGTGCATACTTCATTGTAATGCATGAAAATATTGGCATGCTTGTAACATATACACTGGTTAGTGTGTTGCATTGGATGCATATTTGTGAGTAGTAGGATACAACAAATTTTAAGCAGTTTATGCGTGTATCTCAATATGTACCATATGTTAATTTCTCTTAACCCTGTCATCTATGTAAGAGGTTCCCGATCAGCTGTTATTCATTCTAATCAAATAGAAATATAAACTAGGCAGCAACTCAGAAACTGTTTACAATAAACTCCTGTGATATTGCTCTAGAATGTGAATATAATTTACCCAATGAAAATTGATGTGGAAACAAAGGATTTCACTTTCATTGTCGTCAATCTAGTTGTGTAAAGCTCATAATTTACCCAAGTTGCAGATCTTGATTTCTAAACGATTATGTAATATTCATTATAGAGTAAATTGGTGTAAATCTTCCTTTATTTTCTAGAAGGTTAATTTGCACATGTATGTATTTTTTTTGTTTTTCCCACATACTAAATTCAGTCATGTACAACTAATATTAAGAAAAATTTTAACAGACATGCTCCTATCAGGTTCTCATTTTCGGTATGGATAAAACAAAATGTAAATGTGTATATTACTATATAGAAATGTACAAATATATGGTTGTTGGCATTTATGTTTATGAAATCCTACTTACCAACTATGGATTTCATAAAAATATAATTATATAAATTAGTAATCAAGAATGTATTTGTAATACATTAATAAAATTTATTTGTTTATGCTATATTAAAATATAATTTGCAACAATCAAATAATTAAAATATTGCATTTCCAAAATTTTCCAGCTTGTTAAAAATTATAACCTGAAGCAACAAATGCAGTGCATACTTCATTGTAATGCATGAAAATATTGGCATGCTTGTAACATATACACTGGTTAGTGTGTTGCATTGGATGCATATTTGTGAGTAGTAGGATACAACAAATTTTAAGCAGTTTATGCGTGTATCTCAATATGTACCATATGTTAATTTCTCTTAACCCTGTCATCTATGTAAGAGGTTCCCGATCAGCTGTTATTCATTCTAATCAAATAGAAATATAAACTAGGCAGCAACTCAGAAACTGTTTACAATAAACTCCTGTGATATTGCTCTAGATAGAGAGTATAATTGACCCAGTGAAAATTGAGATAGAAATAAAGGATTTCACTATCATTGTTGCCAATCTAGTTGTGTAAAGCTCATAATTTACCCATGTTGCAGATCTCAATTTCTAAACGCTTATGTAATATTCGTTATAAAGTAAATTAGCAATCAAGAATAAATTTGTTATGCATTTATAATAAATATACCTGATTATGCGGTATTAAAATGTAGTTTGCAACAATCAAATTATAAGAATATTACATTTCAAAAATTTTCCTTGAAGAAGCATAATAAAGAACTAACAATGTAGTAATGCATGCAGATATTGGCATACTTGTGATATTGCAAAAATTGCTATGTAGACTTGATCAAATGAACTTTGAGAAAGGAATAAAGGATAACCCTTTCATTATTGTCTATCTTTTTTTTATTATTATTATTTTTATACTAGGTGTTTTTAATTGTTATGATTATTACACCCAGTGTGAGGTAGGTATTTTAGATGCTGGTTGTTAAGTTTAGTTTTCTAGTCAGGGTAAGAATTTTTTAAATTTCGTCTTGGTTGTCAGGGATGGTTGTATTATTTAAGGAGATTTTTGGTTCTGGATGGATTTGATTAATGTTAGGTCATTCGTAAAGAAGGTGTTTGACTGTGAGGGGGGTAGAGTTGCAGAACTGACAAAGGGGTTCATCGATTTTTAGGAAGAGGTTATTATGAGTGAGTTTCATGTGTCCAATTCTAAGTCTGGTGATTATTAATTCTTCTTCGCGATTTAGTTGTTAGAGGTTTTTGCAAGGTTGTACGGATTTTTTGTATTGAAATAATTTGTTATGGGATTTTGTGTTCCATAATGGTTGCCAATTAGATATTTCGGTTTGATTTAGTAAATATTTGATGTCCGTGACTGTGGTGGCGGTTACTGGAGAAGGTATAGAGGCGGTTTTGGCCAGGTTATCTACTATTTCATTTCCCTGGATTCCGATATGACTGGGTATATACATTAATTTGATATTAATATTTCGAGATTTTAGCTTGTTTAGTTGTTGGTGAATATCTTTTACAAATTTGTCAGTTGAAAAAATGTTCAGGATGGATGTTAGTGAGCTTACTGAGTCGCTTCGGATTCTATAATTTTTGCTTTTTTCTTTCGTTTTTATGCTCTTCAAACAGTGGAAAATTTCTATTAATTCAGCTGTATAGTTGGAAGAGCATTTATGAAGTTTGAATTTTTTAACCTCTCCATTGATAGAAAAAGCATATCCAATATATTGATTTCCGATTTTTGACTCATCTGTAAAGCATGGCACATAATTTGGAAAATTAGTATGTCTATCTATTTATGAAAATCTCATGATTCATATATACTGCATTATATCTGTGGTTTCAAGAAGAGAGTACAGAGGAATACATTTTTGATTCAAATAAGTTTCTCCCTATATTAATCAGACGTTATTTTAATTTCAGGTCTCTTAGAATATTATAGAAATCTGAACGGTGCATTTTTGAATGTAACTTAGTCAAAAGTAGGAATTTCGGCAAACACCTACGAATCGTCGTTATTTAACTCGATTGTAAGCAAGTAATTTGTTTGGAATAAAAAATAACGAAAATTACTAAAAAAAAATGGAGTGTAAAGTAAAGATACATCACGGACGCACCCGGGTATTCGGGTACCCACCTCAAAAAAAACAAACTTTTTGACTGGATTATTGATTTGGGATAATTTTATTTAATTTTTATATATCGAATATATTTTGGGATGGTATGGAATACAAAAAAAAAGTGTGGAAAATTAATTAGCCTCTGCATTCGTAACATTTCGCGAAGGTTGTAGCATGTTCATTGCAGACAGGTTTGTTGCAATCGCAGCATGTCTTTCTTGTTTTTTTTCTTCTCATTATTGTTGGTTTGCAGAAAATATGACAGGAGCCAGTGACTTTGATCCTCCCTGACTTATGTCGTTCATTAGCAGGATCTGGAGCGATTTCAACGGGGTTTAATGCCTGCCCGATATAGCGATGTTTGTGCTGTAATTTCGCATTATTTGAATGTTGCTACCGATTCCCAATTTCTGGTTTTGCGAGTTCTTCACTCAATTGGCGCATGAATAGTCGTCGTTAGTTTGTTCTCCTCGGAAGCATCTTGTTGTTTTCGTAATAAATCAAATAGGACGCAAGTGAACTAATATCCAGCATGTTGAAAAACATAGCTATCGGCCATCTCAGAGTACGGCGTTGTGTAGTGTATCGACTTCACATTTGATCCATGGTGTATCAACGCCAGCTTTATACTTATTGTAGTATATTACAATGTGAGGTTTTTTACTGTCATCATTTACAGCAGTGTCAGAATGCATAGTCAATAACATAATTACAGCCTTATTTTTCTTTTGTACGTATGAACACATTGCTTCCCTCTCATTAAAAGCAAATTCAGTAGAGTATACTTATCTCGACTTATGTGGAGTCATCACATTTGGAATATAAGATTTATTCGGTCTCAAGATGTCAACGATAGTTAAATTCCATGAAAGCATGTGTTTGGCAAGGAGTAACGTTGTAAAAAAATTATCCATGGTAATATTTCTACCACTGCCTCGGTACGGAGCTGCAAGCTCTTTTACGACTTGTTCTCCTTGATTTTTTTTCTCGAATATCGCCTGATTTACCAACGTAAATGATACCGTGCAATGGATAAGCATTTTCAGCGTCGTAAATCCACCAAATCTTAATGCCGTATTTAGCCGGCTTAGAAGGAATGTACTGCGTAAATTTTGTGCGACCACTGAAAGAATAAAGTTGTTCATCAATTGTTACACCTTTCATTTGCCTGCAGTTTAGGAGTAGAGCGGTTTTAATCATAAGCAATCGGCCTGTCTGATGTTTAGAAGTTTGAGGCTGTATGGTTATAACGCACAGGTCTCTGTCCTGTCTGGAGTTTAGGAGTTTACAGTTTATTGGTGTAAAAACACAGGCCTCTGGTATGACTGGGGTTTAGGAGTTTGGGGTTTGTTGGTTTAAAAAAACACAGGCTAAATGCCTGTCTGGATTTTAGGGGCTTGGGGTTGTATGGTTATAAAGCACAGGATAATTTGAATTTTCAAAAATTGATAACAGATTTGTAATCAGCGACCTTAAAAATCCTCGTATATAATTTGTCGTTAAAATTAAAACTTTTTTGACTTTTTTGCCTGCCATATTGGATCCTCCATTTTGAATTAAGAAAATCTGATGACGGATTCGTAATCAGCAACCTCAAAAACCCTTACATATAAATTACTTATGAAATTGGATTACTTGATACATGTATTTATTGATTTTTCTTGTAAGGGGTACTTTACCCCCTTTAAGGGTGAAATTCATGAAAACGCCGAAACACGTCAACTTTATTTTTTAATTGTGTGTGTTAAAAAAAGTTTTATTATTTTTTAATGTTATTTTATAATTTTTTATTCCATAATTATGACCAAAAAGAAGATGTTTTCACCCCCTAGAAAATAGGGGATGCAACCCCACTGCTTAAATCACTGTGGATTAATATTGGATACTGATTATTAAAATTAGTAGTGTATAAAAATAGTTTTTTAAAACTTTATATTCTTCAATATACAATAGAATTATTATCAAACATTTAAGTAAATGAACAAAACGGCCCTCAAAATAAATCTCTCTGTGAAAAACAGTTTTGGCGAATGAATAGAAGTACTATGACATTAAATATAGTGAAATTATTTTTTGAACGGATCAGTAATATAGGAGCGATTCACTTCTGCTTAACTTGCCGATTGCTAATATTAAACAAAAATCAATATACCATCAGAATCTTAGTATTTAGTCTGCACATTTCATGCAATGCAGGTGCACTATGATCACTACATTTATCTGATGTGAAATTGTGGGTATGCCACAAGGGCACAGTCAAAGTTTGCATTATGTAAATGAGTTATATAAAAGCTCTGATCTTTGAATATGCGGGTTAAATGTTTGTAATAATTATACTGTAATGTGTGGTATGTAGTATGGTTTCGATTTAGGCCGGTTGATATGAAATTGATACTTATTATTTGGCTTTCAATATTTGTGATTATTGTAGTGTACACACTAGTCTGCATGTAGTGTTGATTGATTGTTAAATAATTCGAACTCACTTACAATCGCAGGCTGCTAAAATATATATCCGATGAAAGACTGTGTATATTTTTAAATAATTTAAATTTAACTATTATTTCTGGCTTACACTATTTCTAAACAACGCGTATTAAATTATTACTGGCACTTGACGTTTTTAATTTTGTATTCACTTAAATTCATTAATTCCCTAATTCATAATTCATTATTTCATTCAGTAATTTATTTATTTCATTAATTATTTGTTTCATATAATGTAAAGAAAGAATAAATTAAAATATAATATATATTTATTTGAATAATCATAGTACGAATATTTGGAATTATATATTTAAAATTGGTAAGATAATTTCATCAATAATATATTGAGCGATTTAATGAAGCATTTATATACGGTAAGAAAAATTTGAGATTATATCCATTTAAATAATATTAAAAGAAGTGAAGATTATTTAACGGAATAGTAGCCACGTTGGAATCAGAGTTAATAAACTATGCCATTAAAGGAATAGCATTTACGTTGGAAGAGGAATCAGTTTCATATAGCAGTTTTTGTTGTAGGTAATCCTATCTAAGCGAGATACAATAAAACTATGGCATTATGTAGAAGGTTTTAAATTATGTAAATGAATCGAAAATACTGAGTAGAATTTATGACAATTTAATTAAATGAGTTCAGTGGATTTCTACAATGCAAATTAACCGATGACCATGTGACTAATCTAATACTTTCGTAGTCAATTTTTTTTTTCTTAAAAAAATTTATACATGTTAAATTTATTTATTTATTTATTTTTTTGTGCCGGCTTCAGTTAACTATCAAGCCATTGGGCCACAAAACCAGTTGATAATGCCAAGTAATGAAGGATACATAATATTTAATTATAGAAAAGGTTACAGGCAACCATGGCGGTAAATTCTCAACCTTACCCACGGATGGCTGAATAAAATCTTTAGGATAGAGAAACTGAGCCTAACATACATAGAGTACCTGAACTTGACTGACCAGAAATTAAATACTACTTATTGAAATTAGTAGTATGCATAACAAATGTTATAACGTCTACAAATGTGAGTATGATTTTTTTTTTTTTTTTTTTTTTTAATAAATTTACAAATATAAATCTAGGCGCCGTGTGTAACTACCTAGGCTATTACGGCACCTAGACCCACTGGACATTACAGAAGGCGGTGCAGTCTGTTCGATGCTGCAAAATTCAACACTGCCCGAACACAATCCGGGTAGTTCGACAACATACGGTGGGGTGAGGTATGACTAGAAGTACTGGAAGTATGCCAGTACCATTTCATCAGATGCTCTACGGTTGGCGAGGCCGTATGATTAATCTTTTGTATATGCCACATTTCTGTTTTGAAACATTTAATCTGACAGGTATAAATTTTCTCTAAGTGGCAAATGGTAAAAAATAAATTTTCTGAAAAAATAGGAATACTATGAAATTATATTATTGCAAACACTTCATTAAAGAGCAAGTGATATAAATGCTGGTTGTTGTGACTGAAATTTTGAAGAACAAGTATTAAACAGGAATCGATGTAATATAGGAATGGTCAAAGTGAATGAGGTTATAACTTCGCTACTCTCTTGATTCGATTCTAATGATATTGATCTGCTTTCAACTTCTAAAAGTGTTCAGAAATGAAGATAGCATGGATAATATGAATCATGCATAAATTTTAATTTCGAATATTATGATATTACATTATACATTACTGGACTTGTATGAATACATAGTTTAATTATTTATAATCAGAAATACTGCAATGAGTAATATAGTATTTTCATTTAGTTAAAGCCATTATAAGAAAAATCTGTTCAATCACATATCTTTCTATGTTTGAATAAGTTTAAAAATTGCATAGCTATGTATGCCAAGACCAGCAAAGTGCAGAAATTCAATGTTATGCTGTAATTAATTGCAAAACCTTCCGTTTGAATATACTTGATTTTGTGCCCACCTACATAATAATCACCTCATATGAATTTCACAGTAATAGAAGATTTTCAAATTGAACAAGAAGAAGGAATGTATAACATGTCAACACATGTCCCCTTTTAAACAAATTTTGATAAACATTTACTGCAATCAGATCATAAGATAGTTCTAATGAGGAAAGTTTAATGAATTGTTTCCAATAATATTATGCTCCAGCTGGTCTAGTCAAATATTTAAGGATTATCATCTATATATATATATATAAATTAATGTATGTATGTCTGTATGTCTATATGTCCTCTATAGACTTCAAAACTATCCATCCGATTTTTATGAAATAGGGTGGGGGGGGGCAATGTAGGCAACTTCAAATTTAAAAAAAAAAATAAATAAATTATAAAATTAATAAAAATTGATCGAAAATGCGACTAACTAGCGCCAAAACACCAATTACCATCATTTCCGACAGATGACGCCACAGTAAAGAAATTATTCCAGTATGCATTATTTAGATCGCGATCGGGAATTCTGTCGTTCGTCGGGTTTCGACGGGCTCCTTTAATAGTATTGTATATATATATAAATCAATTGCGCATGTGTAAAATATCAAGCAGATAAGCAGAGATAGGTAATATAATCATGAAAGGATAGAGCACTATTACGAATTATGCCAAGGTAGGAGAAAAAAGTGAGCAAAAGAATAGGGATAACCAAGGGACAATCAGAGAGGACGAAATATAAAAACAATACAGACAGACTTCTCAGGGGAAATAGAAAGATGAAGAGAGGATAAAGAATTTTCTAAAACAGCAAAGGGTGTTATTAAGCTCCTCATTAGCAAAATGCAGATCATCAGAAGAAGAATAGGTGAGAATATCGTCGGCAAAGAATAGCGAACTAAATGGAATGGAAAGAGAAGAAAGTCAAGTATTGACATTGAAAAATATATATGTGTTAATGAGTACATTTTAAGTGCAATTTTTTTTATTTAATTGAGTACCCCCCCCCCCCCCACCCGTGGATCCGCCACTGCAGTACTGAACTAATTTGAATACATAGTTTAAATATTTTTAATTAACAATAATGCAATGCGTAATATATTATTTCCATTTAATTAAAAACCTTATTAGAAAGATCTGAATGAATCACATATATTGTAATGTTGGAATAAGCTTAAAAATTGCACAGCCACGCAAGCCAAGATGTACAAAATGCAGGAAATTCAATATTATGATGTAATTGATTGCAAAAATATCAGTTTGACAATACTTGATTTTGTGCCAACCTGTATAATAATCACCTTCTGTGAATTTCATAGTAATAGAATATTTTAAAATTAAACAAGAAAAAGAAATGTATAACACGTCAGTACATGGCACATTTTAAGAAATCTTTTATACACATTTACTGTAGTCAAATCATAAGCTAGTTCTAATGGGAAAATGTAATGATTTATTTTCAATAATATAATGGTCCAGCTGGTCTAGTCAAACATGTAAGGATAAAACAAACACACTTCTAATTATTTTGATCTAGTCATCAGGGTATAATGATACTAATTAAATTATAATTACATTTTAAGGCTCCATCTAATTCAAATACAATGGAATTATTATCAAAAATTTAAGTGGTCACACAAAATACCTATCAAATTAAATCTCTCCGTAAAACAGTTTTACTGAATGAACAGAAATACTATGACATTAAAAGTAGTGAAAACATTTTTTGAATGGATCGGTAATATAGACACAGTTCGGTTCTACTGAAATGGCTAATATCATATATTAAACAAGAATTGGTATACCATCAGAGTTTTAAAAATTAGTCCACATGCTTCATGCAATGCACATGCACGATGATTATAACATTTTTCAGGCGTGAAATTGTGGGTATGCCACAAGTGCAAGGAGAGAGTTCACATTATACGAATGAGTTTTATAAAAGGTCTGATTAGAAGTAAAATGCTTGTAAAGATAATACTGTAATGTGCTATATGTAGTTTGGCTTTCATTTAGGATTGTTGAAATGAAATTAAGACTTATCATGTGTCTTTCAATGTTTGTGTTTGCTTAGAAGGTTTCACATTATATAAATCAAGTTCATAGTCACAGAATATACTACTGCATGTAGAAATCGATCCCAATGTAATATCAGATAAAATATTGCAGTTTGTGACTGTAAATAAAGTTGCTAACAGCTAAATGTATTAATTCCATGAAATTATACTTACATACTATGAAATTCATAAAAATAAAATTATATGAATTACTAATCATGAAAAAAGTTGCTATACATTACTAAAACCTGTTTATTTATGCTGTGCTAAAATGTAATTTACTACAATCAAATTACTACAATATTACATATCAAAAATTTTCCAGCTTGTCAAAAATGATAGCTTGAAGCGTCAAAAAAAATTGCTTACAAAATAATAATGCACGAATATATTGGCATACTTGTGATGAACATACCGGTTAGTGTGTTGCATTGAATGCATATTTGGCACTCATTATATAGCTTACTATACTTCAATACCTCTAAATTCTGTCATCTAAACAAGAGGTTTCCAATGGCTTGTATGTCATACTAATCTAATAGAAATCAGATGCTGCTCACAATAAACTGCTTGATATTGCACTAAATGCCGGATAAATTTGTTCAAATGAACATTGAGAAAGAAATAAAGGATGAACCTTTGATTACGATCAATCTAATTATGAATGGTTCATTATTTACATATATCTGATTACATCTGTGGTTACAAGAAGAGAGTGCGGAGGAACACACTTTTGGTTCAAATAAGCCTCCCCAGTTAATACCTCTCAGTCAGATGTTATTTTAATTTCAGGTATCTTAGAAAATCGTAGAAACCTGGAGTAACATATAAAATTCTTTATGAAAGTTACTCTAACATGCAATAACCTTATTTAACAAATATTGAATAAAAGTATTCCGAAACTAGTGAATTATGTTTGAAGGCATAGTACATTGCGTCCACTAATAGTTATCTGCAACTGACCTGAAGGAATACTTGTTAACAATGATAAATAGTTCAAGATATATAAAGTTATTCTGGCTAGATTCTTTAACTGATAATATAAGCATGTTTCTAAAAAACTGAATAGAACATAAAATGTTTAAGTCAATTTAATTAACTGAGCTCAGCGGTATTCCAGAATACAAATAAACCTATCACCATAATTAATTGAATATTTCCAGTCATTTTTTTTCTTCTTCAGAAAATAATTGTTACTTACAATCTTTTTTTTCACTTTTAGGCGTAATCCCCCTGTACATGAATACATTTGTCCCACCGGTCTACGAAGCTTCGTATTCCTTTGGCGAAGAATTCTTTAGGTTGAGTACAGAATCACTTTAGCACATGCTCTTTAACTTCTTCGTTGTTTTTGAAAACCTGTCCATGCAAAGAGTTCTTGAGCGACCCAAGCAAATGGAAATCTGACGAGGCTAAATTAAGGCTATATAGGGGATATAGGAGGACCTCCCACCCCATTTCCTCAAATATAACTTGCGTTGACAGGACGCTGTGGGGGGGTGGTATTGTCCTGCTGGAGAATGACCCCCTTCGCGATGCGTCCTGGCCGCTTCTGCCGTTTCGCCGGCCGAAGTTGGGTCTTAAGCGCTTCTGCACACGACTCTGCATTGATAGTACCTCTATCTTCCAGATAATGTCAAACAACCGCGCCTTTCATATCCCAAAATACGGTCAAAAGCACTTTGTTTGCTGACGAACGCGACTTGAATTTTTTGGCTGCAAGCGACTCCAGATGCTTCCACACTATGCTTTGTTTTTTCGTTTCAGGCTCGTAATGATGTACCCATATCCAGTGACGTATACGTTCTAAAAAGGCCTCACCTACAATATCCAACCGATTTTTGAGCTCCTTACAAGTTCTTAGCCGATTTTCTTCGTGCACTGCAGATAACATTTTGGGAACCCATCTCGCTCAGTTGTTTCGGAAATTGAGATGGTTGTGAATGATATTGTGGACAGCACCGGCTTTCACACCATACTGGGGTGATCTTTTATCGATTGTAATCCGCCTTCAGCTAAAATCATCTTCTCAATGTTTTTTATGAGGATCAGCGAAGTCACTTCAACTGGGCGTTCACTACACTGTCCTGTCGCTGTACTATTTCGGCCGTTTTTGAACTGATCCACCCACGAATAGACACTTGCGTGATTCATACACGAACTACCGTATTGTTCGACCATTTTACGATAAATTTCGCTGGGTTTAACCCCTTCTGTCATCAAAAAACGAATAACACCGCGCTGATCATAGTGTGTACTTTCTTGGAGTGGCGCCGGAACAATTTGGGAATCACCGGCAAACAACCGACAACTCATAACGGTAACACAAATGCGTAGACGACACTCCAACTAACAATACAAGCTATCGTGGAAGTCGCTACCATCTTTAGTTCCCCTACAGAGCGATTTGTCTGTTTACTTATTGAAGGACCCTCGTATATTGAATTAAATTCAAATTAGTGGTATATATAAAGAATGTTTTAGCCTACAGATGTAAGTATAATTAAATGTTTATATATGCCACGAGTTGAAAAAATAGAGATACCATTAACTGATATATGTTTTGAAAACACTTTACTGAAAAGCTAGTAACATAAATACAGTTTATTGTGACTGAAACTTTGAGGAAGGTGTATTAAACAGGAATTGATATAATATACGAATAGTAAAAGTGAATGAGGTGATAACTTCGCTACTCTCTTGATTCAATTCCAACTATTTTTTTTTGTTTTTTTCGATTTCAGCCTCTATGGACTACGCTAAACAACTAAGTTTTCATTTTACATCTTTTCCTTCTTCCTTTCTTAACATCTTTCCAGTATTTCTTGAGACCCCCATCAAGGCATTTTTATGTCTTATCGAAAGCGACCACTTCCTGTTAACTTGTTCTATTTTAAAGATTGATATCACAACTATTTTATGAACCATTCCTTATTAAACATCTATGTTTCAGTGACATCCATTGATTTCATATCCATTTCACATTCATTGAACCATGCAGGTCTTATTTTCTTCGTTTTCATGAATTCATAAATTCTCTTGGTTAACCTGTCCTCTTGCATTCTGGTAATATGCCCATAAAATCATAATCTTCTTTTTTTTATTGATATGGACAGTGGTTCAAATTTGCTATATAGTTTGTCGTTCGCAACCCATTTGAACTGTCCATCATTCCATTTAACTCCTATAATCTTTCTCAGGGTTCTCCATTCCCTTATTTATAATTTATTTGTTAATATTTTCTTATTTAGATTTAACGTTTCTGATGCATATAACCCTTCTGGTTTTACAACTGTAGCATAATGTCTTAGTTTTACTCCTACGCTTATTGCTTTTTTATCATAGATATTTTTCACCAAGTGATATGCCCGACCTAATTTACATATTCTGTTATTCATTGCTTCTTCTTCTAGTCCATTTTGTTGTATAAATTCCTCTAGATATTTAAACTTTTTAATTCGTGTTATTTTTCCAGCACATGTATTAAAATAATCTTGGCTGTTTTTAATATTTGTCATGTACTTGGTTTTTTCAACAGATATTTTAAAGTCTACACATTCCGAGACTTTTATTAGTTGTTTGATCTTATTCATTGCTAACGTTAAATCATTAGAAAAGATAGTTAAATCATCCGCGAACGCCAAACAGTCGACATATACTCCTTTATTCTTAGTACCAAGTCT
Source organism: Icerya purchasi (assembly GCA_039619475.1). Taxonomy (NCBI): domain Eukaryota; kingdom Metazoa; phylum Arthropoda; class Insecta; order Hemiptera; family Monophlebidae; genus Icerya; species Icerya purchasi. The sequence goes on from CM077116.1 coordinate 362,099,948, forward strand.
GAATTTATGTTTGTTATTCTCTTCATCCTTTAGAATTCTCCATTCTCTGATAATTTTTTCCAAAATACAATTAAAAAGGATTGTTGATAAGTTATCTCCTTGTCTTACACCCGTAGCAATCTCAAATAGATCTGAGATTTCTCCTCTAAATTTAACCCTGCACCTTGTGTTGATCAAAGTTTGCTTTATTATATTTCTGGAAGTATCGTCTAAACTAAATTCTTCTAAAACGTCAAACACCGTACTCCTATCGACTGAATCATATGCCTTCTTGAAATCGATGAATACGGCTACGTAATCATTAATTCTAATTGATTTAAACCTAATGATATTCTTCACATTAAGAATTTGTTTTGGACATGATCTTCCTTTCCTACAACCGGCCTGATATTCCCCTAAATTTTCGTTCAAGGTTTTTTCGTCTCTTTTTAGGATTGCTTGTAGAGGGGCTAGGTCCATTACTTATTCATCCATATACCGTGTTCCCTGTACCGCTAGTATCAATATGTTATGCTTATCCATCATTTTCGTTAGTTCTTTATGTTTACCAGTCCTTACTAACGAGTTAACATTCGATGTTCCAAAAAAATATTTGTGTTTAATATTTAACTTTTCCTTACCGTAATTGAGTTCACCAGTGCATCTAGGTGTAGGCACCCCAGAAAATGATTGCCTACTAATACTCCTCGGAGTGGTGGATTCCCTTAAACGAATACCACCTGGGGTAGTGCCTCTCTTCGGACAATAATCCATGATGCTCAGTTGTGAATACAAATGTGATTCGGAAAAATTTCTCCTCAAAGTTAGAACCGAAGTTGTGAGAAGATATTGATTTGATTTCAAATTTTAAAAATCTTCAGAATGGAAGATAACAGAGACATTAGATAAATTTCCTTCTGTGAATTTCATTGTAATAGAAGATATTCGAATTAAACAAGAAGAATGTTGACTCACTTTACTGCGGTCAGATCGTAAAATAGTTCCAATAGAGAAAGTGTAATGAATTGTTTCCAATGGTACGATGCCCCAGCTGGTCAAGTCAAATATTTAAAGATAATCACAAGTTAATAAAAACATATTCAGTTGCACCAGCAAATTTGATTGACCTATAAAATAAACACACTTTTCTGGGATACTAATTAAATCATGAAAAATTTTAGGGCCTTACCTTGCCACTAAAAAAATATCTCTCTGTGAAACAGTTTTTCTGAATATACAGAAATACTATGACGTTAAATATAGTGAAATTATTTTTTGAACGGATCAGTAATATAGGAGCGATTTACTTCTGCTTAACTTGCCGATTGCTAATATTAAACAAAAATCAATATACCATCAGAATCTTAGTATTTAGTCTGCACACTTCATGCAATGCAGGTGTACTATGATCACTACATTTATCTGATGTGAAATTATGGGTCAAAGTTTGCATTATGTAAATGAGTTATATAAAAGCTCTGATCTCTGAACATGCAGGTTAAATACTTATAATGGTAATACTGTAATATGCCATAGGTATTTTGGTTTTCATTTAGGCCTGTTGAAATGAAATTGAGGAACATTAACATATATAGCTTTCAATATTATTGTTCATTTAGAAGGTTGCAGTTATGTAAATGAAGTTCATTAAACCCAGAATATACTGCTACATGTAGAAATAGATACCAATATAACATCAACTAGAATATTGCCTGAGTTTGTTATCGTAAAACATAAGGTTGCTAACAGATAAATATATTAATCCCATAACATCGTACTTACAAGCTATGAATTTCATAAAAATAAAAATATATAAATTAGTAATCAAGAATAAATTTTCTATATAAAATAAAAACTATTTATTTATGCCACACTAAAATGTAACTTGCAACAATTAAATTACAAGAATACTATATTTCAGAACTTATTAAAAATTAATGCACGAAACAGCAAAAGTAAGTGCTTGCAAAGTAGTAACGCAGAAATATATTGGCACAGTATAGGATGTTGCATTGGTTGCATATTTGCGAGTTCATTACAAATTTATAGCCCTTTATATATATATCGTAATGCTTACTATATGTTAACTTCACTAAATCCTGTCATCTAAACAAGAGGTTGCCGATTGCTTGTAAGTCATACTAATGAAATAGATATAAAAACAAAACAGCAACTCAGATGCTGCTCACAATAAGCTGCTGTGATATTGCATTATGTGCGGGATAAAATTGATCAAATCAATATTAAGAAAAAAATAAAGGATGCCGCTTTCATTATGAGTCAATCTATTATGAAAATCTCATGATTCATATATTACTTATAATATCTATGATTAAGGAAAGTGATTGCAGAGGAATACACTATTGATTCAAATTAGCTTCTCCGGTCAATATGTTGTTTTTTTTTCTTTTTTAATGGGCTCGATGTCAACACTGACCCAACTACATGGACTTAGATCACCTACTCAGATTCTGAGGCGATCGGAGATATAGAGTATTATCGTGATACGATATAGATGGGGTAGGCGAGAAAATTGGAATTATTTAAATACAAATATGATGGAATAATTTAAAATACGCAAGAGAGAATATTTCTGAAATATATATATATATAAAATAGAAATTCCATCAATACAGGTTATTCATAAGCATACAGCTGATCATCTGACGGCGTATCTAAAATGAAAAGGGAATTTCGCAAAAATGACTGTGTAAGATGATAAGAGAAGGATGAATAGAGCGGAATCTGTTCGATCTCGGCGCACGGAAATTACTTTAATTATGCTAGCGGCTGTGTGAATCCGCTTTACACGCAAACGTGTCCTCGTACGTACCTGCATTTTCTAGTCAGTTGTTTTGGTTATTTTTATATAGTTATAATCGCGTTATATCGAAAGACATCATCCTAGTCACTACAAAAGCATATTGATTTAAGAAAGAGGCGCAATAATCGAAGAAAATAAAAAAAAAAAAAAAAAAGAATAAGGAACAGCTTCGAAATTGTGTAGCCGGAGATCAAAAACTTCGAAGACCGAGGGTGGACGAAAGCGCTCGAAAGTCACCAGTGCCTATACGGTAGCTATTGGAGGAGCTAAGAAGCCCAGCCTTCGCAGTCACTAGTCAACCAGACGGATAGATCGCAGTCAAGGAAAATACAGGCCAGATTTATATATTCATATTTTATATTATTTTATTGTTGTTGTTTAAAATTTTGTGAGTTCTGCGATTGATTAAGTATATGTGTATGGTATATGTATTTTAATGAGTTGGATTGATTTGTGTTAATTTTTTTTTATATATGCAGTTGCATCTCCCAATCGTTTAGTGTCTCGGTGTTGTAAAATATAGAAAAATTTTGTGTACGAAGTGTTGGATTATTGCTTGTGTGAGTGTGCAAAGTAATTTCCGGCAGACCGAGTAAAAAAAAAATATTAAAGACAGAGATAAAAGTAGTAAAAAGTATAAATTAACTTCATTTAAAAGAAATATATATTTTATCACAGAACTGGTTACCTCTGGTGACTGGTAACGTGATAGTATAAAGGAAAGAATCTATTAGTCAGGTATTATTTTAATATCAGTTCTCTTAGAGAATTCTAGAAAACTGAAGTAACATATAATTCTTCATGAAATTTACTTTTACGTGGAATTATCTTTTTTAACAAAAATTAAATTAAAAGTTTTGTGCAGTTATGTGATCGCGGTTGTTCGTTGCGTGTTACAATGGTTTAATTTAATTTTGTAGACTCGTAAAACTGTTACTGATAAGTAAGATCGTTTCATTTATTATCTCGTATATTTTCGCATTTAATCCGATATCTATTTCAATTGTCTTGCGCGGTCATCTTTTAACGACGCCCCGTCGTGGCAACATGGCGGACAGTCGACCAACGTACAGCTCAATTACACAAAATGAAGCCTTTCCTAGTCATGATCAGGCGATAATATTACACGCGGTAGATAACATCAAATTTAGAGAATACATCTCCACAATTAGCGAACTCGTTCACCCGTCTAATATTATCTTTTTTTCCCGAATATCAAACAACCGCATCTGTGTGTACCTGAAATCAAAAGACATTGCCGATAACGTGGTCAAAAACTACCCTACCGTCCCCATCAATAATATCTTCATTCGCATACGAAAATTGATCAACCCTTCCAAACGCCGCACACTTTCAAATGTCTCCCCTCATATTCGTCACTCCATTATCGAAAAAGCTATATCAACCGCTAAATTGAAACTTTCTTCCCCTTTCCTTATCCACCTCCAATCACGCCAGACTTTGGCAGGATATTTATCCCTCTCTATTTTCTAATCGTCATTCTCATTACCGTTTCATTCAGCCAATTCCTCGTTCCCTGTCTTGGTTCCATTCTATTCCTCTCAGTCGTCGCTCTTCTATTGTCTCCCTAATTCGTCTCCGGATCAATCATTCTCTCCTCCCTTCCTCTCGCTTTCGATTTGCTCTATCGCCTTCTCCTGATTGTTCTCTCCACGATTGTGATCCTCCTCGTACATGTGATGCTAATCACATTTTCTTTGAGTGTCCTGCTCTTCGTAACGAACGCTACCTTTTATACAGTCAGCTCCTGTCATTAGGTCTCCCTACTCCCTATAACTATTCCTTTATCCTCTCCTTTCCTTCATCTTCTGTGGTGTCCGCACTACTGTGCTTTGTTGCGTCCATTTCGGACCGCTTAGTTGTTTAGTTTATTAGCTTAGTTTTCTTGTTGTTGGGTCAACGCCGCTGGCGCGCCCAAAAAAAAAAAAAATCACTTTCTTGAAAGCCGGACTAAATGATGAAGAATTTAGACATATTAAAAGTTTTAGGCACCAGGTATACATCCAACCTTCCGATGATGAAATGGACGGTATCCCCGAATCATTAACTTTCACCTATGAAAACGAAACCTTTAGAATTTTTCTATCAACCGAAGATAAATGGTGCAGCGTGTGTAAATCCCGAGAGCACTCAAACACAAACTGTCCTCAAAACGGAGAAGAGTTGGAAGAGGCAGAATCTACAGATGATGAATCCGATGGTTCTATATCCAGAAAGGCTAGTACCTCAACAGAATCTCTAAGCCATATAGATATGAATCCAACTAACGATGTAGACCCCTCACCGGTCGATGGTCCAGTATCGGTTGAACAGGACACAACACGCGTACCAAAACCCCCAACTCCTCTCGAAACCCCTGTGGAGCAAACAAATCCTACGCTTTTAAATCCTAAAAATTACAAACGCAATCTATCCGATAGATCTACATCGTCATCGGGAGGTGCTCCAAATGTAAATCAAGCAAACCCAGCCACAAAAGAAAAAGAAAAATGAAGATGAGGAATTAAAGCGGCTTAAAATCATCCTACAACCTGCCAAACAGGACATCGATAACCACAGAAAAGCGCTTAAAGAAAGTATCCCCTTTGACCAAATCGTGGCACTTATACAAAACAGCAGTAAATCTTTATCTGCTCAAGATTTATTCAAAAAATTAAATACTTCAACAAAGTGTGCCGATACAATCCTTATCCAGCTAAAAACAGTATACTCAGTTATCAATGATCATTCCACCAAAATTAGAATAACTAAACTGGTTAAAAAAATTTCAGAAGGAATTCTTATTGATAGCAAAAGCGATGGACAACTTTCTTCTTCAATGGAACATTAATGAATTCCAAAACAACTTATCAGATCTTCTTCTCCTAATCGATTCCGAAAAACCATCAATAATATGTCTCCAAGAAACACACCTGCTACCTAAACACTCACCTTCACTGAATAATTAACAAATCTTCCGTTTTGACCACACTGGTGGATTACAGGCATCAGGTGGAGTGGCGACATTCATTCATGAATCAGTACCCATTAAAAAGGAACTGCAGATAAACTCCTCAATTCAAAATGTGACAGTTACGATGCAGTTTAGCAAAATCAACCCCCTTTCACAAACTTACTATATGCAACATCTACATACCTCCAGATACTGAATTATCATATACAGAAATAAATACATTACTATCGCAACTGCCGAAACCATTTATATTAGTGGGCGATATGAATGCGCATAGCCCAATGTGGGGATCTTTTAAATCCAATAAGAAAGGAAAAATATTTGAAAAACTAGTTACTGAAAGTTTAAATATGTCGTTGTTAAATAGTAAACTGCCCACTAGATTAAATTCATTTAATGGCAAGTTTTCGGCCATTGACTTATCTATCTCATCAAATGAAATCCACCCAAAACTTCTGTGGTCTACTCATTCTGATCTGTGTAATAGTGAACACTTCCCAATTTTCATTCGAATATTGAAACAAAGATCACAGAGCGTGTTCAAAAAGCCACAACGTTGGCTAATAGAAAAAGCAGACTGGAACAAATTCCAACAGAAGTGCAGTCTACCCCTCAATTTAAATATAGACGATATTGACTCAGTGATCGATATATTCAACAATCATATTATTAATGCTGCAGATCAGTCCATACCGAAGTCATCCCCAGTTGTAAAAATGCGCAATGTCCCGTGGAGGAATTAAAACATAAAAATAGCGATCCAGAAACGTAACAGAGCGCTGAGAAAATTCCGCGACACGAAATTGGATATCGATTTAGCCAACTTTCGACTCTACCGTGCTCAAGCCCGGCAAGTTATCAGACAAAGTAAAAGGGAAAGCTGGGAAAAATTTATCTCGGAAACCAATTCTGAATCCGATTCTTCTGAAATTTGGCGGAAAATTAATATCTTAAACAAAGCCAAAAGACCTCGCCCAACAATCACACTACAAAACTCATCAACTTTCACGCAAGATCCCGCTGAAGTAGCAAATATCCTTGGAAATTTTTTTGCTGGGATCTCCGCTAATAGTAATTACTGCGAAGAATTCCAAACTTATAAAGCTAAAGAAGAACAAGAGCATTTAAAAACGGTATCTAATAACCATGAAGAATTCAACTAGCCATTCACAGAACAAGAAATGAATAATGGCATTAATAATCTAACCAACACTGCTCCAGGACCAGACCTAATTTCTCCTCTATTTTTCAAAAATCTACCTCCTGACTTGAAGAAGCTTTTACTGAATATTTTCAATAAAATCTGGTCTGAGAATTGTTTCCCAAGTTTATGGAGAACGGCGATTGTTATCCCTGTCCTGAAACCAGGCAAGGAACGTGTAAATCCGTCATCATACAGTTGTAAATTAATGGAAAAACTTGTAGCCAACCGGCTACTGTGGTATCTGGAAAAACATAATCTCATTCCTGAAAGTCAATCTGGTTTTCGAAAATACAGAAATACTCTCGCTCACCAGTGTAGTCTACAACAAGAAATATTAAATTCATTCTAAAAAAATCAATATTTATTCGCAATATTTTTTGACATCCAGAATGCATACGACACGGCCTGGAGATTCAAAATTATACAGTTACTGGTAAAAATGAGCATAAAAGACCGATTAGTACAGTTTATTAAGAATTTCCTCTCTAACCGTTCGTTTAAAGTTAGAGTGGGAGCCAGTTACTCGCAGGATTTCGTTATTGAAAACGGAGTACCACAAGGAAGCGTCTTAAACGTTCATTGCTTCCTCATCCTGATGAATAGTATTATCGAGTACATCCCCTCACCTATTACAGCCAGACTCTTTGCGGATGACTTAAATATCACATTAAAAACGGCAGATATCCACCACGCTCAAATTTTTTTACAAAAATGTCTAGACAATATACAGGTATGGAGCATGACCACTGGCCTACAGTTGTCTCCGCAAAAAACAACTTATGTTATTTATACTAGAAAACGATCAGACCCGATATATTTAAATTTAACAATAAATAATTTAACGATAAAGCAATCGAAGGAATACAAATTCCTTGGATTACATTTTGACTCTAGACTGACCTGGAAAAACCGCATTCTTGCAATCAAGCACTCCTGTATACAGTTACTTAATATCCTCAAGATGATGAGCAATAAGTCCTTCGGACCAAGAAGTTCTACATTACTTCGCATCTATTACGCTCTTATCCGTTCCAGATTGGACTACGGTTCTATCATATACACATCCGCTAGTCAACGCCTACTCAACAAATTGGACAAAATTCAAAGTGCCGGACTTCGGATACCACTGAAAGCCTTTCCGACAACGCCGACGGCTAGCCTCCATTACTTCAGTGGCACTCCACCGCTTTGCTACAGGCGGAAATTACTTTCCATTAAATATGCAGTAACTCACCAACTCCATCCAAATCAAGTCCACATCAATGAACTCGCAAAATCGATCAGACTCCAGTTTCCATTAAAAATTCAACGCGACATTATAAAAAGAATACCAACAATCCTCCCACCATGGAGTCAGTTAAGACCCGATGTCTGTTGGGATCTTTCTTCAGCAGAAATCAAAAGTAAACCAAACCACGAGATACAAGAGACCTTAAGAAAGATACTACACCGGCTGCCGGAATCGATCATATGTTACACAGATGCATCCAAAACAGCACCACACGTAGGTGGAGCTTATTCCATACAAAACAACATCCAGTCCTTCAACCTTCCGTCCATGCTGTCAGTCCTTTCGGCTGAGCTAGTGGCTTTGCTCCAGTGACTGCTTCAGATCGCTGATCTTCCGTCTAACCACTATGTAATCTGCTCAGAATCATCGTGGCTTTAAATCATATAGAGGCTTTAAACTCCAAAGAAGCAGTTGTTGATCATATCTTGTTTTCCTTACTGCAGTTATATAATTTTAATACTAAAATTACCTTTGTTTGGATCCCAAGCCATCGAGGTACTTCTTCCTATGACGCTGTTCATCGTGCGGTTCGATGGCCATCGCAAACTTGCTTACCGATAACTATAGGAATGGATTATGTACAGTTCTCCATCCAGAACATTGTAAGTTCGTGGAGTCGATCATTCCATGCGCGACCAAGTATTCTGGGAAACACCAAAAAAGACCACTCAGCATGGCCCAAACTCGTTGGCAAGGCATGCTTACCAAGATTGGAAACAGCTGTAAATAGAGTTTATCTTGGACATACTCTTACGACTCACTCCTACTTACTCAGCAATCAACTACCGCCAGTATGTGACGCATGTCAAGCTCCGCTAACGGTCCACCACATTGTCAGAGCTTGTCAAAAGTACGCCCAACACCGTTCCAAGGAGACAAATGCGGTTATCCCAGATGTTTACAACCTGAAGAGCCTTACACATTCTGATTAAAACTAAGATTAATAGTATTTAGTAATTAGTATATAATTAATCATCGAGTAATAGCCACGAGGCATTAAATACTCGTTAAAAAAATAAATAAATAAAAAAAAATAAAAGTAACCCTGAGGTAGTGAATTATGTTTGAAGACATAATACATTGTGTTCACCAATCGTTAGCTGTAACTGATATGATGGAATACTTAATAGCAATCATAACTTTTTTAAGACACACCACGTTATAATAGCAAGATTCATTAACTGACAATAAAAGCATGTGTCTAAAATACTGAATAGAACTTTAAATTATTAATTCGGTTTATTTAAAGGAGCTCAGTGGTTTTCCACAATACAAAAAAAAAAAAACAATGCCCCAATTAATCTAATGTTTTCGTTGTCAATTTCATTTTTTTAATCAGTCAATAAAAATAGTTAAATTAAACACTGTCTATTAAAATTATTGGTCTATATGAAGAACGTTCTAGCCCACAGATGTAATTGTGATTAATTTTTTGAATATCCCAAATTTGTGTTGTGAAACATTTAATCTAACAGATACAATTTTTCTCTAAATAGAAAATATTGAAAAATAAAATTGTTGAAAAAAGAGAAATACTCTCTATGAAATCTTAAGTTTATTGAAAAGCTAGTAACATAAATGCAGTTTATTCTGGTTGAAATTTTGAAGAATGAGAGTTAAACAGGAATTGATGTAATATGGGAATGGTAAACATAAACGAGGCTATAACTTAGCTACTCTCTTTCGATTCTAATGATATTGACTTGATTTCAATTTTTAAAAATGTTTAGAATTGAAAATAGCATGGATATTAGATATATATGAACCATGTGTAAATTTTAATTCCTAATATTATGATATTACATTATACATTACTGGACTTGTATGAATACATAGTTTAAATATTTATAATCAGTAATACTGCAATGTGTAATACAGTATTTCCATTTAGTTAAAGCTGTTATAAGAAAAATCTGATCAATCACACATCTTTCTATGTTTGAATAAGTTTAAAAATTGCATAGCTATGTATGCCAAGACCAGCAAAATGCAGAAATTCAATATTATTCTGAAGTTTAGTGATAACGCGTTTACTCATTGATTGCCGAGGAACAACAATTTTAGATTTTGGCGCGTGGAGCCGTGATGTTATAGATGTGGGCATTACAGGTAGACGTGCAGGTGTGTATATATATGTATATATGTCGATTATGTACTTACCTGTGGAAGTGGGCAATTGCCTTGTGGGACCCGCAAATTATTTTAAAAATAAATAAAAAAAAAAATTAATTGCAAAACCTTCCGTTTCAATATACTTGATTTTGTGTCCACCTACATAATAATTACCTCATACGAATTTCATAATAATAGAAGATTTTCAAATTGAACAAGAAAAAGGAATGTATAACAGGTCAACACATGCTCCATTTTAAAAAATTGTTTACAAACATTTACTGCAGTCAGATCACATGATAGTTCAAATAGTGTAATTAATTGTTTCCAATAATATTAGACTCCAGCTGGTCTAGTCAAATACATAGGGATAATCATAAGCTAATATGAACATATATAGTTCCATCAGCAAGTTTCATACATCTATAAAACAAACACACTTCTGCTTGTGTTGGATCTAGTCAACAAGGTGTAATGGCATTTTCTAGGATACTAATTAAATTATAATCAAATTTTAAGACTGTTGTGTTTTTAATAAATGTTCGTATGATTATTAATGACGTATATTCCATAATTACATTTATAAACATGTAAATGTACTATTTATTATATATCGGAACATTTGAGAGCCGGCATAACATTATGTAATATCTAACCTACAAAATATATGTAAACAAGTCATAGCTTGTATACCAAATTGAATCAGTGTGGCCATAACAGAGCCCCCCCCCCGTAATTAATAAAGTGCACACTTAACAAAGAATCAACAATTAAAAGAAAAAAAAAATATAATCAAAATACAAATTATAAATTTAACCGCTGTACTGGTTTCCTTGATCTTGATGATTAGCGTAGCATCGTTTGTTGCTGTTGTACTGGTACCACTGACGAGATTACCAAATCTGCCGGTTGGTGTGTAAGTATATAGCCACAGGATTACTGTGTGCCTGCTGAGGTGTTCTCACATTATTAAATCTAACTGACGGTAGTGTAATTTTTTCTGTACGTTTTGTTGGAACTGGATCACTTACAACAGGAGCACATTTAGTTGGTCGCAACTGATTTACATGCTGTTTAATAATGTACTTGTTGTCAAGTCGTATATGGTAGTGTACACGACCTAATTTTTCAATTACAGTCCCTACGCACCATTTCTCTGACCCAAAGTAATTTCATGATAGTACTCTTGTACCCACTCTGAACTGTGGCACAGCTGTCTGTACTGCTGCTGACTTTAACTTAGGACGATTCACCGATTTTAATAAGTGCAGTCGAGTACGCAGCTGTCGTCCGTAATGTAACTCTGCTGGCGACTTCCCATTTGCATAAGGAGTCACTCGATATTGGAATAATATCTGCTGCACTTTTTCTTCTATATTTGACGGAGTTCCTGCAAGTAGCGCCTTAAGTTTCTTCTTAACAATCTGTACAACTCGCTCAACTTGACCATTGGTCGCTTGGTGGTATCGTGCTGCTGTATGATGTGAAATTCCAAGCGATGTACAAAATTTTTCAAATTCACCTGAGCGGAAATAAATTGCGTTATCTCTTAACAAAATGTATGCAAGTCCTTGATTTGTGAAAATACGTTTTAAAACCTTGATTGTTGCCATAAATGTTGGTGCAGATTCAAACACTTCAATATCCATCTATTTGGAAAATGCGTATATTACAATAAAAATATGTTTGCCATTAATAGGTTCAGCAAAATCTGCATGTATGCGCTGCCATGCTGCTGTAGGTGTTTCCCACGGATGCAATAGTGCTTTTGAAAGCATGTTTTGTACAGTTCCACAGGCAGGACATGACTTCACCATTGATTCTATGTCTTTATCAATGTTTTGCCAGTAACAAATTGAACGTGCCAATGCTTTCATCTTAACATTACCACAGTGGGTACTATGCAGATCCTGAAGTACATATTTCTGTAACAACTCAGGAATAAGGACACGATTACTTCGTATAATGATACCATTATGTAAAGAGTATTCAGCATTTCTTGTTTTGGATGATTGTAATTCTGCATACAGTTTACTGAGCATTTCATCTTTGGCCATTTCCCTTTGAAGCTCTTTATATGTTACTGTTTTCTTCTGTATTTACTCAAAAAAACGAATAGTGAGTTCATTGAACTGTATGGTTCATCTACTGCATCAGGAGTTTGTACCTGAAGTGATGCTCGCGATAAATAATCTGCTGTCCGATGTTCTTTCCCTGCTCGACGTTGAATTGTGTACTGTAACTGCCTTAAAAACAGTGCATATATGGTTAAGCAAACTGCTAAAATTTCTGGTAAAGCTTTGCATGAATTAAAAATTGACTGTAACGACCGATTATCTGTTACTGGCGTAAACTGTCTGCCAAATAAATATTAGTAAAACTTCTTTGCAGCCCAGTAGATTGCAGTGGCTTCTTTGTCTAAATGACTGTAATTTTTCTCTGCTTTGGTTAACGCCCTTGAAATGAAAGAAATTGGCTTTAAATCTTCATTTATTTTATGTGATAAAATAGCACCTAGGCCATAAAGGGGGGGGTAAAGTTTTTAAACTTTTTTTTTGCATTTTTTTTTATTTGCTTATATGAATGTACAACATTTTAAGATTATTGTGTCAAAATTTGAAATCGATCGCAACAAAATTAACGGACCTATAGAGTTTTGAGTGAGCGGTGCTCCACTCCGGTTTTGAACACCTACTGGGCAGCTACGTAGCGCGGCTACCTGGAAGCTGTTTCGTGCTTTTTGAACTTCGTATTTTCCAGTTTCGCTGTGATTGTGTATTTATTATTAGTAAAATGCTGAAGAAAATTAGCAGAGAAGATCGCAAGAGTACCAGTTCCAGATTAGATCAATCAAAAAAAGTAATACCTCCACAGAAACGCAAGACTGACGATGTCGAAGCAAAAGGTGCATCGTCCAAAAAAAAAAACTGAATACTTTTGTGCCATTTGGGCTACTTACTACCATTACTGTTCGATAGACGAGAAACCGCAGCACGACAAATGCCCGAGAGGCTAAGACTCGTGGTATGAATGGCAGAAAGCTGCAGCTGCAAATACCCTGAAGTAATTCAAACACAGTTACACTGCACTTCCAAGTGACGTTTCTAAAGAAATTAAACCGATATATGAAGACTTGAGTAAGGGAGCACTTCTGCAGCGATATCTTGGAGGATTCACTCAAAACAACAGTGAAAGTTTGAATCAACTTATTTGGAAAATTACCCCAAAATCACTGAGTGGTACCTCAACTGTGGTTGAAATCACAGCTCATGTGGCTTCATGTATGTTCAATGAGGGCTGTTTTGCTTTGCTCTCATTTATGCAAGAGATAAACATCAGTACAGGGTCTCAAGTTCTCATGAATGGACGCGCGCAGTAGATTGAACGAGCATAAACAGAGTGGAGCAACAAGCTGCACTTGAAAGTAAAGAAGGCAGAATTCTACGTTGACAAGAGCAAAAAGCTGCCTTAGATTTTACAGCTGAAAGTTGTGAACTTTATGAGCTTTATGGGTGACTCTGAATAAGTATATTAGAAGAAACACTCGCGTACTGATGTTTAAGTCAAATTTTTTTGTACACAAAACTTTAAAGCCTTTTTCTCGCACTTGACATTTTTAAAGTCCGTGGACACTGTAACTCGAAAACTAATGCACCGATTCTTTTGAAATTTTGTACAGTGTTTCTGCACATCAATTACGAGGTAACGCTGGGAGGGTTTTTTTTTTTTTTAATTGTTACTTATTTTACAATAAAAAATTTGTCGATTTTGATGGCGAAAATCGCGTTTTTGACTTCCAAGTGTTAAAAAAAATTAAAAAATCAAAAAAAAAAAAAATCCTCCCAGCGTTACCTCAAGAAAATGTTTAACTACCAGTAGCATTTTGATTTTTTTGATTTCAGATAACCAGTGGTGAGATATAGTGTCCACCGCAAAACAACTTTTTTTTTAGGCTTCTTCGAAGATTTGCTGCTAACGGCTAATTTTTTAATATTTCTTATTTAAAATTTCTGAAAATATTGTTCAAATGTTACTTTATTGTATTACACTTAATAAAATATATTTGCATTTACTGAAGCATAAAGAAAAATTATTGAAAATAAGCCTTTTTTTACCGAAATTAACTTTACCCCCCACCCCCCCAAGCACCAGTGGTAGTGAAGGCGAGTATGTCACTAGGACTTGGTCACTTGCTATTGCTTCTTTCACTACTTTAAATGCTTGCTTGCACTGTGGTGTCCAGAGAAACTTTACATCTTTTTGCAACAATCTGTAGAGAGGATGTAAGATGGATGCTGAATTTCGAATAAATTTTGTGTAATACATTGCCAATCCCAAAAATGATTGCAATTCGTCTATGTTTTGAGTTTCAGGGGCAATAGCTATGGCTTGAACCTTCTCCTTATCTTTTTCAAGGCATTTCTCTGAAATTGTATGGCTCAGATAGCGAATACGCCGGGCAAATAATTTGCATTTGTCTTTGTTTAAATGAGAGACGTTGTAGACAAGCAGTGAGATTATTATGGCACCCTTATTTAGTTTTTCCACGTATCAAGATATCATCGAAATAAACAATGCACCCCTGGACTCCATTTAAAATTGGCGCCATTACTGAATGAAAAATACTTGGCGCTGTAGCTGGTCTAAAGAAAAGACGTGTTGCTAAATAAGTGCCTATATGTGTACCAAGTGCCGCAATTTTCGAACTTTATCCAAAGCTATACGAAGATATGCTTTATAGATATCTAGTAAACAAAAATATGTACTGCCATGTACTTTCTGAAATAGTTCCTCCACTCGTGGGATTGGATAATATGCTGGTTACAGTTGCTGGCTGTTAACTATAATTTTGTAATCAGCACAAATTCGAATTAATCCATTGACTTTTGGTACAATTACAATAGGTGTTCCCCACTGACGGTAGTCGGTTTTTTAAATAAATCCCTGTTTTTCCAATGATTCAAGTTCTGCTTCAAGTAAAACGTATGGCACTGGTCGTGGCGGACGATACACTGGTGATGATATGCCTTCTTTTAACTTTAAAACACATGTAACATCTGGAATTTTCCCTACACGCATTTCAAAAACATCAGCGAATTTTTTATGTATTGGCTCACTAATATCAGTATGTTGAATTACGAATTCATAATCATCGTCAATCCAAATACGGCCCAAAATGGGCAAAAACTTTTTCGATACAATGAATAGTATTTCATGTAATATTTTATTTTGGTATGTCACAGATTAGATACATATCCTTGGGGAATAATTACTTGTTTATTATATGCGCGGAAACGAATTTGGGAGCATTTCTTAATTTCAACGTTACATTTTAATTTGCCAAAATCTGTACGCGATAATATTGTTACAGGACTACCTGTATCCAGTTCAAACCTTTGTACCTTATTACTTAATTTAACATCAACAAAAATTTTACGCGTGAACCGATTATTTTGATTTAAAGATAGTTCATTAATTTTTATTTGATCTGCATTTACTGCAAGCATGCTGATCGCGAAATTTTCATCAACACTATTACCAGAATAAACCAATTTTATGTCTTTTTTATTTTTTGATGAAATACATCCACTTTTTTGATGTGTCCATTTTTACCACAACTTGTTTTAATTAGTATGCCCGCGGGGTTGCGAAAGAGCTCTCAATAAACTAATCGTCTTATTTGTAATTTAAGAAATTAAAGTCATTTGTTTTGATTATATTTTATATAATGACTGTCAGTATAAATTAAAACAAAATAGTAATTTTATTCAATACAATATCACGAATATGGTGATATTAAGAAAACCATTCACCCAGAATTTAAATTTTAAAAGGATATAGCAATTGTAAATATAATACGTAACTAGTCATTTATTTGACTGGTTTCGTGATAATTGGCGACCACGATAGGATATTAAAAATTGATTTATTTGGGATATAAAATTTTGTAAATTTTAAGAAATTTTATTACATAACTAGTCATTTAGTTTTTGATTGTAAAACATAAGATTACTAACAGCTAAATGTGTTAATTATATGAAATTATACTTACCCACTACAAATTTCATAAAAATAAAATTATGTAAATTAGTGATCAAGAATAAATGTATTATACATTAATAAAAACCATTTGTTTATGCCGTACTTAAAGATCATTTCCAACAATCAAATTACAAGTGAAGCGGCAAAATAAAGTTTTTACAAAGTGGTATTGCATGAATATATTGGCATTTTTGTGATGGACACACTGGTTAATGTGTTGCATTGGATGCATATTTGTGAGTAATAGGGTATTACAAACTTATAGCACTTTCCATAAAAATCCTAATGCTTACTATGTGTCAATTTCTCTAAATCCCATCATCTAAACAAGGGGTTCCCGATCAATTCTAAGTCATAAAAATTAAATAGAAATAAAAACAATGCAGCAACTCGTATACTGTTCAAAATAAACTGCTATGATATTGCACTACTTGCTGTATAAAATTGATCAAATGAACATTGAGAAAGAAATAAATAATGTATCTTTCATTAGTGTCAATCTAATTATGAAAATCTCATGATTCATATATACCTGATATTATCTGTAGCTTCAGGATGAGAATGCAGAGGGATACACTTTTGATTCAGATATACTGCTCTAGTTAATATTTATTAGTCAGATGTTATTTTAATTCCAGTTCTCTTATAAAATAGTAGAAAACTGAAGTAACATATAAAATTCTTTATGCAATTTACTTTTACTTGAAGTTATCTTATTTAACAAAAATTATATTAATAGGGATACCAAAGTAGTGATTTGTGTTTGAAGACGTTTAGTTATCTGTAACTGATCTCAAGGAAAACTTATTTGCAATCATTAATAATGTAAGATATATCAAGTTATTATGGCAATTTTCTTTAACTGATAATAACAACATGCCTCTAAAATATAGAATGAATCTAAAATTTTGAATTCGATTTAAAACTGCACTCAGTGACTTTCCACAATACAAATAAACTTATGACCATAATCATTCTTATATTTCTTTAGTCAATTTCTCCCTTTTCCTTAGAAAATCTATATATGTTAAGTAAATACGGTTTATTTAATTTAGTGGAATATGTGAAGAATGTTTTATCCCAGAAATGTATGTATGATTAGATTTTTTGTATATGCCACCTTTCTGTTGTGATACATCTAATCTAAAAAATGTAATTTTTCTCTAAATAACAAGTGATGTAAAATAGATTTGTTGAAAAAATAGAAGCACTCTCTATGAACTCATATGTACTGAAAACGCTTTATTGAAAAGCTATGAACATAAATGCAGTTTATTCCAACTCGAATTTTGAAGGAGTAAGAAATTAGAATTGATTAATATTGGAATGTTTAATAATGAATGCAGTGATAACTTAGCTACTCTTATGATTCGATTCTAACAAAATTGGTTCAATATCAATTTCTAAAAATATTCAGAATTGAAGATAGCATGGTTATTAGATATACAATATCCATGTGTATACTTTATCCCCAGGAATTATGATCTTATGTTGTACTGTATGAGGCTAATTTGAATAAATAGTCTAAGTATTTATTATCAGTAATACTTCAATGGATGTTATAGGTATTTCAATTTAGTTAAGCCCATTATTGGAGAACTCTGGATTAATCACATATCTCTCAATGTTTGTATATATTTAAAAATAAATGAGGTGATAACTTAGTTACTCTCTTTATTTGATTCCAACAATATTGATTAAATATTTAGAATTGAAAGGGCAAGAAAATTATATGTACATAAACCATGTGTAAATTTGAATTCCTGGTATTATGATATTACATTAAACAGTAGTGGCTTAATTTGAATACATTAAAATATTTGTAGTCAGTAATTCAGTAATATGTAATATGATATTTTCATTTAATTAAAGACGTTATAAGAAAAATGTGGACTAATCACAAATAATTCGATGTTTGAATAAGTTTAAAAATTGCATGGTCATGTAAGCCAAGCCTTGCAAAATACAAAAATTGAAACTTATGATATCATTAATTTCAAAAATATTGGTTTGAATATATTAGGTTTTGTGCCCACCTGTACAATAATTACTTACTGTGAATTTCATAGTAATAGAAGATTTTCAAATTGAAAGAAAAGAAGAAATATAGAACATGTCAACATATGCCCCCCCTAATAGAAATTTTTTTTAGACATTTACTGCAGTAAGATAGTTCCAATAAGGAAAGTGTATAGAATTGTTTCCAATAACATTATGCTCTAACTGGCCTAGTCAAATATTTAAGTATAATCAGAAGTTAATAAACACATATATAGTTCCACCAGAAAGTATTAGAAAATTAGAAGTTCTTCTACATGTTTTATAGAATGCACTTGCACTATGATCAAATGTTTATTTGATGCGAAATTGTGGGTATGCTACATTGCGTGAATGGGTTGTATAAAAGGTCTGATCTCTGAATATGCAAGTTAAATGTTTGTAATAGTAACACTGTAATATCACATATGTAGTATAGTTTTCATTTAGGCATGTTGAGAAGAAACTGAGAGTTATCATGCAGCTTTCAATGTTTGTTGGTATCTGGAGGTGCCATGTAATGTAAATGAAGTTCATTAAACACTGAATATACTACAACATATAGAAATCGATTCCAATATAATATCAGGAGGTATATAGTGGTTTGTTATTGTGAAACATAAAGTTGCTAACTACTAAATATATTAATTCCATGAAATCATACTTACAGCCTATGAATTTCATAAATATAAAATTATATTAATTAGTAATCAAGAATAAATTTGTTATACATTCATAAAAACTATTTTTTTATGCTGTACTTACAAGTAATTTGCAAGAATATTATATTTCAAAAATTTTCCTACTTGTTAAAAATTACAGCTTGAAGCAGCAAAGCAAAATACTCACAAAGTAGTAATACGTGAATATATTGGCATACTTGTGATGGACACATTGGTTAGTGTATTTGTGGGTAGTAGGGTAGTATAAATTTATAGCTCTTTACATATGCAGCCTGATGCTTACTATACAGTATTACCTCTAAATCCAGTCATCTAAACCACAGGTTTCTGATGACTTGTATGTCATACCAATCAAATAAAAATGAAACCAATGCAGCAACTCAGATACTGTTCACAGTTAGCTGCTGTAATATTGCACTAATTGCGGGATAAAATTGATCAAATGAACATTGAGAAATAAATAAAGGATGTATCTTTCTTTAGTGTCAATCTAATTATGGAAATCTCGTGATTCATATTGTGGCGTTTTAGCCATAACAGAGCGTAACAGAAAATTATAATATTAATTATTTGACAATGGTATAAATAAATTTGTATGTATGAAATATACGAATAATTAAATAAGCTTCTGGCTTACAATTTTCAATAATACCGGCTAGTGAGAGCTATACCTTGAACGAGCTAATAAAAATTTTATTCAGAATGAACATTTTTAATTTAAAAGAGAATATGTTTTATTCAGAATGAACATTTTTAATTTCAAAAAGAATACGTTTTATTAAAGTAAAAATTTTAAAAAGAAAACATTTTGTTTTATTTTAAAGAATTACGGTTTTGAAGTCTATTTTAACCAGTTTTTTTTTAAACTTAGCCTATCCATTATGGTTGAGTGGTTATTACAAAATTAAATAACTATAATTTTTTATTAAAGTAAAAGATATATTAATATAAGAAACCGGAAAATTTAATCGGCATGAAACAAGAGAAATTCAAGGAGCCAATTCAGTGGAAGATTCAACAAGTAGTGATCCAGAAGAATTTACAGAATATACTCCGGCAGAAGAAGCAAAGGAATAGGACTTGCATGCAAGATACAAATAGTGATTATAGTATATTTATATTTTATGTTTTACGTGTGAAATTAAACCATTTGTACATGTGTGTAATGTGAAGATGTTATAATTAGTGTGCGTGCGGCGTTGCAAAAGGGCCCTCAATTAGATAATCGTCTTATTAGTAATTCAAGCATTTTGTAATTTGTTTTGTTTATATTTTATATTATAATTGTTAGTATAAATTAAATAAAAAATATTAATTTATCTTTGTTGAAGATGATTCACGAAAATAGTGATATTGTTTAAAAAACCGCTTATCCAGAGTTTAATTTTGATGGGATATTTAAAAATTGGTTTATCTGGAGATTTGTAAATGAAAAATAAAAAAAATAAATAAATAAATAAAAAAAAAACAATTATATTATGTAACTAGTCAGTTCATTTGACTGGTCATGTAATAATATATACTTCATAATATCTATAGATCCAGGAAGAGAGTGCAGAGGAATACACTTTTGATTCAGATATACTGCTCTAGTTAATATTTATTAGTCAGATGTTTTTTAGATATAAGCCAGGCTTTTGACAAAGTCTGGCACGACGGTCTGTTACACAAAATAAAACGTCACTTTCCCCATGAAATACACCCTGTCAAGAAAGTATCGGGAATTGTTAAATAAAACGAACAATTTTTAATTTTCATCCAAATTTATTTTGTCACCTTCAAAATAACATCCATTCGAAGCGATGCACATATGCCAACGCTTTTTCCACTCGGCAAAGCACTTCTGATAGGCGGTTTCCGGGATGGCCTTTAGCTCTCGCGTCGCATTCGTCTTGATGTCATCAATCGATTCGAAGCGCATTCCCCGTAGCGGAAATTTGAGTTTTGAGAATAGGAAGAAGTCGCAGGGTGCTAAATCTGGTGAATACGGCGGTTGTTCGATGATATTTACCGAGTGTTTGGCCAAAAACTCATTCACAATTATGGCTTTGTGAGACGGCGCATTATCGTGATGGAGAATCCAAGAATTGTCGACCCACAAATCGTTACGTTTACGACGGATAGCCTCTCTCAAACGTCTCAAAACACTTAAGTAAAACTCTTTGGTGACTGTCTGTCCGGCTGGCACATATTCATAGTGTACCACGCCTCGAATATCGAAGAAAACAATCAACATGATCTTCACTTTCGATCGGCTTTGGCGAGGTTTTTTCGGCTTTGGCGCGCCAATTGGCCGCCATTCGGACGATTGCTGGTTCGTAAGCGTGTCGTACTCGTACACCCATGTCTCGTCACCAGTAATTATCTTTTCCAAGAAGGTAGGATCCAAATTGGCTCGATCCAGCATGTCTGCAGCTACCTGTTCTCGGTACTTTTTTTGAAAGAAATTCAGGTCTTTCGGAACAAGCCGAGCCGCAACGCGTTGCATACCCAATTTTTCGTGCACAATCGTACGTACGCTCTCGTGTGACATGCCCAATCCATGAGCCATCTCTCTCAAGCTCACATGACAATTTTCAGCAACGATTTCCTTGATTTTATCGACGTTATCATCGGTCACACTCGTTGAAGGCCGTCCAGAGCGAGGCATGTCTTCGACCGTCTCCCGACCATCCTTGAACGCTCTGTACCACTCGTAAACCCGCGTTTTTGATAAAGCAGATTCACCAAAAGCCTTCTGTAACATTTTCAGTGTATCGGCACAAGAAATTTCGTTCGAAACACAGAATTTAACACAAGTACGTTGTTCAATATTTTCACTCATTGTAAAACTTCGACAAAACACTTCAAGGTCGACTGATTTTAACAGCTGCTGTAAACACACTGGTTGACAGATCGCGCTAAAAAATAGGCATCATAATACAAAACAGTTGTACCAACCTGGAAAAAAAAAATTATCTGCCTAGCTATTACCCGGGAGATTTAAATTGACAATTCCCGATACTTTCTTGACAGGGTGTATATCAATTACTTTGGTCATACTTACACGAAAGATACTTCTTTGTGAAGTATGGAGATGACTCATCAGATATATATCCGATAAAAGCAGGCGTTCCGCAGGGAAGTGTGCTGGGGCCACTACTCTATCTCATATACACGTCAGATATTCCTACGCCCTCCAACGTGCAGGTAGCAACATTTGCTGATGATACCGCGATCTTATGCTCGGATGTATGCCCGGTTAAAGCGCGTAACACCATTCAAGAAGCTGTTACTGAACTCTCATCGTGGTTTAGCCAATGGAAGATTAAAACTAATGAAAGCAAATCAAGGCGAGTAATCTTTACTAACAGAAGAATTGTGCCAACGGAAGATATAATCCTGAATGATGTTCCAGTTCCACAACACACAGATGTAAAATATCTTGGTATGTATCTCGACCAAAGATTAACATGGAAGAAACACATAACAGCAAAACGGATCGAACTAAATGCAAAACTGAAGCAAATGTACTGGCTATTAAACAGAAAATCAGAAATATCTCCTGAAAATAAACTATTAATATACGCTCAAATCCTAAAGCCAATTTGGCGGTACGGTTGCCCCTTATGGGGCTGCTCGAAAAAGAGCAATATAGCGATCATCCAACGGATACAGAATAAAATCCTTCGAATGATAGTCAATGCTCCGTGGTATATCACCAACTTAACACTACATGAAGATCTAAAAATCAAGACCGTGCTAGAAGTAATAACTAATGATGCAAAAAAGTATGCTAGCAGACTGGAGATACATCCAAATTACTTAGCGATCGTATTGTTGGATAATTCGATGGAAGTTCGGCGGCTTGACAGAGTCAAGCCGATGGACTTAGCCTAACAAAAAGGAAAAGTAATCTTCTGCACCTAGCGCTGGATAGAGTGCTACTCAATGTTACGCTCTAATACTAAAATTGCCAGATAGCTGTTATCAGCTAGGAGCAATTTGGCACAAAAAAAAACAAAAAAAAAAAAAAAAAAAAAAAAAAAAAGATGTTATTTTAATTCCAGTTCTCTTATAAAATAGTTGAAAACTGAAGTAACATATAAAATTCTTTATGCAATTTACTTTTACTTGAAGTTATCTTATTTAAAAACAATTATATTAATAGGGATGCCAAAGTAGTGATTTGTGTTTGAGGACTTAACACATTGTGTTCATTAATAGCTATCTGTAACTGATCTCAAGGAAAACTTATTTGCAATCATTAATAATGTAAGATGTATCAAGTTATTACTGCAATTTTCTTTAATTGATAATAGAAGAATATGTCTAAAATATTAATTAGAATATAACATTTTTATATTAACTGAGCTCAGTTGTTTTCCACAATACAAATAAGCCTATGGCCACAATCATTCTAATATTTCCATAGTCAATTCCTTTTTTTTCTTCAGTAAATTAAAAAAAAAATAAATGAAATGGTATTTATTAAAATTAATAGGCTACATAAATCATATTTTAGCCAGCAGATGTAAGTATGATTATTTTTTTGTAGATGCCATATTTCTGCTGTGAAACATTTAGTCTTACAGATAATTTTTTTCTAGAAATATCAAATGATAAAAAATAAATTTGTTGAGAAAATAGAAAAACTCTCTATGAACTTATACATATTGAAAACACATTTTTGAAAGGCTAACATAAATGCAGTTTATTCTGACTGAAATTTTAATGAAGGAGTATTAATAAATAATTGATGTAATATGGGAATGTCCAATGTGAATAAGATGATAACTTTGCTACACTTTTGATTCAATTTTAACGATATAGATTTGATTTCAAATTCTAAAAATGTTCAGAATTTACGATAGCATAGATATTAGATATACAGAAATCATGTGCAAATTTTAACCCTTGAAATTATGATATTACATTACACAGTACTGGGTTAATTTGAATATAATATCACTGCAATGTCAAATATAGTATATCCATTTAATTATAACAGATGTAAGAAACTGGATTAATCACATTTGTTTCAACTTTTGAATTAGTTTAAAAATTGCACTGCTGTGCAAGCCAAGCCCTAGAAAATGCAGAAAATGTATTATTATAATGTAAATAATGCAAATATATTAGTTTGAATACAACGGACTTTCTGCTACCAGTATTATAATTATCTTCTATAAATTTCATGGTAATAGAAAATTTTCAAATTAAACAAGAAGGAATGTGTAACACATTCACTCATGCCCCCTTTTGATAAATTGTTTATACACATTTACTGCCGTCAGATCATAAGATAGTTCTGATGGGGAAAGTGTAATGAATTGTTTCCAATATAATTATGCTCCAGATGGTCTAGTGAAATATTTAAGGATAATTATAAGTTCATAAAAACATATGCATTTACATCAGTAAGTGTTATTGACCTATAAAACAAACACACTTATGATTTTGTTTGATCTGGTCAACAAGGTGATAAGACATATTCTAGGATACTAATCAAATTGCAAATAAATTTTAAGGGTTTACCTTCTTAAAATGTAATAAAATTACTATCAAACATTCAAGTAGTCACACAAAATATCCTTCAAATTAAATCTCTCTGTGAAACGGTTTTGCTACATGAACAGAAATACTATGAAGTTAAATTTATTGAAAACACTTTTTGAGCAAATCAGTAATATAAAGACAGTTCACTTCTGTTGAAGTTGCTAATAGCTAATATTAAACTGGAATCGGTCCACCATCAAAGTTTTAGAAATTAGTCTACATTCTTCATGCAATGCATTAACACCAATATGACAACAATTATTCTATGTGAAAATAAGGGCATGTCGTAAATGCATGCTGAGAGTTTGTATTATGTGAATAAATTATATAAAAGATCTGATCTGTGAGCATGAAGGTTAAATGTTTGTAATGGTAATATTGTAATGTGGCATATGTAGTTGGCTTTTAATTCAGGCCTGTTGAGAGGAAATTGAGACTCATTGTGCAGCTTTCAATTTTTGTCTTTATTTAGAAGCTGCCAAGTTATGTAAATGAAATTCATTAAACACAGAATATACTACTACATGTACAAATCGATTACAATATAATATCAGTTAGAATATAGCGGTTTATTGCCTCAGTTTGTTATCATAAAACATAAGGTTGCTAATGGAAAAATGTATTAATCCCATGAGATCATACTTACATGCTATGAATTTTATAAAAATAAAATTGAATGAATTAATAATCAAGATTAATCTTTTATACAAAATAAAAACTATTTCTTTATGCTCAATTAAAATGTAATTTACAGCAATCAAATTACAAGAATAAAATAATTAGCTAAATCTTTGAAATGTAGCGCTGCCAAAATCAACGAACATTCTCCTGACGATTGCAGAAAAGTCGTTAAAACATTCAAATAAGAAAACATTAACTACCACACTTACCAACTAAAACATGAAAGAGTGTATAAAGTAGTAATTTGAGGTTTACATTCCTCTTTCACAAACAGCGACATTAAGCAGGCTCTCGAGGAACAGATATTTCAAGTCAGGTCGGTCTTTAATATTAACAAAAAACTAAAGAATCTCTGCCACTACATTTTATTGAGACTATTGAGCTTTGGTACTTTCTTCTACTCATTTTTTTCTCAAATGGACTCACGCCGAGTTGACTTGCTCAATCTGTAGGCTAAGTTCCATTCGGGCTTCTTTTTTTCTCACATTTACTGTTACATTTACACAGTTGTGAAACTAGCTGGCGTGTATAGCTATGGCTTCATAACACCCAGATTCAGTTTTAAGTGCAATGGTCCAACTTTGGCTGACTTTATTTTATTTATTTGGATGTTTTCATACCTCTTTCCCGTTTTCCAAAAATCTCTGTATATCTCGTTCATTTCTGCTCCCAGATGTGTTTTATCATCTTCTTTTCAATTACTCTTTGTTTTCCACTATAATCTAGCTGCCCTGACTCACTTCCTTCTATATTCTAATCATTATAGTCGATTGTTCCTTTCTTCTCTGTCTACCTATTTTTGCTATTTTAGTATAAATGCATTGCGCTTATATCCTCCATTGTGCCCTCCTATTGCTCCCCACTTTATTCTTTTACCTCTTTTGCTCCTAATTCTTCTTTAGCTCTATAATGCCAGCTGTGTTTAATCTACTACAATGGAATTGTCGTAGTCTCAGAGCTAATGAAAATTCATTGGAGGGTTTGTTGGATCTTCATAATATCCAAGTTGCTCTCATCTCTGCAACGTGGCTTCGGTCAGACATGGATTTTAACATTAGAGGCTTCAAAGTAATCAGAAGCGATCGCGATGATGGCTATCCTGGTTCTGCGATCCTTGTTAGAAAGAGCAACCCATTCCGCTCTCACAAGATTTCTCTCAACCTTCCTCCGACTCCTAATATTCCCAACATCGTTCACATCTCCATCAATTCTCCTTCTATGCGTCCTATTAACGTTGATTCGATTTATGTTCCTCCTACTTACGATCTCCGCCACTTCCCTCTTTCTACATTTTTCAATTCTATCCAGCAACCGTTTATTATCGGTGGGGATTGGAATTCTCATTTTCCTCTGTTGGGCTGCACATCCTACAATAAAAATGGTTCCACTCTTGAGAATACTATTTTATCTCCAGCTCTCTTGTTTTAACTCTTTCTTCCCCTTCTGTTGGTCTTACCTTTACCTAGAGAACCCTTTCAGGTTCTTCGGCAGTGACCATATTCCTGTAATAATTACTGCTGATAGTCTTCCTTCTCAAAAATTATCCCAGGTCTCTCCATTCTCATCGATGGAATCTCAGAAAAACTAATTGGACTCTATTCCGCTCTTCTGTTGATTCGTCACTTCTTGATCGACAGCTAAATTGTTATCCCATTTCTATCTATAATTTCTTTTCCCATTCTATCAGGTCTGCTCTTCGTTTTCTATAAATACCCCCCTCTCACATATTTGGACGATGGCTAGAGATTTTAAATTTCCATCCTCTGAACGTCCTTCTCTTTCTAATGTATCTGAGGATAGCTTCATTGATTATGTCGCTCCTGCTTACGTTCTTTCTTTTGACGAACTGTACTCCAGCACTTCTCCGAAAATCTCTTCCCCTCCTCCCCACTTCCTCACTTGAGCTTTCAATCTTAACAAATTAATATCTGTTTTATCCAAATCTTCCAGTCCTACTCCAGGCCTTGACAGTATACCTTATCTTGCTCTTAAAAATCTATCTGAACTATTCCTTAACTTTCTTCTCAATCTTTCCAATTCTTTCCATTCCAGCGGTTCAATTCCCCCCTCTTGAAATTCTTTCATCATTTTCCCTATTCCTAAGAAAAGTTCTTCCTTACGCCCCATCTCCTTGGCATCCTGCATCGGAAAATTGTTTGAAGGTATGCTGAACAAGCGTCTTTTCTGGTGGTTGGAACACCATAATGTGTTTCCTAACAATATGTTGGCTTTCGGCCGGGTATTAGCCCTCCAGATTGTATCAGTTTTTTCGTGTCTCGTTTATATAAGTCTTTTATCCAAAAACATTATACTCTGGCTTCCTTCATTGATGTCTCCTGTGCTTTTGACAATGTTCATCTCCCAACTTTAAGAGATAAAATGACAGCAATTAACATTCCAGTGAATTTCTATCCCTTGTTATTAAGCTCATGTCCAATCGTTCTATCCGCCTCTTTCCTCCATTATTTGACACTTCTAGAAAGGTTTTCTGCGGTCTTCCTCAAGGTTCTACTCTTTTTAACATTTATACTGCTAGTATCGCTTCCCTTCCTTTAAATTCCCACTCTTTATTCTTTGCCGATGATATTTTGCTTTTTTCCTCTTCCCACGACATTGACACAGCTAATGATGCTCTCAGTTCGTCCCTTAATTTTCTTAAAAGTGCTCTTGCTTCAATTAACCTTTCGATTTCTCCTTCTAAGTCCTCCTGCGTTGTATTTACCTTTCGCCCTTATAACCCTGCTTCTGTTAATTTTTCCTTAAATAGCATAGCTCTTGCTCGTGTTAATTGCTTTCGTTATCTCGGTATCTTGCTCGATAGTCGTCTGACTTTCTCTGAACATATCAAATATCTTTCCTCCTCCTCTATTAAACGGTTGAACTTGCTGAAGACCATGTCTCCTACTAAATGGGGTGGTGGCCCTTTCATTCTTATTCTTCTATGTAAATCCATCGTCCGCTCCTAGCTTGACTACCGTTCGTTCATTTATGCCTGCGCCTCCAAGTCCCGTCTTTCTAAACTTGGTGTGATCCAAAACTCTTACCTTAGACTCTGTCTTGGTGCTCTTAAATCCTCTCCTATTCCAGCACTACTTGCTGAATCGAATGCACCTCCCCTGTTTATTCGAAAATCTTATTTAGACCATCGCTTCCTTGCTAAACGTCTTTCACTCTCATCTTCTTCTCTGATTTTTTCCTACCTTTCAATTTCTAGGAATTGGCGCTTTGTGCCTAGGAAAATTTCTACCCTGCCCCTTATTTCTCTCCAACTTAGTTCATTTTTGCCGTATACAATTTCCTTTAATAGTCTGCCTTATTTCTCCTTTAACTTCAGCGATCTCTGCCATCCTCCAAGAGTATATATTTTGCCTACACTTGCAAAATCTCTCCCTCCAGCTATAATTAAACAGGAATTCCAAAGTACTGCCAGTTTTCTCATTCCCCACATATAAACATTTTCACTAATGGTTCTAAGGGGCCTGATGGTGTTGGTGCTTCTTTTTTCTTCCAAATTATAACTTCTCTGAATCCTTCTGTCTTCCTTCTTTCAATTCCATATTTACGGCCGAGCTGGTGGTTATTTTATGTTCCATTATTTTTATCTTCTCCAATCGTCTTTCTTCCCAGTTTCTGATCATAACCGACTCCATGAGTGCTCTTCAAGCCATCTCTTCTCCTCTTCCTAATCATTCCTGTGATTTTACTATTCTCCGCCTACATTCTCTCATTCGGACTCTCTCTTCTCTCCATGGGATCCATATTGACTTGCTGTGGGTTCCTGGTCATTCTGGCATCTCAGGTAATGAGATGGCTAATTCTTCCTATAAAACAAACACACTTCTGATTTATTTAAGTTAGTCAACAAGGTGTAATGACATTTCCTAGGATTCTAATTAAATTGTAATTAATTTTTAAGGCTTCATTCTTTCAAATATAATATAATTATTATCGAACATTTAAGCAGTCACACAAAACGTACTTCAAATAATATCTCTCCTTGAAATTGTTTTGCTGAAATAACAGAAATACTATGATATTAAATATGATGGAAACATTTTTTGAACGAATCAGTAATATAGGAGTGATTCACTTCTGCTTAACTTGCTGATGCTAATATTAAATTAATATACTATCAGAACCTTAATATTCAGTCTGCACACTTCATGCAATGCAGGTGCACTATGATCACTACATTTATCTGATGTGAAATTGTGGGTATGCCACAAGCGCACAGTCAGAGTTTGCATTATGTAAATGAGTTATATAAAAGCTCTGATCTCTGAACATGCAGGTTAAATACTTATAATGGTAATACTGCAATGTGCCATAGGTATTTTGATTTTCATTTAGGGCTGTTGAAATGAAATTGAGGTACATTATGTAGCTTTCAATATTTATGTTAATTCAGAAGGTTTCAAGTTGTGTAAATGAAGTTCATTAAACAAAGAATATACTACTACATGTACAAATCGATTACGATATAATATCAGTTAAAATATAGCGGTTTATTGCTTCAGTTTGTTATCATAAAACATAGGGTTGCTAATAGAAAAATGTATTAATCCCATGAGATCATACTTACATGCTATGAATTTTATAAAAATAAAATTGAATGAATTAATAATCAAGAATTAATTTGTTATGCAATAATAGGATCCATTTTTTTATGCTGTACTAAAATGTATTTTGCAACAGTTAAATTACTAGAATATTACATTTCAAATTTAAAAATTACAGCTTGAAGCAGCAAAATAAAGTGTTTACAAATTAGTATGGTATGAAAATATTATTACACTTACAATGAACACACTGGCTAGGGTGTTGAATGGGATGCATATTTGTGAGTAATAGAGTGTTACAAACTTATAGCACTTTATATATGTATCATATTCTTACTATATGTCAATTTCTCTAAATTCTGTCATCTAAACAAGAGGTTCCTGATCAATTCTAAGTCATAAAAATCAAATAGAAATAAAAACAATGCAACAACTCAGATTCTGCTCACGATAAACTGCTGTGATATTGTACTAATTGCAGGACAGAACTGATCAAGTGAACATTGAGAGGGAATATAGGATGTTCATTTCATTTTCGTCAATCTAATTATGAAAAACTCGTGAATTATATATTCTTGATTATATCTGTGGTTTAAGGAAGAGTGTGCAGAGGAATACACGCTTGATTCAAATAGGCTTCTCCAGTTAATATACGAGTATATTAGTTAGATGTTATTTTAATTTCAGGTTTCTTAAAAAATTTCAGAAAACGGAAGTAACGCAAAATTCTTTATGAAATTTATTCTCACGTGGAGTTATCTCATTGAACAAAAATTAAACTAAGAGGAATCCTAAAGTAGTGAATTATGTTTGAAGGAATAATACATTGTGTTCACTAATAGTTATCTGTACCTGAACTAATAGGCATCATAAATAGTTTAAGATATATCAAGTTATTGTTGCAATATTCTTTAACTGATAATAAAAGCATGTTTCTAAAATACTCAATAGAACTTAAATTTTTTTAATTTGATTTAATTATCTGAGCGCAATGGTTTTCAACAATACAAATAAACCTGCGGCCATAATTAATCAAATATTTCCATAGTCAATTTCTTCTTTTTCTTCAGATAATTAAGAAAGTCACATTAAATAATGTTTAATAAAATTAATAGGGAATATAAAGAATGTTTTAGCCTGCTGACGTGATTATGATTAATATTTTGTGTATGCCACAGTTATGTTGTGAAATATGTAATCTAACTGATATAATTTTTCTCTAAAATGCTATGAACTGGTATGTATTGAAAAAACTTTTGAATGCAGTTTATTTCGACTACAATTTTGAAGAAGGAATATGTAACAGGAATTGATGTAATATAGGAATGATTAATAGTGAATGCGGTGATAACCAGGTTACTCTCTTGATTCAATTCCAACGGTATGAATTTAATTTCAACTTCCATAAATGTCTAGAATTGAAAGTAGTATGAATATTAGGTACATATGGATCATGTGTATACTTTAATCCCTGATATCATGATATTACATTATGCAGTATGCGGAATATTTGAATACATAGTTTAAATATTTATGGTCAGTAATACCACAATGAGAAATATAGTATTTCCATTTAGGTTAGCAGCAAAAATATCAGTTTTAATATACTGGATTTTCTTCCCACCAATGAATAATTGTGAATTTCATAGTAATAGAAGATGTTCAAACTGAACAAAGAGAAGGAATGTATAACATGTCAGCACATGATCCCTTTTAAGAAATTTCGTATACACAGTTACTGCGGTGAGATCACTTGATAGTTCTAATGGGCCAAGTGTAACTGCTTTCCTTGATCTTACCTTCGCATTCGATCACGTTCACTTACCTTCTCTTCTACATAAAATGTGTTTCATTAATGTTCCTTTACAGTTCGCTTCCTTAATTTTCAAGCTTTTCTACAATAGATCAATTCAGCTCTCCACTTCTTTCTTCTCTGAGTCTAGAGTGGTCTTTCGCGGTCTTCCGCAAGACTCATGTCTTAGCCCTACTCTCTTTAACATCTATTTCCATAGCGTGGCTACTCTTCAGATATCATCTACTTCTCTATTCTTTGCCGATGATATACTCGTCTACTCTTCCGCAGTTAATCGTTCTTCTGCCGTCGTGGAGCTTAAAAATTCTCTTTTCTCTCTGGATAATGCGTAATCCGATCTTCACCTTTTTACTTCTCCTGGGAAATCAGCAGCTATGGTTTTCACTTATCGTCCTTATAGCCGTTCCTCAGTCAATCTATCCGTGTGCCATCTTCCTATTCCTTTAGTTAGTTCCGTCTCCTAACTTGGCATTGTTCTTAACAGCAACTTGTCCTTTCACGATCACATCAATTATCTTTATACGGCGGCTCTCAAGAGGGTTAATTGGTTGAAGGCTATTTCCTCCCGTAATTGCGGTGGGGATCCTTATATCCTTCTGATGCTATATAACATTTCTAAATTCGATTATTGCTCATTCCTTTACGCTACTGCTCCTAAATATCTTCTCCTTCAGCTTGATAAAATCCATAATATGTATCTCCGCCTTTGTATCGGTGCCTTGAACTCCTCTCCTATTGCAGCCATTTTGGCAGAAACTGGTTCCTGTCCTTTATTCATTCGAAGACTTTATCTAGGTGAACGATTTCTGATCAAACGTCTTCATATTTCCAATTCCTACTTGCTTAATTCCTACTGGTTTATATTCAACAACTGGCGTTTCTCTCCTCAAAAACCCCAATCCTTTCCTTGATTTCTTCACGTCTCAGAGCCTTCTCTCCTTTTGTTCTATTCTACACCAAATTCCCTCATTTTACCTATAATTTCCCAGATTTTATTTACTCACCCAGTTTACTTTTTCTTCCTTCGTATGTCAAGTCTCTTCCCTCTCCCGCTGCTCATAATGAATTTAACTACGTTTTATCCTCACTCTTTCCTTCTTATACTTTAATTTTTACAGATGGCTCAAAGTCAGCTTTGGGGGTCGGAGCGGCTTTTACTTTGCCGGATTTCGGCTATTCTGAGTCGTTCAAACTCCCCTCATTCTCCTCCATATTCCTAGCCGAATCTATTGAGATCTTACAGGCAATCCTTTTTATAGCTTCCACTAACAATATATCCAAGGTTCTCTTATCTTCTGATTCGAAAGGCACTTTACAAGCTATTGTTACTCCCTTTCCTAAACGGCAACAAGTTTGTCGACTCGTTGGCACGTTCGGCTGCTTTAGACGGTCGCTTTATTAGGCATTTCCCAGCTCAAAGTCTTCTTCCTCTTTCCTCTCATTGTCACAGCGACTGTTGGTCTGATCCCTATCCTTCTTCTTTTTCCAATCCTGCTTCCTTTTACTTATCCATACAACCCATTCCTCCACTTTTTCCGTGGTTTGTTAATTTCCCCAACATGAAGCGGTCAACTATTTCATCCATAATTAGACTTCGGTTAAACCACAGCTTGCTACCTGCTTCGCTCTTCCATTTCTCCATTACTCAGTCCCCTCTCTCTCCGTTTGATCCGTCAGAAGCAAACTTCGTTTGCGATGCGAACCACATTTTGCTTGAATGTCCTTCCATTTCTTCAGAACACGTGATACTGTATTCCGGTCTTTTGCGCCTTGGCCTCCCTACGCCCTACAGCGCTCGAAACATCCTTTCTTTTACGTCTCCCTTGGTTATTCCTTTGTTAGCTTCATTTAAATGTTCTATTTCTAATATTTTTCCTTTATAATCATTAATGCTGTCATACTGTTAGATTGAGTAACGTCCTTAACTGACATGCTCAAAATTTAATAAAAAAAAAAAAAAAAAAAAAAGTGTAATGAATTGATTCCAATAATATTATGCTCCAGCTAGTCTAGTCAAATATTTAAAAATAATCATAAGTTAATTAAAACATATACAGGTGCATCAGCATGTTTTATTAACCTACAAAACATAAACACGTCTGATTTTGTTTGCTCTAGTCACCATGATGTAATGATATTTTCTACAATGCCAGTTAAATTATAAATAACTTTTAAATCTTTAGATTTTTCAAATACAACAGAATCATTACCAAACATTTAAGCAGTCACACAAAACGTCCCTCAAATAAAATCTCTCTGTGAAACAGGTTTGCTGAATGAACAGAAATACTTAAAATCACATAAATTAGTATTCAAGAATAAATGTGTTATCATTAATAAAAACCATTTTTTTATGCTGTACTGAAGCATAGTTTGCAACAACCAAGTTAAAAAAATATTACATTTCAATAATCTACCAATTTGCTAAAAATTATTGACGGAAGCATGAAAATAAAGTGGTGACGAAGTAGTAATCCATGAATATATTGGCATGCTTGTAATGGACACAATGGTCATAGTGATGCATTGGATACATAATTGTGAATGGTAGGGCATTACAAATTTATAGCATTATACATATGCACCCTAATAGTTACTATATGTCAATTTTTCTAAGTCTTGTCGTCTATACAAGTGGTTCCGGATCACTTGTAAGTCATAATAATCAAATAGAAATAAAAACAATACAACTCAGATGCTACTCACAATAAAATGCTGTACTATTGCACTAATCGCAGGATAAGGTTGATCAAATGTACAATGAGAAAGAAATAATGAATGCCACATTCCTTATTGTCAATCTAATTATGAAAATCTCATGGTTAATATGTTCCTGATTATATTTGTGGTTTCAGGAAGCGAGGGCAGAGGAATACACTGTTGGTTTAAATAAGATTCACCAGTTATCTATTAGTCATATATTATTGTAATTTCAGGTCTCTCAGAAAATTGAAGAAATCTGAAGTAACACATAAAGTTTTCTATGAAATTTACTCTTACATGGAATTATCTGATTTAACAAAAATTAAATTAAAAGGAATTCCAAAATAGGGAATTATGCTTAAATACATATTCACCAATAGTTATCTGTAACCGATCTAAAAGGATACTTAATAACAAATCATAGATATATTAAGATATATCAATTATTATGGCACAAATCCTTAAGTGATAATAGAAGAATGTTTCTAAAATACCGAATAGAGCTAAAAAATTTTATGTAATTTACATTAACTGACCTTAGTGGTTTTTTACAATAAAAGTACACCTACTACCATAATTAATCAAATATTTCCATTGTCAATTTTTTTATTTCCTTCAGAAACTTCATGTTTGTGTTATATCAAATTCTGTTTGAATATGTCACATTTCTGCTATAAAACATTTAATCTAATATATAAAATTTTTCTACCTAAGGTTGCTAACAGATAAATGTATTAATCCCATGAAATCATACTTACCAACTATGAATTTCATAAAAATAAAATTGTATAAATTAGTAATCAACAATAAATTTGTTATACATTAATAAAATTTATTTTTTTATGCTGTACTGAAATGTATTTTGCAACAACCAAATTACTGGAATAATGTATTACAAAAATTTACCAACTTATTAAAAATGATAGCTTAAGGCACCAAAATAAAGTGCTTACAAAGTAGTACTGCATTAATATATTGGCATCACACCGTTTAGGTTATTGTATTGGACGCAGAAGTATGGTATTGCAAACTTATAGCTCTTTACATATGTATCCTAATGCCGACTATATGTTAGCTTCTCTAAATCCTGTCATCAAAATAAGAGGTTCCCGATCACTTGTATGTCATACAAACTAAATAGAAATAAAGACAATGCTGCAACTCAGGCCCTGTGCACAATAAACTGCAGTGATACTGCAGTAATTGCAGGATAAAATTGATCAAATGAACATTGAGAAAGAAATAAAGAATGTTGTTTTCATTATTGTCAATCAATTTATGAAAATCTCATGATTAGTATATACTTGATTATATCTGTGATTTCAACGAGAGAGTGCAGGGATATACCCTAATGCAATTTATTCTGACTGAAATTTTGAAGGAGCATTAATCAGGAATTTACATAATATAAGAATGGTGAAAGTAAATTAAGTGATGACCTAGCTACTTTTATGATTCAATTCTAGAGATATTGATGAGATTTCAATTTCCAAAAATGTGCAGAATTGACGATAGCATGGATATTGGATATACATAAATCATGTGTAAATTATAAGCCCCAATATTAAGATATTGCATAGACAGCACCGGAAAAATTTGATATGTAGTTTAAATATTTGTAATCAGTAATACTGCAATGTGTAATGTAATATTTCCGATTAATTAAAACAAACATAAGAAAAGTCTGTATTGTTCGCATATCGTTCAATATTTTGATTTCTAACAGCTAAGGGTTTTAAATCTATGAAACATTTATTTATTTATTATTTGAATTAGCGTGCCGTGTTCAGCAACTATTGGCTAGAGGCACGGATAATTACAAGCGAATGTAATAAGTTATCGAGGAGTGAGGTTATATTGTATGATATAGATTTGCTTGATGTAGGAAACGGATTAAGTTCGAAAGAATTATGGGGTCATCAGAGAGAATGGTCCGACGAAAGGACGATGTAATTGTCACCAGACTCCGGCTGGGACACACACAAAGCACACATGACCATCTGCTGCAAAGGACTCTGGCTCCAATCTGCAATATTTGTAACACTAATCTAACTGTTCTCCATGTCCTCATAGAATGTCCTCAGTTCTCCTCCCTCAGATTTTCACATAACCTTTCCTCCTCTTTATCTATGAAACATATTCACCAGCTATGAATTTCATAAAAATAAAATGATATAAATTAGTAATCGGGAATAAATGTGTTATATAGTTGCACTAATTGTAGGATAAAATTGACGAAATGAACATTGAGAAAGAAATGCCACCTGTATTACGGTCAATCTAATTATGAAAATCACATGATTAATATATTCCTGATTATATCTATGGTTTCAAGAGGAAAGTGCAGAGGAATACACGTTTAATTGAAATAAGCTTCACCAGTTAATATCTATTAGTCACACGTTATTGTAATTTCAGGACTCTCAGACAATTGAAGAAAACTGAAGTAAAATTTAAAAATTTTTGAGAAATTTACTATTACATTGAACAATCTTATATAACAAAAATCAAATCAAATCAAATCATTTATTTTATTATTATTATTATCCAATTTCCATTTATGAGCAATGTTGCGCGAGTAATGGATTACAGCAGGGATGAATCCAGTGGGGCTTTTTTGGGAGAGGGGCAATGCTACCCAGAACTTTAAAATTACCCCCCCTCCCACACACACACACAAGAACTTAATACAAGCTGCTAATAGGAAAATGTTAATCTTATTACAGACTGAATCGACTACATATTAAGTGCCTGTATTAATTTAAGCCTGTGCCGCTTTTTATAATTCCTTAAAAGATTCTTGACATCTGAGGGAACAGAATTATATATTATCGCTGCTTCATACTGTATCTGTAGTCTTGTATGAAACTTACTAAATTTAGGAATAGCAGCCATGAAATCATTAGCTGACCACGTGCTACCTTCCCGCATTTTGATATTAAATTTTGTACTATATTTATTTATGAATAACAATAAATTAATTCTATATAACTATTCTAATTGCAGTAACCGTTGATTGTTTAAGTCGTTGGTGTTAATGCCGAAGGTTTTAAATATAGATTTTTATAGTGATATTATGTGTCTTAAATGATGTTTTGCAGCCCCCCCCCAAAAAAAAATATTAATCCATATGCCAGCACTGGTTAATATAAAGCTAAGTATAATCTACATAAGTGACGTGTGGGAAAATATTTCTGCAGGTAATAGAAGAGGTAGTTAAGCTTTGATAACTTTCTCGAAATATATTCTGGATGCTTGGCCCAATTTAACTTATGGTCGAACATGATTCCGAAGTATTTAATCTTATAAGTTCTGTCTATGTAATTATTATTTGGTAGTAACAATTTTAAACTGTACCACGTTTGTGGATGATGATAACTGTAAATAATGTATTTTGTTTTCTCATAATTTAACACTAATTTATTAGAATGTATACAATGAGTACTTGTCATAACACCTTCTAACGCTATATTTTGTAAAATATGGGGGGGGGGGGGTCTAGCATCTACCAGAAGAACAGTGTCGTCAGCATACACTAATATCTTACCTATAATACTAAGGTTACACAGGTCATTTATGTAAATTAGAAATAGAAATGGTCCCAGAATACTTCCCTAGGGTACACCATAATTTTGAACCCCTTCATTGCTATAGCTATTGTTAATTTTTTGATATATTTTCTTTCTCGTAAATACGATTTAAACCACTTTAAGATAAATTCTCGGGAGCCCGCATTTTGTAGTTTTACTACTAATAGAGTATGATCAATCGTATCAAAAGCTTTTTTAATGTCAAAGTAGACTACCAAAACTGATCTACCTTCTTCTAAATTTTCTGAAATAAACTTAATGTGCTTGAATAAGGCTAGTTCAGTTTCTCTGTCTTGAAGAAACCCGAATTGATTTTTACTGAAGAAATTATTCTTTTCCAGAAATTACATAATTTTTATCTTTATTCACTTCTCAAATATTTTCGAGATTACTGACAGAATACAAATTGGTCTATAATTACTGGGAGAAGTTGCGATATCACTTTTATAGATGGGTGTAATCACGCCAATTTTTAGAGATGTGGGAAAAATTCTACAGTAAACAGACTCGTTTAAAAGATAAAAGGGAGAGAAAAAAACTGAAAATTGTCAAGCTAGATTTTATCCCTTCCAAAAGATGATTTGTCAGGAAGAAAAAAAATGACACGCTATATGTCTTGTAATTCGCGCGAAAGCAAACGAATTTAATATCCCATACTTTGGATACTCTAGTAGTCATTAAATACAGGAACTGGCAGTTCCGCTAATCCGAACCCCAATTCCTGTCCCGGAGGCGAAAATTCACCCCAGACCGGTAATCCGAACACGAAATTCACCCCAATTCATGTCCAGGTGGTCAAAATTCACCCAAGTTTCCCCCGATTCTTCCGAGTTTCCCCCGGACGGTTCCCGTGCATATCCGATAAACCGAACATCCAAACAGTGTCCAGAGGTCAATAAACTGTCCAAAGAGTTATTCGGGGGCGCAAGTAACCCCAATTAGTGTCCAGGTGCTGAAAGTTCCCCCAAGTTCCCCAAATTTCTCCGAAATTCCCCCGTACGTGTCCCGCTCGTTTCCGATAAACCGAACCGATTATTAATTAACATAAGTATATTAATTAATGTTCGAAAGTAACCCAAGTCTCCGCTGGCCCCTCCCGTCGCTCCGTTATCGCAATTTTTTTTTCAAAATTCAGGACCTAAGTAAGAAAATTCCAAAATTTAACCACAATATATTATTTAAAGCTAAAATCTAACCGATAACTCCAGTTCACACCTCTCACATGTATATTTCGTTCTCGCGCACGCTCCGGTCGCCGACGCGAAAGCGCACGCGCCGATTCCACGCATATTCCGATCTCCACCGCGATATCACACCCACACACACACACACGAACGCTCCGTCTCCAAAATTCCCTCGTACGCGTCCTGCTCGTTTCTGATAAACAGAACCGATTATTAATTAACATAAGTATATTAATTAATGTTCGAAAGTAACCCAAGTCCCCGCTCGCCCCGCCCGCCCACTGCTACGTTATCACAATTTTTTCAAAATTCAGGATCTAAGTAAGAAAATTCCAAAATTTAACCCCAATATATTATTTAAAGCGTAAATCTAACCTATAACTCCAGTTCACACCTCTCACATGTATATTTCGATCCCGCACACGCTCCAGTCGCCGTCGCGAAAGCGCACGCGCCGACCCCCCGCATATTCCGATATCCGCCGCGATATCACACACACACACACACGAACGCTCCCTTTCCGATACTGCGATTATTTCTTTAATATTTCAAAGTCTAAGTATACATAATATAAAATTAGCCGAAGCATAATTTTTTATTTTCCTGATTCCCCGATCTTACTACCATATTCCAAGACGCACGTCCCGATCCCACACATATATCTAACACAGCGTTATTCTCTGCGAAAACGCACGCGCTGACCCCCCGCATATATCTATCATAACGCTCTCCGCCGCGAAAGCGCACGCACCGTTCCCCCGCACGTGTTGTCTGTTTATACTATCGCGATTACTTTTTTTTTAATTATTATTTTTTTCACATAATAACCCAATCACTGCTCTGTTGTCTAAACCTAACCGGTTATCCAAAACATTTACAAATTAACAAATCAATTATTTCTATAGTCTAAAATAGCCTTAGTCTCCTTTACCCCTTCCACCCTCTTTTTCGATCGATTTCGTTGTTTTAATATCGAATATATCGCATTCTATTTACTTTTACTACGACCATTAAACCCTCGATCGACGCTCCCGACGCCTCCGTCATTTCATATTGAGAGGTAAGTATTTTTTTATGTGACCGCTATGAATGCACACCGTCCATTCCCGTACACCCATCTGATGTCGTTAGTTTCCATATCGATCTTAATAATTTTTCGAGCCTAAATATTATAGAAATAGCCGAAGTACATTTTTTTCGTTTCCGATCGTTCTTCCGACCGTTCATAATATTTTTATTTTCCTCCGGTTCTAAAAATAAATCCTACAATATCTTCACCGCTATGAATGAACACCGCCCATTCCCACACACTCATCTGCTGTCGTTAGTCCCCACATCGTTCATAATAATTTTTTCGAGTCTAACTATTATGGAATTATCCTAATTATATTTTTTTTGCTTCCGATCTTTCCTTCCGACGGTGTATTATTTTTATTTTTCTCCGATTCTAAAAATAAATCCTATAATGTCTTCACTGATATGAAGGCTTACACATCCTCTGCAGTTAGTCTACATATCGTTCATAATATCCTTTATTCAACTCCAAGTATTATGGAATTATTCCAATTATATTTTTCACGTTTCCGATCATTTCTCCCGACAGTACATTATTTTTATTTTCCTACGGTTCTAAAAATAAATCCTTCGATACCTTTACTGTATGATTGCATACACATCAGCCGTCGTTAGTTCCCATACCGTTCATAATAACTTTTTTCAACTCCAAGTATTATGGAATTATTCCAATTATATTTTTCACGTTTCCGATCATTTCTCCCGACAG
The DNA here is from genome assembly GCA_039619475.1 of Icerya purchasi. Taxonomy (NCBI): domain Eukaryota; kingdom Metazoa; phylum Arthropoda; class Insecta; order Hemiptera; family Monophlebidae; genus Icerya; species Icerya purchasi. The sequence continues at coordinate 362,140,945 of CM077116.1, forward strand.
TACATTATTTTTATTTTTCTCATAATCTAAAAATAAATCCTTCGATACCTTTACTGTATGAATACATACACATCCTCTGCAATTAGTTTCCATATCGTTCATAATAGTTTTTTTTCAACTCAAAGTATTATGGAATTAACCTAAGTATATTTACTTCACTTACGTTAAATTCTTCCGTCCGTTAATAATTTTATATTTTTTTCTCAGATTCTAAAAATAAATCCTACAATGTCTTCACTGCTATGAATGCGCACACATCTTCTGTCGTTAATTCTCATATCGCTCATAATAATTTTTTCATGTCTATGTATTATGGAATTACTCTAAAATATTTTTTTCTCCCTCCAAAGATTTTTTTCCAAAAGTAAGTATTTGTAAATTTATGTCGAGTAGAGTTTTATTTAACACGATTTCAACCCACCCTCCCTCTCCTTTCCGCCCTACACAAATTACAAATCTTTCATATTATTTTTCACGAGGACATCCACCCGAATGTGAATCCGCGCCACTCATTCCTGCACACACATATGCTAGAGATGGTTTCCCAATCATTCATATTAATTTTTTTTCCACGTCTATTAGTTTAAGAATATTTTATTTATTTCAAACTCCAAATATTTTTCAAGATCTTTTCATATTATATTTTATTTTCTGTTTAAGACCCCATCAAACCCTCGACTGTCACAAAAGCATCCCGACACTTCTCACACACGTTCTCCATTATACATTATCAAAATGAATCGAAATTTATAATCAACGAAGACAATTTACTGATGGTATATACTTTTTATATTTTTTCCCCGTACTCCTCGACCGCCAGATCCGTCACAAAAGCGTACTAGTCGTTCCCGCACATATATACATTGTCACGACTACACAACACTATATCTGTGCATGTTATACATTCCTATTATGTATTTTCAAAATCGAACCGACTCTCAATATTTTTCACTTTACACGGATCTAAAAATTTCTTCTTCTCTCCTTTTACTGCCCTGTACTAAATTAACAACCATACATAATGTTATTTTTATTTATTTATTCTCAAATACTTATACACGCATACACATCCGTTAGCACTATTTACCAAATCATTCATATTAATGTATTACAGATTTTTAAGCTTCCAATCATTTCACCGTTCATAAGTTTTTTTATTTTTATGCAAAACAGTCGTCGTGAATCTCAAACATCCGTTCTGCACACATGTTTCTACGCATTCGTCACTGTACCCGTCCGTTATTCCACTTTCATTTATTTTATTCATTTGTTATTTTTTCTATCAAAAGCCTGAATCTAACCTTGAACCTCTTTACCGTTCTTCATTCTTTGTATGTAATACTTTTCTGAGCTTAATTACCGTAGAATTTAATTAATCGATATATTTTATTTTTCAATCGACAAAATTTTTTAAAATCTTTCATAATCATATTTTTATACAAATACAAGTATGGTTTTAATATTTTTTTAAATTTCGTAAATTATTTTTCCGCGATATACATGAGTTTGTCTATGAGGTGTTGGTGGTCAATTGTATAGAGCGACAGATAGAAAAAACCTGTTAGTTTACGAACCACAGCATGTTCGAAGAAAAAACACGGTAGCACGACCAGATCAGGGTTGCAATGTGCGAGTGAGAGAGTGTATGTGAGTGAAATAGAAGGTTATATTCTCGAGGGCAACAGCCTGATTGTAAAAATACGTTAAAGATACCTGCATCTATCCCTGAACAGTCATCATATCGAACACAAAAAGGTCGCCTAAAAGAATATTGTTTTCTTTTTCAGGTAACGAACAGTAACATTTTTTTCTCTGTGTTATAAAATTAGCCCGAGTATATTTTTTATTCTTTCATTACGCTAAAATTTTTTCAAATCTTTTTTGTAATATGCTGTGCAGACAAATGTACGCCGCAGACATTTCTCGCTTCATTACTGCTGATATATCTGTACGTTCATTGACACTATTCTTATCGTAATATAGTTTTTTTCAGGAAATCGTAGAAAATGGTTCTTCGCTCCATTCATACTATGTAATCTATTTCCAAAATTCAAATCGTGCATAATTACTTTAAAATCAACTTAAATATATTTCATCATTTCCAAAATTAGCAATCTCCTTACAGATCATTATCTCATTTTCCGATTGTCAATAATATTTTTTTTTTTAATCTATCGTACATATATTATTTTTTATCGTTTAAATTTTTCTTCAATTCGCAAAGAGCCTAACCTATAGAAAACATATTCTTGTAAACATTCATGACGAATTCACTCCTTCTACTTACATTATGAGTTAATTTTTCTGTAATTATTTTTAACATCTTGAAATTATAGTAGTATTTTTTTAATTTTTTTATTTTCCATACACGACAAAAATATTGAAATCACTACATCTATAAATGCATTCACCGTAAGACTCCACTAAACTATCATGAATTTTTAAAATTAGCCCAAACATACTATTTTTCACTACAAATTACATTCGCCTATAATTTTTTCTATATAATCACTAACCTACGAAAACACTTCGTTCGTTTTACTCATGTCGAAGCAATCACTCCTTTTCCCTCTTGCTATCTATGTTCAAAGTCTAATAATGTAATACGAAATTATTCTAAATAAATGTTCATGCTAGCAAAATTATTACATCACCCCTTTTTCTACACAATTGTATGCATGTTTCCGAAAAATCTCACTATATATTTTCAAAATTAACTCCAGCCCCACGTATTATTTTTACATTTCATTCATTTATATTTGTTTAATCATATCTGCTGCAAGACCGTATAAAAGAATACAAGCAGTTCCCGCACACACAATTATTGTTCAGAGGTGTTGTTGGCGTACTTTATCATATACTTTTGTAAGCTCATACAGAACGGCTTCATTACCTTTTATCATTCATTTAGATGCGGAGTCACACAACTTTTAGCGGAGCAATCAATTCTTTGCAAAACTAATAATTGAAAGCATCCTCCCCACCCCCCAAAAAAAGACGTTGAATAGCGAGGATTTTTTTTTACACACCCAAAATAAATGAGATAATTATTTCTCTATATTTATCACATTACCAAGATTGTATATATCACTCGATCACCTCTTTCACTCATTCGTCGATTTCAAATGTGAAGGAAATTTTCGTACCATGCTTTATTCATACATTTTATTTCTGAATAGAATGTTATATGGCTGGGATGGCAGTAAAGATTTCAATTTTATATATGAAGAAAGGATGAAGCAATCCAGAGACTGTTGTAAATGTATAAGTCTTATTATTTGAAATATAAAATTTGAAGGAAATTTATATATCTTGCTTCGTTTTAAGATGTTTTATTTTTACATTTTTTTAATCCCCCTCTTACTATTATTTTTGAAACGGATGTTGATAACTATGAATAGTATTTGTGATTATAGAGAGAGAGGTAAACGTTTTCCTTACTTTTGACTAATTATGTACAATTTTCAATCATTTTTTACAATTTTTCGCACATTTTACTACTTTTACATTGTTTTAAGCAATTTTTGCTATTTCGCATCATTTTCCAGTCTTTTTTTTTGTACTTTTTACACAATTTTCATCGATCTTTCAACAACGTTGTAAGGGTTTTTTTTTTTTCTTTCTTACATCTCATTACAATATCGTTAGTCATCAATGATAACAGTACATATTTATGCTTTCACATCACCTTTCGCTTCATCTGTGCACATCTACAACTTAACAAGCGCAGAACCAGTTGAATGTTGTAGGCCCGCAATCACGATCTACATTTGATTATTGGATTTACCAGTCACATCTTTGAACGTTTGATTTAATGAATTGACAGGGACTTTGTATTTTGCTCGCCCGCTTGATATCTTCAACAGACTATCATGCTAACGTTTAATAAGAGCAGCCATAAAGCTCCAGACGTTTACTGAATGTTTTCTCAACATATTCACAGCCCATACCCCATACACTAAGGAAATCTTTAAACACCTCTATAACCATTCCTTTTAAGCTGGAGGGAGCAAGGGACTCCTATAATCGTTTTGACAATCAACACTTCGTCGTCCATCGCCCTAGCTTTACTTGTCGTTGCACAGACATGTAGTAAACGTTTTCTTCTTTTACAATTTTTTTATATTTCAACACTATTAACAAATTTTCCCACCATACTAACTAATTATAAACAGTTTTCCATTATTTCTTATCATGTTCTTATGTTTTAGAGTCTTTTTACGCTATTTTTTTTCAACAATTTATGATATTTCTTTTCATTTTCTTGCGTTTTAATGTCTTTCATACAATTTTACTCAATTTTTCGTCATATTCGTCAGTTTTTTATTTATCTCTTACATTATATATCTGAATGTGTCGAATATCCAACCTTTTAACTATATTTTATAATTTGATACGATCATAGATAATAACAAAAGATTTAATTCAATATTGTTCACAATTTATTCAATAATTTTTATGACATTCATTATAATCAATAAAAATAATCATTGCTTCATTGTTTCAATGTTAAATTCTAATATATCATTATCAGCCATTAATATTTTACAACATAAAATATCTAATTTAACTGAATATATCCTTCTTCAGCCAACTTTTCTTCAATCATCCGAATTTCAGTATCTAAACCATTATTTCCCGATTGTTTAGATCTGTGTAGTATCAATAATCGCTCAACCAATTCATTAGGATCGTCAGAATAATTGAAATGAGAGTCTTCAAGATTTACTTTGTGAACAGTCCTATATGCACGTTTCTTTTTCGTTTTACCCTGATAAACTTTTACATTCTTTATGGTAGATTGAAATAGAGGACGTATTATTTTTCTGTATTTAGGAAGTGGAGTACCCTTTAATACACCAGTAACACGTACATGAGCTCCAGTAAATTCCAGTATTTGTTTATATAAAGCTAAATCATTATTTGTATATTTATTCTCATCAACATTTGCTTCCATCAGTAAATGAATCAGTCCTGGTGTGTAAGGAAATTTAGTTAGTGTTCTTCCTTTTCCTAAATAAATTTCACCACATTTCCGATTCCATGAAATTGGTGTTGAACCCATCATATACTCATGTGTGTTCGCATTATATTGTATTCCATATACAGGATCATTTGGTAGAGGTTCATCATAATCTATTTGAAATGGAGCCGTTTCATATATATTAAGGGCCTTATTATCACGATTTTCATATTCTTCTTCATTTTCAATAGCAGTCTCATAATCACGTTTCATACTGTCATTAGAAAGTTTGTGTCGTTTTACCATTGATATATCATCACTTATTCCATCAGAACCATTTTTCATCCTTTTAGGTATTTGTAATGATTCCCGAATATCCAATATCTGTTTTGTAACAGGTTCAAGCATTGCAGCTGAAGTATTTGTAATAGATTTAGTCGCATACTTTAACGCATTATATTTTTTCATTATATCGCTGCGTATCCTTTCCAGTTCGCTTTTAAGAATTGCTTCTTTATTTATTCCGTTATTACCAACATTAACCAGCACTTTACTCGTTGATACCATTATTACAGGTAATTAAAAATTCATCAAAACTTACATGTAAATCTTCTCTATATATACATTTCACAATCTATTTTGAACACAGAGAGTTAATGCTAATTCATCAGCAATAATTTATAGAATGTTTTTAAAGGCTTAAAGGATGCTTATTATATACATATTGTATTTCAAACTGTTCCCTAAAAACACTATTCATGAAACAAAATCTTTATAAATAAAAAAACAACAAAATTGGAACAGAAATTTTAATGGAATTTAAGAATCAGTATTTATTTTTCAATATACTAATATCTCAAAATAAGTGATAACATCTAACCTTTTACTAATGATATTACAAAATCTGGAGCAGTGTAATTCACATGCAGGATATATACATATATATCAACATATACACATATATATCTACATATATATACATATATATCTACATATATACATATATATCTACATATATATACATATATATCTACATATATACATATATATCTACATATATACATATATATCTACATATATACATATATATCTACATATATACATATATATCTACATATATACATATATATCTACATATATACACATATATATCTACATATATATACATATATATCTACATATATATACATATATATCTACATATATACATATATATCTACATATATACACATATATATCTACATATATATACATATATATCTACATATATATACATATATATCTACATATATATACATATATATCTACATATATATACATATATATCTACATATATACATATATATCTACATATATATACATATATATCTACATATATACATATATATCTACATATATACATATATATCTACATATATACACATATATATCTACATATATACACATATATATCTACATATATATACATATATATCTACATATATACACATATATATCTACATATGATGTGCTATACTTTATGAGATGGGTATGTAATAAAATTCAATTTAAATCTAACAATCTTGTTACACAAATGTAATTCGTAAAATGATATAAATTTCTCAAATGGCACTAAAGTTACATGTTTTTCTTTTTAGGCTTTCTACTCAAAATTAGTTAACAACACTGCACTTTAATATTGTTTAAAAAAAATTATAAATTTTTTATATTATCTATTATTTTTTATTATTTAAATTATACTTCGCGTTATATAAGTTATACAAATGCATTATAACAAGCTGGTATAGGTTTGTTCATAATGTAACATCAGCCTGAGCAGTTGATGAAATAAAAGTAAATTTGTCATTTTTTCTGGTTTTGAGTGTATTCTGCAACCTCTAAACAATGAATCATGTGATAATGGTGTTAAAAAGGAAGAATTTATTAGTGTTAGTGATGATGATAATATAGAAATTACAGTGGACGCCTGAGGATTTTGGGGAACTATGATGTTTCATATTGCTGTTTGGGGATAGCACTAAACAATTTTTGGAGCTGGTTATAATGAATTTGTATAAATTATATAACGCGAAGTATAATTTAAATAATAAAAAATAATAGATAATATAAAAAATTTATAATTTTTTTTAAACAATATTAAAGTGCAGTGTTGTTAACTAATTTTGAGTAGAAAGCCTAAAAAGAAAAACATGTAACTTTAGTGCCATTTGAGAAATTTATATCATTTTACGAATTACATTTGTGTAACAAGATTGTTAGATTTAAATTGAATTTTATAACATACCCATCTCATAAAGTATAGCACATCATATGTAGATATATATGTGTATATATGTAGATATATATGTATATATATGTAGATATATATGTGTATATATGTAGATATATATGTGTATATATGTAGATATATATGTGTATATATGTAGATATATATGTATATATGTAGATATATATGTATATATGTAGATATATATGTATATATATGTAGATATATATGTATATATGTAGATATATATGTATATATATGTAGATATATATGTATATATGTAGATATATATGTATATATATGTAGATATATATGTATATATATGTAGATATATATGTATATATATGTAGATATATATGTATATATATGTAGATATATATGTGTATATATGTAGATATATATGTATATATGTAGATATATATGTATATATATGTAGATATATATGTATATATATGTAGATATATATGTGTATATATGTAGATATATATGTATATATGTAGATATATATGTATATATGTAGATATATATGTATATATGTAGATATATATGTATATATGTAGATATATATGTATATATGTAGATATATATGTATATATATGTAGATATATATGTATATATATGTAGATATATATGTGTATATGTTGATATATATGTATATATCCTGCATGTGAATTACACTGCTCCAGATTTTGTAATATCATTAGTAAAAGGTTAGATGTTATCACTTATTTTGAGATATTAGTATATTGAAAAATAAATACTGATTCTTAAATTCCATTAAAATTTCTGTTCCAATTTTGTTGTTTTTTTATTTATAAAGATTTTGTTTCATGAATAGTGTTTTTAGGGAACAGTTTGAAATACAATATGTATATAATAAGCATCCTTTAAGCCTTTAAAAACATTCTATAAATTATTGCTGATGAATTAGCATTAACTCTCTGTGTTCAAAATAGATTGTGAAATGTATATATAGAGAAGATTTACATGTAAGTTTTGATGAATTTTTAATTACCTGTAATAATGGTATCAACGAGTAAAGTGCTGGTTAATGTTGGTAATAACGGAATAAATAAAGAAGCAATTCTTAAAAGCGAACTGGAAAGGATACGCAGCGATATAATGAAAAAATATAATGCGTTAAAGTATGCGACTAAATCTATTACAAATACTTCAGCTGCAATGCTTGAACCTGTTACAAAACAGATATTGGATATTCGGGAATCATTACAAATACCTAAAAGGATGAAAAATGGTTCTGATGGAATAAGTGATGATATATCAATGGTAAAACGACACAAACTTTCTAATGACAGTATGAAACGTGATTATGAGACTGCTATTGAAAATGAAGAAGAATATGAAAATCGTGATAATAAGGCCCTTAATATATATGAAACGGCTCCATTTCAAATAGATTATGATGAACCTCTACCAAATGATCCTGTATATGGAATACAATATAATGCGAACACACATGAGTATATGATGGGTTCAACACCAATTTCATGGAATCGGAAATGTGGTGAAATTTATTTAGGAAAAGGAAGAACACTAACTAAATTTCCTTACACACCAGGACTGATTCATTTACTGATGGAAGCAAATGTTGATGAGAATAAATATACAAATAATGATTTAGCTTTATATAAACAAATACTGGAATTTACTGGAGCTCATGTACGTGTTACTGGTGTATTAAAGGGTACTCCACTTCCTAAATACAGAAAAATAATACGTCCTCTATTTCAATCTACCATAAAGAATGTAAAAGTTTATCAGGGTAAAACGAAAAAGAAACGTGCATATAGGACTGTTCACAAAGTAAATCTTGAAGACTCTCATTTCAATTATTCTGACGATCCTAATGAATTGGTTGAGCGATTATTGATACTACACAGATCTAAACAATCGGGAAATAATGGTTTAGATACTGAAATTCGGATGATTGAAGAAAAGTTGGCTGAAGAAGGATATATTCAGTTAAATTAGATATTTTATGTTGTAAAATATTAATGGCTGATAATGATATATTAGAATTTAACATTGAAACAATGAAGCAATGATTATTTTTATTGATTATAATGAATGTCATAAAAATTATTGAATAAATTGTGAACAATATTGAATTAAATCTTTTGTTATTATCTATGATCGTATCAAATTATAAAATATAGTTAAAAGGTTGGATATTCGACACATTCAGATATATAATGTAAGAGATAAATAAAAAACTGACGAATATGACGAAAAATTGAGTAAAATTGTATGAAAGACATTAAAACGCAAGAAAATGAAAAGAAATATCATAAATTGTTGAAAAAAAATAGCGTAAAAAGACTCTAAAACATAAGAACATGATAAGAAATAATGGAAAACTGTTTATAATTAGTTAGTATGGTGGGAAAATTTGTTAATAGTGTTGAAATTGTAAAGAATTCACTCTCTTCACGAGTCCCTGTTCCGGTAGTCATTTGTTACTAATCGCTCTTGTCCCTGTTCATGGGCGACATTTGTAACTGACCAGCTACCGCGATGATAAATTTAAAAAAAAAGAAAAAAATAAAAGAAAATAAAAGATTTCGGGCGCCAATGACACTTAACCCCGGTGTGTCATTACCGGAAACTCAATTCGTAGAGCTTTAGGCCTTCCTAAGGTTTAACAAAAAAAAAGAAAATCTCCGCGGCGGAGATGTCACCGGGACCCACCTCGTGTCCAAATAAGAAAGATTTCGACTTTAAACGCGTATATTTTCGCTAGGATAAAAAAATTATAATAAAATTGTTAGGATGATTTTAGCGTTCACCCGAGAAGTATACTTTGAACAAATTAACATATAAAAAAAAAATTTTCTACAAGAAACGCGTGCGGCAGAGCACGTACGATTTTAAAACCGACAACGCGACGAGTTGCTTGAGGCAAAAGAGCCTCGACGACGTTCAGCCCAAGACTCTTGCAAGCGACTCTTGCGAGAGACTAAAAATGTGTCTGGCGAGGATCGCTCGATGTCCTCTTGCCTTTCGCTAAGACGACTAATTTTACACAAAAATATTAACAAATAAAAAAAAAACACCGCCAAAAGGATCTTTTTAGAAAGTTGGTTGTTAATTTCTATTTAGCGGCGATTACCCTGCCGGTATTCCTTTTCGGGTTTTTTTGTCAAAATAACTTCTGCCGGCTCAACATAGCTCGGTACGCATTTCAAACGCCTATACCGCCAGCAAAGGCTCTATCTCCGCTTTTCGGCCACCCGCATAGAAACCAGTTCGCTATCCCGGCGCAGCGGTCAGAACATCTGTGCCGGGATCCTTCGATTTTTTAGCCGAGAAAGCGTCTTTGACAACCATGCCGCTTTTGCCCGCTGCCGAGACCGCCGAGAAGTTAATGATTATTGCCAAAATATTATTTTCTAGCTCGGACAGCGTTGACAAAGGCCGTAAAAAATGCCGAATCCGTCTCACTGCCCCACCCTCATTTTCATCCAAAACAGTAGTTTTGGATGAGAATTCAGGTGACCAAGAACGAAAGGATTCGGACAAGCCGTTTCCGAGCTACGGAGTCTTGAACAGATCTCCACCGTCTGAACCCGCTCATGTACGCCGCACATCATCCCTTAAGTTATCACACGTACACCACTCTCACAGACCTTTGGGACCACACTAGGTCAAAAAAAATGTAACGGAAACTTTAAGAACAATTAAAAAACAAAATGGAACCAAAATAAACATGAGAGATAACGAGTATCTATTCCGAACAATACGAGACGCATCCCGTTAAAAAAACAAAACAATACGGGAAACAACCCGCCTAAAACCAGTTCGCAAACTACAAAATATCGGAAAGAATACCCTAAGATCGGCTTCCATGTTGGTTCAATACAAAAAATTTAATTACGTTAGCATTAGCTGGAATATAAATACCAAAAAAAAAGAACAAGTTGATTAGATAACTAAAAAAAAGATAATAAATTCGTTATATCTTATACCTCGCGAGCTCGTTGTCCTCTGAGAGATACAGGAACATCTAAAGAATACGACAAAAATTTCCTAATGAAGAGAGAGGCGCGGCAGACAAGACCGGTACCCCTTTTGGACGGGTAAAAAAAAATAAAAAAACATATATATCGAGACACCCCCTGATATAATACGCGGAATGCGTGTAACTGAGCCACTCGAAACAAAACAACAAATTAACATTGGCCCATGGCCCGGAAAGTGGCACTCAGTCACGCACTACGCAAACGGAACCCCCCGTTGGCTTATGCAGTGGAAATTTAATCCCCCCCAATGACACCCTCTCGCATCGGCGCTGGAACATCGCGCGAACACATCCCCCCACGTGGCCTACCCAACCTAATGGTGGACAAGACTGGGACCCCCTATAGACACCCCCTGAGAACGCTCACCATCTTATTTCATGGGACGTCAACATGTCCCCGCCGCGGTACGAACATCTACATCTTCTATCTTCTATCTTCATCTTCATCTTCATCTTCATCTTCATCATCGATCGGACCGCGCGAGAGACCTTCCTTTGGCCTACCTAGAGGAGCCCCGTAAAAAAAATATAAAAAAAATAAAAAAATAATCCATCAAACTTTCCGACGATCTTCTTCTCCATCTGTAAACCGGACACCACGCCGGTCCTCGGCCTTCCTTAGGCGTCGAGTCTACCTTGTGTACCTTCCGAGGGCGCACACCACCCATCGGAATAGGAATAAGAAGAAAAAGAACAGGAACACATCAAACATAATTATGAAAAAAAAATAAAAGGAATAACATCTGGAATTTTATATGACCAGGGCACCGAAACTCGCGAGATTTTCAAAAAATTTATAACTTTGTTTTTCTAGCCTGACCTAGTGTGCACGCATTTTAATCACACACCGACCTGCGGACACTGTAAGCGACATTCCCGCTCCCGGCCGAAAGGTCGTACATTCACACTCGCACGTTGTCCCAGTGGCAATATAAACGAACGAACAAATAAAATATATACAAGTGAACTAAATTTTAAAATAGATCGACCCAACGTCTAACTGATAAAAAAAAAATAATCGAATAAAATACAGGGCAATAAGAACTCTAAAACTGGGTCTTGACCTGAACAAAAGTACTGAGAATAATTGAATGTATTTAAAAAGAAAAAAGAATAAGAAAATAAGCGGTTAACTGCCTGTCTTGATTGTGGGGCTTGCGGGACGCTATCGTTACCTGATTCCGGAACGAGGAAAGAAAAATCAAAAAAAAATGATTATCAAAATAGAAAGAGAGCAGTTGAGGTCACTACCAATATGAGAACGGAGCTCTGCGTCTTCGTCCTGCGCCATTTTTATATATTGTTTTTTTTTTTTTTTTTTTTTTTTTGACAGACAAAATAGAATACAAGAAAAACAACACACGCAAAGGAGGAAAATAGGAAACACAAAAAAAAAACAAAAGAAATAGGTACATCGTTGAGATAAAAGTATCAATCGTATTGCGGGAATAAGGCAAAATTCGTCATTAGACCGTCACCACGGAGAGATCCCAGCCAAGAATCACCATCATATTTCCTTTTTCCCCGGTACCCCGTGTCGGGAAAGCTCCTACGGTTTATAAGATATCGTTGTGCCACTAGGTCGAGTTCTTCGGCAATTGCCGGTATCGGGCGTCAATTGACCCCACTCGCCAGAAATACTCGGTGGCCACAATAAATCCAACCGATTCGGTTCACCACTTAGCGATTAAAATTGTTATTCTCCGTATTTCTCGCCGAGACTTACGCCCAATGCCGTGGCCGCACACGTTCAACGTTGCCCACTACACCGAAAGCTCGTACAACGGAGAAGAAAAGATAATAAAATATAGAGCCCCGCCGGAGTACCAGGTATTCACTCTCTCTCCCCACCGAACAATATGGCCACGCTTGCCTTAGCAGCGCCCACAGAGCCTGAGGGGTCGACCGGAAATCCCTCCCGATCCGCCTAACGACGCTGTGAATGGAAAACATAGAGCAAAGAAAGAGAAAAACAATATATTTAGCAGAAAAGAGATGGAAAGAAGCTCAAAAAATCCGAGAAAGAAAATATTAAATAGACCGAAAAGAACCGGTGAGAAGAACATTGCCATATGTAAATAATCTTATCACAGCAATGTCCATACTGTTAACAACGCAGACCGACAACTAAAACGTCCGCCCACATTGGCAGGAGGTTAGGTATAAGGTATGAGGAAGTTAAACCAGAAAGGAAATGAAAAGAGAATGGGAGAAAAAGGAACAAAATGGTTAAATGAATCCGAAATCAAAGTATCCCGATGCCCACAAGATTGGCAATTAAATTATAGAAATAATAAAATTCATTGCGAAAGAGGAAGAAAAACTCTTAGTTGATAACTCAACAGATGCGTCACTAATAATCTAGATGACCCCACGGGGTTCGCAAAATTATAAATCAAAAAGATAATATTTCCGAAAGACGTTCAAAAAATTTTAACTATGTGCGCCGACGCGCAATTTTTATAGGGCTACATGATTAATATACGCATTAACATAAACTAAATAGAAAAACAGTTATACATTTTACATAACAAATTATATACAAAAATTTAATATTGAACACTTATGTGTGCTCAGCTCCACACCTGTTATTATCCAGTGAATGGCCGCATCCTTGCGGGAATTCGCTACAAAGCTAAAACAAACTAAATTATCTAATCCTAATACATAACGCCGATTCCACTCACATTTCTTAATTCCGTAATTTAATATAAGCTCAACCACACCGCACGTAAACGCAGGAGTTTAAAGTCAGAGTGGTAGATACGAGTATAAAAAGTCTCAATGATGTTCGAACGAGTAACCAGTTTTTTTTTTTTTTTCTCTTCGGGAAAAAACCGCAAAAAAAAAAAACCGAAATCCGAAGCGAAACGCCCAGATAAAAAAATATAAAATTTTGAATTTAAATAAAATGAACAACTTTCTAAGCGAGGGGTGATACACACTTATATAAGGTCGAAATCAGAACGAATCGAGCTCACTCTCGCAAATCGAATACACTTTGCTTCAAAAAAAAATTCAAAAAATTAAAAAAAATATCTACTGATCTAAATTCCAGTGAAAACTGACGCATAAGTCGTCTGAAAAACTAACTAACCTAGTCTAACGAGAAACTAGAAAAAGAACAGCAAACATGCAAATTTCGGGGAATCGACGAATTATCTGACTGAAGTTGAAATCTGGCCTACACTACTCGAAAATTAGATGAATAATTCAAACATAGATAAATATCCGGCTGCAATAATTTGAGCAGGCTCATTGACGAGTTAGACGCAAGTAACTTGTCCAAAATTTCTTTGTAGAAAAAAAACGGAACTACCCCTTGAATTATTACGCATGAAAATCAACGAACGCGGACACAAAATCTTCGAAGACTTATAACATTAAAGCATAAAAAAAAAAACGATACTGCACACGACATACTTCTCTCCATCGAAGCAACACAGGGCACCTGTCATACTTACTCTAAAACAGTTACTCGCACTCGTGCTCAGGCCGATTTATAATAATTTTATCTATTTTTAATGATTAATTTAAATTCTATCTACGACTGGAATATGTTAAATAATACTTCCTAGAGAAGTTATCTTCTTTGTATCTTCATCGAGCGGATCCCTAGCTAAATTTTGTTTTATCTTTTGCGTATTGGTTTTTAATTGATCTATTGACGTCGTACTCCGGGAGAATCGGCTAGCTTTTTAATTATTAATTAATTATTTCCGCCGATACTTCCACCACCAGGGTCCACGACGGGAGCAGCGCCACGACCGGCGAGAATTATTATTACTTACCTTGGAATCTTTTATATATCCGGACTTTAGATACTTAAATTTGGGCTGGGTTTTCTTTGTTTTTCGTTCATTGTTAAGTTTATTATTTTTATTTATAGATCTTCCGATTTTGTATTTAATTTTTCCAATTTTAGATTTATTTGCTTCTCTTCTCTTGTGACGTATTTTCTTGCCGGTTTTTGGATCTTTCATGTTGCTTGTAAAATTTATTTTAACCAGATCAACACGATCGTCCTGATTATTCATATTGGTCTGCTCGCTAATATTGCCATTATCATTACTATTAAAATTATCATTATCCTTATTATTATTGCTTTCGACATCTTTATATTCCCTACTATTATTGTCATTATTGTCAACATTGTTATCACAAGTAATTTTAAGATCACTATTATCATTAAGGCCCTTTTCCTCGTCACTTTCCACTCGTTTCTCGTCATTTTCCATAGGCATGGTGATTACCTCAACTAACTCATTCTCTACCTTTTCACATTGCATCGGCTCACCAGAGACCGCAGATTCATCCTCAGCATTTTTAAGATCTTGATTATTTTTATAAATTTTACTTTCAGGTATTTTATTAAGCTCTTCTTCGACTTCGATTTTAGGTTTTTCGAGTTCCACATCTAATTTGTGTTCTAAAATATCGAATTTATTAATTAAAACTACTTGATTTTTATTTAGTTCTTCAAATTTGTTCTTCACGTCTTCTTTAAAATTGTTTAAGTTTTCGTTGATCCTTTCCTCGAAATTGTTGAAATTATTAGCATTTTCTTTGAGTCTTTCCTCAATTTTGTTGAAATTTTCACTGAACGTGGCCATAAATTGTTTTAATTCCGAGAACGGTAATTGGGCAGAGGATGTTCTGGGGTCCTCTAAGGTGTGACGCGTCGCCTCTGGCACAGTCTCCGAGAGACGATCCGAGGTTTCATGCGGTGCATCTCCTTCCTCGCTTAAATCGATGTCACGATAATTACCCCGGGTCACTACCACTCTGGCTAAATCCTCATTCTCCATCCCTGATGCAGGGTAATTAAAATAAAATAAGACAATTCGGGCCTACCTATCGGCAATTAAATATTAAAATTTTAAACAAAATAATTTCGAAACTCCGGTTCGAGAAAAAATTTTAAATAATTCTTAATGCGAGAAAAAAAATATAATTTTAAAATTTTGAATGATTGAACCACGAGAAAGTAAAACGTTTATAATCTATAGTAGGCCGAGGAGAGAATTAAATAATATAAAATCTTATCTGTTTCCGCTTGGCAGATCCTTCTCCGATGAAACCGCTGCTTCCTTTTTCGTACCAGGTAACGTATATCTATCTATATACTATCGAGTCCCTGTTCGTTCGGGCCGCCATTTGTAAAGAATTCACTCTCTTCACGAGTCCCTGTTCCGGTAGTCATTTGTTACTAATCGCTCTTGTCCCTGTTCATGGGCGACATTTGTAACTGACCAGCTACCGCGATGATAAATTTAAAAAAAAAGAAAAAAATAAAAGAAAATAAAAGATTTCGGGCGCCAATGACACTTAACCCCGGTGTGTCATTACCGGAAACTCAATTCGTAGAGCTTTAGGCCTTCCTAAGGTTTAACAAAAAAAAAGAAAATCTCCGCGGCGGAGATGTCACCGGGACCCACCCCGTGTCCAATAAGAAAGATTTCGGCTTTAAACGCGTATATTTTCGCTAGGAAAAAAAATATAATAAAATTGTTAGGATGATTTTAGCGTTCACACGAGAAGTATACTTGTGCACAAATTAACATATTAAAAATTTTTTACAAGAAACGCGTGCGGCAGAGCACGTACGATTTTAAAACCGACAACGCGACGAGTTGCTTGAGGCAAAAGAGCCTCGACGACGTTCAGCCTAAGACTCTTGCAAGCGACTCTTGCGAGAGACTAAAAATGTGTCTGGCGAGGATCGCTCGATGTCCTCTTGCCTTTCGCTAAGACGACTAATTTTACACAAAAATATTAACAAATAAAAAAAAAACACCGCCAAAAGGATCTTTTTAGAAAGTTGGTTGTTAATTTCTATTTAGCGGCGATTACCCTGCCGGTATTCCTTTTCGGGTTTTTTTGTCAAAATAACTTCTGCCGGCTCAACATAGCTCGGTACGCATTTCAAACGCCTATACCGCCAGCAAAGGCTCTATCTCCGCTTTTCGGCCACCCGCATAGAAACCAGTTCGCTATCCCGGCGCAGCGGTCAGAACATCTGTGCCGGGATCCTTCGATTTTTTTAGCCGAGAAAGCGTCTTTGACAACCATGCCGCTTTTGCCCGCTGCCGAGACCGCCGAGAAGTTAATGATTATTGCCAAAATATTATTTTCTAGCTCGGACAGCGTTGACAAAGGCCGTAAGAAATGCCGAATCCGTCTCAAAATATAAAAAAATTGTAAAAGAAGAAAACGTTTACTACATGTCTGTGCAACGACAAGTAAAGCTAGGGCGATGGACGACGAAGTGTTGATTGTCAAAACGATTATAGGAGTCCCTTGCTCCCTCCAGCTTAAAAGGAATGGTTATAGAGGTGTTTAAAGATTTCCTTAGTGTATGGGGTATGGGCTGTGAATATGTTGAGAAAACATTCAGTAAACGTCTGGAGCTTTATGGCTGCTCTTATTAAACGTTAGCATGATAGTCTGTTGAAGATATCAAGCGGGCGAGCAAAATACAAAGTCCCTGTCAATTCATTAAATCAAACGTTCAAAGATGTGACTGGTAAATCCAATAATCAAATGTAGATCGTGATTGCGGGCCTACAACATTCAACTGGTTCTGCGCTTGTTAAGTTGTAGATGTGCACAGATGAAGCGAAAGGTGATGTGAAAGCATAAATATGTACTGTTATCATTGATGACTAACGATATTGTAATGAGATGTAAGAAAGAAAAAAAAAAAAACCCTTACAACGTTGTTGAAAGATCGATGAAAATTGTGTAAAAAGTACAAAAAAAAAGACTGGAAAATGATGCGAAATAGCAAAAATTGCTTAAAACAATGTAAAAGTAGTAAAATGTGCGAAAAATTGTAAAAAATGATTGAAAATTGTACATAATTAGTCAAAAGTAAGGAAAACGTTTACCTCTCTCTCTATAATCACAAATACTATTCATAGTTATCAACATCCGTTTCAAAAATAATAGTAAGAGGGAGATTAAAAAAATGTAAAAATAAAACATCTTAAAACGAAGCAAGATATATAAATTTCCTTCAAATTTTATATTTCAAATAATAAGACTTATACATTTACAACAGTCTCTGGATTGCTTCATCCTTTCTTCATATATAAAATTGAAATCTTTACTGCCATCCCAGCCATATAACATTCTATTCAGAAATAAAATGTATGAATAAAGCATGGTACGAAAATTTCCTTCACATTTGAAATCGACGAATGAGTGAAAGAGGTGATCGAGTGATATATACAATCTTGGTAATGTGTTAAATATAGAGAAATAATTATCTCATTTATTTTGGGTGTGTAAAAAAAAATCCTCGCTATTCAACGTCTTTTTTTGGGGGGTGGGGAGGATGCTTTCAATCATTAGTTTTGCAAAGAATTGATTGCTCCGCTAAAAGTTGTGTGACTCCGCATCTAAATGAATGATAAAAGGTAATGAAGCCGTTCTGTATGAGCTTACAAAAGTATATGATAAAGTATGCCAACAACACCTCTGAACAATAATTGTGTGTGCGGGAACTGCTTGTATTCTTTTATACGGTCTTGCAGCAGATATGATTAAACAAATATAAATGAATGAAATGTAAAAATAATACGTGGGGCTGGAGTTAATTTTGAAAATATATAGTGAGATTTTTCGGAAACATGCATACAATTGTGTAGAAAAAGGGGTGATGTAATAATTTTGCTAGCATGAACATTTATTTAGAATAATTTCGTATTACATTATTAGACTTTGAACATAGATAGCAAGAGGGAAAAGGAGTGATTGCTTCGACATGAGTAAAACGAACGAAGTGTTTTCGTAGGTTAGTGATTATATAGAAAAAATTATAGGCGAATGTAATTTGTAGTGAAAAATAGTATGTTTGGGATAATTTTATAAATTCATGATAGTTTAGTGTAGTCTTACGGTGACTGCATTTATAGATGTAGTGATTTCAATATTTTTGTCATGTATGGAAAATAAAAAAAATTAAAAAAATACTACTATAATTTCAAGATTTTAAAAATAATTACAGAAAAATTAACTCATAATGTAAGTAGAAGGAGTGAATTCGTCATGAATGTTTACAAGAATATGTTTTCTATAGGTTAGGCCCTTTGCGAATTGAAGAAAAATTTAAACGATAAAAAAATAATATATGTACGATAGATTAAAAAAAAAAATATTATTGACAATCGGAAAATGAGATAATGATCTGTAAGGAGATTGCTAATTTTGGAAATGATGAAATATATTTAAGTTGATTTTAAAGTAATTATGCACGATTTGAATTTTGGAAATAGATTACATAGTATGAATGGAGCGACGAACCATTTTCTACGATTTCCTGAAAAACTATATTACGATAAGAATAGTGACAATGAACGTACAGATATATCAGTAGTAATGAAGCGAGAAGTGTCTGCGGCGTACATTTGTCTGCACAGCATATTACAAAAAAGATTTGAAAAAATTTTAGCGTAATGAAAGAATAAAAAATATACTCGGGCTAATTTTATAACACAGAGAAAAAAATGTTACTGTTCGTTACCTGAAAAAGAAAACAATACTCTTTTAGGCGACCTTTTTGTGTTCGATATGATGACTGTTCAGGGATAGATGCAGGTATCTTTAACGTATTTTTACAATCAGGCTGTTGCCCTCGAGAATATAACCTTCTATTTCACTCACATACACTCTCTCACTCGCACATTGCAACCCTGATCTGGTCGTGCTACCGTGTTTTTTCTTCGAACATGCTGTGGTTCGTAAACTAACAGGTTTTTTCTATCTGTCGCTCTATACAATTGACCACCAACACCTCATAGACAAACTCATGTATATCGCGGAAAAATAATTTACGAAATTTAAAAAAATATTAAAACCATACTTGTATTTGTATAAAAATATGATTATGAAAGATTTTAAAAAATTTTGTCGATTGAAAAATAAAATATATCGATTAATTAAATTCTACGGTAATTAAGCTCAGAAAAGTATTACATACAAAGAATGAAGAACGGGAAAGAGGTTCAAGGTTAGATTCAGGCTTTTGATAGAAAAAATAACAAATGAATAAAATAAATGAAAGTGGAATAACGGACGGGTACAGTGACGAATGCGTAGAAACATGTGTGCAGAACGGATGTTTGAGATTCACGACGACTGTTTTGCATAAAAATAAAAAAACTTATGAACGGTGAAATGATTGGAAGCTTAAAAATCTGTAATACATTAATATGAATGATTTGGTAAATAGTGCTAACGGATGTGTATGCGTGTATAGGTATTTGAGAATAAATAAATAAAAATAACATTATGTATGGTTGTTAATTTAGTACAGGGCAGTAAAAGGAGAGAAGAAGAAATTTTTAGATCCGTGTAAAGTGAAAAATATTGAGAGTCGGTTCGATTTTGAAAATACATAATAGGAATGTATAACATGCACAGATATAGTGTTGTGTAGTCGTGACAATGTATATATGTGCGGGAACGACTAGTACGCTTTTGTGACGGATCTGGCGGTCGAGGAGTACGGGGAAAAAATATAAAAAGTATATACCATCAGTAAATTGTCTTCGTTGATTATAAATTTCGATTCATTTTGATAATGTATAATGGAGAACGTGTGTGAGAAGTGTCGGGATGCTTTTGCGACAGTCGAGGGTTTGATGGGGTCTTAAACAGAAAATAAAATATAATATGAAAAGATCTTGAAAAATATTTGGAGTTTGAAATAAATAAAATATTCTTAAACTAATAGACGTGGAAAAAAAATTAATATGAATGATTGGGAAACCATCTCTAGCATATGTGTGTGCAGGAATGAGTGGCGCGGATTCACATTCGGGTGGATGTCCTCGTGAAAAATAATATGAAAGATTTGTAATTTGTGTAGGGCGGAAAGGAGAGGGAGGGGGGGTTGAAATCGTGTTAAATAAAATTATACTCGATTTCATTTTTGAATACATATGTCTGGAAAAAAATTATGATCGTTCGGGAGAAACGATCGGAAGCGAAAAAAAAAAAAATATAGTTAGAATAATTCCATAATACTTGGAGTTGAAAAAAGTTATTATGAACGGTATGGGAACTAACGACGGCAGATGTGTGCGCATTCATAGCAGTGAAGACGTCGACGAATTTATTTTTAGAATCTGAGAAAAAAATATAAAATTATTAACGGACGGAAGAATTTAACGTAAGTGAAGTAAATATACTTAGGTTAATTCCATAATACTTTGAGTTGAAAAAAAACTATTATGAACGATATGGAAACTAATTGCAGAGGATGTGTATGTATTCATACAGTAAAGGTATCGAAGGATTTATTTTTAGATTATGAGAAAAATAAAAATAATGTACTGTCGGGAGAAATGATCGGAAACGTGAAAAATATAATTGTAATAATTCCATAATACTTGGAGTTGAAAAAAGTTATTATGAACGGTATGGGAACTAACGACGGCTGATGTGTATGCAATCATACAGTAAAGGTATCGAAGGATTTATTTTTAGAACCGGAGGAAAATAAAAATAATGTACTGTCGGGAGAAATGATCGGAAACGTGAAAAATATAATTGGAATAATTCCATAATACTTGGAGTTGAATAAAGGATATTATGAACGATATGTAGACTAACTGCAGAGGATGTGTAAGCCTTCATATCAGTGAAGACATTATAGGATTTATTTTTAGAATCGGAGAAAAATAAAAATAATACACCGTCGGAAGGAAAGATCGGAAGCAAAAAAATATAATTAGGATAATTCCATAATAGTTAGACTCGAAAAAATTATTATGAACGATGTGGGAACTAACGACATCAGATGGGTGTACGGGAATGGACGGTGTGCATTCATAGCGGTCACAAAAAAAAAAAATTACCTCTCAATATGAAATGACGGAGGCGTCGGGAGCGTCGAAATGGTCGTAGTAAAAGTAAATAGAATGCGATATATTCGATATTAAAACAACGGAATCGTTCGGAAAAGAGGGTGGAAGGGGTAAAGGAGACTAAGGATAGTTTTAAACTATAGAAATACTTGATTTGTTAATTTGTAAATGTTTTAGATAACCGGTTAGGTTTAGACAACAGAGAAGGGGTTGGGTTATTATGTGAAAAAAATAATAATTAAAAAAAAATTGTGGCAGAGTAAACGGAGGACACGTGCGTGGGAACAGCGCGTGCGCTTCCACGCAGCTAACGCTATGTTAGATATATGCGCGGGATCGGGACGTGCGCTTTAGCATATGGTAGTAAGATCGGAGAATCAGGAAAATAAAAAAATATACTTCGGCTAATTTTATATTATGTATACTTAGGCTTTGAAATATTAAAGAACTAATCGCAGTATCGGAAAGGGAGCGCGTGTGTGCGTGGGGGTATCGCGGCGGAGATCGGAATATGCATGGGATCTGCGCGTGCGCTTTTGCGGCGGAGAACGTTATATTGGATATATGCGCGGGATCGGGACGTGCGTCTTGGCATATGGCAGTAAGATCGGGGAATCGGGAAAATTAAAATTTAGACTTTGAAATATATTAAAACAATCGCGGTATCGGGATCAGCGTATGCGCTTTCGCGGAGAATAACGTTGTGTTAGATATATGCGTGGGATCTGCGCGTGCGCTTTCGCGACGGCGACCGGAGCGTGCGCGGGAACGAAATATACGTGTGAGAGGTGTAACGGAGGTGTTGGGTTAGATTTACGCTTTAAATAATATATTGGGGTTAAATTTTAGAATTTTCATACTTAGGGCCTGAATTTTGAAAAAAAAAATGCGATAACGGAGCGGGCGGGCGGGGCGATCGGAGACTTGGGTTACTTTCGGACATTAATTAATATACTTATGTTAATTAATAATCGGTTCGGTTTATCGGAAACGAGCGGGACGCTTACGGAGGAATTTCGGAGAAATTTGGGGAACTTGGGGGAACTTTCAGCACCTGGACACTAATTGGGGTTACTTGCGCCCCCCCGAATAACACTTTGGACAGTTTATTGACCTAGGGACACTGTTTGGACGTTCGGTTTATCGGATATGTACGGGAACCGTCCGGGGGAAACTCGGAGGAATCGGGGGAAACTTGGGTGAATTTTGACCACCTGGACATGAATTGGGGTGACTTTTGTGTTCGGATCACCGGTCTGGGGTGAATTTTCGCCTCCGGGACAGGAATTGGGGTTCGGATTAGCGGACGCCCCAGTCCCCGCTTTTAATGACTACTTACTCTGGTTCATCAAGTGCCGTGTACCGTAGTGCATCTGGATTTAAGATATTCTGAGCACTATTTGAAATAGTGGTTGAAGTGAATTGCAACCTTTACTTCATTTTCTACTACCTCAATTAACTCATTATCAATGATTATTTGTTTCATACCGGATTTCTTTTTCCCAATTGTATTATTAATAAACGACCAATAGTCTTTCTGTCCATATTGACATTTATTCAGCAATGAATTGTAATATTCATACCTTCTTTTGCGTATTGTTTTATTAACGGTTTTTGAAATCGATTTGAAACTTAATTTATGGTTACTGGCAGATGGTGATAATCTTAAGAGTCGATATATTTTATCCTTTTCTTTAATCAGATTGATTATTTCATCATTTATCCAACGGTTTCTTATTCTAAAAGTTTTTCGGAGCTGTTTAATCTTATTACAGCCAGATATTAAGTCTGTTAAGATGGAAATAAACCAGTCAAACTTTTCATTAATTGATGCAGAACTGATCAAGTGAACATTGAGAGGGAATATAGGATGTTCATTTCATTTTCGTCAATCTAATTATGAAAAACTCGTGAATTATATATTCTTGATTATATCTGTGGTTTAAGGAAGAGTGTGCAGAGGAATACACGCTTGATTCAAATAGGCTTCTCCAGTTAATATACGAGTATATTAGTTAGATGTTATTTTAATTTCAGGTTTCTTAAAAAATTTCAGAAAACGGAAGTAACACAAAATTCTTTATGAAATTTATTCTCACGTGGAGTTATCTCATTGAACAAAAATTAAACTAAGAGGAATCCTAAAGTAGTGAATTATGTTTGAAGGAATAATACATTGTGTTCACTAATAGTTATCTGTACCTGAACTAATAGGCATCATAAATAGTTTAAGATATATCAAGTTATTGTTGCAATATTCTTTAACTGATAATAAAAGCATGTTTCTAAAATACTCAATAGAACTTAAATTTTTTTAATTTGATTTAATTATCTGAGCGCAATGGTTTTCAACAATACAAATAAACCTGCGGCCATAATTAATCAAATATTTCCATAGTCAATTTCTCCTTTTTCTTCAGATAATTAAGAAAGTCACATTAAATAATGTTTAATAAAATTAATAGGGAATATAAAGAATGTTTTAGCCTGCTGACGTGATTATGATTAATATTTTGTGTATGCCACAGTTATGTTGTGAAATATGTAATCTAACTGATATAATTTTTCTCTAAAATGCTATGAACTGATATGTATTGAAAAAACTTTTGAATGCAGTTTATTTCGACTACAATTTTGAAGAAGGAATATGTAACAGGAATTGATGTAATATAGGAATGATTAATAGTGAATGCGGTGATAACCAGGTTACTCTCTTGATTCAATTCCAACGGTATGAATTTGATTTCAACTTCCATAAATGTCTAGAATTGAAAGTAGTATGAATATTAGGTACATATGGATCATGTGTATACTTTAATCCCTGATATCATGATATTACATTATGCAGTATGCGGAATATTTGAATACATGGTTTAAATATTTATGGTCAGTAATACCACAATGAGAAATATAGTATTTCCATTTTTCTCTAAAATGCTATGAACTGGTATGTATTGAAAAAACTTTTGAATGCAGTTTATTTCGACTACAATTTTGAAGAAGGAATATGTAACAGGAATTGATGTAATATAGGAATGATTAATAGTGAATGCGGTGATAACCAGGTTACTCTCTTGATTCAATTCCAACGGTATGAATTTAATTTCAACTTCCATAAATGTCTAGAATTGAAAGTAGTATGAATATTAGGTACATATGGATCATGTGTATACTTTAATCCCTGATATCATGATATTACATTATGCAGTATGCGGAATATTTGAATACATGGTTTAAATATTTATGGTCAGTAATACCACAATGAGAAATATAGTATTTCCATTTAGGTTAGCAGCAAAAATATCAGTTTTAATATACTGGATTTTCTTCCCACCAATGAATAATTGTGAATTTCATAGTAATAGAAGATGTTCAAACTGAACAAAGAGAAGGAATGTATAACATGTCAGCACATGATCCCTTTTAAGAAATTTCGTATACACAGTTACTGCGGTGAGATCACTTGATAGTTCTAATAGGCCAAGTGTAACTGCTTTCCTTGATCTTACCTTCGCATTCGATCACGTTCACTTACCTTCTCTTCTACATAAAATGTGTTTCATTAATGTTCCTTTACAGTTCGCTTCCTTAATTTTCAAGCTTTTCTACAATAGATCAATTCAGCTCTCCACTTCTTTCTTCTCTGAGTCTAGAGTGGTCTTTCGCGGTCTTCCGCAAGACTCATGTCTTAGCCCTACTCTCTTTAACATCTATTTCCATAGCGTGGCTACTCTTCAGATATCATCTACTTCTCTATTCTTTGCCGATGATATACTCGTCTACTCTTCCGCAGTTAATCGTTCTTCTGCCGTCGTGGAGCTTAAAAATTCTCTTTTCTCTCTGGATAATGCGTAATCCGATCTTCACCTTTTTACTTCTCCTGGGAAATCAGCAGCTATGGTTTTCACTTATCGTCCTTATAGCCGTTCCTCAGTCAATCTATCCGTGTGCCATCTTCCTATTCCTTTAGTTAGTTCCGTCTCCTAACTTGGCATTGTTCTTAACAGCAACTTGTCCTTTCACGATCACATCAATTATCTTTATACGGCGGCTCTCAAGAGGGTTAATTGGTTGAAGGCTATTTCCTCCCGTAATTGCGGTGGGGATCCTTATATCCTTCTGATGCTATATAACATTTCTAAATTCGATTATTGCTCATTCCTTTACGCTACTGCTCCTAAATATCTTCTCCTTCAGCTTGATAAAATCCATAATATGTATCTCCGCCTTTGTATCGGTGCCTTGAACTCCTCTCCTATTGCAGCCATTTTGGCAGAAACTGGTTCCTGTCCTTTATTCATTCGAAGACTTTATCTAGGTGAACGATTTCTGATCAAACGTCTTCATATTTCCAATTCCTACTTGCTTAATTCCTACTGGTTTATATTCAACAACTGGCGTTTCTCTCCTCATAAAACCCCAATCCTTTCCTTGATTTCTTCACGTCTCAGAGCCTTCTCTCCTTTTGTTCTATTCTACACCAAATTCCCTCATTTTACCTATAATTTCCCAGATTTTATTTACTCACCCAGTTTACTTTTTCTTCCTTCGTATGTCAAGTCTCTTCCCTCTCCCGCTGCTCATAATGAATTTAACTACGTTTTATCCTCACTCTTTCCTTCTTATACTTTAATTTTTACAGATGGCTCAAAGTCAGCTTTGGGGGTCGGAGCGGCTTTTACTTTGCCGGATTTCGGCTATTCTGAGTCGTTCAAACTCCCCTCATTCTCCTCCATATTCCTAGCCGAATCTATTGAGATCTTACAGGCAATCCTTTTTATAGCTTCCACTAACAATATATCCAAGGTTCTCTTATCTTCTGATTCGAAAGGCACTTTACAAGCTATTGTTACTCCCTTTCCTAAACGGCAACAAGTTTGTCGACTCGTTGGCACGTTCGGCTGCTTTAGACGGTCGCTTTATTAGGCATTTCCCAGCTCAAAGTCTTCTTCCTCTTTCCTCTCATTGCCACAGCGACTGTTGGTCTGATCCCTATCCTTCTTCTTTTTCCAATCCTGCTTCCTTTTACTTATCCATACAACCCATTCCTCCACTTTTTCCGTGGTTTGTTAATTTCCCCAACATGAAGCGGTCAACTATTTCATCCATAATTAGACTTCGGTTAAACCACAGCTTGCTACCTGCTTCGCTCTTCCATTTCTCCATTACTCAGTCCCCTCTCTCTCCGTTTGATCCGTCAGAAGCAAACTTCGTTTGCGATGCGAACCACATTTTGCTTGAATGTCCTTCCATTTCTTCAGAACACGTGATACTGTATTCCGGTCTTTTGCGCCTTGGCCTCCCTACGCCCTACAGCGCTCGAAACATCCTTTCTTTTACGTCTCCCTTGGTTATTCCTTTGTTAGCTTCATTTAAATGTTCTATTTCTAATATTTTTCCTTTATAATCATTAATGCTGTCATACTGTTAGATTGAGTAACGTCCTTAACTGACATGCTCAAAATTTAATAAAAAAAAAAAAAAAAAAAAAAGTGTAATGAATTGATTCCAATAATATTATGCTCCAGCTAGTCTAGTCAAATATTTAAAAATAATCATAAGTTAATTAAAACATATACAGGTGCATCAGCATGTTTTATTAACCTACAAAACATAAACACGTCTGATTTTGTTTGCTCTAGTCACCATGATGTAATGATATTTTCTACAATGCCAGTTAAATTATAAATAACTTTTAAATCTTTAGATTTTTCAAATACAACAGAATCATTACCAAACATTTAAGCAGTCACACAAAACGTCCCTCAAATAAAATCTCTCTGTGAAACAGGTTTGCTGAATGAACAGAAATACTTAAAATCACATAAATTAGTATTCAAGAATAAATGTGTTATCATTAATAAAAACCATTTTTTTATGCTGTACTGAAGCATAGTTTGCAACAACCAAGTTAAAAAAATATTACATTTCAATAATCTACCAATTTGCTAAAAATTATTGACGGAAGCATGAAAATAAAGTGGTGACGAAGTAGTAATCCATGAATATATTGGCATGCTTGTAATGGACACAATGGTCATAGTGATGCATTGGATACATAATTGTGAATGGTAGGGCATTACAAATTTATAGCATTATACATATGCACCCTAATAGTTACTATATGTCAATTTTTCTAAGTCTTGTCGTCTATACAAGTGGTTCCGGATCACTTGTAAGTCATAATAATCAAATAGAAATAAAAACAATACAACTCAGATGCTACTCACAATAAAATGCTGTACTATTGCACTAATCGCAGGATAAGGTTGATCAAATGTACAATGAGAAAGAAATAATGAATGCCACATTCCTTATTGTCAATCTAATTATGAAAATTTTAAATTCCCAAAAATTTTCAGAATTTACGATAGCATGGATATTAGAAATACACAATTCATGTGTAAATTTTAATCCCCAATATAAAAATATTGCATTATACAGAGCTGGGAAAATTGTATATGTAATTTAAATATTTATAATCAGTAATACTACAATATGTCATGTAGTATTTCTATTTAAAGTCATCATATGAAAAATCAGTATTGATCACAAATTGTTCAATGTTTGAATTGCTGAAAGCTAAGAGTTTTAAATCTGTTAAATCATACTCACCGTCCATGTCTGTCATAAAAATAATAATATACAAATTAGTAATCGGAAATAAATGTGTTATACAATTACCCTAATTATAGGATAAAATTGACAAATGAACATTGAGAAAGATATAAAGGAAACTACCTTCATTATTGTCAATGAAATTATGAAAATCTCATGATTAGTATATTCCTGATTATATCTGTGGTTTCAATAGGAAAGAGAGATGGAATACACCCTTGATTCAAATAAGCTTCACCAGTTAATACCTATTAGTTACAGTTTATTGTAATTTCAAGTCCTTCACATAATTGAAAAAAACAACAGTAACATGTAGAATTCTTTATTAAATTTTTCTTTTTCATGGAATATGATATTTAACAAAAATTCAATTAAAAGGAATACTAATGTGGTGAATTGTGTTTGAAGATGTAATGCATTGTGTTCACTAATAGTGAGCTTCAACTATTTTAAAATTAAAAACTCTTTGAATAAATTAGTGTAGTTTTTAAAAAAAAAATTTTTAGCTAATGGATGTAAGTATGAATAATTTTTTGAGTATGCCACATTTCTATTGTGAAACATTCATTTTCTGAGATAATATTCTCCTCTAAATACCAAATAATAAGAACTAATTGGATGAAAAAATGGAAATGTTTTGCACTAATTTTTATTTATAAAGCTGTATTGAAAACCTGGTGACATAAATGCAGGTTATCCTGACTTAAATTTTGATGAGCAAGTATAGAACGGAATTCATGTAGCATATAAGTGGATAATAGTAAATGCAGTGATAAATTTCCTATTCCCTTGATTCAATCCTAACGATATTGACTCGATTTTAAATTCCAAAAATTTTGAGAATTTACGATAGCACGGATATTAGAAGTACACAAATCATGTGTAAATTTTATTCTTCAATATAAAAATATTGCATTGTACAGAGCTGGGCAAATTGTATACATAATTTAAATATTTATAATCAGTAATACTACAATATGTCATATAGTATTTCTATTTAAAGTCATCATATGAAAAATCAGTATTGATCACAAATTGTTCAATGTTTGAATTGCTGAAAGCTAAGAGTTTTAAATCTGTTAAATCATACTCACCGCCCGTGCCTGTCATAAAAATAATAATATACAAATTAGTAATCGGAAATAAATGTGTTATACAATTACCCTAATTATAGGATAAAATTGACAAATTAACATTGAGAAAGATATAAAGGAAACTACCTTCATTATTGTCAATGAAATTATGAAAATCTCATGATTAGTATATTCCTGATTATATCTGTGGTTTCAATAAGAAAGGGAGATGGAATACACCCTTGATTCAAATAAGCTTCACCAGTTAATACCTATTAGTCACAGTTTATTGTAATTTCAAGTCCTTCACGAAATTGAAAAAAACAACAGTAACATGTAAATTTCTTTATTAAATTTTTTTTTTCAAGGAATATGTTATTTAACAAAAATTCAATTAAAAGGAATACTAATGTGGTGAATTGTGTTTGAAGACATAATGCATTGTGTTCACTAATAGTGAGCTTCAAAATAAATGACGGAATACATAACAGTATTCAAAAAAGTTTTGGATATATCAAGTTATTATGGCTAGATTCTTTAACTGATAATAAAATCATGTTTCTAAAATGCTGAATTGAGCTTAAAAGTTTTAAGCCGTTTTTATTATTAACAAAGCTTGGTGATTTTCTACAATGCAAATAAACCTATGACCATGAGTAATGTAATATTTCCATAGTCAATTTCTTTTTTTCTTTAAACTATTTATATTCTGATTCATCCACGGCCTTATTGACAATTTCTAATCCCCTCACCAAACATCCTGTAGCAATTCAAACCCAGCA
This sequence comes from Icerya purchasi, assembly GCA_039619475.1. Lineage (NCBI taxonomy): Eukaryota > Metazoa > Arthropoda > Insecta > Hemiptera > Monophlebidae > Icerya > Icerya purchasi. The sequence goes on from CM077116.1 coordinate 362,171,560, forward strand.
GGTATTATACAAACTTATTAAGAGACAGTGCTCCATTTCCTTTCTGTGGGCGCCCAGCCATGCAGGGATTCCTGGAAATGAACGCGTTGATACATCCGCCCGAGCAGAAATATATTGCCCCTCGCCTAGTAATAGCCCACCTCCACTTTATCTCTCGAACATAATCTTCAATAATCTCACGTCCTTATGGAAAACCCATTGGTCCTCGTGTCAGACTTTCTCGAGGTTAATTAAACCCTCAATGGAACCATGGTTTCCAGAAAAAAGCATTTCCCGCAGAGATTCCTGTGCACTTAGCCGCTTGCGCATAGGCCATACGGCCATGTCGCATAATTTTATTTTGCAAAAAAACCCCTCTCCTATGAATTGTCCTATCTGTGGCCTAGATGTTGCTCCCTCAACTCCTCACATACTATGCGACTGTGCAGCATTATCACCTCACCGGCACCCTTCAATTAATAACAAAACAGTCACCAACATTCTTGAGAATTTCCCCCTGCAATTTTATCTATAACACAGTTTATCAGATCTAGCAGAATAAGCAGATATCTATAAAAACAAACTGTGCATCTTCGTACTGTAATAGCCACAGCAGATAAACACAGTACAGGATGTTACTTTCACAAGAAAAAAAAAAAAATTATATATTTCTTATTTAAATAGTGTTCAATTAAATTAGAGAGGAATACAGAAAATGTCTCACTCAACAGATGTTAGTATGATTAATTTTTTAGGTATGCAATATATCTGTTGTGAAACATTTATTCTCTCAGATACAATTTGGCTCTAAATACCAAATAATAAAAACTTAATTTGATAAAGAAATAGAAATGCTATGATCTTATTTCTATTTATAACGCTATATTGAAAATCTGGTGACATGAATGCAGTATATTCTGACTAATATTTTGAAAAACTAGTATGAAACAGGAATTCATGTAGCATATAAATGGATAATAGTAAATGCAGTGATAAATTACCTATTCCCTTAATTCAATCCTAATGATATTGACTTAATTTAAAATTCCCAAAAATTTTCAGAATTTACGATAGCATGGATATTAGAAATACACAAATCATGTGTAAATTTTAATCCCCAATATAAAAATATTGCATTATACAGAGCTGGGAAAATTGTATATGTAATTTAAATATTTATAATCAGTAATACTACAATATGTCATGTAGTATTTCTATTTAAAGTCATCATATGAAAAATCAGTATTGATCACAAATTGTTCAATGTTTGAATTGCTGAAAGCTAAGAGTTTTAAATCTGTTAAATCATACTCACCGTCCATGTCTGTCATAAAAATAATAATATACAAATTAGTAATCGGAAATAAATGTGTTATACAATTACACTAATTATAGGATAAAATTGACAAATGAACATTGAGAAAGATATAAAGGAAACTACCTTCATTATTGTCAATGAAATTATGAAAATCTCATGATTAGTATATTCCTGATTATATCTGTGGTTTCAATAGGAAAGAGAGATGGAATACACCCTTGATTCAAATAAGCTTCACCAGTTAATACCTATTAGTTACAGTTTATTGTAATTTCAAGTCCTTCACATAATTGAAAAAAACAACAGTAACATGTAGAATTCTTTATTAAATTTTTCTTTTTCATGGAATATGATATTTAACAAAAATTCAATTAAAAGGAATACTAATGTGGTGAATTGTGTTTGAAGATGTAATGCATTGTGTTCACTAATAGTGAGCTTCAAAATAAATGACGGAATACATAACAGTATTCAAAAAAGTTTTGGATATATCAAGTTATTATGGCTAGATTCTTTAACTGATAATAAAATCATGTTTCTAAAATGCTGAATTGAGCATAAAAGTTTTAAGCCGTTTTTATTATTAACAAAGCTTGGTGATTTTCTACAATGCAAATAAACCTATGACCATGAGTAATGTAATATTTCCATAGTCAATTTCTTTTTTTCTTTAAACTATTTATATTCTGATTCATCCACGGCCTTATTGACAATTTCTAATCCCCTCACCAAACATCCTGTAGCAATTCAAACCCAGCAGGTATTATACAAACTTATTAAGAGACAGTGCTCCATTTCCTTTCTGTGGGCGCCCAGCCATGCAGGGATTCCTGGAAATGAACGCGTTGATACATCCGCCCGAGCAGAAATATATTGCCCCTCGCCTAGTAATAGCCCACCTCCACTTTATCTCTCGAACATAATCTTCAATAATCTCACGTCCTTATGGAAAACCCATTGGTCCTCGTGTCAGACTTTCTCGAGGTTAATTAAACCCTCAATGGAACCATGGTTTCCAGAAAAAAGCATTTCCCGCAGAGATTCCTGTGCACTTAGCCGCTTGCGCATAGGCCATACGGCCATCTTGATTCAATCCTAACGATATTGACTCGATTTTAAATTCCAAAAATTTTGAGAATTTACGATAGCACGGATATTAGAAGTACACAAATCATGTGTAAATTTTATTCTTCAATATAAAAATATTGCATTGTACAGAGCTGGGCAAATTGTATACATAATTTAAATATTTATAATCAGTAATACTACAATATGTCATATAGTATTTCTATTTAAAGTCATCATATGAAAAATCAGTATTGATCACAAATTGTTCAATGTTTGAATTGCTGAAAGCTAAGAGTTTTAAATCTGTTAAATCATACTCACCGCCCGTGCCTGTCATAAAAATAATAATATACAAATTAGTAATCGGAAATAAATGTGTTATACAATTACCCTAATTATAGGATAAAATTGACAAATTAACATTGAGAAAGATATAAAGGAAACTACCTTCATTATTGTCAATGAAATTATGAAAATCTCATGATTAGTATATTCCTGATTATATCTGTGGTTTCAATAAGAAAGGGAGATGGAATACACCCTTGATTCAAATAAGCTTCACCAGTTAATACCTATTAGTCACAGTTTATTGTAATTTCAAGTCCTTCACGAAATTGAAAAAAACAACAGTAACATGTAAATTTCTTTATTAAATTTTTTTTTTCAAGGAATATGTTATTTAACAAAAATTCAATTAAAAGGAATACTAATGTGGTGAATTGTGTTTGAAGACATAATGCATTGTGTTCACTAATAGTGAGCTTCAAAATAAATGACGGAATACATAACAGTATTCAAAAAAGTTTTGGATATATCAAGTTATTATGGCTAGATTCTTTAACTGATAATAAAATCATGTTTCTAAAATGCTGAATTGAGCTTAAAAGTTTTAAGCCGTTTTTATTATTAACAAAGCTTGGTGATTTTCTACAATGCAAATAAACCTATGACCATGAGTAATGTAATATTTCCATAGTCAATTTCTTTTTTTCTTTAAACTATTTATATTCTGATTCATCCACGGCCTTATTGACAATTTCTAATCCCCTCACCAAACATCCTGTAGCAATTCAAACCCAGCAGGTATTATACAAACTTATTAAGAGACAGTGCTCCATTTCCTTTCTGTGGGCGCCCAGCCATGCAGGGATTCCTGGAAATGAACGCGTTGATACATCCGCCCGAGCAGAAATATATTGCCCCTCGCCTAGTAATAGCCCACCTCCACTTTATCTCTCGAACATAATCTTCAATAATCTCACGTCCTTATGGAAAACCCATTGGTCCTCGTGTCAGACTTTCTCGAGGTTAATTAAACCCTCAATGGAACCATGGTTTCCAGAAAAAAGCATTTCCCGCAGAGATTCCTGTGCACTTAGCCGCTTGCGCATAGGCCATACGGCCATGTCGCATAATTTTATTTTGCAAAAAAACCCCTCTCCTATGAATTGTCCTATCTGTGGCCTAGATGTTGCTCCCTCAACTCCTCACATACTATGCGACTGTGCAGCATTATCACCTCACCGGCACCCTTCAATTAATAACAAAACAGTCACCAACATTCTTGAGAATTTCCCCCTGCAATTTTATCTATAACACAGTTTATCAGATCTAGCAGAATAAGCAGATATCTATAAAAACAAACTGTGCATCTTCGTACTGTAATAGCCACAGCAGATAAACACAGTACAGGATGTTACTTTCACAAGAAAAAAAAAAAAATTATATATTTCTTATTTAAATAGTGTTCAATTAAATTAGAGAGGAATACAGAAAATGTCTCACTCAACAGATGTTAGTATGATTAATTTTTTAGGTATGCAATATATCTGTTGTGAAACATTTATTCTCTCAGATACAATTTGGCTCTAAATACCAAATAATAAAAACTTAATTTGATAAAGAAATAGAAATGCTATGATCTTATTTCTATTTATAACGCTATATTGAAAATCTGGTGACATGAATGCAGTATATTCTGACTAATATTTTGAAAAACTAGTATGAAACAGGAATTCATGTAGCATATAAATGGATAATAGTAAATGCAGTGATAAATTACCTATTCCCTTAATTCAATCCTAATGATATTGACTTAATTTAAAATTCCCAAAAATTTTCAGAATTTACGATAGCATGGATATTAGAAATACACAAATCATGTGTAAATTTTAATCCCCAATATAAAAATATTGCATTGTACAGAGCTGGGAAAATTGTATATGTAATTTAAATATTTATAATCAGTAATACTACAATATGTCATGTAGTATTTCTATTTAAAGTCATCATATGAAAAATCAGTATTGATCACAAATTGTTCAATGTTTGAATTGCTGAAAGCTAAGAGTTTTAAATCTGTTAAATCATACTCACCGTCCATGTCTGTCATAAAAATAATAATATACAAATTAGTAATCGGAAATAAATGTGTTATACAATTACACTAATTATAGGATAAAATTGACAAATGAACATTGAGAAAGATATAAAGGAAACTACCTTCATTATTGTCAATGAAATTATGAAAATCTCATGATTAGTATATTCCTGATTATATCTGTGGTTTCAATAGGAAAGAGAGATGGAATACACCCTTGATTCAAATAAGCTTCACCAGTTAATACCTATTAGTTACAGTTTATTGTAATTTCAAGTCCTTCACATAATTGAAAAAAACAACAGTAACATGTAGAATTCTTTATTAAATTTTTCTTTTTCATGGAATATGATATTTAACAAAAATTCAATTAAAAGGAATACTAATGTGGTGAATTGTGTTTGAAGATGTAATGCATTGTGTTCACTAATAGTGAGCTTCAACTATTTTAAAATTAAAAACTCTTTGAATAAATTAGTGTAGTTTTTAAAAAAAAAATTTTTAGCTAATGGATGTAAGTATGAATAATTTTTTGAGTATGCCACATTTCTATTGTGAAACATTCATTTTCTGAGATAATATTCTCCTCTAAATACCAAATAATAAGAACTAATTGGATGAAAAAATGGAAATGTTTTGCACTAATTTTTATTTATAAAGCTGTATTGAAAACCTGGTGACATAAATGCAGGTTATCCTGACTTAAATTTTGATGAGCAAGTATAGAACGGAATTCATGTAGCATATAAGTGGATAATAGTAAATGCAGTGATAAATTTCCTATTCCCTTGATTCAATCCTAACGATATTGACTCGATTTTAAATTCCAAAAATTTTGAGAATTTACGATAGCACGGATATTAGAAGTACACAAATCATGTGTAAATTTTATTCTTCAATATAAAAATATTGCATTGTACAGAGCTGGGCAAATTGTATACATAATTTAAATATTTATAATCAGTAATACTACAATATGTCATATAGTATTTCTATTTAAAGTCATCATATGAAAAATCAGTATTGATCACAAATTGTTCAATGTTTGAATTGCTGAAAGCTAAGAGTTTTAAATCTGTTAAATCATACTCACCGTCCATGTCTGTCATAAAAATAATAATATACAAATTAGTAATCGGAAATAAATGTGTTATACAATTACACTAATTATAGGATAAAATTGACAAATGAACATTGAGAAAGATATAAAGGAAACTACCTTCATTATTGTCAATGAAATTATGAAAATCTCATGATTAGTATATTCCTGATTATATCTGTGGTTTCAATAGGAAAGAGAGATGGAATACACCCTTGATTCAAATAAGCTTCACCAGTTAATACCTATTAGTCACAGTTTATTGTAATTTCAAGTCCTTCACATAATTGAAAAAAACAGCAGTAACATGTAGAATTCTTTATTAAATTTTTTCTTTTTCATGCAATATGTTATTTAACAAAAATTCAATTAAAAAAAATAGTAATGTGGTGAATTATGTTTGAAGACATAATGCATTGTGTTCACTAATAGTGAACTTCAACTTAACTGAAGGAATACATTTCAGCAATCATAAAGAGTTTTAGATGTATCAAGTTATTCGTCCCCAAGTCCTTTTATGGTTATCAAACCTCCATCCAATTTGTGTATATTACTGTAACTCCAAACGTAAATCTGTTGATCCTCTTTCGCATATTTCCTTTGTTCTACCGAAAGAGATTAGACTCTCCCAGTGTGAACTTAGTGCGTCCTTTGTTGCTCATGTTGTCGACCATCCCAACCAAAACATTAATAATAATATTAAAGGCAATTCAAATAATGCGTCCAGTAAGGATATTATTAATAATAATAGTAATAACTATAATGTCAAATTTCAAATTTTATTGGTATTTACTAAATTAACATAAAAATACAAGAAAATGTATGTTCCACAAATGTGCATGGCTGCGCGAACAGTGGGATTATTATTATACAAATGAAAATGATACTGTATTTATAGTAAATCGGGATACAATTACGAAACGCATAATAAAATAAAATTTATATGCTAAAACAATGCTAGGAAATAAAACATGAAAACCGGTACAACACAATGCAATACAATGCAATGGCCAAACAAATATCAGCTACAAATATTATGAGTACAATTTGAATATGAAATAAATATTAATATTATTTGGGCAGTGCTTACAGAATTTAATTTTATCATATTCAGTATAATATTTACAGACATGTGTATTTCAAACATCGATAAGTCGTAAGTATCATATAACTGGGATTTACTATTTACACATAGACTTTAAACTAAAATAAATAAGATAAATGAATAACTATTAGCTATCTATAAACGTGGGAACACCTGTCAGTATTTCGATAATTTTATATAAGCACTGTAGCTATGAAATCTACAGTACTTCAAATTTTAACTACATCCACACACTTTTAATACCTCCCAAAGGACAAGAAATTTTACTTATTCGTCGGTAATATTAATATACTAATTTAAAGCATGAAATACTGCACTAATACCTAGTGTGTTATGATCATTTCCACTACAGGAATTTTAATTTAGTAGCACTAGCAACTAAGGTAATAATAATTCTACAGATTAACAATTCGAATTTATTTGGATTGATATTTAAGACAAATCAAATCATATGTACATAATATGGAATTTAGCATTGTTTGTTTGTTTGTTGTTTTTTTTTTTGTGTGGTGCCGTGTACTGCTACTGTGGCCAAAGACACCAGATATTAAGATATGATTAAATTAAGCTGTAGATATTATTTTGTTTGAGAAAAGATAGTGTTTTTCTAATTTCATGGGGATCATCAGATAAGGCAGTTTGGATAGTAGTAGGAGGATGGATTGAATATTGGGTGCAGTCGGAAAGGATATGCTCTATTGTTAAAGGACCTTGGCCACAGTATTGGCAGAGTTGAGCGTCGGCACGATCCAAAAGGTGCTTGTGCGTTAGTGCTGTATGGCCGATGCGCAGTCTTGTTAATACAACGTCATCACGTCTTGATGCCATGATGATGTTCCAAGGCGCAGTAGTAGGCTTGACTCTTCTCAGCTTATTTTCAAGCGACAATTCTTCCCAGGAACGGCTCCATTGTAGCTGAAACTGGGTTTTCGTAACTTTGTAAAGATCCTTCCTTGGGACTGCAACCGATAATAATGTGGATTTCCCTATTGCTTGTTTCGCAGCTAAGTCGGCTGTGGTGTTTCCACTTATCTTTGAATGTCCTGGTAGCCAACATATTACTATGTTCATAGTCGAGCTAATACCCAAGTAATGTATCTGTTGAACAATCGGGTTTTTCAGGGTAGCATGCCATTCATTAATCGCATTGACGGCCTGTAATGAGTCTGTGAATACGATAATACGATCATAATTCTGATCTATGGCGGATTCGATGGCTAATTTGATCGCAATTAATTCGGCCGACATTACCGACAATTCCATTGGAAGCGCATAGCTGATGATTTGCTGGCGATGTACAAAGGAACATCCAGTACCTTCGATATTTTTTGCAGCATCTGTGTAATACTTTTCATATGCACTGTATTCTTTCAATGCGTTCGTATATGACAAGAGTATGTCAGATTTTGAGCTGTTGGTCAACGCTACGTTGCACCGTATTTCCGAATTATGTGTTGGTGGAAGAGCGGAGATTCTTTTATGAAGGATATTGTTCGGTACATTAATATTTCTGGTGTCAGCAGCAAGATATGCGCGCTTGTTTAGAAGTTCTGCTAAATTACTAGAACGGTACGAGACTTCAGGCGTTAGTAGAACATCAGGGATATTATTTGTACTTCTTAGGTAAATTAAAAACTTCACCGCTAAATAATCTCGACGAACGTTTAAAGGCCATTCGTTGGCTTCGCATAATATGCTGTTTATTGGACTAGTGCGAAATGCGCCGATCGCCAGTCTGATGGCGGTGTGGTGTATCGAGTCCAACGAGCACAGTGTCGATTTGCAAGCTGAGCCGTAAATGGGTGCTGCGTAGTCTAGGCGAGGTCTAATAATAGTACGATACATTTTGAGTAGTGTGTGTCTGCCTGAACCGAATGTTGTGTGGGGTAGTTTCTTCAACAGGTTTAAGTTTTTTAAGCAGGACTGTTTTAATTGATTTACATGTTGTTTCCGTGATAAGGTTTGATCAAACAACAAGCCGAGATATTTAACAGTCGGAGATTTTGGTATTCTTGTGCTTTGTAATGATAGTGGTAGCGATTTTTGGCATGTCCGTAATCTCGGTCTGACACACCTGCTGGAACATTTCCCAATTTGCTTTTTTGAAATTCAGGGCTGGCCTTAGTCAAGAATTATGCCTTTAACTTTTTACGCCTTCTTCTATAATTTAGTATCCATATGTTATGCATATGTGCAGGTAGCTCATTGAATAATAGGCATCCGTCATACTGAAGCTGATGTCTAGAATAATATTTATTGAAAGAAGGGATTTTAGCGACTGTTATATTTGAGTGCCTTGTAACACCAGTTTTAACAGAAATATTGAATTTATGTTTATTTTTCATTACAAACATTAGTGCTTATAGTTTATATATTTCTTTTATATTCAATAAGTCATTTTCAGCATTGCTGAATTCGTTATTGAAAATAATTCTAATTACTTCCTTCTGTAAGTAAGCTAACGGTTTGATGTGGTAATCTGCAGCATCCCCCCAGTGAATTATACCATACGATAAGACTGGCTGATATAGGGATAAGTATAAACGCCGCAGCTGACTATTATTAAAGAATTGTCTAAGATAATAAAATATGTAGTTTAGTTTACAAAGTTTTTTGGCTAAATAAACGGGTTGTTTATCCCAGAGTAGCTTGTAGTCTAGTTGTAATCGTAGATATTTAATGTCATAAGCTCTCTCAAGAGGAATATTGTTATCACCAATTATTAATAAATCATCCCAGAAGTTTTGTGGCTGATGGCTGTATACCAGAAATTTAGATTTTTTTACGTTCAATATTAGCTCATTTTTAGTTAACCAGCCGTATATATTAGTTAGGTCCTCGTTTACTAATCTCTGTAAGATATTTCGATAACGTGAACTTGCTAAAAGGACAGTGTCATCAGCGTAGCAAAAAATTTTTCCATGCACACGTAATTTACACAAATCATTTATATAAATAAGGAACAAAATAGGGCTCAGGATATTTCCTTGCGGTACCCCATATTTTTGAATGGAAAGTTCACTGTGCTGTCCATTTATTTTTGTTTTTACAGTTCTGTTAGTATGAAATGACTTGAACCAATTAAATCTAAAACTACGGAAACCGCAGTTATTCATTTTTTGAAGAAAAAGGTCATGATTTATTGTATTGAAAGCTTTACGGAGGTCCAAATAGACAGCGGCAACAGAAAGGCCAGCTTCTAAATTTTCTACTATGAAGGATATGTGCTCATATAATGCGTCATCAGTTCCCTTTCCTCTTATGAAGCCATACTGATTATTGCTAAAGAAGTCAATTTTATCTAGATAATTTATTATTTTGGATTTTACACATTTTTCAAATATTTTTGAGAAGGTTGAAAATATGCAAATAGGTCTGTAATTTGTGACATTTTTTGAATCCCCGGTTTTATACACTGGAGTGATAATACCCTCTTTAAGGCGGTCAGGAAATTTACCTAACCTAAATGGCTCATTAAACAAAAAAATAAGCGGCTTTAAGAAAATAGGCATACACTCCTTTATTAAAGAAATAAAGATTTGATCATATCCAAATGAGTTTTTGTTAGGCAAGGATCTAATGGCATCTGTAACGTCATCTTCATTAAAATCAATAAATACAAACAAGTTAAAATTTTTCTCTGTGGAGTACAGATATGGCATATTTATTGTGCTGGAGTTTACACTCGTTTTTAGGTTTTCAATTTCTTTTATAAAAAACGTGTTAAAATAATTTGCAATTTCGTACTCATTTCCACATGCATGTTTAATTGAACCATTTACATTGATATCTGTTATTAACGAATTTTTATTTCCCAATACACGTTTAACGATTTTCCAATAACTGTTTTGGTTTCCATGACAAGCATTTAATAGATTTGTATAGTATTCTCTTTTGGTTATTCTTATACTTTTCTGTAACTTTTTGGAAATAGATTTGAAATTTGATAAAAAGATTTTGTTCCTTGGACATGATTTTAACTCATTATAACAATTCTTCTTAATTATAGATAATTGCACTATTTCGTCTGTTACCCATTCAGATCTTTTCCACGTTGTTCTTGATTTTTTCATTTTACACTTCGAACACTCTATTGTATTACTGATCTGAGCTAAAAACCATTCAAATTTCTCATCGACTGTGCAATTCATGGTATATAATTTTGATAAATTTAATGTATTCAGGGTTTTGAAAAATAATGTTTTATTTAAGACGAGGTAAGAATCGTTTACCTTATTTTTAATACATGTATCAATTACGATAGTTGTATCTAAAGCTTTATGATCAGAGAAATACACTTCATTTATACTCGAACTTTAAGGTTTATACTGGGGCTTTTAGTTCCGCGAACGAAAACATAATCCAGACAAGATGTATAATTAGATGCGTGTCGGGTATATGTTAGTTCATTTATTACACTGTCAAATCCATTCGCAGATAATAAATTCAGATATTCCATACTTTTTGTTTCATTGAGTAGGTTTATGTTAAGATCTCCCGTTAAAATAGAGGTGAAGTTTAGTGTAGTGATAACTTTACTTAAATCCTGAAGGAAGTCGCGGTATGATGACTCACAAAAGCGGTATATTCAACAACTGAGAAATAGGTATTCTTGTTTAATTGTATATTGATACACTTTATATTACCACTTAAGATTTCAATGTTATTTTCAGAAAAGTTAAGATCGTTTTTAACATAGATTGTTACACTACCTGATCTTTTAGTAATTCTACATTGACCAGTAGAGGAAAACCCTGGAATATTATAGCGCCCAATTTCATCTGCTGATAACCAAGTTTCAGTTAGAATTAATATATCAAAATCTATTTTTTGTTGGTGTAACTATATCAATAGTTCATCAAAATGCGCTCGTAAACGAATGTTCAAATGTCGATTTGACTGAGTTATATATCTCCGCGTTCATTCTGAGATAAAGTTCACTTTTGTGGTTCCTCGCGACTATCTCTCTCTTATAAGTAGGTGGTCAGTGCAGATTGTACGATTAAATTACGTGTGGTACGCATCGATCGGTTAACGGTGCTTCGCAACTTCTTCGCGCGCGCCGCAATCTTTTCGTTGTGTTGCCTGGTATGGTCACTCATCATGTGACTATTACGCAGTTGCACACGATAAGACACCCCGTAAATGGATCTCTTTACCCCTTCGCAGAATTCCTCTGATGACAACGGTAGACCGTCTTCAGCTGCGAGCCGCAGCATCCAAACTTTTACGAGAACAGCGGCAACTCATCAGCTACACGACCAGGTCCGCGCTACACTGCCTCCTCCCACTGCTACAGTTGTACCGTCCTCGTCAGCTAAAACTGATAAGATATCGTCGATTCGGTTATCATTACGTGAAACCAAAGACGAGTGGCACATCGTCAAAAATAGAAAAAGAGGAAGATTAGTCATCAGAAATTATTCTGGCTCTTCTCCATCCCCTCCGGCTTCTACAACGCCGCCGCATAGACGGAATAGATACGAATTCTTAGCACTTGATGACGACGATGACAGTAAGTACGACAATACTAATGAAAACGAAACCAGCAAATCAAAGGTAAGCGATAAACCAATTATTCCGGCGTCGAATTCAACACATATCGTCAACTCGTCACAGTTAAACGCGACCAATATTGTTAATAGTGCAAATGAAAATCGAATTAATGACTCAAACTCGGCAAACATTTCGAATAAAACCAGCAAAACAATACCTCCCATATTAGTAAAAAATATTAGCAAAATCTTATCTCTCCGAACCGATTTACTTTCCGATCAAAACATTACATTTGCATTGAAGTCAACAAACACTGGAGTCACTATAATTCCCCAAAATGCGGACAGTTATCGTAAAATAATTAAACTGTTACACAGCGAAAAATTATTATTTTTTCACATATCAATTACTAGATGAGAAACCGTTTCGGGTCGTTATACGGAACTTGCATCCGTCTACGGACACAAACGAAATTAAAACTGAATTGGAAAAATTAGGTTTCAGCGTCCGAAACGTTGTGAACGTTATACATCCGAGAAACAAATCTCAAGCTACCTATGCACTATGTCGATTTGAACCAATCGGCCAAAAATGACGAAATCTTCATGTTAAATAGACTATTATACACGCGCGTAGAGGTTCAGGAATTTAATACCAAAAAACAACTTATGTAGTGTAAGAGATGTCAGTTGTATGGCTATTCGCACAATTATTGCAACCTGCCATTTAAGTGCGTGAAATGTGGTAACAAACATGATTCTAAATACTGCAAAAAAGACGTTACTGCGAAACCAACTTGCGCTCTGTGCCGGGGAGATTATCCAGCAAACTATAGAGGGTGTCCAGAACACAAACGGGCAGTATATGAAAAACAAATACATCCTAGAAATCGCATTATAAAAAACCTAGAAGTAAACCAGCGGGACTTCCCCTCCTTACCAAGTAAATCTCCGACAAGCAGAAACCCATGGAATATAGGAATAAATACGTTTACAAAAACGGAAACCAACAACAACATCGGCGACAATAAATTTAGTGAGAAGAGCTATCCCAGCAGTATTCTCAGAGATAGCAACCTAATGGACCAATTCTCAACTAAAATCATAGGTGCTTTAGACACAATGTTAAATGACTTCAAAGAGCTGATTAATCCATTATTTTCAATATTAAACAAGCTACTGGATAAGCTAGTGTAATGGCCAATAGAACTATAACAAATAAAACATTAAAATTAATGTTATGGAATTCTAATGGAATAATATCAAAGAAAGCGGAATTCGAATTATTCATCCATCAACATAGATTAGATGTGACATTAATCTGCGAAACGCATTTAATATCAACGATGAGTTTCAACATTGCTGGCTATAATACCTACTGTATCTCTCATCCTGATGGGAAAGCTCACGGAGGCGTGGCAGTGTTAGTAAGAACTGGGTTAAGCCATCATGTAGTTCATTCAGAAGCCTCCTTCGCTTATCAACTGATGGCAGTCAGCATCAGGGCTGTGGAATCAGAATTTACTATTGCAGCAATATATTGTCATCCGAACATAATGCTACCCAAGGAGAGAATAAGAGCAATTTTCCAAAACCTAGGAACCGGAGTAATATTAGGAGAAGATTTTAATGCCACCAGCACTTTATGGAAATGTCGAAAGGACAATTCCAGAGGTAGAATGCTGGTTAATTTAATTCGACAGCACAACTTGCAGGTAGTAGAACCAGATGAGCCGACTTATTGGCCTAAGCACTAAAACCGCATTCCGAACATACTTGACTTCTTTATAACAAAAAATTTACATCAGGTCTATTGGAACTGCAAATCCCTGCCTCTGCTCAGTTCAGACACCACTCACCAGTCCTAGCATGCATCACCATCCAAACGATACCCAAACCAAGGCGAAGTTATTTAACAAATAATAGCACAAACTGGAGTGGATTCGCTAAACAAGTTGAACATAATACCAATCGAAATATTCCTCTAAAAACTTCAAGTGAAATAGAAAATGCAGTGATCAACTTGGTAAGCAGTATCCATGAGGCGTGTAAAACAAATACGTCATATCCCAAAGAGGATAGATTGTCGAAAACTCATTTATTTTATACTCCGTTTGAAATAAGGGAACTATTTCAATTAACAAGAAACGCAAGAGTTCAATGGCAGCAAAACAGACTCCCATCACTTAAAAGATTCTATAACAGGCTACAAAAACAGTTACGGAATAAAATAATTCGATATAAAAATTTCAGATACTCATAGTTTTTTGCATAACTAAATCCGGAAGACGGGTCGATATGGAAATCTACAAAGTCCTTTATCAATAAATTTCCCAAACCCCAAACCATTAGGAAACCTAATGGGGATTGGGCTACAACCGATGAGGACAAAGCTGAGACGTTTGGGAAGCACCTGTTCAATACATTTAAACCGTTTGAAATAAAGGGTCAGCTGCAACGCGAAATATCAGTTAAAGAATATCTTTCGGCACCATTGCAATTAACATGGCCAACTAAATACATATCGCCGAAGGAGGTACAAAATAAAATTAAACGCTTAAAAAACAAAAAAGCTCCAGGCAAAGATCTTATAACCGCTGAAATAGCTAAAAATCTACCGAATAAAAGCCTAATATTATTGACATATATTTATAACGCTATCTTAAGAACAGGATATTTCCCCCAAACCTGGAAAGAATCGATTATTCAAATTATACCAAAACCTCATAAGGACTTATCAGCTAGTTCATCATATAGGCCAATTAGTTTGCTTAGTGTATTGTCAAATATATTTCAAATGTTAATACAGGATCGAATTATAAAAGTAATTTCGAAAAACAAGATCTTGCCCAATCACCAGTTTGGATTTCGTGCAAAACATTCGGCCGTACAACAAATTCATCGGATTACCGATAAAATAACTTCGACACTGGAAAGGGGACAATATTGTAGCGCGGTATTTCTTGATGTCGAGCAGGCATTCGATCGGGTGTGGCATCAAGGCCTCCTGTACAAACTGAAGAACATTCTGACAAATAATATTTATGCGGTAATACAATGCTTCTTGTCAAGAAGGAGTTTTGTAGTGAAGATAAATTCATCAATGTCCGGAAAATACGGGATAAATGCATCCGTCCCACAGAGAAGTATACTTGCGCCACTGTTATATTCTTTGTACTCGGCGGATTTTCCAGTACTAAAAACCACGGTAACAATGACTTTCGCTGATGACACCTACATCTTAGCGGCAAATAGTGATCCTTCGAGTGCTTCACTACTGTTGCAGGAGCATTTGAACAAGATTGAAGCATGGGCAGAGAAATGGAAGATTAAAATAAACCATTCCAAAAGTTTACAGGTGACTTTTACGTTAAACCAACAGTCCTGTCCCTAGGTAGAAATAAATAAAAATGTTCTTCCGCAAAGCAACAGCGTTAAATACTTAGGATTAACAATGGACCGGCGTCTAACATGGAGGACCCACGTCGCGTATACAAGGCAAAAAATTCGCTCAAGACTTCAAATTTTAAATAGTCTTATGGGAAGGAAATCTGCCGTGAGCATGTCTTGCAAAAGACTAATCTATCTATCCGTACTGCCGCCAGTATGGCGGTATGGCATCGAAGTATATGGCGCAACGTCCAAGAGCAATATCAACAGAATTCAACAGCTTCAGTCTAAAATACTCAGACAAGTTCCCAACGCTCCTTATTTCGTGTCCAATAGAACACTCCATCACGATTTGAAGATCCCATTCGTGCCAGACTATCACAAACTTCGATATGGTACGTTCTTTAGTAAACTTGAACTCAGCGAAAACATAGAAGCGTCCAGCATGTTCTCTTCATCTCTCCCTGGGAATTCGCGGAGAAGACTCAAGAGATACTGGTGTAGAGACGCATTACCCGGATAACCCCGAGAAAATTACAACAGCATCCACGGAATTAATTTCTCGCTCAAACTTAATTTGTGTTGAACAATGCCATGAAATGGGCTTAATTTGTAAATTTTTTTTTTTTTTTTTTTTTTTACTGTGATTAATATTGTCTATTGTGTGTAACGTTAAATAATAGTAAGCTTTATTTATTATTATTTATTATTATTTATTATTATTATAATTACATAAATACCATCTATGCGCAAATAATGCGCGAGTGATGGAATATTATTCTAATATCGGAAAATTAACATGTGTACAACTATTTACAAACAAAAGCACAAACCTTTATAAAATAACAGTATAAATATAATTTCTTATTAACTTCGCCTAACATTTGCAAGGTAATTGTAATATATAAGAAAACAGTAAAAAAAAAGCTCTGAATACCATAATTAAAAAAAAAAAAAAATACAAATGAAATAAAAATGAAATAAGAATTTTATGAAATGTTTAAATGTTTGCTCCATTTATCCACAGAAACCGGACAAGGAACCACGAAATTATTTGCAGTGTTATAAAATTATAAACCAACCCATCAGTCAGATACTTTCGTTTTGGATCAAGAAAATACAATTATATAATAAAGATTTAGAATTTACTATCCTTCCCTTAATTTGCTCTAACACTGGTTACTCAAAATTCATGTTCAAAGGTGCATGCACTGATTTCAGGAAGTGGTATAATTTTGACGAAAGCCTATGTAATCAAGTTTCAGATGAAAATATTTTTTAAATGCTTATGGCGTCGTTTATAATTTAGTATATGATACCTAGCTTCAGGTGAAAGTGAATTGAAGGTGGTAGCACCTAAATACCTCACTTGCAATCTTGTATGATATTTGAAGGATTTAGGCACTGTGGCAGAGTAAGTATTAGAGTATCTGGTGGTACCCCCCAATAAAGAAATTTCAAATTTGTGTTTATTGTTAATTACAAAATATAGCAAATTTGTTTTGTATAGGGTTTCAACTGTCATAATGTCGTGCTCTATTTCACTGTTATTTCGAAACTGTAACATTTTAAGTACTGCATTACGCAAGATTTTTATAGGTCGAATATGACAACTTGCTGTACCACCCCAGAATTTTATACCGTAGGAAAGGACGGGCTGATAAAGCGCCAGGTATAACCGCCGTAGATGCGGAGGAGAGAAATGTTGCTGTAAGTAATAGAACAAATAATTTAATTTTCTCAATTTACAAGCCAGATGAGTTAAATGTTTAGCTCATATCAACTTATGATCAGCGAGTATTCCTAAATATTTTATTTCATATACTCTTTCAAGCAGATTATTGTCTGATAAACTTAAAGAAAAATTGCTGAACTTTTCAGTTTGCTGAAAACTATATATTATGTATCTCGTCTTATTTACATTTAGAGTTAATTTATTTTTATTCATCCATTCTGTAATTTGATTTATCCCATTCTGAGCTAATTTTTCTAAGATAGTTGGGTGCCTAGAGTTTACTAAGAAAACAGTATCATCTGCATAGGTAATTAACTTTCCCTGCACATTCAAGTTGCAAAGGTCATTTATGTAAACTAGAAATAATATCGGGCCTAAAATACTTCCTTGAGGGACACCAAACTGTTATACAATTTCATTACTGAAAGTGTTATTTATTTTTGTAACATATCTCCTGTTGAGCAAGTAAGTTTTCAACCAATTACACACCATTCCTCTAAATCCTGCCGTGTATAATTTATGCAACAATATTTTATGGTGGACCGTGTCAAAGGCTTTTCTAATATCAAAGTAGACTGCAGTAACAGCTCTACCCTGCTCCAAATCTTCAGAAATATAAGAAACGTGATTATAAAAGGCATCATCGGTACATTTAGCAGCCAGAAACCCGAATTGATTTTCACTGGAAAAGTGCTTGCTATTTAAAAAACTCAACATTTTAGCTTTAAAACACTTTTCGAATATTTTGCTGATACATGATAGAATACAAATAGGTCTGTAGTTTGCAGTTAGAGTTTTATCGCTATTTCTGTATACAGGTGTAATCAATCGTAATTTCAAGACTTCCGGAAATTTACCTACTATGACTGATTCATTGAACAAATAAGTCAGCGGACGTATGAAAAAGTTTAAATTATCACGAATAAGTCCTATGGATATGCCATCAGTACGAAGTTTTATTAAGTAAGGAATGTATAGCATAGTGCACTTCCGCATTAGTGAAACTATGGAAAGCGAAAGAAGAACTACTGGAATAACAGCTCTCAGAAGATTCTTCCTCACCATTGTTCCAATTATCCGCACTATTTAGAATATCACACACACTGTCTCTAAAGAAATCGTTAAAGCAGTTCGATATAAATTTTTCATTGCCCTCTACGTTTATTGTTTTACCTTCTATCTTAATTTGTTTTAATAGGATGCCTGGTACCAATTGTCTTTTTAACAATAGTCCAGTAGTTTTTTTGACTGTGTTTGCAATTGTCTAATAACTTATTGTAATATACTAGTTTCGCTTTTCTTACTCCTTTATGTATCTCTTTGGAGATAATTTTCAAACGTGTAATTAAAAATTGATTATCTGGATTAGTTTTATGCTGAATATATAAACGTTTTTTCTGCAGAGATAAATTCATTATGCTCGGATTTACCCAAGGGTTTCTTTTCCTTATTTTATTTGAAAATAAGCTTCTTTCTTTGCACTCGTTCATCATCTTTGTGAGTGATGTTATAAACCAACTAAACTTGTCATCAATGGACGCCGAACTCAAGTACAAATATTCTAAATTCCAGTTTGTTAGCCGATCACCGAATTTTTGTTTATTAAAGTAACATTTGTCAACATACATAGGGGAACGGAATTCTTTTGTAAATGAACTTGTTATTATAATTCCTTTATGATCCGAAAAGGCGATATTTACTAGTTCGTAGCACATATTAAGGAAGAATTTTTTATTTAGTAATCCTCTGGTCAGAACATGATCAAGACAAGAATTATTACCAACGTTTGGTCGCGAGAAAGTGGCCTCATTTACCAGATTAGTAAAACCGTATATACTAATTAGGTTCAGATAATTTGAACTATCTTCTCTATCTAGCACATTTATGTTTACATCTCCGGTTATTAAAGCGTTTTCATTGCATAGTGAAATAATACGTTTTAGTATCATATGCGCACTAGGTCAGTACACAGCAGGCCCACACGGGACTGCACTGGTAGCGCGATAACAAGCAGCTACTATCAGTTCCGAATGTAGCCTTGCATGTGTACACCTGCGTTGCATATATAGTAATTGCCTAGTACACTACCTATGTCTGTACAGCTGAGATGTACGAATAGGTAGTCGCCGACGCTCAGAAGCTGAGTATGGCACTATAAAGAAGAAGTTCATCTAGAAATATTTCCCGTGGTGAATTACAGAATCTATAAATACCGCAGATAGTAAAAATCACATTATTTTTAGATTGAATTTGGGAACAAAATATTATACATGTGAATCGTTATCTCGTGTGCGTTCGCGTTCCTGTTATCAGCTCGGTAATCAGTTGTTTCGGCAGACCGGTGAGATCGCTTCATTGTTTTCTATTTAGATAAATAATTTCGGTTTCTTCGCTGTCGCATTTAACTTTTACTTAGTTTACATTTTAATATTTCAGTTTGCCTAAAAAAACATATCTTGGCATGTGATAAGCGGTTGTTCATTCGCGTTGTTTATTAGATAACAATTGTTCTCCGGTAACGCTTCGGCATTGTTCGATATCATCGTAGCTGATAAAACCGGTGAGATTGTTCCGATTTAACTATTCTAGTGTATTTCTCTTATCTGTGCTGTAAATTAACTTTGTCGCTTCGCTAATTTAAGTTAACTTGTAGCGTTGTTTTTATTTCGTCTTCGTCTTCTTGACGATTTAATTTTTCGTCATTTTTGTTTCTAATTTTTATTTATTTACTTTTTAGTTGGTTAGATGAGCGCAGCCAAGGGGGGCCGCTCTGCGGCCTCCTCCCCAAGTCCTGCTAAAGCTATTAAACCGCCGACCAATTTGTCTATTAATATGGACGTGGACAGTAATTCAAAACGTAAATCTGTTGATCCTCTTTCGCCCATTTCCTCTGTTCTACCGAAAGAGATTAAACTCTCTGAGGCTGAACCTAGTACATCCCCTGTTTCCCATGTTGTCGATCATCTCAGCCACAACATTGTTAATAATAACACTAAGATCAATTCAAATAATTCATCTATTAACAACATTATTAATAATAATAGTAATAACATTAATAGCAACAATAACGACAACAACAACAATAATAGTAACATTAACAATAGTGATAATAATAATAATAATAATAATAATAATAGTGCTAGTAATAATAGTTGCATTACCGCCGTTTCCAATACTTGTTTCGTAAATGATCATCCGGGACCTTTCATTGTTTTTGTCGAAAATTTAGATGACGATAAGAACATAGGCAATAATCACCCTTTGGCTCTTGCAAGATTATTAAATTCTGTTTCTTCGTCATTTCTTAGTGTTTCTCCTCAAGGAAAGGACCGCATTTCAGTCACCTTCCCTTCTGCTTCCACTGCAAATTCCTTTTTATCTAATTCTGACTTCTTTCTCAGTAAAAATATTAAAGCTTACATTCCCAATAGCGCCTTATTCAGAATGGGAATTATTTCAGGGGTTCATCCTTCGTTTTCTGAAGACGATATTACGGAGGGGATTGAATCGTCTATTCCCATAGCGTCCATTCGTCATATCTATCGTTCCTCCAAGGGTACTAAAATTCCGACTAGATCCGTAGAAATTAAATTCCACAAATCCGTTCTTCCAGATTTTGTTTCCATTTACAGACTCCGTTTTCCTGTTTCGCCTAGCGTACGACTACCTACACAGTGTTCGAAACGTTTCCTTTTTGGGCATATTTCCAAACACTGTCGTAGCTCTTCGAATATATGCCCTCACTGTGCCTCCAAACATCCTTTATCAGACTGCAGTAATCTTCAAGAGCCCCCTCTTTGCCGGAATTGTAAAGGCTCTCATTGTGCTTATAATCGTACGTGCCCGGAATGGGTGAAACAAAAGGAAATTAAGCGCATTATGGCATTCGAAAACATCTCTTTCCATGAGGCTTCTAATTTTAAAAATAGTAATTTAGTTTCCCAGGCTTTCTCATATGCCGACCGTGCTTCGTTGCCTGCTTCCTGTCCTAATGTATCTTCTAAGTCCTCTCATACAGTTCCTAAATCTATTCCGCGGCCCAAATCCCCAACTTTTCATAAACGTCCTAATTTTAAATCTTATACTAAACCTTCCCCACAGTTTCCTGCCCTTCCTTCTAACCGCCTTCCGTCGCCCTCTAATGGTTGGGCTTTTAATAGTTCTTCTTCTACTAGTAATTCCACCTCCATTAATAGTAATTCCTTAGTTCATGACGCTTCCAGTTCTAGTTCCGCTTCTACTTCCAAAGTTCCTTCATCTACTGTTCTTCCTACAGCAAATTTTATAGCTGAAGCGATTTTAGATCTTCTTGCGTCCAATAACATTGATTCTTCTCCTTCCCTTGTTGACTCCCTACCTCTCTTTTTATCTAACTACATTCACCTTAATTAGTCTTTCTTCTCACTTTTGTTATAAAGTGAAAGTGAATGCAACCGGGGCTAGCCTTTTCTTTCCCATTTCGTTTTTTCTCTGCTTTTTCTGTCTTTATTTCTTTCCATTTTCTGTTTTCTCCCTATTCTCTTTTTAAGATCACTATTATTATTACTATCAATATTTCCTTTCATATTAATTTCCTCCTTTTCCAGATTTTAAGACTCCTGAATGTATTGCCCAGAGGCGGACAAGCAGCAGTTGCTTTTTTCACATTTCAATGTACTGACGCTGCTGTGACTAAAATCACTGCCGGGCTCAGATATATTGGTTTTATTCCTATCATGATGCATTGTACTCTTGTCTTTTGCCGGATTTTAAGATACTTGGGTGTAATGCCCAGAGGCAGACATGTAGTAATTTATTTTTTCACATTTCAATGTACTGACGCTGCTGTGACTAAAATCACTGCCGGGCTCAGATATATTGGTTTTATTTGTGTCGTTCTGCATTGTACTCTTGTCTTAATATTTTTGAGACCGCAGCACTTTGACACTGTTTTATGCTATTGTAATTTACATTATATTCTCGAAAAGTTGAGACAATTATCGAGAATCATAGCGACTACGAATTTCGCTCTGTTATGCAACTTAGCTGCAATGGGCTCCGAATCATTTTGTCCTTTGCCTCTAAAATCCTGTTCCTTACTTTTCATTTTCTCTTTTATTTATTCCAGTCTAGCATCCATCGCCGTCCTTTTTTCATCAACAGTCTATTTTTGTTTAATTGTTTTTATTTGTTCCTTCCCTTTTCTTATTAACTTTCCTCTCATCTTGCTAGCCCCAATTTTCCTCCACCCATTAAAGTTTCTTTCCTTCTGTCTTTCTTTTTTATATTGTAATTATTATTTTTTTTTCTACTCTACCTTGCTGTTTTTCTTCTGGCACTCTCTTCGCCTCTCTTCCTTTTCCTCCCCCTCTATCTTTTTGTTTTTTTTTTATTTCTTTTTCCTTTCCCTACTCAAGTCTTTTCCTTTTATAATTTACTATGCCGGGTACTTTTAATATTTTACAGTGGAACTGTCGCAGCCTTAGAGCCAACAAAAATGCATTAGAGGGTCTGTTAGACATTCATAGTATTAACGTTGCTCTCATTTCGGAAACGTGGCTACGGTCGGATATGAATATTAATTTTCGTGGGTATAAGATAATCAGATGCGATCGTGACGATGGTTATGGTGGATCTGCTATTCTTATTAGGAACGGCATTCTATTTAAATCTCATGATGTTTCCTTTAATTCCCCTTCTAGTCCTAATCAGCCTAATATTGTACACATTTCCATTCCTTCCAATGCAGCTCGTCCGCTTAATATTATTTCTATTTATGTTCCCCCTAGTTGCGACCTTCGTCACTTCCCTCTCGTTTCTTTCCTCAGGTCTATCCCGCATCCGTTCATCATTGGGGGTGACTGGAATGCTCGGTCGCCCTCATGGGGCTGCTCAAACCATAACAACAACGGTACTGCTCTTGAAAATCTTGTTCTTTCTAATGATTTAGTCCTTCTTAATGATCTCTCTCCTACCTATTACAAGAGCGCATCTAGTTATAGTACTCTCGATTTAACTTTCTCATCTCCTTCTATTGGTTTTGATTACAATTGGTCAACTCTCATGGGCTCCTATGGTAGTGATCATATTCCTATTCTAATTACTCCCCAGAATCCTCCTTCTTCTCCTTGCTTTAAACCTCTCAATTACCTTCGATGGAACCTATCGAAAACTAATTGGGCTCTGTTCCACTCCTTAGTTGATTCTATGCTTCCTAATCTTCTAGATGGCTCTGATCCTGTACTCCATTACCATCTATTCCTAAATTCGATTACAAATGCTCTATCGCTGTCTTCTCCTTCCCGTAAACCGTCATCGTCAGGCCATCGTGGATCAGCATCGTCCCTCTGGTGGAACGAAGAATGCAATGCCGCTTTCGATCATAGTCGCGCTACATTTAGAATTTTCCGATCAAATCCTACACGCGAAAACTTTCTTGCCCACAAAAGGGCCAATGCAAGGGCTAGGTTTATTCTAAAATCGTCTAAGAAATCCTCTTGGAAAAATTTCTGTTCATCTTTTTCGAGAACTACTCCTCTCAAGCATATCTGGAAAATGGCCAGAGCTTTCAAATTCCCTTCTTCTGAACGTCCTTCTATCCATACTATTTCCTCCGACAGTTTGTCTTCTTTTCTTGATGCTGTTGCTCCTGCTTATGTTCCTAACGTTGATGAATCCTGCCCGTTTCCTGTTATGGAAAACCCTAATTCTCATTCTCTTTCCTCTGCGTTTAATATTAATGAATTAAAATCCATTCTCAAAAAATCTTCCAGCCCCACTCCAGGTCGTGATGGTATTCCCTTCTTTGTCCTAAAAAAGTTATCCGATCTTGCTCTCCGAACCCTTCTTTGTATATTCAACTCCTTGTTGTCCAGAGGAGTCACACCTCCTGACTGGAACACCTTTATTATCATTCCTATCCCTAAGAAAAACTCCTCTCTTCGTCCGATCTCCCTAGCATCGTGTCTCAGAAAACTGTTTGAGGGCATGCTTAACAAGCGCCTGGTCTGGTGGCTCGAACACAATAATGTTTTTCCTTCTAATATGTTTGGTTTCCGTCCAGGCTTAGGTCCTGCTGACTGCGTCAGTCTGTTTGTTTCCTATATCTATAAATCTTTCATCGATAAACAGTACACTCTAGCTACTTTTATCGATGTTTCCAGTGCTTTTGATAATGTCCATCTCCCTACTCTTCGAGATAGAATGATAGCAATTAACATCCCGACGCATTTTTGTTCCCTCATTGTTAACTTGATGTTAAATCGTACTATTCTCCTGTCTTCTTCTTCGTTCGAGGTTACAAGAGTTGTTTCACGTGGTCTTCCACAAGGATCCTGCCTTAGTCCTACTCTTTTTAATATTTATACTATTTCTGTTGCTTCTCTTTCTATGAACTCCTCTTCCTTATTTTTTGCCGATGACATTCTTCTCTTTTCCTCATCCCGTGATATCGTAGATGCTAACGAAAGTGTTAATTCGTCTCTAGCTACTTTGGAAAAATCTCTTTCCTCTTTGAACCTTTCTATTTCCCCTTTAAAATCCTCTTGTATTGTCTTTTCTCTTCGTCCTTTTAATCCCGCTTTAGTCTCTGTATCCTTAAACTCCAATCTTATCCCTCGTAGGGAATGCTTCTGCTATCTCGGTGTATTTCTCAATAGTCGTCTCTCCTTTTATGAACATATTAATTTCCTTTCCTCTTCTGCCCTTAAAAGACTAAACTTACTGAAAGCTCTTTCTCCAACAAAATGGGGAGGCGATCCCTTTCTCCTTATTTCCTTGTACAATTCGATTATCCGTTCCAAATTCGACTACTGTTCCTTTATCTATGGCTCTGCCTCAAAATCACTTCTTTCCAAGCTGGATATAATTCAAAATTCTTGTATTCGTCTTTGCCTTGGTGTTCTTAGATCTTCTCGAGTACCAGCAGTTCTCGCTGAGTCTAACTCGCCTCCCCTTTTCATTCGCAGATCCTATTTAGGTTATCGTTTCTTGTGTAAACGCCTACCGTTATCTTCCTCCAAACTTATTCCTTCATATCTTTCTATTCTGCAAAACTGGCGTTTTACTCCCAAGATAATTCCTATTCTAGCCCACATTGCTTTGCGGCTAAATTCCTTTTTATCCTGCACAATTTCTTATAACAATCTCCCTTACTTTTCTTTCAATTTTGCAGATCTTTCCAATCCTCCCAATGTATTCTACTTTCCTTTTTCCTCCAAATCCCTTTCCTATCCAACAGTTATACAGGAATTCCATAGTTATATCGAATCCCGTTTTCCTTCCCATATTGCTATTTTTACGGATGGTTCGAAGGGGCCTAATGGAGTTGGAGCTTCTTTCATCATTCCGAGCATTAATTTCTCTGAATCTTTTCGTCTCCCTTCCTTTTGTACTATCTTTACGGCCGAGTTAACGGCCATTTTACGTGCCATAATTCATATTTCCTCACATCGTTCTTCTTCTAAATTTTTAATTATCTCCGACTCCATGTGTGCTCTTAAAGCTATTTCCTCTCATTTCCCCTCTCACTCCTCTGACCTTTTCATCCTCCGTATTCGCTCTCTCATTCACACTCTCTTCTCACTTTACGCTATCCGCATTGAAATACTCTGGGTCCCCAGTCATATGGGGATAGAGGGTAACGAAATGGCTGATTCTTTGGCTCAGATTGCTGTATCCTCCCGCTTTTTTTTCTCTAAAGTTCCCGTTTCGAATTTACTCCCATTGTGCAAAAAGTTTCATGTTAGATTTTGGTCAGATTTTTACGTTTCCTCCTTTTCTAATCATTCTTCCTTTTATTTTTCCATCCAACCTAATCTTCCCACGCGGCCTTGGTTTTACGATTTTCCTTCGCTTCACCGCTCCGTTATTGTTCCTATTATCCGTTTACGTCTGAATCATACTCTTCTTCCTTCCTCACGCTTTCGTTTTCATCTCGCTCTTTCCCCTTATTGCCCTCTTCATCCTGACGACGTAGCCGTCTGTGATCCTGACCATATCCTCTTTGAATGTCCATCCCTCGTGAACGAACGTACCTCTTTGTATTCCAATCTGCTGTCACTCAAACTCCCTACTCCTTATTGTGCCTCGTATATCTTATCGTTTCCATCGATCTCAGTTGTTCCTATCCTCAGTTCCTTTATCTTATCAATAGCTGACCGAATCTACATTTAACTGATCCTTCTCCTTCCTTTCGTTTCTGGGCGAAGATCCTTTGTTGATATGCCCAAAGGGGAGTTAAAAAAAAAATAAAATAAAAATAAAAAAAAAAAGTTTGCCTTTCGCTGCTTTAAATTCATTTCGCTGTTTTTTTGTTTTTATTTTCCTCTCTCTTTTTCAAGTCAGTTGATTGATGAGCTCGTCTAGTGGGGGCCGCCCGACGGCCTCCTCCAAAGATTTAAAAGCGAAACCGAATGTATCGCTAAACTTAATGGAGGTTGACGCTGTCGGTAAGTGCAAACCTTCTGGCCCTCTCTCGCCGTCCGCGATTTTGCCAAGCAAGGATCTGCGGCTATCTCAACCCGATTCGCCTAATCTCGCCACTTCAAATAATTCTCACAGTGCTAATACAGCTGTCGAGAATTTTATTATCGATAAAAGTAAAAATAATAATAATAATAATAATAATAATAATAATAACAATAATAATAACAGCAATAACATCATTACCACCCCCACCACCACCAATAATAATAATAATATTAATATTAGTAATGACAATAATAATAATAATAATGATAATAGTAATGTTAATAACAACAGCAGTTATAATAATAGTAACAATAACGATAACAGTAGCACTAATAATAACAGTAATAGTACAAATAATTATAATGATAGTAAAGATACTTTATTGTTCTCGGCCGATCATCCAGGACCTTTCACCGTTCACTTCGAAAGCTGTTCCTCGGATAAAAATCTAGGCAACCTTCATCCTTTAGCAATTGCCAGGCTGATCAATTCCTTTTCCTCTTCCCCCACGAGCATTGTCCCTCAAGGTAGGGGTCGTGTCTCGGTCAAGTTTCCCTCCGTCTCCTCCGCTAATTCCTTTCTGTCTCATCCTAATTTTTTTGCGTCGCATAATATCAAAGCGTACATTCCAAACTCTGTGTTATTCAGAATGGGCATTATTTCCGGTATTCATCCATCCTTTTCTGAAGATGAAATCTTGGAAGGAATCCATTCTACTATTCCTATCGCCTCTATCCGTCGTATACATCGTTTTTCTGAAGGTAAAAAAGTTCCGACTGGTTCTGTTGAAATTAAATTTCATAAAACTTCTCTCCCAGAACACGTTTTGATATTTAAAATTCGATTTCTGGTTTCTCCCAGCGTTCGTCTACCTACGCAGTGCTCTAAATGCTTCCTTTTTGGACACATCGCGAAGCACTGCCGTGGTTCCTATACCATCTGCTCCCACTGTTCTTCCAGGCATTCAGTCTTGGAATGCAGCAGTCTACAACTTCCTCCCACTTGCCGTAATTGCAAAGGCGCCCACAGTGCCAATGATCGTGCTTGTCCCGAGTGGCTCAAACAAAAAGAAATAAAACGAATTATGGCATTTGAAAATATCACATTCCAAGAGGCTTCTCAATTTAAAAAAAGCAATTTAGTCTCTCAGGCTTTTTCGTATGCCGACCGTGCCTCACCTTCCACTTCTTACATTAATACTTCTTCCATTCCTCCGTTGACTGCTCCCTCTCACTTCCGACCCAAATCTCCCACCTTTCATAAATCCCGTAATTCCAAACCTTTTCATAATTCTTCTCCTCAATTCCCCCCACTCCCATCTAATCGTCTCCCAACCCCCTCTAATGGTTGGGCTCTTAACAAATCTTCCTCTTCAAATACTCACCTTCCCCTGCTATTCCCGTCTCCTTATGTACTCCTAATTCCCCTTCCGCTACCCCTTCGCCTTTAATTAAGGATATTTCGGTAGCCATCATTGAACTACTCTCTTCAAACAATATTGCTCCCTCTACATCCTTTGTTGACTCCCTTTCTTGTTTCCTGTCGAATAATATCCGTTTTAATTAATTCCCTCCTCCTATACCGAACGAAAAAAAATTTAATTAATTAATTTAAAAAAAAAAAAAAAAAAAAAAAAAATGGAAATAAATATCGAGGCTGTATTTGCTTTATTATGTTACTTTCTGTCCCCTGCTTCCTTTCTTTCTTTTACATTTTTTCCCTTTCGTGTAATCTTCTTTACAATATTCAGTGCGAAGCATTTTAACCAGTTGGTTAACGATTTTATCGTAACAATTATCTTCATTTATGCTTATGTAGAAGTGGTTTCAACCTCTAACAGGCATTGGTGTTTATTCTATACACATTTTTTTCGGGAATGGGCTCATGTTGAGTTAATATACTCAATCTCTGAACTGAGTTCCATTCCTATCACTCTCCGTACACACCTTTGCTGTTTTAACTGCACTGTGATGAATTTGTCGGAGTTGTATAGCGCTGGCTATGTACCACGCCTATATATGAAGTACAACTTGCATTCCACTGGCTGCTTCGGTTCTGCACGAATATTGCTTACTCTTTTTTCTTTTATCCTAAAATTATTTTATATCTTCTTCTGCACTATGCTCTTTGTTTTTCCTTTCGACTTAACAGCCTCAAATTACTTCCTCCTGTTTTTCAACTGCAGTTCTTTATTTTTCTTTTCTCCGTTTCTCACTCATTTTAGTTCCTTCTATACAAATGCACCTCATTGTCTGCTCTTATGGTCTTTTCCCCTGCTCCTCCCCACTTCATTTATGCCTTATTCTTTTACTGTTTTATTATGATGGCTGCGCTAAATATTCTACAGTGGAATTGCCGCAGTCCAAGAGCCAATAAAAACTCATTAGAGGGGTTATTGGATCTACATAATGTCAATGTTGCTCTCCTTTCCGAAACGTGGCTTCGGTCGGACATAAATTTCAATATTAGAGGTTTCAGGGTAGTTAGATGTGATCGCGATGACGGTTATGGTGGTTCTGCAATCCTGATTAGAAATGACATTCCATTCTGCTCTTATGATATCTCTCTTAATCTTCCTTCTTGTCCCAATTTACCTAACATTGTTCACATCTCCATTCAGCCTCCCTCTGTACGTCCTATTAGCATTGTTTCTATCTATGTTCCTCCTAGGTTCGATCTTCGTCTCTTCCCCTTCTCGTCGTTTTTTAATTCTATTCCGCATCCTTTTATCATCGGTGGTGACTGGAATGCGCATTCTCCTTTATGGGGCTGTGCATCCTACAATACCAACGGTTCCATCCTTGAGAATGCCATCCTCTCTGATAATTTAGTTCTCCTCAACGATCTCTCCCCCACATACTACAGGAATGCTTCCATTTCTAGTTCCCTCGACCTAACCTTTTCTTCTTCGTCTATTGGTCTTAATTATAATTGGAAGACCCTTATGGGCTCTTTCGGCAGTGACCATGTTCCTATCCTAATAACTCCTGTCAGTTTTCCTCCTCCTTCTGATTCCAATTATACCAATTCTTCAGGATGGAATCTTTCCAAAACTAGCTGGCCTCTATTTCGCTCCTTGGTTGACTCGTCTCTCCCTCTCCTTCAACCGGATCACGATCCGGTACCTCTCTATAATTCCTTTTTATATTCCTTAACTTCTGCTCTTTCTTTATCTTCTCCGCCCCGCCATACGTCATCTTCTGTACATCGCAGTAAGGCTTCTTCACTTTGGTGGAACAAGGAATGCGACACTGCCTTTAATATTAGTCGCGAAACCTTTAGAACCTTCCGTTGTAACCCTACGACTGAAAATTTTCTCGCTCACAAACGGGCAAATGCGAGAGCTAGGTTTATATTGAAATCCACGAAGAAGTCCTCTTGGAAAAATTTCTGTGCCAAGTTCTCTAGAACTACTCCTCTTTCGCAGATTTGGAAAATGGCCAGAGCTTTCAAATTCCCATCCTCTTCTCGCCCTTCCACCTTCAGTATCCCCGACGATAGCCTTTTTCCTTTTATTGATTCCGTCGCTCCAGCTTATGTTCCTTCTGTTGATGAATTATACTCTTCTTTTCCGGAAAATTCTCCTCCTCACTTCCTAACTTCGGCTTTCAATTTTAATGAATTAAAGTCTGTTCTCTCCAAATCGTCCAGCCCTACTCCAGGGCTTGACGGTATACCCTATCTCGCCCTTAAAAACCTTTCTGAACAATCCCTCAGTTTTCTTCTTAGTCTTTTCAATTCCTTCCTTTCAAAGGGTATAACTCCTTCCTCCTGGAATTCTTTTATCGTAATTCCCATTCCTAAGAAAAATTCTTCCCTACGTCCTATTTCCCTGGCATCCTGTATTAGAAAACTATTTGAGGGTATGCTCAATAAGCGCCTTGTTTGGTGGCTAGAGCATAATAATATATTCCCTATTAATATGTTCGGCTTTCGGCCTGGTATTGGCCCTTCTGATTGTGTTAGTCTTTTCGTTTCCCACATATACAAATCTTTTATCCAAAAACATTTCACCCTAGCCTCCTTTATTGATGTTTCCTCTGCTTTCGATAATGTTCATCTTCCCACTCTAAGAGATAAAATGACGGCAATAAATATCCCAATTAAATTCTCTTCCCTTATTATCAATCTCATGTCAAATCGTTCTATCCACTTCTCCTCTCCATCTCTTAATGCTCCAAGAAAGGTTTTCCGAGGTCTTCCTCAGGTTTCCTTCCTCAGTCCTACTCTTTTTAACATCTATACTATCAGTATAGCTTCTCTTCCTTTAAATTCCTATTCCTTATTCTTTGCGGACGACATTCTCCTGTTTTCCTCGTCTGAGGATGTTTTAGCAGCCTATGAAGCACTCAGTTCGTCGCTCATTGTGCTGGAACATTCTCTCTCCTTAATTAATCTTTCAATTTCTCCCTCTAAGTCTTCTTATACTATTTTTACCCTCCGTCCCTATAACCCTGCTTTGGTCAACCTATCCTTAAACAATGTATCTCTTTCCCGTGTTAATTGCTTTTGTTATCTCGGTGTCTTTCTTGATAGTCGTTTGTCCTTCTCTGAACACATCAAATATCTTTCTGCTTCCACTATTAAAAGGTTAAACTTGCTGAAAGCCCTGTCGCCAATTAAATGGGGTGGCGATCCCTATATTCTTATTTCCCTTTACAAATCTATTATCCGTTCCAAATTTGATTATTGTTTTTTTATTTATGGTAGTGCGTCCAAGACACGTCTTTCCAAACTAGATGTAATTCAGAATTCTTGCCTTCGTCTCTGTCTTGGCGCTCTTAAATCCTCTCCAACCACTGCTATTCTTGATGAATCCAATTCGTCACCCCTATCCATTCGTAGATCTTATTTAGGCTATCGTTTCCTTGTTAAACGTCTTCCTCTCGCATCCTCTACCCTTGTTCAGTCTTATCTTTCGATTTATAATAGCTGGCGCTTCACTCCCAGCAAAACCCCTATTCTGGCTTTTATTTCACATCGTCTCGGTTCATTTTGGCCGTATATTATCTCGTTCAATAATCTCCCTTATTTTTCCTTCGACTTCGCTGACATCTGTCATCCTCCTAAGGTATTTATCCTCCCCTCATTTGCAAAAAATCTCCCCCATGCCGTAATTAAACAGGTATTCTACAGCACTATCAATTCCCTATTTCCCTCTCATGTTACCATTTACACGGATGGTTCGAGGGGGCCTGGTGGTGTTGGTGCTTCATTCATCCTTCCTGATTTTAACCTCTCAGAATCTTTTCGCCTTCCTTATTTCTGTTCCATATTCACAGCCGAGTTGTTGGCTATCCTTCGCTCTGTTATTTTCATTTCCTCGAATCAATTTTCCTCTAAGTTTTTAATTATTTCTGACTCTTTGAGCGCCTTTCAGGCCATATCCTCTCCCCTTCCTGATCATTCGTGTGACTTTGTTATCCTCCGTATACGTTCACTCATTCACAATCTTTCCTATCTCCATTCAGTCAATATTGATCTGCTGTGGGTACCTGGCCACTCGGGCATATTTGGCAATGAAGCGGCTGATTCCTTGGCTCGGGCTGCTGCTGCTTCCTCTCGTCTTTTTTTTAAAAAAATTCCATCCGTTAACCTGCTATCAGTTTGTAAAAGCTTTCATATCCGATTTTGGTCGGATACCTATGTTTCTTCTTTTTCCAACAGTTGTTCCTTTTACCTGTCAGTCCAGCCTACTCTTCCTTCATATTCATGGTTTATTTTACATCCCTCCCTTCGTCGTTCTGAAGTTGTTTCCATTGTTCGTATGCGCTTTGGCCATTCTTTGCTGCCTTCTTCCAGATTTCGTTTCTCCTTGATTTCTTCTCCACACTGTTCTCTCCATCCGGATGATGCAATTATTTGCGACGCCGATCATGTGTTCTTCCAGTGTTCTTCCCTCTCGGTGGAGCGTTCTGCCTTATATTCTTATTTGCTTAAGCTTGGACTTCCTACCCCTTATTGTGCATCCTATATCCTGTCCTTTCCTTCCCCACTAATTATTCCTGCTATTTGTTCCTTTTTAGTTAAAATCTCTGATCGAATCAAAATATAACCGACTTCTTTCCTTACCTTTTGTTTCTGGGTAAAGGTCCTTGGTTGACGAGCCCAAAAAAAAAAAAAAAAAAAAAAAAAAGATTGAATTTGGACCAAAACGGCATTTGCAGTGATTAGATCAACATCGATGTTGGTGTACTGGATATTATTTTTTATATATACTGCAACCCCACCTGACCGCTTATTTTTTCGGCATTGCATAATGCTGTTGTACCTCGGGATTTTGTACCTAGACACTTCGTCTTCATAAAGCCAAATTTCAGTAAGTACTATTATATCGAAAATAAAATTCCTTTCCTCCAAGAAGATATTCAATTCATCAAAGTGTCTCCTTAAACTACTGATATTTAGGACAAATAAATTTAGATTGGTATCAGTCATAAAGATTGGTTTAGGATCTTAATAATATTAAATGTCGGATATATAACTGGAAGTAAAACTTCAATTACAAAACATTACAATTTAACGGCTATTACATATTAAAAATAATACAATTAACAACACTAGTAATATTGCCATACCGATGAAACTGACTTGATACGGCGCTTCAGATTTCTATAAAGAAGAACAATAAACCAAAATATATTGACAGAAGTGTTAGTAATGTTGTTAGCCGCAAATTGCGTAATATAGCTATCAAGAATAAGGAGACAAAAGGGAACAGAAATAATTTCAATAGAAGAATAAATGCATGCGTATGAAAAGGTAAGAGGAAAGAAATATACAAACAGATAAATAGAGATAATTTAAAGCAGTACAAAAAATAGAAATAGAATACGCCAACTGAACCACCCATGCAAAACATTAAAGAAGCAGACCAAAATCCAGCAGAGAATAGTGCGCGTTAGTCTTGTTATCGACGTTATTAGAAGAATATTTAGAAATAAAAAAAAAAAAAAAGACTGATAACCGAAATAACCACGAAAGAGACAGAATTACGAAAGACAATTAAACGAAGTGACACATATCATGCAGTGTAGTTAACAAACCGAACCGTAAATAACATGCGTGTGATCGGCATAAATCCCGAAGTAGGAAAGTCAGATATCTGTAATTAAAATAAGCCCGGAAGAGTAGTATTTTACCTTTGTGGGTGAGAGTTGTTAATAGTAGGAACGAGAAGGTAGAACCATACACCAGAATGATATTAAAGAGAAAAAGAAACGATTGTTGAAGTAATGTTACCATAACATAAATTAAATTTGCCGACTGAAAAGAATTTCCGCATGCAGTTTGCAATGAACAATCCAATGTGTTACAAAACGACAAACACTCGACGCGATAAGAACTTAACATGATATAGGTAAATATAGTAAAGGTAAATATAATGAAATAATCTACATTTCTGGGCAATACTAGTCATGGGGTGCTTCGCATGAGGCCGGCTATCTGATCTTCTGAAATAATCCTGATTGCTGGGACATCCTAATTTTTCTTGGCAAAAATTTTTGAGTCTCTAGTCTAGACAAATAGCCATCCTTTCGAACGCAGTTGACGTGCCATGGAGAACAAATGTGAATTTGTCGGCGAGAGATGTTCGTTGACGTATATTCGGGAAACGGCTGTTGTATCGGACGAGCCGAGAGCCTTAAGGGTCGGCCGTTTGACTCGGCTGTTTTTAGTAAAATTCGCCTTCAGAGATCTACGACAGAATTTCGCTACAATAGCCGGACACTTCTGCGTTTTAGTTTGCGGCGGACGCAGCCGATGGCAGCAATCGATGTATTAGTATATTAGTTAAAAATCATGTCTTTTTCTAATGAGAAGAGATATGAGGAAGTATTTGCTTAACATAGAAAAAGTTAAAATTTAGTTAACCAAACAGCAGCGCCAATTGTGGTTCTAAGACCGGAGTGGTGAAAAAAAAAAAAAAGAAAAAACTTCTAACATTTAAAGTATGTTAATTTTATTTGAATTCATTGAAGTGGGGTAAAGTTTATTTATATTTACCATTTAGCGATAAAATTTATAGAAAATTTATTTTCTAAATTGAAGTACTGTTTACAGATAAAAATAAACTTAATATAAAATTGTTAAATAAAATTAGATATAGTAGATAATTTAGAAAATCGTAAATCCTGAAATGAAATAGCGCATTAAATTGTACTTTAAGAAAACACAAAATAGTACGCGATCTTAAGTTTAAGATAATATAAAATGTAATTACGATGTGAACTCTCATGCATACTATTTTACTAAAGAGAGTGTATAATAAAGAAAGAGATGAACCAAAAGCGTTTTTATTAGATACATAAAAATGAAATGTTATTCTTGTTAATATTGTTAGTTTAAAAGAAACAGAAAGAGTTGTAAAATTATCAATACCAACGAAACAAAGACTCAGAAGAAGAATTATCATAGGAAGGATAAGCACCAATTGCAGATTAAAATTAAAGTAAAAAAAGGGAAAATAGACCAAAAGTGTTTTTGTTAAATGCATAGATAGGAAATATTAGCTTTGTTAATATTTTTAGTATAAAAGAAATAGAATAACGGAAAAAATTACCAGCACCTTTGAAACAGGGAGTGTATTGTAATAGAATTAAATTCATAATTAATATTATAGCGTAATGTGAGAAACTGAAAAGCAATAGTCACTTCAGATTTAGTAATCCGGAGATTTGCTCGTTAGAAATTATTGATATGATTGGCGACACTTCATCCCTTCGAGCATAAATCCTTCCTTCTCGCACCGAGACAAATTTCCAGTTTTTAGAGCGTAAAATCCTGGCAGACGTAAAAAGGACAGCATTTTCTCTGGTTAGGTGTTCGTTTATATAATTTACAGTACGCCGGCAAAATTTTATTATGATGCTCGGATGTCTTTACTTTTCGCTTTTTGGTAATCGGTGACACGCATCAATGTCGCTTACCGATATAGACGTTTCTGTTGCCTGACCGATTTTAACAGCCAGGTCTACTATATTCTCTCCGGGTACTACTGGTATATTCGATACGATAAAGTTATTCTGACGTGTGTACTGCTCAAGTATGTTGACCCGGCGCTCTAACAGCTGATTTAGTTCATGCAACTGCGTGTTGTCAGCGCGTAGCTCATTTACGATCTTCGGTACATCATCAAGTTTCTTGTCAGTCAGCTGACGCTCCGATGCCATTTTTGTCATTTGTTTTCTAATCGCCACTAACTCTCTTTGAATCGCCAGTGGCAGCAAATCGTTTACACTAATGTCAGCTGATATCGGGCTTTGCTGCGTCGAAGCCGAATTTTGAACTGTACATTGTTCGGAGGAATCCATATTTGTACCATCTCCTCGGCAAATTAAACACTTCCAATCTGATTTGTTCCTTTTGGACATGTTCTTCCAAGTGTTTACCGATACACCAGCGCAGCTATGATGCATAGCTCGCTTGCACCAAAAGCATACTATATACTCGCCATTAGTCGGCAGATTGTCAGAGCATTTCGCACACACAGACATCCTTATCGACAAGTTATATTAGATATGATAAAAACGTATTACCTACTGCTGACAGCTAACAAATCGAACGCGGAAACTTTAAGTTATTTTACGAATTTTAAAACCAATATAATTCACCAAATAATTCAGGTAGGTTGATTTTAAAATCGTTTATATAAAACACCTTAAAAAAGCTTTCATTTAATACTAATTATAGTTAATAATGAGTTATTTGCACTTTATTATTCTAGTAAGAACACAGAGCTGATCAATACACAACCACTCAGGATAATAATAATTGGCAACAATAATGGCAACAACAACATCAATGACAACAACAATAATAGTAACATTAACAACAGTAATAATAATACTACTAATACTACTACTACTACTAAATAATAATAATAATAATAATAATAATAATAATAATAATAATATTAATAATAATAGTTGCATTACCGACGTTTCCAATACTTGTTTCGTAAATGATCATCCGGGAACTTTCATTGTTTTTGTCGAAAATTTAGCTGCCGATAAGAACATAGGCAATAATCACCCTTTGGCTCTTGCAAGATTAATAAATTCTGTCTCTTCGTCATTCTATAGTGTTTCTCTTGAAGGAAAAGGCCGCATTTCAGTCACTTTCCCTTCCGCTCCTACCCCTAATTCCTTTTTATCTAATTCTGACTTCTTTCTCAGTAAAAATATTAAAGCTTATATTCCTAATAGCGCCTTATACAAAATAGGAATTATTTCAGGAGTCCATCCTTCGTTTTCTGAAGACGATATTAGGGTGGAGATTGTGAATCATCTATTCCCATAGCATCCATGCGTCGTATCTATCGTTCGTTTTTTCTTTTTTTTTTTTTTTTTTTTTTTGGCTTGTCAACCGGGGACCTTTACCTAGAAACAATTAAAATAGGAATATATCACTTATGTTAGGAGAAAGGAACAAATAATAGGAACAATCTGTGGAGAGGGAAGAGATAGAACATAAGAGGCGCAATATGGAGTTGGAAGACCAAGTCTCAGCAAACTGAAGTAGATAGCCGAGCACTCTGCAGAAAGAGATAAACACTCAAAGAACACATGGTCCGCATCGCAAACATGCTCTTCGTTCGAGTGGAGAGGACAAAATGGAGAGGCAACCAACGAAAAACGAAAATGGGAGGAAGATAATAAAGTATGGCTTAAGAGCGCAGACGAATAATGGAGACAACAACAGAACGACGAAGTGAAGGAAACAAAGAGAACCACAGATTAACAGGAAGACTAGGTCGGACAGACAGATAGAAAGAACGATTGTTAGAGAAAGAGGAAACGTACATATCCGACCAAAACCTTAGATGAAAACCTTTGCACAGAGGAAGGAGATTGGACGAAGGGACTTTTTTAAAGAAGAAGTGAGAATAGGCAGCAACCCGAGCTAATGAGTCCGCCGCTTCATTGAATGGCTAGGAACCCACAGAAAATAAATTTGAATAGGATGAAGGGAAGAAAAAATTTGGATAAGTGAGTGTATGCGGAGTACGATAAAATCACAGGAATGATCAGGAAGGGGAGAACAAATGGCCTGTAGGACGGTTATGGAGACAGATATAATTAAGAATTTAGAAGAAACGTGATTGAAGGAAATGAAAATAATGGAACGTAGAATAGTCATTAATACGTTTATGAATATGGAGCAGAAAGGAGGCAAACGGAAAGATTCTGAAAAGCCAAAATCTGTGAGGATAAAAAAAGCACCGATACCATCAGGCTTCTTCGAGTCATCTGTAAACACGGTTGCATGCGAGGAAAAATCACAATTAATAAAACTGTGGAATTCCTGTCTGATTAGGGCCTGCGGAAGAAACTTAGAGAGCGTAAGAACAGTAAATATATTTGGAGGATGGCAGAGATCGGCGAAATTAAAAGTGAAATAAGGGAGATTGACAAAGAAAATTACGTAAGGACAAAACATGAGAGATAGAATAGAAATTTTCCTAGGTACGAAACGCCAGTTCCTAGAAATGGAAAGATAGGAATGGATAAGAGTAGAGGACGTGAGTGGGAGACGCTTAGTAAGAAAACGATAGCCCAAATAAGATCTGCGAATAGAAAGGGGTGGTGTATTAGATTCGGCAACGACTGCTGGAACTGGAGAGGATTTAAAAGCACCAAGACAGGGCCGAAGGCAAAAGTTTTGGATTACATCCAATTTAGAGAGTCAGGACTTAGAGGCACAACCCTAGAGAAATGAACAGTAATTAAATTTTGAGCGGATGATAGATTTATATAGAGAAATAAGAGCATACGGATCACCACCTCATTTGGTTGGAGATGAGGCCTTCAGCAGGTTTAGTCTTTTGGTTGTTGAAGAGGAAAGATACTTGATGTGTTCGGAGAAGGATAACCGACTGTCAAGGAAGATACCAAGATAACAGAAACAATTAACACGAGAAAGGAGTGTATTTTCTAGGGATAGATAGACAGAAGCAGGATTATAAGGTCCTCCGGGGGTATTAAAATTCCGACTAGATTCGTAGAAATTAAATTCCACAAATCCGTTCTTCTAGTTTCCGTTTCCATTTATAAACTCCGTTTTCCTGTTTCCCCTAGCGTACGACTACCTACACATTGTTCGAAATGTTTCCTTTTTGGGCATATTTCCAGGCACTATCGTAGTTCTTCGAATATATGTCCTCATTGTGACAGAATAATAAATTAACGAAATTTATATGGTTGGGAGACCTAAATTCTCGAAATTTACTATGAGATACAGTAAAAATGTAAAAATAATACGAGAGGAAAGAAATTATTCAATATAATAGAATTACATGACTTACATATCTTAAATATTAAAAACAAATATACTTTTAAGAGAAGCAAGCAAAAAAGTTTAATAGACTTAACTTTGGTAACTAGAAATTTAACAAAACGAGTTCAAAATTGGAAAGTTAGTCACGAATAAAATGCCAGTGATCATTTTTATATTACTTTTAACGTAACTTCGGTTACGAGCAAGACAGAAAAAAATGTTATTAAAGCTATTAACTACAATAAGTTAGCAGTTAATTTAAGAAAATTCAGTTATATGATTGATGTACATGTTATCTGCAATGATATACAACAAATTAAAAGTTGGTTGAATAGTTTTCAAGACTATGTCAACACAGTTCTAAATAGTTCATATTCCATCATCCGGTCAACTGTCTATTGGTGGAATACTGAATTAAAAATAAAGAAATTACTGGTAAATATTTATATAAAAAGTATCGAAACTGTAAAAACATACATGTGAAACATAACCATTACAATAATTATAAAGTAAATTTTAAGGAATATAAGTTTATGGTTAAAAACTCTAAGTTGAAAGCCTGGAAAAAATTACTGGAAGACAAAAATGTCTTTGGATTAAAATACAGAATATTAACTAATAAAGAAAAAGGTATTAATATACCAACATTAGATAATTATGCATGTATAGAAAAGGATAAAGTCGACTTATTGATGTCAAAGTTATACCTTAACGAAAAACCATTTAAAGCAGAAGTACATGAACCTAACGTAAACATATCGATTACTAATGAAGAAGTTAACGTAATTATTAAACAACTTAAAAATAAAGTGTCAGCAGGACTTGATGGAATATCAAATGGATTTATTAAAAGATTTCATAATTTGTTACCAGATGTAATACCGAAAGTTATTAACATACTGTTTAAATATAGTTATTATCCTCAAGAATAGAAATTAAGTAAAACAGCAATAATACCTAAAATGAATAAAATTCCACAAACTGGTCTACTTCATACAGAACTATATCGTTATTATCTAATTTCAGTAAAATTTATGAAAAATGTATTCTTCATAAATTAAAAGAATTTGTAGCAAAAAATAACGGAATAATACATGATAACCAGTATGGCGCATTTCCAGGTAGATCATCTGAATTGGCTATTCACAATATTTTACAAACAGTAAGAATATACAAAAATAAAAATTACCGTACATGCTTACTTACTCTTGATATACAACAAAGGCTTTCGACAGTTTAGATTTAAAT
Source organism: Icerya purchasi (assembly GCA_039619475.1). Taxonomy (NCBI): domain Eukaryota; kingdom Metazoa; phylum Arthropoda; class Insecta; order Hemiptera; family Monophlebidae; genus Icerya; species Icerya purchasi. The sequence continues at coordinate 362,212,106 of CM077116.1, forward strand.
AGATTACTTGCATCATTAAAGGAACTAGGATTACACAATGACATGTTGAACATTGTAAATCTCGAAAATCGCTTCACTGTATTAAAAATCGGTAATTATTCAAAAAAACAAGAAACCGTTATGGGAATACCGCAAGGGTCCGTTTTAGGACCGTACTTGTGGAACATAGTTTTCTCTCAAATATTTGGTCATTCATCACCACCGACATCTTCTCCGCTTTATTCAGTGTAAATACGACGTGACACGATTTGGATTCGTTAACTTTAATTTTCCATTTTTTGAACCAACGCTCTAAACATGTAAGGTAATTTTGGAGGTGCTCGGTTGCTACCTTTATATCACGGTCCGCGGATAATACAGCTGTGTCATCAGCGAACATGGCCGTAGTCATATTATCCTTTTCTGGGAGGTCCGATGTGTAAATCTGGTACAATGTTGGGCCAAGTACACTACCTTGTGGTACTCCAGTGCGGATGGTGTATATCCCAGAGTACGATTTCATTCTGTTTTACGTTATACTAATAATTGATTACTGTGTTACACATTTATTAATGTAATTAATGTATTGTAATGTACACATTAAAACTGTATTTGATTTTGTATAACCACTACTAGCGCTTTGTAGCGCATTTGTGAATTCCATTAATAATAATAATAAATTGAATTGAATTGAATTGAATTATCATTATCATTATTATTATTATTAGTAGTAGTAGTAGTATTATTATTATTATCATTATCATTATCATTAATAATAGTGTTACTGTTACTGTTATTATTAACTACCCGGTTGTCAAATACAAACAATTTTCTCAAAATAAGTTCCTTCTTAAAAAATTATTTTGCTGAAAAAACAGGAATATTTTGATCTCAAGTGTTTTAATAGTAAACAGCAGACTAACGTGGGAACTGGAATCGCATAACCGGCTATCCCGATACCAGTGTGGCTTCCGCAAAAGCCGAGCAACAATAGACCACGCTCTCTATCTACAAGAAGCAATACTTCAAGCGTTTACCAACCAACATCATCTATTGACGGTCTTTTTTGATTTATCTAAGGCGTTCGATACTACATCACATCAAAAAATACTGACCACCATCTACGGTTGGGGCCTTCGAGGTCGACTACCCCTTTTTATAGAAAACTTTTTGTCGGATCGTTTCTTTAAGGTCAAAGTGGAAGGCAGAGTATCAGAAGCAAAACACCTGTAAAACAGAGTCCCGCAAAGCTCGGTCCTCAGTCCGACTCTCTTCAATATAGCTATTAATGACATTATCGAAGACGTTCAATCTCCGATAAAAGCCGGTCTTTTCGCTGATGACCTGGTAGTATTTCTTGCATGTTTTAACGCAGAACAAGGAGAACACGTAATGCAAGAGACGATCAACAAAATCACAACAAGAGCTCAAAACAGCGGTTGGAAGTTTTCTCCGGAAAAAACAAAAGCAGTGCACTTTTGCCGAATAAGATCCTGCAACAATAACATACGTCTCTCACTAAACACTTCACCCATACAACCCACATCTTGTGTCCGTTATTTGGGACTAAAATTTCGACAACAAATTAACCTGGAGAATGCATATAACCCAACTAATTAAATCGTGTACAACAAACCTAAATCTGCTAAAAAAACTATCGCACACATCATACGGAGTCCACCGCTTTTCATTAATGATGATCTACCGCTCGCAGATCCGCTCGAAATGCGACTATGAAGTCCCCCTGTTTTCCATAGCAACCAAGACAGACCTTTCCAAACTAGATGCCATCCATAACGCCTCTCTTCGCTTAGTTACGGGCGCACTCAGAACATCTCCAATAACTAGCCTCTATTGCGAAGCCTCAGAGTGGCCTCCGTCGCTTCGACGCGATTATCTTACAGTGAACCTGCTGCTGCGCACCGTTGCAAACCCGGCTCTCCCAGCAACAAACAGTGTCATACGATCAATCCAGAGCTCTTCAGAAACCAGACTCTTAGGATCGCGAGTAAAAAGAATCTTACCCTACCCATCAGATTCTCTTCCCACCAAATTGTTAACGATGCAGGACTTCCTCAACGTAGACAATAAAGCTGCAAGAGTCTTCCCACCATGGGAAGCAAATCTCGCCTCATTTGACTATTCGCTGCTGCCAAACAAGCACTCTCACTTTTTCATAGTCCATAAACTACTCTCTCTGCAAAGAAATAGGTTATATTATTCAGATGGCACAAGGGCAGCAGAATTTGCTGGCTGCGCAGTTGTAGTTGGTCAAAACGTTATTATCAGATTTTCGCTTCCCCCGCTATTCACTGCTCTGTCCGCAGAATTATATGGCATCCTCCTAGCTTTGGAACACGCGGTTAAATTAAACCAACATACAATAACAATAGCCACCGACTCACTGGCAGCCTTACAGAACATCCAACAAAAATCAAATCATCCGATAGCTAACTCCATAAATATAATCCTTCATAACTCACCACCGAGGGTAACCTTTCTGTAGGTTCCTGGTCACGCAAAGATTCCAGGAAACCTCATGGCCGATCATGCCGCCAAAGAGGCGTCAAAAATGCTTTCAGTACCACGAATTCAGATTCCACCCGGTGATATCAAGGAAGCGAGTAAAAACCTTTTTTGGAAATTATGGCAGAAAGAATGGACGGAATAACAAAATCCATCTCACCTACATGCAGTCAAACCATCAGTACGCGATTGGAAATTTCAGCCAGAAGCTCGAAAGGATCAAGTGGTGCTATGCCGCCTACGTATCGGCCATTCCATCCTCACACATGCACATATATTTCAGAAGCTTGCTCCACCAATATGCGACAGATGTGAAGTTCCTATCACCATTCCCCACCTTCTATCCGAATTTCCAAAGATCCTAAACCTATGCTCCAGCTTCCCTCCGCAATATCTTCCTTTATCACTCCTATCGCAGGATTCGCCATCCGTCGCACCCCTTCTCGATCTTTTCAAATCCCTAAATTTATTTAATAAAATATAATAAACTTGCAGGCCGCGCTCCTAGCCTAGTTGCTGTACACAGCGCGGGAGGAGAAAAAAAAAAAAAAAATTTATTGAGCGGCTAGTGTTATAATTGCGTTTATCTATATAGAAACTTTAAAGAAGGAATATTAAACAGTAATTAATTTATTGTAGGTATGGTAAAAGTGAATTAGGTGATAACTTAGCTTCTTCAAAAAAAAAACATTGTTTATTTTCATTATACATAAATTTTAATCTCATATTTTATGCTGCTATAAAATAAAACGCTGGGTCATTTTGAACACAATCCTTAAAAGTTTGTTTTTTTTACCCCCTTGGGTTTGCTACCAGTGAACATTAGCCCAGCAAAATGAAAGAGATGCATGAAACAGAATAGAAACTATAGTTTATTATGGTGATACTACAATTTTTAATATATTATTTCCATTTAAGTTAATTAATTTTAATACAAATGTAGACCACCTGTATAACTTTCAATAGCTTGGTATGTTCAAAAATTGCATAGCTACATAAACCAAAAATTACAAAATACAGAAAATTTAATAATGGGGTAATTCATTGTCAAAAGTTCAGTTTGGATATATCACATTTTCTGCTCACATGTATTCATAAAAAACAAATTTACTTAAAACTAAACATATAAATTCCATGAATTAATACTTATTTATAAAATTTTGAAAATTAGATAATAAGAAGGAATTTATTATAAGTTAATATGTGCCAATTTTTTAAGAAGTTATATAACCACATTTAGCCACAGTTCTAATAAGGAAAGGATAATAAAATGTTTCCATTAAAACTTTGCTTCAACTTGACCACGAAAAATGCTGATGTTATCGTAAATTAATAAATACATTTATAGATGGTTTTGCTCAAGATAACTAAAAATAATAATATCGATATTATAACTGTAGAAATTAATAACTATACAATTATATCTGAGTTAATACAACTTTCGATCTTTTTCTAAATATTTAATTATTTCTGACTCCATGTGTGCTCTTAAAGTTATTCCTCACATTTCCCCTGTCACAAGTCTGATTTTTTTATCCTCCGTGTTCGCTCTCTTATTCACACTCTTTTCTCACTTCATGCTATCCACATTAATATACTCTGGGTCCCCAATCATATGGGGATAGAGGGTAATGAAATGACAGATTCCTTGGCTCAGATTGATGTATCCTCCCGTTTTTATTTCACTAAAATTCTCGCTTCTAATTTGCTCCCATTGTGTAAAAAGTTTCATGTTAAATTTTGGTCAGATTTTTACGTTTCTCCTTTTCCATTCAACCTCCCTTTTATTTTTCCATCCAACCTAATCTTCCTGCTCGGCCTTGGTTTTACAATTTTCCTTTGTTTCGCCTCTTCGTTATTGTCTCTACTATCTGTTTACGTATCTATCATACTCTTCTTCCTTCCTCACGTTTTCGTTTTCTTTTCCCACTATCCCCTAGTTGCCCTCTTAATCCTGACGACGAAGACGTCTGCCATCCTGACCACATCTTCTTTGAATGCCCATCCCTCGTGAATGAACGTACTTCTTTATACTTCGATCTGTTATAACTTAAACTCTTTAATTCTTATTGCGCTTCGTACATCTTATCGTTTCCACCGATCTCCGTTGTCCCGATCCTGAATTATTTTATTCTATCAATATCTGAGTAAATCTACATCTCACTGATTCTTTTCCTTCGTGTCGTTTCTGGACGGAGATCTGTTGCTGGCATGCTTAAAGGGGGAAATTCTGGACGTTAACAATGATTTCTTTTTAGTGAATGCGGCTTTTGTCTGCGTTATCCGATACCTTATTTCCTGATCACACCTTCCATCTTCTGTTATTATTGAACCAAGGTATCCGTGTTTTTTTACATGTCGTAGTATTTCATTGTCTAATTTTATTTTTACTTCTTTATTATTTTCCATTTTAGTGCATCTCATTACCACGGATTTTGTCATGTTACAGCGTTTAAGAATTGAGCTTAATTTAATTAATGCATCCGACACGGTTTGTTCACTTACTGCTATTACAGCTATGTCACCCGCAAATCTAAATGATTTTATCTTCATTCCACCTATATTGATCCCACTGTTATTAGTTTCTGTCCAATGTTTAAACGCTTGCTCTCTCTCTCTCTCTCTCTCTCTCTATATATATATATATATATATATATATATGTATGTATGTATGTATGTATTAGAAACAGTGGTGGTAGACTGCATCCGTGCTTCATTCCTTTTCTGACTTTCGCTTCTGTTTCTAGGTTTCTACTTGTAGTTATTAGTCTTTATGTTTTGTGAAAGTTAGCAATTGAAAATGTTTTCATGCTTATCCTCAACTTGTGACATTTTGCTAATAGTATGTCAAGAGTTTAGTGAAAATATCCCTACACCAACCTTCGGGCAACGGCAGAACTTATTACAAAGAATTAAATTAATAAATATTCGCTAATAATCACGTGGAAGACAATGGCAAACCACCACGTACAACATCATATGCGCGCTAGGTCAGTATACAGCAGACACACACGGGACTGCACTTGTAGCGCGATAAATCAAACGGTTACTAATCAGTTCCGAATGTAGTCTTGCGTGTGTACACATTCGTACTGCATATAATAATTGCCTGGTACACAACCTATATCGGTACAGCTAAAAATGTACGAATAGGTTGCGCCAACGCGCTATGTAGCGCACGACATCTAAAGAAGAAGAAGAACCTTTACATTTCCCATGTTATATCGATCTGTTCATAAGATGTTTTCATTATATGTAAGGTCATAGTATATCTTTTTACTTCGCAAAATAGTTCCATAAAAATATTTGCTTTGTAAGGAATTGTGTGTGATTGCTTAAATACTTAATTTTGTGGTATTTCAAAGATTTAAACCTGAAAATTTACTTATCAATGAATCGGAATTCCAAAGAATTCCACTAGATACTCCATTGGTTCAATTTAACAATACCAAATTAGGGATAAATAAATATTCTAAATATAAAAATGCAGAGTCTGGAAAAATAGGACAATATACTATTTTGTTAGCTTCCTAATTATGAATAATACCACAAATCAACTACTCACGGTCATATAATTAGCAAATCTTCGCCCCCCACTATGTGCCTCTTCTGCGGCCAGGCTGGTATACCGACAGTTCCACACATTCTTCTCACGTGCCCAAAGTCCGCCACATTCAAGACGTAACATAGCCTACCCAATAACATACAGGATTGTCTGGCAAACACTACAACTAACGTCACAAGGGTTATAGCCTTCGTCAGAACGAGTGGTTTGACCGAACACATATAAGGTACCTCCATATATGTGCTGTAATAACCTTAGTAGTTACAAACGGCGCATGTAAAAAAGGTGAGGAGGAGAATTAAAAAAAAAAACTACTTAAATTGATATGAAACATTCAAAATATCTACAAGTTTATTATTACAGAATTCTTAGTAAATATTCTTCTGGTCCAGTTATATTTATGTACTAATTAAAATTGCCTATAATTTATTTCTAAACATAATTCAATTTCCCATTTCTGTTTTTAATTTATCTCGTACCTTACTTCCCTAAGTTTTGTTTTTGGACTCGATTTATCACAACATTCTTCTCTATATTACCTTGCAACAAAACTACACTAATGAATCGTGATAATTACTAGATTAGTTTGACGACATTAAGTAATCATGGTTTATATATAACCCAATGATCCATAGTTCTATATTATTCTAATACCAGAAAGATTTGATGGAAATTTATTTTAGAAACGTCTGTGTTAACATGATGTTTATTATTTACTAGCTAAACCCGGCAACTCTTCGCTGTGGCTTAGATTGATATTAATGATTGGGGAAGTAGATAAAAGTATTGTAGTAAACATAGATTCACTGAAAAAAGACACCATTCAATTTAATCCCATACTTTGTGTTGCTATGGCTATGCTGTGGAATGCAATCAAGTGAAAAATAATAATAATAATAATTATTATTATTATTATTATTGCACGTTTTGACTGCAACATGCAACGTTTCGCGAGATGTAGATATTTTAATTTAGAAGTTGCTAACAAATATCGGAATTATTATATACAAAAAAAAACCAAAAAAAAACAAAAAACAGTGAAACGAAAAATCAAATTAAACAGCTGGACGGAAAAGAATCTTAATATCGAAATTCATAAGAATGAAGTCGAGCAAATAATATGGATATAATTACATTCGTAGAAATCGTAAGGGGAAAAATATAAACAAAGAATAGTGAAATGGAAGTAAAAGGAAAGAAAGAAAAAATGTTTCCCTGAAAATTTAGACTATAAATTGAACGACTTGCGAAATAATCAGGTTTCATTTGATGAAGAACTGTCCGGTGATTTTAATCAAACGCTTCCAGAGATATCTTGCTGATGAATTGCATGCTTGCATAATTAGATATTGCATACGAATACGTATTCACCGTTGATCTACTGCTCCTTGGCGTTGGTGAGGCGAACGTGCTGCTCTCCTTCTTCTCGCTTTTACCCGTAAGACTACAAGTTTTTCTGCCCACTGATCCGTCAATTATTCTGCTCGCCATTGAGAAATTCTGATTCTAACATGCTCATTATTGTCTGAAGGTTCTTGATCAGTACGGATTGATCTTCTCTGACGTTCTATGATTGTGTGTCGAGAACGGCGCTTTACGTTTGTACGTTGCCGAAGCATTACAGATGGTTAATGAATGTGACTTGTACTACGGATGGCGGAGACACAGATGATGATTAACTATATAAAAATGAAAGAAGTGAATTGAGTACTCAAACTTTGTTTTTCGAAAACAGACAATTAGATAATTTTCAAAACATTCAATATGACATTAACATATAATCAAATCAATTCTAATCTTTTTTCATCTTTTTTTTTCCTCTTTATTATGGTTTTTTATTTATTTTTTTAAAAAATAAAATCACTAATTAAATCAGGGGTGCCAACCCAAATCATCTTGCGGGCCACCTTGGAAGTGTATCACAACCCCGCGGGCCGCATATAAAATCATATATCCTTATATTAGATTTAGACCCACTATAGACACACTTAAGAGTGATACATAAAACTTGTAATATTAAATGTTCCAACATGATGAGTTCGCAGAACATAATTTTTTACTACTTTGGCAATCTCACGGGCTGCAAAAATGTTCAAGGCGGGGCCGTATGCGGCCCGTGGGCAGCGAGTTGGCCACCCCTGAATTAAAAGATTAATATACGGTTACACCTACATTTTTATCAAATACCTCCAAAATGCAGATGAAATGTTTGATATAAATAAATCATCCATCTTTATATCAGCATGTGTCTATTTAAATGATATTTGTGCGGATATATACTCTGCCTATAGATTATAATTAACTAAAGGGATAGACATCAGATAAAGCAACATAATACAGGGTGCGGCAGCATAACTTCCTTTTTTAAAATGCGCCACTTTTTTTCTATTAAGTTTTTTAAAGAAATAATAACAGAAAATCGAAATACATACTCTAGATCCCATTGGTTATGCTTCTTCTGTTGCAGTTTTATTTCGATTTTCTGTTATTATTTCTTTAAAAAACTTAATAGAAAAAAAGTGGCGCATTTTACAAAAGGAAGTTACGCTATCGCACCCTATATATAGCCGAAAATATAAACATGTAATTTCTTTATTAAATTTCAATGTGATTGCTCGAGTGTTTTTAAAATAAGCAAAAATCAAAAAAGAGATCATAATGGAATTAATTTTAGAATTCAGTTTCATAAGTTGTATATACATATATGTATATATAAATAAGTACACAACCACAGTTTTCTTTTGTTTAAATGTGCATAGTAAAATAAATATATAGCATCAATGATAAATCAAATGAATAAAATATACCATATTAGAAACAGGTTAATAAAGGCTATAGCCGTATTACTATAGTAAAATCTCCTCTTAAAAATGCATGTATTATACACCATTCGATGGGGATTGAAAAAAACTCCTGCAGCCAAACTTTCAGCTCCCGATCTCCTGTACATGCATAGTAAAGTCAAAAAACATTTTTTTTTATATTTTTTTTGAAGCGTCTTTTGATCCAAAAATTTTGAAAAAATTCATAGTGGTAGGTTTCCATGTAAAAAATAACTAATATTTTTCAAATATCATAACCTCAAAATTGGCCTTTAAAAAAATTATTTAAGTTCTAAATCATTTTTTCGCGCCCTAATTTTGAGGTGCCGCTTTTCTTTCCCGCTCTTTACGATGGTGCTACTTTTGCAAAAAAAAAAATGGCGAACCACCCCGATTTTAGCCAAAAACCAACTTTTTCGCATATTTTTTACGTTTTTAATAGGTTATGTTAAAATTAAAGAGCTTAAATGATATTTTATTTTTTCCCACTCTTTGTGATATTATTTTAATAAAGAGTTTTAGTATAACACGTTCAAACATCAGTGAAAAATCTGTTTTTTACAATTTTTTTTTGCTCTACTTTCAAGTTAAGTTGTGGTACATTCTAAAGGTTTAGAATTATAATTCACATATTTCGTTTATTTTTCCCGATGACGGTGTTACAAAAATTTTAGTATTTTTATTGCTTTACATCCTGCTATAAACTGAAATCTAACATTTTTTATGGTTATGTTACATTTAACACATTCAAACCAGAGGCGAATTAAGGATTTATGGGGCCCGGGACTAATCTCAAATGAGGGGCCCCCTTCAAAGAAAAAATGGTGAAAAATTCATTATTGTACATGTGCAAACAAAAAAGTAAGAAAAAAAAGCTAATAAAATTAAAATGCTCTTTTTTAAAAATCGACTTTCTTACCCTAACAACTGATTGCTACATAAATTAACTGTAGAATAAGGGATATTATATATACATCTTAATATTTGTAATTTTCTATTAATAACGTTTTCTTTTTCTACAAATATATATATATATATATATATATATATATGTATGTGTATATATATATATATAAATTAAATATTGTGGGTACCAAAAAAATAATCCGTTTTTTAATAAAAATAAAAACATTATTTATGTGCATCATCCAGGGCGGCGGTGCCGGTATTTCGCTACAGCGGTTTTCAAGCTAATTTTAATATATTCAAGCAATGTTTTTGACCATGTTCTTTTCTTAATATAAATTAAACATGCATGTTTAAAATTCCCCAGTAGCATAGCGTCAATTGTGAAACAGCGGATGCCTATTTTTTTTTTAAACAAAAAAGATATTTCAGTATCGCATCATCTCGAGATATTTGGTAATGTAATAGAAGCCGTTACAAAATAAAATTGATACTTATAAGTAGAAATGAATGTGTAATTAAAAATAACCTCCCGTAAAAAGCAAATTAAATAAACTTACGTTTCTGGTATTGATAACGATGTTCATTCAATAATAAATTATAAATTAAACTCTGTATGAAATTATGGAAACAAAACATTACCGGGAGAATGGCACTTTTATTGACTTTTTAGTTTGCAGAAATCAAACAGGTCATATTGCTGATCAGTGTATAGAAATAATACCGCAGAAAAAGCAACATTAATTTTTTTAATAGCGGGAGATAAAATATGGCCGGAAATAAAACTAAATATTGAGAGACAGAAACGAAGTATGAAATTGAATTTTTTTTGCGTTCTTAAATTACGGCCGTTGGCTACATACAGGATGCAGCAGCATAACTTCCTTTTTTAAAATGCGACACTTTTTTTCTACTAAATTTTTTAAAGAAATAATAACAGAAAATCGAAATAAAGCTGCAACAGAAGAAGCATAACCAATGGGATCTAGAGTATGTTATTTCGATTTTCTGTTATTTCTTTAAAAAATTTAGTAGAAAAAAAGTGGCGCATTTTAAAAAAGGAAGTTACGCTGCCGCACCCTGTGTTATGTTACTTTATCTAATGTGTATCCCTTTAGTTAATTACAATCTATAGGCAGAGTATCTATCCGCACAAATATCATTTAAATAGACACATGCAGATACAAAGATGAATGATTTATTTATATCGAACACTTCATCTGCATTTTGAAGGTATTTGGTAAAAATGTTTTTAAGGGCCAATTTTGAGGTTATGAGATTTGAAAAATATTATAGTTATTTCTTACATGAAAACCTACCACTGTGATCTTTTTTCAGAATTTTCAGACCGAAAGCGCTTCAGCAAAAAATTTTAAAAAAAATGTTTTTTGACTTTACTACGCGTGCACAGGGGATAGAGAGCTGAAAATTTGGCTGTAGGGGTTTTTTTCAGACCCTATCAAATGGTGTAAATTTTACTACAGTAATCCGGCTATAGCCTTTGTATGAAAAAAATAAATCCCAGTGAAAATTTAATAGAGAGAAATACGTAATTGAAAATTATGTGATCTGAACGTTTGAAATAAAAAAACAAAATTAAAATAGAATTAAAAAAATAAAATTGTGATATAAAATAAATAAGCCTATTTTAATTATCGGCGAATGTATGAAATGAAAACGACATCATGAAGTGAATGAAATTTAAAAATCCAATAAAAATATCGAAATCTAAAATAAAATGCTTTAGAAAATAAATGTTTCAAAGGGAAAATGAAGTAAATAGTTGATTAGAAATTTGATGCGAAAGAGAAAAAAAATATTAAATTGATTTCCATTGGACTTAAAATATTTATTTGTTTTACACATAAGTAAATAAAATGATTTCATGTACTTACGGAACAGTAAAAAATATCCGGAAAATGTAAAATTGGTGTAGGGGCCTTTCTTGTATATAACTGAGCTGCTGCTAGTGCGATAGCTATAGATATCGTAAAGTAAAATAAAAAATAGAAGAAATAAATATGTATACATATCGCTTAAATAATAATGTTGTAGACAGTATAATTTGTTACTCCGCAGATGGCGTGAAAAAATCTTTTCTTTCTTTCTTTCTTTTTCTAAATATCTAGTAGTATCTATTACTGTTTTCATAAAAATATATTAAAACCGTTTTTAAAAATAAAAATGTATGTATTGTACCAAAGTACATAAATGTGAAGGAACTAAATTTCGTCGACATGTGTTAAAAAGATAAAATACAAAGTACTTTTTATTAAATCTTTCCTCCGCTAATGGAAAACAAAAATATATATTTTAGACGTATATGTTGTGAGAAAAAGTAGTGAAAAACTATTATTTCATTTCTGTATACTATTGATTGCCATCGTGTACATAAAAAATTAGTAATGTATTAAAATTGTTACTGTACATATTTTGTAAAATTCAGTAATGTTTACTTGAGCATATATTTCAAGCTGATAATTACATTTGGATTGAAAAGTTTATTACGGAATACAAATAATATTGCATAAAACATAAAATGTAACAAATAAAATAAACAATGTATGATAGTACTTACCGCAATAAATGTAAACGATGAATGATGCAATAATCAGACCGTGTGGTTGAAATTTTAAATGGCAACGCAAAAATGACAACTGCTTCGGAAAAAAACAATATGCACAGCGCAGATCACAATTTCAAATGTCATGCGGTTCAACATTCTCCAGCATTCTAACCATCGAAATCATGAACAGTGTCATAAAAAACGTTTTTGTTTTTCTAGCAGCTCGAAGATGATGATCGGTTCCTTTCCAGGAAACTGTTGTTGCACACTTTCTCTCTCTCTCATCGATATATATTCTCCGTCACTCATCTCATCGCTGATTGTAGACTGTTGCCGCGTATTTGATTTACACACACTTATGCAATTACAGAGCTTCCCGCATATATAGCCGCTATACATTTTTCTGAAATTCCTCGCCATAACGTCGAAAGCAAATCATAGATCGCGCCCCTTGCAAAAGCTTAAAATTTCCTGTTTTCGGGGAAACTTAGTGATAAAAAAATTATACAACCCATCTTGTATAGAAATGCAACATTGTGTAAAAATTTCAAGGCAATCCGTCCACTACTTTTTGAGTTTTGCGCTCACAAACCTACACCGTTTGATTTTTATATATATATATATATATATATATATATATATATATATAGATTTATTTTATTAAGGGATCGCTCAAGTGATTTATAAGCTCTTGTTTTTTTATTCTGGAAAGGGAGACTACTAAAGCTACTAACTGTAACTACATACGCTACTGTAGTACATCGACCGAAAGTTTTAAATCAGACACCTAAGCCAGCCAGATTGAATAAAAATCATGAGCTTGGTCACGGCGGCAGAAGTGATTGAGAGGATATCTACCAGTGATGTAATCTGGCTAAGCCATAACCCATTAAGACTTATTTGCTCCGTTCCTCATTGTTCCGTTATTCTCTCGTGCCTTCTCCTTATTGTCCATTGCATCCTGCCAGCAATCAATGAATTTCTAATCCCGATCATATAATGTTCAGTTGTTCGTCATTTTCAACTGAACAAGCTTCTTTTTATTCCTTTCTCTTACAAACCGGTATTCTCGCTCCATACTGTGCTTCATTCATTCTCTTCCTTCCTTCTCCTTCGGTTATTCTAGCTCTTGATTCCTTTCTGTCGGCTATCTCTGATCGTGCATGGATCTGAGTCTATCTTTCCTCTCTGTTCCGCTGTTCTTGGACCAATGTCCATGTTGACGAACCCATTAAAAAAAAAGTTGACTGCCGAGAACACTTTGCACTTTGTTTTATCTGGGAGCCACTATAGCTTCATTGTAGGCTTTATTTCCTAGAAAAAAGAAATTCTGTAGAGGCAATGGACTATAAGCAAACAGTGGTATTGGACACATCATGGATGTCTGAGCGACCTGCTCCACCTATTCATTGCCTGAAAGCTGGTATAGCTGGGGACCCATAAAAATACTAGTACTACTCACCGCCCTCCCTAGTTCAGCTGGTATATAACAGAAAAAATTTCTAGAACCGTTGGTTACATAGGGTAATCAGACTCTAACGCATAGATGGACTGTAAATAATTGTTCAGAGTGGTTTGGGTCTCAGTTTTGGATATGATTGTAAACAGAACAACACAGTATACATTTTGGCTTTAACAATTGATACAATGTTGTTCAACTATATGCCATTTGTAAACCCGTTTGGATCAACAAATTGTAATTATTAAACCAATACTTAAAGTATATGAAGATGTAACAGACATAATGAAAATAATGCAGGTTATCGTGATCCATGAAAAGACGCAATAAACATAATTGTAAAATAATGTAGTGTAATTGTAATATTGTTATAATGAATAATAAAAAAATTGTACTTACCTACTCCATTAGATATAGAAGTAAATGCAACAAGCAGCAGTAATGTAGTTAGGAATAATTTAAGCATAGTATTAGAATTCATTTCGCTGAATGCCCTGAAAAAAAATTTGTACGTTTTAATGGTTATTACCTTTTTGGTGAACCCTTTATATATATTTCTTTACGGGTAAAAACTCATTTCAGTTTCATATTTGTTTGCTGATAATTCTTATTTGACACATTTCACTGATAAATTTTAAACAAAGAAAAGGACATTTATCGGCTTGAAACTAAATATTCGGAATAGGAGTGGTGATAAAAAAGAAAAAGTAAAAAGAGAAAAAAAAATGTGTGAAATGACTATGTTCTCTAATTTAGAAATGTCATCACGACGTAAAATATTTTCATCCAGCAAGACTTTATTTTTTTTTTAGTTAACCACGCTCAACAGCTTATTCATTTGCGCCACCACTGTAAACTATAATAAAAGATTAGAAATAACAATAACAATGTAAACTAACCTTTTTAGTTATCTGACGTTGTTTTATTCACATTTTAAACGCTTTGTATCTGTTCCATTTTTCCCGTATTGGTTCTTTTCGTAGCTGTATTATCCTAAATTTGCTTCCTCATCGTCAATTTTCCCAAAGACTTTCTGTCGGCTATTCCGATTTAGTTTCTGCTTTCAGTCTAATTTCACCGGTTGTGATTTCCTCTTATGTTTCTTTTAATTTACACTGAAATCGACTCAGTATTCGATACTTCCACAGAATAAAAAATTTTGGATTAATCGGTACTGCCATTTGCAGACGCTTTCCTAGTCAAAAAATGCAGAAGTTGCCATATCGTTACGGACACTCGGAAATGTTTTGTACAGATTTATTACATTTGTAGAAAAAATGGTTGATGGAAGAGACTGCAGTACCTGTGTGTACGAGCACATTAAAAAATCATATAATTATAATGTTAGTCTTAAAAATTCCAACCTTATCGGTAATATGTTGAAAGAGATTGATCACTCATTTTTTGACCAAAATTATCCAATTCATTAAAAAAAATATTAATTATATCACATCTCATACTGATATTATGGTGTTGACACAGCTACAATATCTCAATGTTGACAATTGTGCTTCTGCTCAAAATTTATTTATTAGACATTTATATAGTACATAATGTGATGCTTCGGTCATATATGAGCCCTATGTTGTAAGTAATAAAATATCTATAAATACTGTAGTGTATGGTTACCATTTAAATAATTAACGGATGAAGCGGACGTCGCCAAAGCCTTTGCCAGCTACTTTGCCGCAGCATCGTCGTCAGAAAAGTACCCTCCCGCCTTCCGCAGCATGAAACACCAAGCAGAGCAACAGCCAGTGCACTTCCCGTCCGAATCCAACGAAACATACAACAGTAACTTTACCATCTCAGAATTAAATTTCCAACTCAACCACCACACATCCAACACTGCCCCTGGCCCCGACTGTATCCACCCGTACATGCTAAAGTATCTCCCAATTTCCGGCAAACATTTTCTCCTACATATATTCAACCAAATCTGGAATTCCGGAAACATTCCGGCACAATGGAAATCAGCCAATATCATTCCAATACTAAAGGAAAATAAAGATCCTACTCTTCCCGAAAGTTACCATCCTATTTCATTGCTTAGTGTCATTTCCAAAACGCTGGAGAAGATGGTTAATAGGCGCCTCATGTTTTTCCTAGAACAAAAATGTCTTCTATCTCCTAACCAAGCCGGCGGGCGAGAGGCAAGATCGACAGTCAGCCAGCTACTTAGCCTGCAAAGGCAGATTTTATCGGCGTTTCATCGCCAACAGCACCTCTACGCAGTATTTTTCGATTTAGAAAAAGCATTTGACCGCCTGTGGCGTCATGGCTTACTACTAAAACTGCGAACGGCGGGAATCGCCGGAAAATTGGGTAAATACCTACACAGCTTCTTAGACAATAGAACGATCCAAGTTACGACTGGTTCGTCAACGTCTGAACTGATGCTGTTGGAAAATGGAACTGACTGCCTGGCCGCCCCAGTAACGTCCCGGCTCTACGTTGATGACCTGAATATATCCTTATCGTCCAACCATCCTATAAACGCTCAAAATATCCTCCAAAAATCCATTGAAAATTTACAAAAGTGGTCCAATGATAACGGTCTGACCTTTTCCTTAACAAAAACAATATGTGTTGATTTCCACAGGGGACGCCAAAACCCACTTCCCAGCGTATTCCTGAGTCTAAATGGTTTTCCTATCCCAAATCGTCCATCAGTCAAGTTTCTAGGCCTAATATTTGATAAAAAAACTTTCCTGGCGCTCTCACATAGCTGACCTCAAAACCAAGTGCCTAAAATCCTTGTCTATCCTGAAATATCTATCAAATTGCAAGTACAATATAAACCCAAAATTACTTCTTACAATCTACAGATCGATTATCCTTTCACGAATTAATTACGGGTGCCAGGTGTACTCCTCAGCCGCTAAAAGTGTGCTAAGATCCTTAGATCCTATACATTCTGCTGCCCTCCGGTCTATCCTTTCTGCTCATCCCTCTTCTCCGGTTATAAGTTTGTATGCACTGGCAGGTTGTCCCCCGCTGTCCTACTATAGGAAGTACTATAACTTTAAAGAAATGAGCACCCTCCTTAGTAGTACCAAAACCCCGACAATATCTCCTAATATGAGGTTTGGGAATGACCCAGTGCCCGAACTTTTTTCGGTTATGGGTCGTTTCCAAATCTTTTCAATCCCAAGAACTCTGCCAGACTTCGCAGCAACCGCACCACCTTGGAGTCAGCCAATCACAAACATCAACATATCGCTGACAAAATTTAACAAAGCTCAATACCCCCCAAACATAGCACAAATAGCAACAAATATCATAGCGAGCTACACAGACCATGCATGCCTCTACACAGATGGAGCGAAGGCAATAGGTTATCAGTCACCGGCGGCATGCTCCTTCGAAGTCTCAGGGGCAGCAGAGTCAGTTAGACTGCACGATTGCTGTACAGCACTGGACGCTGAAATATACGCGATAGTCTTTTGCATCCAACACTATACCGATAGCAACCCCCAGTCCCAAAAGGCCCTACTCATAACTGACTCTCTAAACTCCCTTCAACTCATCTCGGGGATTAAATCCAACAATCCTTTGGTAAGGAAGGTACATTACCTATTATACAGGTTATCACATTTAAACTCCGAAATGTCCTTCCTATGGGTGCCGGCTCATGTTGGGATTCCAGGCAATGAGCGTGTCAATCGAGCAGCTCAGGCGACATTGTTCTCTCCAATGCCACACAACGCCCCTCTTCCCCCTACATTGGCTCATTTATTTATGCACCAAACTGGATAAGAATGGCAACAGGAATGGAGATCTTCAAGTACATTTCTCCGAAGCATAAAAACAACCACGGAGCCTTGGTGGCCCACAGACGGAGTTTCCCGCAGAGATTTTTCTGTCCTGAATCGTCTCCGAATAGGACATACAACCCTCTCGCACGGCTACATATTCACGAGCCAGGAACCCCCAAATGTCTGCCCCTTTTGTAGTCAACCGAGCGCCCCATCCACCAATCACCTACTTCTCGAATGTCCCTCTTTTGCAGTACCACGATCCATGCACTTCACCACTTCCTCTACTTCTACGATACTGTCAAATGCTCCGCCCGCGGTCGCAGCTGTATTAGCTTACATGCGGAGCAGTGATCTGTACTATCGCGTTTAATCCCCTTAAGTAGGCTCCATGTGCTGTAATAGCCCCAGTAGTTAAACACGGCACATGGAAACCCTCATATACAATCTTAGGGGAAAAAAAAAAAAAAAAAAAAAAAAATTTAAATAATAGAACTGCTATAGTAATTAATGAGAGGACCATTTATAATCTTCTCTCAACCACTGATAATATTATTTCTATCAAAATAAATAACTATCTTTTAATAAGCTGTTATCTTTCACCTAATAAGAAAAAAGAACCTCATTTACATACTATTAATATGATAATAAAAAATAACGTTCAATTGTGCCCAGTTTTGTAGGTGATTTCGATATTACCCTACCTGCCTAAAAAATAAGATTAAACCGAATAAAAGCTCTCAGATGTTATATGATCTTATTTATTAGCAATAACTTAATAATATTTTTGAAAATCATGATGGGAACATTATTATTGATCACGCCAGACTTTGGCGGGATATTTATCCCTCCCTATTTTCTAATCGTCATTGGCATTATCGTTTTATTCAGCCGATTCCTCGTTCCCTGCCTTGGTTCCATTCTACTCCTTTCGGTCGTCGCTCTTCTATTGTCCCCCTAATTCGTCTCCGGATCAATCATTCTCTTCTCCCCTCCTCTCGCTTTCGATTTGCTCTATCGCCTTTTCCTGATTGCTCTCTTCACGATTGTGATCCTCCTCGTACATGTGATGCTGATCACATTTTCTTCGAGTATCCTACTCTTCGGAACGAACGCTCCCTTTTATACAGTCAGCTCTTGTCATTAGGTTTTCCTACTCCCTATAACTCTTCCTTTATCCTCTTCTTTCCTTCATCTTTTGTGGTGTTCTTTGTTGCGTCCATTTCAGACCGCCTAGTTATCTAATTTTTTAGCTTAGTTTTCTTGTTGTTGGGTCAATACCGTTGGCGCGCCCACAAAAAAAAAAAAAAAATTATTTAACTAGTACCCGGCGAGTATAGTAGCCAACTTCACTGAAGATATAGATGGATTTATTCACATGCTCTCAGATAATTACTCCTTACTTCGAAACCGATCAATGAAGACAAGTTTCACACAGTTAATCAACAAACTTGCTAGACAGTCGGTTTCAGATTAAACAACAGACTAACCATATTCGAAAAGCTAATAGTGGTCATGGGTCGTAACATTATCCTGCAGTGGAACTGAAGAGGATTTACCCCCAACTTGCTGAATTAAAACAACTTATTTCAAATCACTCTCCTACTGTGGTATGTCTACAGGAAACTCATTTGAAGTCCACAGATAACCCAGCCCTACAAAACTACTCCCTCTTCACTTTCAGAAATGACCAAGGATTTAGAGCAAATGGAGGGGTTACCATTATGGTCCACGCCTCTGTCCCAGCGATACAGTTGAATTTAAGTGCTCCCTTACAAATGATTGCAGTGTTGGTCCATCTTCCTCAGATATTTGCCACCCCGATAACTCTGTGGAACTGCTATGTGCCTCCGAACTATATAATCACAACAGATATGTTTCAGTCAGTATTGTCACACGTCAGCCCGCCACTAATATTACTCGATGATTTTAATGCCCACTCACCTTTGTGGGGAGCAACACTGGAAAACAGACATGGCTCTGTCATCAATAAACTAGTTCTAGATAACGATCTGATACTGTTTCCCCTCCCTGGTTACACCCATTTTAATTTGTCCCGCAATATTTTCTTAACAATCGACCTACAACTTGTTTCCCCTTCCATCTTCCCTAACAATTATATAATGATTCATTAACCTTACTGTGGTGAACTCTAACGTTCCAAGTCCAAGTAAAAACTGTCAGTGAAAGTTTTTTTACATATAATAATTGAAAGTTTTTAGGATATTTATTAATTAATAAACTGACGTAGGTACCTTGGCAGACAGTTTTCGTAAAATTGAAAATGCAGTATCGAGAATTTTTTTTTTTAATTCCAGCTACTAATGCTTAATTAGTAACCCACATTTTTACGCCGATTGTAGGAATAATCACACTTTTTTCTAATCTTTTAATACCTACCTGGAGGGTCATTCCGTTTCGGCCGCAACACGATTCGGCCTCGTTACGTTTCGACTTCGTCCTTCTTCCAAGTGGACCTAGTTTAGCCTTAGTCAGTTTTTAATTTTTTGTTCTTCTATTAATATCATATTTAAGACGTAAAATAACCATAGAATAAAAAAAACGCGTGAAATTAGTAATTAATTTGTTTAGAAAATAAACAAGCGCTTTTCAATGCTTTAAAAAATTATTTCCTGTTATAAAGACTTGAAGTGCTGATTATGTATTTGTTTAGCGGGTTATTTCAATAAAAAATTTCGGGAAAAATTAGTAGATCATGGAAATAATTTCCCTCTGTGACAGATTTCCTACATTCAACTTAAATCCATGTGCTTTATAATAAATGTTTACATTCACAAGAACCTAATTTTTCAATTGTCATCAGGTAGTCGGTTTGCCGCGTTGTTATGTTTATGTAAATAATTATCTTTATTATTTCTTTCGATTATCGTAATTATTTCATTAGAAACACTATTCGTACTGTAACAGCTTCAGATCGGTGAGATTAAACCAATTTACTTGTATACGTACTATATTTCGGTGTTGGTGTAAACACATAGGCATAAGACATTCACGCGAGGCGGTACGTCTTTCGTCGTTATCATGCCGACGACGGCTGTACCTGCGTCCATTACATACGCTGCGCAACCGCCGACATACGTACAAACATACATACAATCAGCAATATGTAACGCAACAGCGGCAACTCATCATGCACACATTGTACAACTAGCTTAAGATACCGAGCTACACGCCTGTTATCAGTAGCGGCGCTTATTCTTCTACTGCTCAACCTTTTTTATTATCTATCTCAACTGTTTTCAGCGATGCAGGCTGATTATATGCAACAGTTTTTTTTTTTTTTTTTTTTTTTTTTAAAAGAAATAAGTAGT
This sequence comes from Icerya purchasi, assembly GCA_039619475.1. Lineage (NCBI taxonomy): Eukaryota > Metazoa > Arthropoda > Insecta > Hemiptera > Monophlebidae > Icerya > Icerya purchasi. The sequence continues at coordinate 362,233,019 of CM077116.1, forward strand.
GGGTCCCGCAAGGCATACTGCCCGTCTGCGGGTGCCCAACACGCTTATCATCGTTTATTCAAGAAAAATGTGTAACAAAAGTTCTTTACTTATACTATTAACTTTCGTACTTACAATTAGTGAGAAAACTATAAAATCTAAAAATAGTAAAATAATATTAAAACAAGACTAAAATAGATGAAAACAAAGAAAAAAACTACTTATCGTTATTCAATTTCATAACCACGAGTTCGATAAATATATTGGAATGGTCGATTCTCCGCCACAGCCAGTTCCCAGTTTATCTACTCTAATGTCACTCCGTGTTATCAATCAACCATTGCTTAATTAATAATTTCCAAGTTCCTATTTCTTTTTGCATTTTAACTTCTGGGATTCGTTCTAGAAGCTTAATTAGAACTATTTCATCAATATTATCAATCTTACTATTTATGCCTCTCGGTCGAATAAAATATACCTCCCTATTACTCCTCGTTGTCCTACTTCTTGTCATTGTAGCAATTGATCTACTTGTGGTCTTATATTCAAGTAATCGGTGATAAAAGTAGTACATCCTTGGAGACATTTCATTTTTTTCTCTCCACCAGCTAATATTGCTGTTAACCTGATCTTTATTAGGTAATATTATCTTTAAGCATTTCTTTTGTTGACTACTAACCTTTTTGATTATCGTCCGTTTTGCTTCACCCCAAATTGATATCCCATACATGATTCTAGACAATACTATAGCGTTATAGTATACACGCAGACTACCATATGGTATTGAAAGAGCCAATTTATAGAGTGCCGGTATCATTTGCCTGATTTTATTAGATAAATTTATAACATGCTTGTCCCACGATAATGTCCTGTCAATAATTAATCCTAAGTATTTAACCTCTTCTGTCGTTTCCAGTTGTGTGCAACCACAGTTCGAAGTAGAAATCAAGTAATTATGTAAGCAATTATTGTTATGCACTGTGATAGATGGCTTATATGTTCTATATCTACTGGACGTTCTTATGTACAAAGCCTTCGATTTTTTTATATTAATAGTCAGATGTTTATCATGCGCCCACTTACACATACTATTTACATCCTCTTGCAAGAGTTTTTCGGCCTCATGGATGTCGCGGTGCTCGATAACGAGTGCTATATCGTCCGCATAAGCAAAGACTGTCGAATTTTTAACAAATTTATGAAGGGAGTTGGTATAGATCAAAAATAGCAACGGAGCTAAAATAGTTCCTTGTCCCACCCCTGTTAATGCAAATTCTTCTCTACTTAATTCTTCATCGATTTTTACCACGGTTTTCCTATTATACAAATAACTTTCAAACCATTTATTTTGCCTACCTATGATTCCCATTTCTTGCATATTTCGCAACAATATTTGATGGTTTACAGCATCGAATGCTTTACTAATGTCTATAAAAATTATAATAAATTGTTTGCCGTTTGCCAATCCCTTATTTATCCTGTTTGTTAATACTCTTAACAAAGAGACAGTTGATTTTCCTTCTCTAAACCCAAATTGCATATTATGCAGCAACTCGTTTCTCTCCAAATAATTTCTTAAATGAAACGCAACGTGTTGTTCCAGAATTTTTGCTAAAACCGAGATTATAGTAATTGGTCTATAATTGTCACAAGCACTCGCCAATCCGTTTTTATATATCGGTCTAATAACACCAGTTTTTAGTCCCTCAGGAATGCTACCTTCTTGAATTGAACCGTTAATTATCTTTGTAAGTAGGGGGGTAAATATAGCTACATTATTTTTAATATCCGAAGCTCTAATACCATCCCATCCTGGGGCTTTGTGAATCGGTAATCTGTTAATTATTTGTTCTACTTGCTTGTTTGTAACTATTGGAATATAAAATGACGTGAGTGTTAGCTCTAAGTTATCGCTATCCAATAATTGCGTATTACACGCTTGAGCACAATGCTGTTTTAGTTGGGAGAAGTGATCGATAAATTTACTCGCCGCATGTTTTGCACTTTCAAAATGCCTCAAGATGAACTCATCAATTGAAGATTTGTTTTTATTATATACTATATTATTGATTATCTGCCATACTTTTTTGGTACTGTTATTAGCATGTTGCATTTGTTTGTTGTAATATTCTAATTTTGCTTTTCTAATTTCGGTCTTAGTCATATTTCTGTATGTTTTATACAAATTTTTATACCTCGCGTTTGTTGTATTATTTTTACTACGCTTATAGTATATATCCCTAATTTTCATCAAGTTTAAAATTTTTATATTCATCCAGTCATTTTTAAATGAAAAATTATTTTCTTTTGTGTACGTCACCTGCTTTCTACATTCCTTATATAAATTATTAAATTCAGATTGCATTTGCGAGCAGATATTTTCGATGGAGTCAATCTTTTCAAGACTATGCCAGTCATAACTTTTAAGTTTGTGGTTCAGCCACATTTCGTTTAACCTCTTTTTCGTTTGTACTTTCATTTTTTGGTAAGAGCACCTATTAATGGGAAATAGGCAACCAATTATATAATGATCGGATATTTTTGAGTTAATAATTCCTGCATAAATTTCTTCCGTTGAGCTCCTAATAAAGATATTATCTATACATGATTGGGTTAAATTACCACCTCTAAATTCCTCACGCGTTACACCATCGATCAATCTTATACACCCACACCCAGCCATAATATTTAAAAAATTTTCCGATTTAGTATTACATTTTAATAGATTTATATTAAAGTCCCCACATATTAAAGGTTCTTGTTTATTCTCAATCTGTTTAGTAAATAAATCTAGCTCATACAAGAATTCATTGACATTACGGCTTGGTGATCGGTAAAATGCAAATATTCGTGTTGTTTTCTTGCTATGTATTTCTATGTCAACCGCTAAACACTCGAACGCATTATTATTATATTCAGCATGGAAGTTGGATTTAAAACTATTATTGACAAATATGGCAACTCCTCCATTAAATTTATCTGGTTTTTTATTGCTATACCTGGTGAACCCCGGGATCACGTATAATTTTAATTCATTTTCTCTCACATTTGTTTCCGTGATAATAATCACACTGATCAGTGTTTTATAGATGTATGCCAAAAATTCATCCCAGTTATTTCTTAGGCTTCTTATATTTAGGTGCAGTACATGAAATAGATCTTTATTAATTTTTGTACACCCTTTGTCTATATTAAATAGTCTCATACATCCCCTCTCCCAGTCACCAATTGTTGTGTAATTAGCGCAGTTAATTTTCTTACAAAATAGAATCGGAGACGTCATTGTTATTGGTCGTTAAACACTGGTGCGATAGTAGAAAATTGACCATATTCCGAACACATTGATTTATCGAGACTCACGGCGCGATTATCGCTATATAACTTTAATTTCCGCCGGTTTATATCTAGATCTATGCACACTTCTACATTCGCACACGTACCACCCTACCTCACTCACACACTCGTACCCATTTAATCAAACAAATATCCGTACGCGAACCGCTGCTTCATGTGATCGAAGCTGACAAGCCTGACGCACTTCTCATACACAGCGATTTGCAGTTGACCACATAGCGAACCGTGTAAAGATAAAGTAACAAAATAAATTATCATGCTAAGCTAACTGTAAACAAAAGAAATGATAAGATTTATCAAATATCAGCCACTTTAACACCACCACCAGGACAATACTTCTTAAATATACAAATACGTTTCCGGCTCAGTGTTTGCACATAACAACAGTGCACACTCACAGCTATCTCACACACCGATCGCATACCGCTTCATACCACCGCACCTCAAGCCGTTACACTGAATCGCAAATTTATCACTAAAAAGAACTATCAAAATTACACAACTAACAACCCTATCTCATTACAACAAACGACAGAGACTGAACTCTTTCCGCATACCAATATCCACACAACATGCACATACCAACAACTTTCAAATCACCAAAATCTATACATTTCGCCACCACTACAAACAAGCCCACTGGCACATACACCTCATTACTACCCAGCCGGCAACGTATAACGACGCACACATACTCATCCATACCAACAACACACATCCGATTACCAGTTATCGCGGAAAATAATTCCTTTCCGATCAGTGTTATTTCTGTCCATACTAACCAATATAAATTAATTCCGATATGCACACGCATACATATGGAGATACTACCATGCATTATAAAATAAGAACTGTTAATGAACTGCCGTATTAAATCGTTTCGTGCGCATTTTCCCGTTCGCATATATACTACCCACAGACATCCACTTATACCACAGCACATATTCATATGTATTCTACGTGTTACAATAAAAACGATAATATAAACTTAATGAAAACATCTTATATTATAGAGCTTAAATTAATTTATTTAAATCGTCCGCATTTCTGATATGAAGCGCTCTTCCTTCCATCTCCTTTTTGGCAAATATTTTGCCATTTCTTGCCCACGCAAATTTGTAGTTTAGAGCTCTCGCTTTCTGCTTCACTTCCCAAAGCAAATTTTTATAGTACCGAGTCAAATTTTCGTTAATATAAATTTTTAAGTTACTCTTTTCGTTACCGGTTATGTCTTTGTCCTGAATTGAACACGTCTTCTTATTCACCATTAATAGGTCGGCATTCCTCCGACCTATTTTAGCAATAATTGGTCTAGGCAAACTTTTATTCCTGGAAGGTATCCTGTGCGCAGCTATGATATTCTCCGCTGTTAGTGATACACCTAGCTGTTCTGCTACCTTCTTGACAATATTTGGCACGTCTTCATTAACTAATTCAGTTACTCCGTGTAGTTCAATATTCTCGCGACGCCCATATTGTTCTAATTCGTGAACCGTGGAGGTTAGTTCTTTGATTTGAATATCTTTGCTTTTTACTTCCTCTTTTAGTGCTGAAACTTGTTCCCGCAATGCCTTCACTTCCGAGATCAAGGTTTGGTTTGCAATCTTTAAGTCCTCGTACTGATTGGCAATGAAATTCATAGAGCTTTTTATTTCCGCAATTTCTTTCCTCAGCCATTCCTTTCCTAGCGAAGCCACCATCGACGAATCGCAGTCCGAGTCAGAGTCCTCTTGCTTCTTATTTGCTGCTTTTTTCTTCCCACCTTTTTTGGGTAATTCTTGCTCGCTGCTGTCACTCATAAATCGCTTATTTTGATTTCTATTCGCTGTTACACTCTTCGAGGATGACATAATTCTGCAGCTAATTTATCCGTTCGTGTGAAATAAAATATTCAATAGCTTACTTACTGTTTTAGAAATGATGATAATTGCGTTATCTCTTCAACGTATTAAACACGAGAAAGAACGTTATCACAGTCTATTACTTTCCCTAGTTTAGGTAATATTACTACCCCGAACCAACCTCCGAGCTCCATCGGGGGTATTACTGAAGCCGACAACAATGACAGCGACACATTAAGCGAGAATAATCTAATCGATAAATGGCAAGAACCGAAAAAAACGATCTCATTTGCAAACCCATATAGGAAACAACTGCAGAAACACTATTCGATTTAGCTGCTTGAGCAACCTCAATGATGACTGCACAGAAAATAGAGATACTACCGATTCGAAACCAAAAATACCCACACCTCCCCCACTTTTCGTTCACGGAGTTATACATTTCGTGTCCATGATTTAAAAAATCGCTACAATAGTAGGTAAACAAGATTTTGTTGCTAAAACCTTATAGCAAAACACAGTAAAGATCAACGTCCGATCTTCTGACGATTACTGTAAAGTCGTCTCCACATTCAAAAAAGAGGATGTTGATTATCCCACATACCAACTAAAACAGGAACGATCCTACAAAGTTGTAATAAGACACCTCCACTACTCTTTTCAGGACGAAGAAATTAAGCAAGCTCTTAAGCAAAAGGACTTCGTTGTCCGAAATATATTAAATGTTAGACATAAGGTAACTATAGAGCCTCTGCCCTTATACTTCGTTGACCTTGACCCCACAGACAACGTTAAAGAAATTATTAATCTAACCTACTTATAAAGGTTGAAGCTCCTCACCCCCAAAAAAAAAACAATTCCACAGTGTCTGCGTTGTCAGTCTTGGGGACACACCAGAACTTTTTGTAATCGACCATACAGGTTAAGTGTGGTGGTCACCAAAAGTTCACAGAGTGTAAAAAGGATCAAAACTCTGCGCCAAAGTGCGCGTTGTGTGACAGGGATCGCTAGTCCAACTACAAGGGATGTACAATATACCAAAAAATATATAACTGCAAACAGCAATGTAAATAGGTTCGGATTTAAGAGCAACCAGCAACAGTATGGATATCGACAGATGACATATGCTAAAGGGGTAACAAATCAAGCTAGTGCTGATAATTCTAATATCAATAATAATGCTGAACTCACAGCAGGTGTAAATTATAACAGGAATTACAAAAATTCATGTAATAAACATCGAGATAATAGCTGTGATCTCCAAAATACGCTAACAACCTTCTTAAATGAATTTAAAACTATGTTCAACCAGTTCTTGCAACAGAATTCTATTGTTTTAAATCTGCTAACATCATTAACAAACAAATTAATAAAATAATGGAATCATCGTTGAGAATAGCTCTCTGGAACGGCAATGAAGCGCTTCAAAAGGGACGTGAGATCAAGTTGTTTTTAAATACCGAGCAAATTGATATTCTACTTCTTTCTGAGACACACTTTAAACAGAAATCATACTTCCATATTCCGAATTATCACACGTATCAAACAACAAGACCTGATCACAAAGCTTATGGTGGAAGTACAGTTATAATCAAGAATAGTATTAAACATTATGAGCTTGGTAAAATTTCAAATATGGAAATGCAATCTACTAGTATAATGGTGTATTCTTTAAATGGGAAAATTGCGATCTCAGCTAGTTATTGCCCACCAAACCGTAAACTTGACGAACAAAAACTGCATCCAAAACAGCATCACATATAGGCGAAGCTTATTCCATCCAAAACAAAATCCAGTCCTTCAACCTTCCGTCCATGCTGTCGGTCCTTTCGGCTGAGCTAGTGGCTTTGCTTCGGTGTCTACTCCAGATCGCTGATCTTCCGTCTAAGCACTATTGTTCAAACTCATCGTTGGTTTTAAAACATCCAAAGTAGCAGTTGTTGACCATATCTTGTTTTCCATACTGCAGTTATATAATCTTAATACAAAAATTTGGATTCCAAGCCATCAAAGTATTTCTTCCCATGACGCTATTCACCGCTCGGCTCAATGGCCATCGCAGGCTTGCTTGCCGATAACTATGCGAATGGATTACATACAGTACTCTATCCAGAATATTTTAAACTTGTGGAGTCGATCATGTCAGTTGATAGGGAAATTTTGATAGAGGATTTAATTAAAATTGGAATAACAGGGAAATTTCTCAATTGGTTTAGAGGTTATTTACATGAAAGGGAATGCTTAGTGAAAGTTGGGAATGAATATAGCGATATAGGGAAAACGAAATATGGAGTAGGACAAGGAATTATATTAGCTCCGTTACTGTTTCTAATTTACCTGAACTTCGTACAAAACTGTGTTACGAATGCCAAAATTTACGCATATGCCGACGATATTGCTTTGATAATGGAACACCGAGACGTAGAAATTGCGGAAAGGATGCTTCAAGAGGACTTAAATAAGGTCTGCAGATGGGTACACGACAAAAAATTAGTAATAAATGCCAAGAAATCAAAATTGATGTATGTAAGAACACCAAGTAGATTTAGAAAGTTCATTCCCAAAATAGTATTGCATAATGTAAATTGTCTTCATGGAGCGGAAGTTTGCTGTTGTGACCCGATAGAAACGGTTGATAATTTTAAGTATCTTGGAATTACATCTGATAAAGCGTTAACATAGAGAGGTCACATTGATAATATTACGAGGAAAATCAGGCAGACTATATCGGCTTTATACAAATTAAAACAGGTTATGAATTACAAAACCATGAGATTATATTTTGACTCATTAATAATTTCTAGAATCAGATACGGAATTGAAAGTTGGGGGGAGACAAAAAAACGGAATTAAGGAAAATTAGTAAGCTACAAAAAAGATGTTTAAAAATAATTTTACCGAACTGGAGGAATACGAATCTCACAACGGATACTACTTGGTGGGATAATAATAAAGAAATGTCTCCAAAAATGTTTTTTTATTACAGTAAACTATTAAGATATAAAACAGAAAAAAGAATATTACCGACAAGGGAAAAGGTTTATGAGACTAGAAACTATGACAAATTATCTGTTATAAGACCTAAAGGGGTTAACAATAAAATTGAAAATGTTGAAGAGGAAATTTGGAGTCAAATTTTGGGTCACATACCAAAGGAAATTAAAGACGAAACAATTTGAAAATATGGAAAGACAAAATTAAAATTTGGTTGATAGCGTGGTGCAAAGATTGAGAAAAGAATAGACGAAGGAAAGAAACAAAGAGAATAATTATAAATAAGGTACATAAAAAATTGAATAAGGTACACAAAAAAAAAAAAAAAATGCACGGTAGCTCCTTTTTTTAGCTGCATACCTTTTGGCTTACGAGTAAATATTGCTTTAGAATGTGTGTTAGACATGAATGTATTTGTTTTAAAAATGAGATGTAATTCAGTGAAAATAAAAGCTAAAATATAATTAAGTAATAGATGTAAGATCAATATAATGTGTTAGCATTAAGATGTATTATATTTGTGAATAAACGATATAATTATGTTGGAAACCCACAAACGGGCATTTGCCTTGTGGGACCCGCAAATTATTTAAATAAAAAAAAAAAAAAAAACGAGTAATGCATAAAAAAATAATCAGAGATGATAACAATGTATTGGAGTGTAAAGAAATTATTTTAAAAAATCTCTGAAATAAAATAATAATATAAAAAAGAAGACAGTGAATCAAGAAAAAAACAAAAATATTGATTCTTCCTGATATTTTTATCTTTGTAGAAATAAAGTATGGTTGTAAAAGCATTTATGATACTATTTTTGTATAATACAGAGAGAAAAAAATTATTAATGCGTTGATCATTGATTTAAAAATTATATTATCATACATTTTCAGCATCTGACATTTGCATGCGCTTGTATAGAAAGCGTGTATATATATACATGAATAAATATAACATGTCCACGGTAGCTTGCATATTTCTGTTGTTGTCTAAAACTGTTAGAATATCAGAGATCGAGTAAGATACTGTAGCATATTGCTTAAAAGAACCAAAAAAGAAAAAAGAAAATAACATAATCGGTCTAATTTGAATTTATCAATATTTTTAGAACTAACAAGAATTTTTTTGTAAAATCAGGAAGAAAGAAAAAACGGTAAATTTGTTAGTTTTGCGTATAAATCAGTATAGCGGTATCTAACAATGCCTATGCAGTTAATAATCTTTTTTTATTCGTTTTAGCACGCGCTCCACGCATGCACACATATACATACACCGGCCATAATGGCATACGTATTGTCAACTATCTCATTCATTCAGTTTTAAAGACAATTTTCGGCATGTTTTTAAAATCGCCTCGAAAAGAATGTTAACGGATATTTTACGTTTGTCATTGCAGTACAGTTCAGCTATAATAAAGGTACATGCATTATCTTAATCACACTCTCTTACACTATAAGCGGATCTCTACCTGTTACTGCGATTCAACGGTTGTTTCTTATTGGCTTTTTCGCATATTTCAAGCATACATGCACACATACGCTCACACATATTCACACATACTTACTAACACTTACGCACATGCAGTGTCAATATATGTTCTGCAGGTGTCTCTATAAGGACGAAGACTATTCGTAGAAGTTTCTGTAATTTTCGAAATATTTGCGTATTGAAAATTTTTAAATGTAAAAATGACAAAAAATCTCAGAACGGAACAAGGTATAAAAATTGCCTTCAAAATCTATATTCCAAATAATAAGACTCTTATGTTTTCGTCAACCCCCCTCCACCACATGTAAAATTTACCTTTTATTTTCTCTCTCTATCGTATCAGCCTTTTTTAGCGACATGATTAATAATGAAAAATATATAATATGTGAGAACCGAATATGTTACGAAAATTCCCATCAATGTTTGAAATCTAGGTATCGAGTTTCGACAGGTTTTCAATAAACTCATAGATTTGCCTTTCACGTCAAGGAAATAATATAATTTAATTAAATTTTTTCATATTTCTATATGTAGACATATGCACGCATGTACAAGCGGAGAGATTTTTTAAAAAGAAAAAGAAAAAGTTATTTAAATTTAAATGAACAGTTACATAAATTGTTTCGGTTTCATCCATACAACATATTAATTGAAATTGAATGAAATAATAAATGATGTGTTTAGTACTACAATGTCTGGGGTATATCTAAATAATTTTAAATTAATTAAATATCCGTGAGATAAAATAAAATGTAAAAAAGGTGTATTATTACATATTAAAATTCAATACATATATAGATATATGTATATTATAATTTATGTGAAACAATGTAAAAAATTTGAAATAATAAAAAGAAAAATGTTTGCAAAAAGAAGAGAAAGAAAAATATGGTTTTATTTCACATATTATACATACTGCGCCAGCTGACCTTATTACACTAAACGGCAATTGTTATGTTCATATTCAACCTTCACGGGATCTAGATAACTCCGGCATACAAATTCAACGTCTTTTGCCAATTTTTTTGAATGTTGACCATCGGTACAGTCTTTTATTTTTATACGATTTCGAGTACTCCAGCGTAATGTGTCACCATCGATATAATACTCCTCATCATGTTCGTGATCGTAACATTAACTGCATCATCCGGATGGAGAGGACAGTGTGGAGAAGAAATCAAGGAAAAACGAAATTTAGATAATGGCAGCAATGAATGGCCAAAGCGCATACGAACAATGGAAACAACATCAGAACGCCGAAGGGAGGGATGCAAAAGAAACCATGAATATACAGGAAGAGTAGGCGCTGAACTGACAGATGAAATGAATAATTATTAGAAAAGGAGGAAACATAGGTGTGTCCGGCCAAAATCGGATATGAAAGCTTTTACAAATTGATAGAAGGTTATCGGATGGAAATTTTTTTAAAAAAATACGAGAGGAAGCAGCAGCAGCCCGAGTACCAAAGAATTAACCGCTTCATTGCCAAATATGGCCGAGTGGCTAAGTACCCAGAGCAAATCAATATTGATTGAATGGAGATAGGAATGATTGTGAATGAATGAACGTATACGGAGGATAACAAAATCGTGAGCTTTAATTTATCCTAAATTATCTGCTTTGTGTAAACAAAAAAGTTATTTTATTAAATAGCAAACATTGTTGAAGCAGAAAAAAACAAGAAATTATGTTTTAAATTTATTTTAGAATGTTGTATGTTCTTATAAATAAATTTCAGGATTATCTACAGAACTTGGCACCCATTTAGATCTCAATTCTTTTGTCGGCGAAGTTTTTTTTTTTTTTTTTTTTTTTTGGGCGCATCAACTATGGACCATTGCCCAGACACAATGGGAAGAAGAGACAACTAACTAGAACCTAATTCGATTGGAGACAGCTGAAATAAAGGAACCAAGGACAAGAACAACAGACTGGGAAGGAAGGGACAAGATGTAAGACGCACAGTAAGGAGTGGGAAGCCCCAGCTTTATAAGGTGAAGATAGAAAAGAGAACGCTCCGCAGAAAGAGCAGAGCACTCGAAGAAAATGTGATCAGCACCACAGACAACTGCTTCATCTGGATGCAACGGACAGTGAGGAGAGGGAAGCAAAGAGAAACGATAGCGTGAAGAGGGCAGCAGTGTGTGATTAAAGCGCAGGCGGACAATAGAGGAAATTATAAATCGTGGAAGAGAGGGAAACTCCGAGAACCATGGATGAGAAGGAAGTGTAGGTTGGATTGAATGGTAGAAGGAACGATTGTTGAAAAAAGAAGAAGGGTACACATCCGACCAAAATCTGAAGTGAAGCTTCTTAATTAGGGGTAATAGATTAACAGCCGGGATTTTTTTAAAATAGAAGCGAGAACGAACAGCAACCTGAGCCAAGGCATCCGCCATTTCATTACCCTCGATGCCTCTGTGACCAGGAGCCCACAGTAAGTCAATGTGTACAGAGTGATGGAAAGAAAGATTATAAATAAGAGATCGTATACGAAGAATGAAGAAGTCAGAAGAGGGAGGAGGAAGCGGTGAACTGATAGCCTGGAGAGCACCCATGGAGTCAGAAGTCGGCGAAGTTGATAACCATGTATATTCTTAATATTGAACTTGGCTCCCGTTTTTACATTTATGTTTTTGATAGGATAACATTACTTTTTGTAAAGAAATTATTATTATTATTCATTCCAATTCAAATCGTTTATTCTTCAAAATAGACTTACACAGTGAGCACTTTTTGAAAGTCAAGTTATCGAGTCCGTCTGTCCCCTAACTCTAAAACTACCACCACTATTCGTTTAATGTTCCGCAAGACCAAAATGTTTTCGAACGATGTTTAACACAATGTACCACCGGTCAATTAATAAATTGTTTATTAATGAAATAAGATGAAATACTCGATATTGATTAAAAGTCTTAAAAGTCGACTATTTTCGAAACGATTAAAAGGGGCAAATATAAAATAAACTGCGATGCAAAGATTCACAAACATACGAAATGACGAGACACAAAACAACGTTTTTCAAAGCGACATATAAAACGAACGAAGTTAAACAACATGTTGACGGCTAAAAGATCAGCGAGCCAGTTATTTTTCTAACGCAGTGAAACTTGTCAATTCCGGCGATTCTTTGAACTGGAAGCATGTGCGTGTTGTAAATCTGAGAACAAACAATACATAATTATCACAGATTCACTGGCCTCCCTTCAAACTATTCAGTCACTTACTATAACCAGTTCATTAGTCTATAAAATAAGATCTACAGCACATCGCCTTACCCAAGAGGGGATACAAGTAGACTTCTTGTGGGTGCCGGCACATGTTGGAATACCCGGAAACGAATGTATAGACCGGGCCGCCAAGTCAATGTTGTCTGTCCCTATGCCACCCAATGTCCCATCACCAGAAATCACTTCCTTCTTCCACAAAAATATGAAAGAACATTGGATCTCATCCTGGTCCCAACATGCAACTTTCCTAAGGAATATTAAACCAAATGTTGATCCTTGGTGGCCACCGATCCAAATGTCCAAAAAAGAATTCTCTGCCCTTAACAGGTTGAGACTGGGACACACATCGATATCTCACAACCATGTCCTCCAGGGAGCCCCTTCAACGATTTCCTGCCCATTCTGTAATGCAACAGTGCTACCTTCGGTGGAACACATCCTGAAACAATGTCAAAAATTAACAAGAATCAAGGACGAACCACTACACCTTCTTTTAGATAACCGTCCAGAACAGGTTCAGACAATGCTAATCTTCCTTAACAGAAATAATTTAATAAACAAATTGTAATAAATCCGATACTCGTTGTGCCGTAATGACCCTGGCAGTTATACATGGCCAACGAGCAGATTACACACACACAAAAAAAAAAAAAATTCCGGCGATTCTTAAATTTAATAACTTTACAACTAGCAATCTAACTAAATAAACTAAATTAAAATAAACGAACGAAATTACGTAAAAAATATGAAAATTTCACTGTTTTCTGAGATTTTTTCCTTTGTATACACACAATTACCCAGCTGGACGCCAAATTTCAACTTTATAGGTCACCTGGAAGTGGGTTAGGTTTTTGATCAATATGTCAGTCAGTGATAAAAATGACGATTTTTAGACGTTAATATCTCTATAACCGTTTGAGTTGTATTTATGAAATTTGTGATTCTAATTAATCTAAGGGATTTTAATACATACACCAAATTTCGTGTGTTTATGTTAAATTGATTTTGAGTTATTAAGGGGTTAAAAGTGGCTCCAAATGATTCGTGTAAATATACACACGGCTGCTGCGTCGTCGCTAGTTCCTTTTTATCGACTTGAACTTGGCTTGACACGCTGCCGCGTGTCTAGAAATTTTAAACTGTTAACTAGAGAGAGAGAAAAAGAGAGAAAAAAACAGAAAAAACGTGGAAAATTAATATCTTTAACATTATCACAAATTTCTTAATAACGCGTGAAGAACACAGATTCGACAAAATACACATATTTAACACAAAACTAATACGGGCTGCCTGAATGATTCCGTTCGATGGTTTACCTTATTAACTACCTTTGAATCAGGTGTGGCAGTGGAAATGCTACATCAGAAAATGTTGTTCCGTCGGAGTAAGCTGAAGAAAGTAGTCAAGGGCTTAGCGACATTTGTGTTTGTGTTAGTGCATACATGCGCGTATGCGAGCGAGTGTGAAAATATTCTTGTACCAAATAATGGTATATAGCGTGTGAACAATGCAAATGTGGTCTTGAAGGTATATGACTCGTGCAGATAAAGGCTGTTGCGACGGTGAAATGTATACCGGCAGAGGTTACCGATTCATGGAGAAGGGAGGATTGACGTTTACAACAACTTGTCATGTGGATGAGTTTATTAAATAAAAAAATTATATTTGTAACGAAACGATTAACATTGAAAATAATTGTGATTCTGATAAAAAAATTTTTATTCATCGGAAGTTTTCTTTCTCGGAAGGTTAAACTTATTTTGACGATGTAAAGTATGTGAGCGGCGGCATAGTTGTGTAGGAAAAAATAATATCGGTAAAAATAATTAAAGATTGGTAATTAAAAATTAAATGTATACGACTGCGCGTGACATGGGTGTTTGGGTATAATGTGATATTACATCGCGGCTAACAACGAAAAAAAATGTTCACAATCAATGAGGAAACTAGTGACCAAAAATATGTACTTGGGAATGTACGTTGCGTTTTTGTAGTGGGTGTGGGGAGGTGTGTCCGAAAATAATATTACGAAAGATCAGTAATTTTGGCTGGAAGGGACGGATGGGGGAAAGAAGGAATTTTTAGGATTATGAAAAATGAAAAACATACTCGAATTTATTTTTGAAGAACTCATAATAGGATAACGGACAATGTAGAATCTGCTCGGGAATGGATGGTGTGCTTTCGTAACGGTCAGAACGTTCTGCGGGAGTAATTTTTAGAATCATGGAATACATACAAAAATACTTATGGACGGAAAATAATCGTAAAAGAGAAAAAATAATAAATATACTTAGACTAATTCTAGAATACTTATGCTCGGGAAAAATTATTAAGTGTGTGTGGGATTGGACTGTGCGCATTCTTTGTGGTCAAGACATCTATGGATTTATTTTTAGAACCAGAGAAAAAATAAAAAAATATGAACGATCGGAAAAAAATTTTTGGAAAAGTAGAAAATGAAAAATATACTTAGGCTAATTCTATAATACCTGGACTTAAAAAAATATATATATTATGAATAATAGGAAAACTAGTGGTAGCGTGTGCGTGTGTGTATGCTATCGCAGCGGTTATCATGGCAGCGACAGAATCGTGCATGGGATCGGTCTGTACACCTTTGCTGAGGCTAACGCTACGGTGGATATATGCGCGGGAAGGGAGTGCACATTCGCAGTTGTCAGTATGATCGAAGAGTAGGGAAAAATAAAAATATACTTAGACTAATTTTGAAATTAATATACTTATGCTACGAAATATTGAAAAAAAAAAAAAAACGAATGTTGCGTGCGTGGGAACGGCGTGAGCGTTTTCGCCGCGGCTAACGCTATGGGAGATATATGCGTGTGATTGGTGGTTAATGCTATGATGTATATATGCTTGTTCGGAAAAAAAAAAAATATATATATATATACTTAGGCTGTGAATTTTAAAAAAACGCGGTAGCACGAATGAATGATGCGCGTAAGGGAACGACTTGTGCGCTTTCGAGGCATTCTTAGAGGGCAGGCGGGGCTTGGGTTAGTTTCAGGCTTTAAATATTATACCTGAGTTCATTTTTAAACGCTTCGAATTAGCGGAAATACGAAGGAACCGTACGGAGGAATTTTGGGGAATTTTTTGGGAATTTTAAGAAAACTTGGGTGAATTTTCAACGCTCGAACAAGAAATCGAATTATTTTTTGCCTTCTAGATAAAATACATAGGTTACTTTCAGCGCGCGGATACAGTTTGAAGTTGTGACGTCACAGATCCACCAGAACGAAGAATTATTAACTAATAAAGAATCTTTTACAATCCTGTTTGTTAATTATAGAATATATTAAGTTATAACAAATACAAATATAACAAACAAATTTAAGTATAAAATGATTGCTTACTTAGAAACGTTTTCGGGTATAACCCATCATCAGCTAAAAACACAATTCAATATATGTGATCAGAAACAAATTCTAAATCAATGATTTAGAATTTAGAATTTGTTTCTGATCACATATATTGTGAGTTGTGTATTTAACTGATGATAGGTTACACACGAAAACACTTCTAAATAAGTAATCATTTTATACTTAAATTTGTTTGTTATATTTGTATTTGTTATAACTTAATAAATTATTAACTACTCTTTCTACCAACATAGGAATCGATACATTATTTAAGGCCCCCTTTATATTCAAGGAGGTTACAACTAAAAACTCTTTTTTTATAAAGGAGAGGTGGATGTCATTAAGTAAATGGGCGGTGCAATCGATGGTTCCTAAGCCAGGTCTGAAACCAAACAAACCGTGCGGAAAAATATCATTATTTTCAGTTCACCGTAAAGTTTTTTGGAAAAACATGTCACATAAACACATTAATGGCTTTTTACAGGAACGCGTTTTTCCACTACAGAGGTAGAATTTCCTGGCTATTACCAAAGCCGGCAAATCTTTTAATAAAGCATTTTCTTACAGACCGATTGCGCTGGCATCTTGTTCAAGAAAATGTTTCGAGATGTGAATCTGTTCTTGAACACAATCTCGAAACATTTTCTTGGACAAGATGCCAGCGCAATCGGTCTGTAAGAAAATGCTTTATTAAAAGATTTGCCGGCTTTGGTAATAGCCAGGAAATTCTACCACTGTAGCGGAAAAACGCATTCCTGTAAAAAGCCATTAATGTATTTATGTGACATATTTTTCCAAAAAACTTTACCCGGAAGTTACGAACTCCAACGTTTTATATTTTTTTCATTTAAAAGAAGTACGAAGAAAAAAGTGATAAGGAGAAAACAAATTACTTCTAGTTTTTGTAGTCAATAAGTTCGCTTGTCAGTTTTCCGAAGGTCATTTAAGAAATAAATTACCGCCGTTGTCAATTCGAATATATCTATATAGATAAGTTCTACCTCTTATTCGAAAAAATTTTACTAAACACCACCAAATTTGTAGCGTTTTTTTTTTTTTTTTTTTCAGTTGCGATAAGAATGTATCCTTGGAAAACAAATTTATTTTTACATTTTAAAACTAGTGATAGTAAACTGCTGAAAAAGTAAAAGGCAGGCCGACAACTTAAAAAAGCGGTAAGCTCGCTCAAAGTTGTTTTTTAACAGAAGAGTTATGTATTTTAGATACCATTATCTATTATACTACTTTTTAAAACTTCGTTCCTCATGCTCGATATTTTTTACCAACGTTTACGACGCATTTTCCAATTCCATTGTCATCGTTCAAACGCATTTATTACGAAAAATAAATTTTAAACATAAAATATCCATTAGATGTTTTAGAATATTAAATTCCTGTTCTAAGATACACATTTAAAATTTTTATAAGAATTGCATTTTTTTCATTAAACGAAACGTGGGACCATTCCACAGTGAGAATTAAAACAGAAATTAAAATTTTTTATTTTGATCAATAAAACTCACATAAATATTGAAATCTTCGTATTAAAAATTATATTTTTCTTTTGGAGGGGGGGGATCTAAAATTCTACCCATAGTCTAAATTTATTTTTTTGCAATTGTTTTGCTAACTTGAAAAATTTCGCTTCTTAGTATTTACCGCATGATAATTCGCTCAAAACTGAGCCATCCATAGCTGAGAAAAATTACAAATTTTCAAAAAATTGAATGATTCACTATATTGCAATTCGACTTGCCATTGGAGTATTGCGTACTTTACATACAATCAATATGTCATGCAGTAACGATAAATTGTCTTTTCACCTTTGCCCGGAGCTGCTCTCCCGCAAAATTCTAATTTATCTCAAATATTCTCCTCTGTTCCCAACACATCCTCTTTTATACCCACAAAAGCCTTCCATTTACTTACACACACCGCTCCAGCCATTAATTCTTTTTCCTTTTTATTATTCCTCTTTTGTGTTATTAAATTAACCGTGTATCAACTTTTCCTCATAAAAAATATCATTCAAGAATCTTTTGTTAGAAAACTACATTTTCCAGCTGTTTTTTCCACCTTCAAAAAAGTTTTTAACGTTCCTTTGGGTATACAATCTCGAAAAATTTATATAAATGCGAAATCGGAAGTCGATGTTCAACTGGGCGGTAAATTGTTTCCATGATAAGCATCCAATTAATCATGCACTAAAACTTAAAAATTTAAATTATATCTTTACTACCTAGAAAACTTTTTAATAATACACATCTACACAAACTATATATTACATTATACCAACCATTATTAATCAATGGAAT
Organism: Icerya purchasi; assembly: GCA_039619475.1. Lineage (NCBI taxonomy): Eukaryota > Metazoa > Arthropoda > Insecta > Hemiptera > Monophlebidae > Icerya > Icerya purchasi. The sequence continues at coordinate 362,251,603 of CM077116.1, forward strand.
CATGCACTAGCGCAAAGCCATTAATTATCATATGAATCATTCGGTACAGTTACAAAAAAATATTATATGTTCACTTCATAGAACTTTGGGCATAGTTATAAAGAATAATATTTTACATTTGTCAAAAATTTATGAATTGTAACTGCTTATGTATTATCTTAAGAATAAAAAATAAATTAATAGCTCTGTTGTTCAGAACATTACTAAATCAACCTGTAAAGAATTAACAATTTTGCGGAATATTAACAAATACCGTATCCGAAATTAATTGATAACTCGGTGCCTTCTAAATATATTCTGGCGAAAGAAACAATATCCCTAATTTTTTTTAAATTCATACATTTTTCTTATGATGAAATTGGACTTCGAATAATACCAATGCCTAATAAATCCTCTTTTGGATATTCCAAATTTATAATTTTTTTAAACCATTTAATTAATTTATTTCGTCTTCTTCTTCTTCCCATTTCGGCCAACTATGGACCACGTAGTTTCAGTTGTCTTTTTTACTTTTGGCTTTCATTTGTGACCAATACTCCTTCATCCGTTCGCTATTGTTTTTCTTTCTTTCCAACGTCCATGATGTGCCCTTTTCATTTTCGGTTTTTCTTTAAATTGTTTTTCTCTTACCAATTCTCTTAAATGGACCGGTTATTAATGTCTTACGCTGTTATTTACATTTTCATCATATCCCGCTCTGTTTCTTTGAACCAATTCCATTTTGTTTTTTGGCCTTGTATATATGAAAATATTCTACTGCTCAGTCTTGTGCTGTTCATTCTCATGATATTACCATAAAAAGCAGTTCTCCTTTTCCTAATTTTCTATATTATATTTTCAATTTAATGTATAGTTCACACTTGTGTCTTCCCCTGTAGATGTTATTTTCTTTAACTAAACCAAAAATTTTCCTTAGTATGTCATTTCTAGTTTTTCTATACGCCCTTTTTTATTTAATACAAGACATTTCGACGCATACAGCGCTTCTGACAAAATTACTGTGCTGTAGTGTCTAAGTTTAGCATTGACGGGTATGGATTTTTTCCTGTATATTTCTTTTGTCAGTCGGTATGCCATGTACATTTTATTATTCATTTATAATAAATCTGTCGGCTTCTTTTTCTGCAATCGTGCAATATTGCAGAAAATTAATTTTTTTTTTTTTTTTTAATTATCAAAGTATATATTATTTATATTTAAATCACTTTTCTCTGTTATACAAACAGGAACATATCGTATACACATCACATTAATACATAATTTCCACAAAATTTTCCATCACATCAAAACGATATGCATCCGAAGTGGAAAATCTAAGAGCGATATATTATTATGATTCCATACACTATATGTGTACATTTCATTTCCTTAACGAAACTTCCAAAATTGCCGAAAAGTTCAAAGAAGATATGCGCATCCGCGTATATTTGTCTAGTTTGGAACGTCCGGTTTTCCAGCTTTAAAATTAGACCCTCAGGGCGCCGAAAGTTCAAAATTTTGGAAAAAATATTTTTTCTTCAGGGCATGCGATATATCATTGGAAACATCGCTATTTGTCAGGGACTTAACGAAATCTTCAAGATGGCGATAATTTAAAAAAATCGCAAAAAACTACATTCCTCGTACTCTTTTTGTAGCGGAAAAAATCAAATTTCTTTTTTTTTTTAAATTTAGCATTATTTAAATGTAAATTATAGTTATCGTTAACGTAACATACGAAATCCTCAGCGCATGAAACATCATGCTTGACTGAACTTGTTCTTATTATTTTTCATTACTTTTAATTTTGAACTCTCGCTTTTTAATTAAAAAATATACGCGAATACACGGGGATCCACGATTTATTCACATATAATTACAAAAACTGCATCTATACCGTAATGAAAACGACGATGTAAAAATTTTCTGTTATTCACAACACGCATCCATGCACTCGTGGTAACCAATGCACTCAGGTATTGAAAAAAATATGTTTTTTTTTTTATTTAAGGAGGGGTACTAAACCACACACTGCATGTAACTAACTAGGTTATCGCAGTGAGTGAACCCATGTTTTAAATCAGACTCCTCAGCTCATTAGACGGAACGAAAGTCATGAGATTGTTCGAAGCGGTAGGGATATTTGAAAGGGTGTCTGCAAGTGCTGTAATTTATTTTTTAATCAGCGGGGGTTTTATATAGCTATCCTTCTAAAATTATTTTCGAGTAGACGATGTGTTACTTTTATTTTTAGGCAGCCCCAAAGGCTACTTCACCCCCAACCACCTGTTCCTTTGAAGTCTACGACGTGATTCGAAGCATTCGACTGAATATCAATTGCTCGATACTGGATGATGAAATATACGCAGTATTTTTCTGTTTGGAATATTTTCGTTCTACAGAGCCTACATCACAGAAAGCGCTGCTGGTATTTGATTCATCCGCGGGTTTATTGACAATCTCTAATCCCCTTACCAAACATCCTGTGGCAATTCGAACCCAGCGGGTAGCATACGAACTTATTAAGAGACAGTGTTTCGTATCCTTTCTGTTGGCGCTCAACCATGCTGGGATTCCTGGAAATGAACGCGTCGATACCCGAGCAGCAATATATTGCCCCTTACCTAGTAACAGCCCTCCTCCACCTTATCTATCGACCTCAATCTTTAATAATCTCACATCCTCATGGAAAGCCCATTGGTCCTCGTGTCAGACTTTCTCAAGATTAATTAAACTCTCAACCGAACTATGGTGGCCAGAAAAAAGCATTTCCCGCAGAGATTTCTGTGCACTTAGCCGCTTGCGCACAGGCCACACGGCCATGTCGCATAATTTTATTTTGCAAAGAACCCCTCCTCCTATGAATTGTCCTTTTTGTGGCCAAGGTGTTGCTCCCTGAACTTCCCACATACTGTGCGACTGTCCAGCACTCTCACCCCACCGGCCCCATTCGATTAATAACAAAACAGTCATCAAAATTCTTGAGAATTCCCCTAATGCAATTTTATCTGTAAGGACCTTCGGGCACAGGCGAACTCAGGCCCTTTTACAGACCACCTACGGTGATTTTCAGGTATCATCCGTTAAACGTAATCATGTGTGTTAGTGAGAAACACGAGTTACCAAATACTGCTATCATAAATTCCGTTCAAAAAATACCGTTCTTCGTTAACGATTTAGTTTTTCTGCGCGTATAGCATGTTATATATGCATATATAATCATAAAACACCTATTTTACATGATTTTATTTGGTTATTCATTTTTTTAAAATATTTTCTATTTTTTTTTTTTGAAATAACGACTTCAGCGTGAAATACTGATAAACAAACTTTCACGATGTAAATTTAAAAGTTCTGTTAGCAATAGTGGTACGAAACGGACGAAAATTATTAATATTTATAATCGGTCAAATGCATTGCCGGTTTTTTTCACTTTTTTTTTTTTTGCTAACATATAGCCAACCGTATTTAAAAAATTACAATATATCAACTCTATGTCATTTAAAGTGTAACATAACTGGATTGAATTTGCTTCTGATACATATTCCTATATTATCTTTCTTTTTTTAACCGACTTCAAAAAAAGAAGAGGTATTCAATTCGACTGTATTTTTTTTTTTTTTTTTTTATGTGTGTTACCACAGAACTTTCTTCCAGGTGAACCGATTTTGATGGTTCTTATTTTATTTGAAAGGTGATGTTTCTCATGTGGTCCCATTTAAATTTGATCAAGATCTGACCGGTAGTTTTTGAGTTATCCTTAATAATGCGGGAGATTGAAGCTTTTTGGATGCTTTTCATTCATGATTGTTTTCACCATCAGGTTAGATTTATTGACTTAAATAAAATACTATAAATTTGCCAAATTACCATGGAAGTGTAACTTTTGAAGTTTTTACCGTGGAAATATCTGTTGTTATTAAAATGTTTTAATTTAATTAAATAAAAATGCACTAAAAAGTAAAAAATAATTACTCCCAATAAAAAATATATATCAGAGTGATATAACTTAAGGTGATATCGTAATTCTTATACAACATTAACTTTTTGGAGTTGGGATCAAATTCATATTATAATAATAATTAAAAATTGTGTTAGTTGTTCATTAAATTGTTCTTAGATATTGTAAGTACGATAAAAATGGGGGTTCTGGGCCAGTGAGTGAGGGGGTGAGGGGGGAAGTGTGACGTCACACCTTAACTACCCCTATTATGGTGCAAAGGTCACCCAACTACCCCTATTTCCAGGCAAAATTTAACCCAAATGCCTTTAAAATCAGTGAAAACTAACCCAACTACCCTGCAAATGCCAAAAAGTCACCAAACTACCCCTATCCTAGCCCAAAGGCCACCCAACTACCCCCTAGTCCCACCCCCACCCTCAAAACTACCCCTTCATCTAATTTAATCTAGACATCTTAAAACAACCAAACTACCCTCTTTTTAGTATTCCACCTCTATTTTCCACCCCCTCACCCTTAAAAACTACCCCTTGATCTATTTTAATCCAGAGCTCTAAAAGTAACCAAATCACCCTCTTCCCAGTACCCCATCCCTATTTTACACCCCCTCACCCTCAAAAAAAACACTCCTTCATCTATTTTAATCCAGAGCCCTAAATTAACTCATCTACCTTTTCCAGGATAATCAACCCCACTGTTTTCAACCCCTCCTTGCCAAAACTACCATAATTCTCTTGGAACAGTTTAATATCTAATCCACCCCTCACCCTACAGTCTGTCATTACCATTGTAACCCAACCCACACTATAACCCAACCACTACCCATCACCCCACAGTTCATCATTAATTATATAACACAACCCATACTATAACCTAACCACCACCAACCACCCTCACATACCCACTAAGTACTATCCTCTACACCCCATAGCCTGCTCGACCATAGCATAAAATGCGATGAATATTAGTGTGATAGATAGTACCAATACATACACAGCATCACACATATACACTAAAATTAACTGCTACAGTCCATTTAATTATCCTTTCCATAGTGGCACATCTAACCCCCCAATGCATTTCTCCAGATTTTCCATTGATGCTTTTGTAGAATGTTTCAGTTTGATCTTGTCTAAAACATTGACCAGACGTCTGCCCAGCATGGTCGCATAGCTACACTATATAGGAAGAATATCTTAGACGCCTTAGTAACCACCCCTTCTAAGCTGATTGGGGCAAGGCTCTTCTGCAACCATTTACTAATCACTACTTCATAGGTCATCACCTCAGCTTCAGTCGCTATTGCACTGACATGTAGTAAACGTTTTTCCTCATTTTTAACTAATTATGGTCAATTTACCACTATTTCTCACTGTTTTCTTACATTTCAGCATTTTTACACTATTTTTGGCAACATTTGCTATTTCTCATCATTTTCCTATGTTTTAGCGCTTTTCACACAACTACACTGATCTACATCCTTGATAACCTTCTCTAGGTTTCCTTTCAGCCCCTCCACCTCCACCAATCACATCTCCAGCTTAGAGAACACCACTGCTGTAGAATATTTTATGTATTCCACTACAGTCTGCAGTTGCCTATGGGCTGTATCGCCCGAGTCAGTCATATCTTTGAGTGCCTGATCTAGCGCATCAAACCCAGCTAGGTTTTATCTTTGGTCACCCAATGCTGGAGGATCCACTTGGCAGCTTCCACATGATAATCACACTGACGCTTGATAAGAGCATCCTGCAGAGCAATCACATCCAAGACATCAACTAGATGTCTGCCCAGCATGGTCACATAGCTACTATATGTAGGGAGAATATCTTTAAATGCCTTAGCAACCACCCATTTTAAGCTGGTACAGGCAAGGGCTCTGCATGGCCATTTTCCAATCACCACTTCATCATCCATTGCCTCAGCTTCAGTCACTACTGCATTGACATATAGTAAACATTTTTTTTTTCCCCAAAGTATTTGTAATTAATGTTGAAGTCCAAGTCATATGATTGATAGTAATGATAGTAACAATGGTGGTGGTGATGGTGATGTTAATGACAGCAATGTTGACAATAATGCTAGTAATGATGATAACAATGCAGAAAATTATAATGAGGGTGATGGTAGTAATAACAATGCCAGTGATGCTAGTGCTGATGACAACAACATTGACAATGATAGCACTGCTGATGACAATAACACTGACAATGATGCTTATGATAATGACAACACTAATGATGGTGATGATAATAGCAAGGCTAGTGGTGTGGGCTGTTAGAAGGTTATAGGAATGGTGGTGGTGTCTTTGACATCATGCATTATTGTATATAGTATCAATCAGCATCTTTGTGATAGTAGTGTATACAGCAGTGTGTATTAGTATATATGATGTCCTTATGATGATGCTGGCAATGATGGTGATGATGGTGGTAGTAAAAATGCCAGTGATGCTTATGACAGTAACATTGACTATGATGATGGTGATGGCAGCAGTGTGCATTAGTGTATATAGTGTCTGTGTTATGGTTAGTAGTGATGGTATAAACAGTGGTATGTATTAGTGTATGTAGTGTCCTTGTGATAGTGTTGGTGCTGCTTGTGTCATCAGAGGGGGTGTAGGGGGTCGCTGGGGCACAGCAGGAATGTTAGGCGATAGTATACAGTTGGAATTTCCCAAATAACAAATTGCTTATGCTTTTTGTGTGCACCCACATCCTGCACAGATGGAAGCAATGTACATGTTGGTTTGCTAGCAATTGGTCACTAATTACTAGTCAATTTCTCATTATATCTCATCAGCTTCTTGTGTATTAGCACTTTTTACACTATTTTTCACCAATTTGTGCTATTTCGCATCATTTCTTATGTTTGAACACTTCTTACTTGATATATTCACCATTTTCTCATATTGTAACACCTTTTATAGGGCTTCCTCAATTTTTACCATCTTTCATCAATAATTCCATTAATTTGACCCTCCAAATCATCGTTCTACCTTATAAGCTAATTTTTACTATACCTCTTGTGCTAATCCTTTAAGTTCCTCAATGTTATATATTTTTGCTATAGTATCCACACAAACATTTTTTTTTTTGTCTTATATAATTGTATAAATCCAGTTAGGGCCTGCATTATTTCAAGTATATCTCCACTCTGAAATGTGTTGGTGCATCTTTTTGTGTTAAAGACAAATCCATAACATGTTTGTCTGCTATTAATTGCTGTATTGATGCTACATTTGATTGCCTAGTCAATGTAATACTTTCCTAACCAGTTCCTTCTGTTTATGCTTGTGTACACTTATGCATTACTATTGACCGTCTACCATTAAACTTTTCCAACCCCATACCAAATCTGCTGTTTTTTGCATCTGCATGCTTCAGGGATGTGCTCCACTACATCTATAACCAATCTGTGCTAATATAACTTACTAATCTATGCTACACTGATTTTGGGTGTTTGTGTATGTGTATGTGTATGTGCTTTTGCATGTGCACATGTGCATGTGCCTGCACGTGAGTATGTGTATGTGTGTAACTATGTGTGGATGGGCATGCATGTGTTAATTACATTGTCGTCACCATCGTCGTTATCACAATTATTATAAAAATTGTAAAGTGTACTTGTCACTGCAATAATCAAAATTGACCTTGGTAAATCCCATCAGGCACACCACCACAGCTAAAATAGGCATTAGTGTTAGAGTTAACCTGGGATGTGAGCAGTAGATAAATAGTTGTGTCAGAAATGCCCACTAGATATACAGTTTTTCTTATTAAATTTTAAGAAAATGTATTTTTTTCTATAAGTTGGGAATAGTAGTCTTTTGAATAGTACACAAGACGTCCGAGTATTGGTTATAATGAAAAGTTCCAACAGCAGTAACCTTTTTGCAGATTTTTTTTTTTTCTTCCAACTCTGCAAGAACCATTTGTAATTTAGCGTCTAACTCTTTATGGTATCAATCTTCTTCTGTGATAACCTTCTCTATTTTTACCTTTCAGACTCTAGACTTCTGCTAGGCACATCTCCAGCATAGTAATCACAGCGGCTGTAGTATGTTTCAGGGCGTCCATGGCAGTCTTCATGTGAATATGGGGTTTAATGGCTAAATCGGTCACATCTTTAAGCACCTGGTCATGTTTTCTTCCTTTACCATTTTCTTACACTTGAACACTATTACACCATTTTCCTCATTTTTAACTAATTATAGCCAATTTTCCGCTATTTCTCACCATCTCCTCGCATTTTAGCACTTTTTATGATGTTTTCATCAATTTTTGCTATTTCTCGCCATTTTCCTATGTTTTAAGTGCTTTTCATAAAATTTTCCACATTTTTTCACCATTTGTGTTAGTTTTTCCTTCCAACTCTTTACTACGTCCATGTTCGTCCACAATAACCTTCTACAGGTTTCCTTTCAGCCTCTCCACATCTACTAGCCTCATCTACAGCTTAGCAATCGTTGCGGCTGTAGAACACTTTAGGCCTTCTATGGCGGTCTCCAGTTGTCTATAGGGGTTTCCTTGTTGAATCGGGCATAGCTTTGAGCGCCAGGTCTAGCCCATAGAGCCAGGTTTTGTCTTCAGTCGCCCAACTGCTCGAGGTACCATTTGATATCGTCAGTGTAACTATCATGTTGCCATTTAGTAAGAGCGTTCTGAGGAAAGATCATATCTGAGACATTTACTAGACGTTTACAGAAAGAACTTGATTTTATACATTATTATAATTGTGTGAGCGGTGCATGTGGTAAATTATGCGATAATTATAAGACATATTAAAATATTCAAAGTTATAAACATATACTGTATACCTTGAAGCAGAATAAAATAGTATTAAGCGGTAGTGACGATAAATTCACTTATGGAAATTGTACATATAATGAATTCTATGAAAAGTTTAATATTGTTTTAGCCGAACTAAGAGTGTGTATATTGGAGAAGAATAGGTATATTGCATGAGTGCGCGGAACTCTGTATTATTATATTGAGTGTGACATTAAGTATTATGTATTGTATTTTACTGTGTAATAAAATTCGCTATATCTGAGAATATGTAGGCTTAAAATAGTTTGCATAAACTTAGTTATGGTGTATTGAGATAGCGTCATTTCTAATTAAAATGTATTTGCAATTAGGTTGGGAGATTTCCCTAAGAGGGGTCATTTTTCAATATATTTTGTTGTTTTCTGCCTAAAATTGAAGCGATTTTAGCCTAAAATGGGGTATTTTGCACTATAATTGCTGTTTTGTGCCTAAAATGACTGTATTTTTGGGCGAGATGAAGTTTATCTCCTAAAATTTGATGTTTTTGTCTAAATGTAGTTATTTTAGTCCTAAATGGAATAATTTTCATGTAAAGAGGAGTGTGTAACCTGAGCTGTATACTTCTTGTTACAGCATTCTATTCATTGTGAAATTATGTTTGAACAGATTGGTGACTGGTTGTGGGAGGTTTATAGAACTTTCTGATGTATTGATTATAGTATAATGGTTGTTGTGTGTTAGTGAGAAGATGTATATTATAGAATTCCTAGGAGTGTGATTGCGTCTGTAGAACAATAAACTGGGATAAGCGATGAAGTGTACCCCATCAGAGGGGCGGGGTGAGTGATACTTGATAATTAACTTGGTCTTTGTGCACATTGCTGGGCGGTTATAATATGTCTGGTCAAAATGAGTTGTTGTATACCATTTTTGTTATTCATTAAACATACACACTGAAAGGTGTGATAGGCCCATCAACATCTAGATTCCTACAATCATCTCAATTTTATAATTGTAATCTGCACTAAACAAGTGTATATTACTATGACTGCATCAAGTCTGTTATGGCTGTTAATGTTAGGAGGGCAGATATTGCACCATGCATTAAAAGATGAATACAGGCATGTACATACCTCTGCAGGCTCACACAGCATCATAATTAACATTGTTACATCACATGCATAAGCATGTCATGGGCGTGCACATTACTATGTTGGAAGGTTTTGGCACTTCATTCACTGAAAATTTCATTAAGTCTTACATAATCAGATAGTAGACCCAGGATATGACAAAAGTACCCTCATAAAAGAGTATACATTGAGCGCATCCTTTGCAGCAATTAAACAGGCTGTATATTACTACATGTTAGTGGCCTAAACAGTTTTATTAGTCATCCACTATTTTAAATTAATTAGATCAATCTAAGCTCATTTCCAGAAATATTGTAAAGTGTATATGCCATTGTCATCATATCGTCATCGTCATCACCATTGTTGTAATTATTACAAACAGTGTAAAGCGTCCTTCTGACGCACTACCATTCATACAACCATCTTTGATGAAGAAACTTTTACTGTTATCATCTCATGATGAGCGTATTATCACACATGGAAAATGAGCATTGACATGTTGAGAAATGTATTTTTTAGATCTTTTACACTATTTTCATCAAGGTTTGCTATTTCCCACCATTTTCTTATGTTTTTTAGCACTTTTCATGCAATTTTCCTTGTTTTTTCAACATTTTTGTCAGGCTTGCACTAATTCAGCTCTGTCAACCATTATTATAATTTAAAAGTGGCTCCTCTGTTTAATTGTTAGCACTTCTCTTGTATAGATCCTATGATTTCCTGGATGTTGTATATTTTCATTATAATATCCACATCAACGTTTTGTCTTGTTTAATGATGCAATATTAGTTTCCGTCTCTGTGTTAATCATAAATCTCATCGCTCTGGGGTCTAATGGTTCCTCTTTCCATTCACAGATAGAATCCATATACATGTTGGTTTGCTAGCAAGTTGCCACTAATTACAATCAATTTCCTGGTATTTCTTACCAGTTTCTTGTGTTTTAGTACTTTTTATGCTACTTTTTCACCAATTTGTGCTATTTCACACCTTTCTTATGTTTGAACACTTATTGTGCAGTTTTTCAGTAATTTTCACAATTCCTCAGTATTTTCTTATGCTGTAACACCTTGTATACAGTCTTCACCAAATTTTACCATCATTCATCAATAATTTCACTACTTCGGTCCTCCAAACCATTGTTTTACCCTATAAGCGATTGTCTATTTAATTTTTTATGATTAAGAAAGAACATAATGTATATTATAGAATTTTCGGAAGTGTGATTGAGTCTGCAGAATAATAAACACGGGTAAGAGGTGGAGCATGCTCCATCAAGTGGGGTAAGTGATGCTTAGTAATTGACCTGGTTATTATGCACATTGCAAAGCAGTTATAATATGTTTGGCAAAAATTAGTCGTTGTATGTCATTCTTGTTATACATTAAACATTTACACTGAGGAAGATGATTAGCTTGTCAACATCTGGATCCCTGCAATTATTTTGATTGTATAATTGTAATCTGCACTGAGCAAGGGGAATTTCATAAAGACATATAATTAGATAGTAGACACTGCACATGACAAAAGCAGCTCATAAAAGAGTGTACAATGAACACATCCTTTGCAGCAATTCAACAAGTTGTATATTACTACATGTTAGTGACCTAATTAGTTTATCAATCATCCACAATGATTACTTGTATGCAAAGCAGCACAGTAGAAACATATAGTCTAAAACACAAATAAGCCTTGTGAGGGCTAGTACTATGCTTATTTTGGTGTCATATATGGGAATGCCTATGAGACCTATAAGCTAAGACAGATCTCCTCATATACACTGTCATCACAATTATCAACAACACAAATATATAGGCATACAAAACAATTTGGCAGAGGTTAGCAAGACATATCAGCTTTGGTATATTTTAGGTATAATAAAGCACACCCTGATGTATACACACCCACACATATTTGTACACACACACACACCCACACACACATTCATATGAATACATACACAAATACACATGCAAGCACACACATATCAAGTTTTGAGCATTGTCATTGTTGCTGTCTTTGTCATTATCATCAGTATCATCATCGTCATCATCAGTGGGTACAAAGTTCATAATGCAAAGTAATTTTAATTTTTTCAACAGTTTTACTCACAAATAAATTCATTTAAACAATTTTATTTTTAAAAAGTATTACCACTTGACCGACTTTACCTGAATCCCCAAAATGAAATAAACACCTTTTCCTATATTTTTTAACACTTTTCATACAATTTTTGACCATTGGGGTAATGATGGTAGTAACAATGCCAGTGACACTAGTGCTGATAACAACATTGCCAATGAGATAATGATAGTAATGATGTTGATGCTGATTACAGTAATGTTGAGGATGATGCTAGTAATGATGATAACAATGTTGACAATTATGATGAGGGTGATGATAGTAATAAAAATGCCAGTGATGCTGATGTTGATGACAATAGCACTGACAATGGTGGTAGTAAAAATGCTTGTGATAATGACAACACTAATGATGGTAATGATAATAGCAAGGCTAGCAGTGTGGTAGTAGTGTCTCTGACAGCATGCATTATTGTATATAGTATCAATCAGCATCTTTGTGATAGTGCTGGTACTGGCAGCAGTGTGTATTGGTGTTTTCATGATGATGCTGATGGTGATGATGTTGGTAGTAATAATGCCAGTGATGCCGATGCTTATGACAGCAACATTGACTATGATGCTAGTAATGATGCCAACAATGCTGACAATTAATACAAAGGTGATGTGGTGATGGTAATGACAGCAGTGTGTATTTTTCTATATGGTGTCTTTATGATTGTGTTGGTGCTGGTGCTGACAGCAGCATGTATTAGTGTCCGTGTTATGGTTAGTGGTGATGGTATAAACAGCAGTATATATTAGTGTATATAGTGTCTTTGTGATAGTGTTGATGTTGATGGTGCTGGCAGAGGAGGTGCAGAGGGTTGCTGGGCCAAAGCAGGAAGGTTAGGTAATGGAATACAGTTGGAATTGACTAAATAACAAATTGTTTATGCTTTCAGATTTAGTTTCTTGCACACCTACATCCTGTTATTGATTGTGCTTTGAAATCTGCTCTTATATAGTATTGTCAGGCAGGCTGTGGGTTGAAGGGGGTAGAAGATAGTGCTTAGTGAGTATGTGGGGGTAGCAGGTATTTGATGGGTTACAATACTAATAATAGACCATAGGGAAAGTTTTCAGCTAGGAGTGATGGGAAATAGGTGGTGGATTGTCCTGGAAGGGGTAGTTGGGTTAACCTTAGAGCTCTGGATTAAAAGAAATGTAGGGGTAGTTTTTGGTGGGGGTGAAAAATAATGTGCATTACATAAGTGGTGGTTGCAGGGTAAATTTTAGGGGTAGTTAGGTTAAAAATGAAAGATTTTATAGGTATTTGGGTTGAATTTGTCCTTGGAATAGGGGTAGTTAGGTGGGTTTTGGCCATTTCTAGAGCCATTTAGGTTATAACATCATTTATGCGGTGTATGTATGATGTTATAACCTAAATGGCTCTAGAAATGGCCAAAACCCACCTAACTACCCCTATTCCAAGGACAAATTCAACCCAAATACCTATAAAATCTTTCATTTTTAACCTAACTACCCCTAAAATTTACCCTGCAACCACCACTTATGTAATGCACATTATTTTTCACCCCCACCAAAAACTACCCCTACATTTCTTTTAATCCAGAGCTCTAAGGTTAACCCAACTACCCCTTCCAGGACAATCCACCACCTATTTCCCATCACTCCTAGCTGAAAACTTTCCCTATGGTCTATTATTAGTATTGTAACCCATCAAATACCTGCTACCCCCACATACTCACTAAGCACTATCTTCTACCCCCTTCAACCCACAGCCTGCCTGACAATACTATATAAGAGCAGATTTCAAAGCACAATCAATAACAGGATGTAGGTGTGCAAGAAACTAAATCTGAAAGCATAAACAATTTGTTATTTAGTCAATTCCAACTGTATTCCATTACCTAACCTTCCTGCTTTGGCCCAGCAACCCTCTGCACCTCCTCTGCCAGCACCATCAACATCAACACTATCACAAAGACACTATATACACTAATATATACTGCTGTTTATACCATCACCACTAACCATAACACGGACACTAATACATGCTGCTGTCAGCACCAGCACCAACACAATCATAAAGACACCATATAGAAAAATACACACTGCTGTCATTACCATCACCACATCACCTTTGTATTAATTGTCAGCATTGTTGGCATCATTACTAGCATCATAGTCAATGTTGCTGTCATAAGCATCGGCATCACTGGCATTATTACTACCAACATCATCACCATCAGCATCATCATGAAAACACCAATACACACTGCTGCCAGTACCAGCACTATCACAAAGATGCTGATTGATACTATATACAATAATGCATGCTGTCAGAGACACTACTACCACACTGCTAGCCTTGCTATTATCATTACCATCATTAGTGTTGTCATTATCACAAGCATTTTTACTACCACCATTGTCAGTGCTATTGTCATCAACATCAGCATCACTGGCATTTTTATTACTATCATCACCCTCATCATAATTGTCAACATTGTTATCATCATTACTAGCATCATCCTCAACATTACTGTAATCAGCATCAACATCATTACTATCATTATCTCATTGGCAATGTTGTTATCAGCACTAGTGTCACTGGCATTGTTACTACCATCATTACCCCAATGGTCAAAAATTGTATGAAAAGTGTTAAAAAATATAGGAAAAGGTGTTTATTTCATTTTGGGGATTCAGGTAAAGTCGGTCAAGTGGTAATACTTTTTAAAAATAAAATTGTTTAAATGAATTTATTTGTGAGTAAAACTGTTGAAAAAATTAAAATTACTTTGCATTATGAACTTTGTACCCACTGATGATGACGATGATGATACTGATGATAATGACAAAGACAGCAACAATGACAATGCTCAAAACTTGATATGTGTGTGCTTGCATGTGTATTTGTGTATGTATTCATATGAATGTGTGTGTGGGTGTGTGTGTGTGTACAAATATGTGTGGGTGTGTATACATCAGGGTGTGCTTTATTATACCTAAAATATACCAAAGCTGATATGTCTTGCTAACCTCTGCCAAATTGTTTTGTATGCCTATATATTTGTGTTGTTGATAATTGTGATGACAGTGTATATGAGGAGATCTGTCTTAGCTTATAGGTCTCATAGGCATTCCCATATATGACACCAAAATAAGCATAGTACTAGCCCTCACAAGGCTTATTTGTGTTTTAGACTATATGTTTCTACTGTGCTGCTTTGCATACAAGTAATCATTGTGGATGATTGATAAACTAATTAGGTCACTAACATGTAGTAATATACAACTTGTTGAATTGCTGCAAAGGATGTGTTCATTGTACACTCTTTTATGAGCTGCTTTTGTCATGTGCAGTGTCTACTATCTAATTATATGTCTTTATGAAATTCCCCTTGCTCAGTGCAGATTACAATTATACAATCAAAATAATTGCAGGGATCCAGATGTTGACAAGCTAATCATCTTCCTCAGTGTAAATGTTTAATGTATAACAAGAATGACATACAACGACTAATTTTTGCCAAACATATTATAACTGCTTTGCAATGTGCATAATAACCAGGTCAATTACTAAGCATCACTTACCCCACTTGATGGAGCATGCTCCACCTCTTACCCGTGTTTATTATTCTGCAGACTCAATCACACTTCCGAAAATTCTATAATATACATTATGTTCTTTCTTAATCATAAAAAATTAAATAGACAATCGCTTATAGGGTAAAACAATGGTTTGGAGGACCGAAGTAGTGAAATTATTGATGAATGATGGTAAAATTTGGTGAAGACTGTATACAAGGTGTTACAGCATAAGAAAATACTGAGGAATTGTGAAAATTACTGAAAAACTGCACAATAAGTGTTCAAACATAAGAAAGGTGTGAAATAGCACAAATTGGTGAAAAAGTAGCATAAAAAGTACTAAAACACAAGAAACTGGTAAGAAATACCAGGAAATTGATTGTAATTAGTGGCAACTTGCTAGCAAACCAACATGTATATGGATTCTATCTGTGAATGGAAAGAGGAACCATTAGACCCCAGAGCGATGAGATTTATGATTAACACAGAGACGGAAACTAATATTGCATCATTAAACAAGACAAAACGTTGATGTGGATATTATAATGAAAATATACAACATCCAGGAAATCATAGGATCTATACAAGAGAAGTGCTAACAATTAAACAGAGGAGCCACTTTTAAATTATAATAATGGTTGACAGAGCTGAATTAGTGCAAGCCTGACAAAAATGTTGAAAAAACAAGGAAAATTGCATGAAAAGTGCTAAAAAACATAAGAAAATGGTGGGAAATAGCAAACCTTGATGAAAATAGTGTAAAAGATCTAAAAAATACATTTCTCAACATGTCAATGCTCATTTTCCATGTGTGATAATACGCTCATCATGAGATGATAACAGTAAAAGTTTCTTCATCAAAGATGGTTGTATGAATGGTAGTGCGTCAGAAGGACGCTTTACACTGTTTGTAATAATTACAACAATGGTGATGACGATGACGATATGATGACAATGGCATATACACTTTACAATATTTCTGGAAATGAGCTTAGATTGATCTAATTAATTTAAAATAGTGGATGACTAATAAAACTGTTTAGGCCACTAACATGTAGTAATATACAGCCTGTTTAATTGCTGCAAAGGATGCGCTCAATGTATACTCTTTTATGAGGGTACTTTTGTCATATCCTGGGTCTACTATCTGATTATGTAAGACTTAATGAAATTTTCAGTGAATGAAGTGCCAAAACCTTCCAACATAGTAATGTGCACGCCCATGACATGCTTATGCATGTGATGTAACAATGTTAATTATGATGCTGTGTGAGCCTGCAGAGGTATGTACATGCCTGTATTCATCTTTTAATGCATGGTGCAATATCTGCCCTCCTAACATTAACAGCCATAACAGACTTGATGCAGTCATAGTAATATACACTTGTTTAGTGCAGATTACAATTATAAAATTGAGATGATTGTAGGAATCTAGATGTTGATGGGCCTATCACACCTTTCAGTGTGTATGTTTAATGAATAACAAAAATGGTATACAACAACTCATTTTGACCAGACATATTATAACCGCCCAGCAATGTGCACAAAGACCAAGTTAATTATCAAGTATCACTCACCCCGCCCCTCTGATGGGGTACACTTCATCGCTTATCCCAGTTTATTGTTCTACAGACGCAATCACACTCCTAGGAATTCTATAATATACATCTTCTCACTAACACACAACAACCATTATACTATAATCAATACATCAGAAAGTTCTATAAACCTCCCACAACCAGTCACCAATCTGTTCAAACATAATTTCACAATGAATAGAATGCTGTAACAAGAAGTATACAGCTCAGGTTACACACTCCTCTTTACATGAAAATTATTCCATTTAGGACTAAAATAACTACATTTAGACAAAAACATCAAATTTTAGGAGATAAACTTCATCTCGCCCAAAAATACAGTCATTTTAGGCACAAAACAGCAATTATAGTGCAAAATACCCCATTTTAGGCTAAAATCGCTTCAATTTTAGGCAGAAAACAACAAAATATATTGAAAAATGACCCCTCTTAGGGAAATCTCCCAACCTAATTGCAAATACATTTTAATTAGAAATGACGCTATCTCAATACACCATAACTAAGTTTATGCAAACTATTTTAAGCCTACATATTCTCAGATATAGCGAATTTTATTACACAGTAAAATACAATACATAATACTTAATGTCACACTCAATATAATAATACAGAGTTCCGCGCACTCATGCAATATACCTATTCTTCTCCAATATACACACTCTTAGTTCGGCTAAAACAATATTAAACTTTTCATAGAATTCATTATATGTACAATTTCCATAAGTGAATTTATCGTCACTACCGCTTAATACTATTTTATTCTGCTTCAAGGTATACAGTATATGTTTATAACTTTGAATATTTTAATATGTCTTATAATTATCGCATAATTTACCACATGCACCGCTCACACAATTATAATAATGTATAAAATCAAGTTCTTTCTGTAAACGTCTAGTAAATGTCTCAGATATGATCTTTCCTCAGAACGCTCTTACTAAATGGCAACATGATAGTTACACTGACGATATCAAATGGTACCTCGAGCAGTTGGGCGACTGAAGACAAAACCTGGCTCTATGGGCTAGACCTGGCGCTCAAAGCTATGCCCGATTCAACAAGGAAACCCCTATAGACAACTGGAGACCGCCATAGAAGGCCTAAAGTGTTCTACAGCCGCAACGATTGCTAAGCTGTAGATGAGGCTAGTAGATGTGGAGAGGCTGAAAGGAAACCTGTAGAAGGTTATTGTGGACGAACATGGACGTAGTAAAGAGTTGGAAGGAAAAACTAACACAAATGGTGAAAAAATGTGGAAAATTTTATGAAAAGCACTTAAAACATAGGAAAATGGCGAGAAATAGCAAAAATTGATGAAAACATCATAAAAAGTGCTAAAATGCGAGGAGATGGTGAGAAATAGCGGAAAATTGGCTATAATTAGTTAAAAATGAGGAAAATGGTGTAATAGTGTTCAAGTGTAAGAAAATGGTAAAGGAAGAAAACATGACCAGGTGCTTAAAGATGTGACCGATTTAGCCATTAAACCCCATATTCACATGAAGACTGCCATGGACGCCCTGAAACATACTACAGCCGCTGTGATTACTATGCTGGAGATGTGCCTAGCAGAAGTCTAGAGTCTGAAAGGTAAAAATAGAGAAGGTTATCACAGAAGAAGATTGATACCATAAAGAGTTAGACGCTAAATTACAAATGGTTCTTGCAGAGTTGGAAGAAAAAAAAAAAATCTGCAAAAAGGTTACTGCTGTTGGAACTTTTCATTATAACCAATACTCGGACGTCTTGTGTACTATTCAAAAGACTACTATTCCCAACTTATAGAAAAAAATACATTTTCTTAAAATTTAATAAGAAAAACTGTATATCTAGTGGGCATTTCTGACACAACTATTTATCTACTGCTCACATCCCAGGTTAACTCTAACACTAATGCCTATTTTAGCTGTGGTGGTGTGCCTGATGGGATTTACCAAGGTCAATTTTGATTATTGCAGTGACAAGTACACTTTACAATTTTTATAATAATTGTGATAACGACGATGGTGACGACAATGTAATTAACACATGCATGCCCATCCACACATAGTTACACACATACACATACTCACGTGCAGGCACATGCACATGTGCACATGCAAAAGCACATACACATACACATACACAAACACCCAAAATCAGTGTAGCATAGATTAGTAAGTTATATTAGCACAGATTGGTTATAGATGTAGTGGAGCACATCCCTGAAGCATGCAGATGCAAAAAACAGCAGATTTGGTATGGGGTTGGAAAAGTTTAATGGTAGACGGTCAATAGTAATGCATAAGTGTACACAAGCATAAACAGAAGGAACTGGTTAGGAAAGTATTACATTGACTAGGCAATCAAATGTAGCATCAATACAGCAATTAATAGCAGACAAACATGTTATGGATTTGTCTTTAACACAAAAAGATGCACCAACACATTTCAGAGTGGAGATATACTTGAAATAATGCAGGCCCTAACTGGATTTATACAATTATATAAGACAAAAAAAAAAATGTTTGTGTGGATACTATAGCAAAAATATATAACATTGAGGAACTTAAAGGATTAGCACAAGAGGTATAGTAAAAATTAGCTTATAAGGTAGAACGATGATTTGGAGGGTCAAATTAATGGAATTATTGATGAAAGATGGTAAAATTGAGGAAGCCCTATAAAAGGTGTTACAATATGAGAAAATGGTGAATATATCAAGTAAGAAGTGTTCAAACATAAGAAATGATGCGAAATAGCACAAATTGGTGAAAAATAGTGTAAAAAGTGCTAATACACAAGAAGCTGATGAGATATAATGAGAAATTGACTAGTAATTAGTGACCAATTGCTAGCAAACCAACATGTACATTGCTTCCATCTGTGCAGGATGTGGGTGCACACAAAAAGCATAAGCAATTTGTTATTTGGGAAATTCCAACTGTATACTATCGCCTAACATTCCTGCTGTGCCCCAGCGACCCCCTACACCCCCTCTGATGACACAAGCAGCACCAACACTATCACAAGGACACTACATACACTAATACATACCACTGTTTATACCATCACTACTAACCATAACACAGACACTATATACACTAATGCACACTGCTGCCATCACCATCATCATAGTCAATGTTACTGTCATAAGCATCACTGGCATTTTTACTACCACCATCATCACCATCATTGCCAGCATCATCATAAGGACATCATATATACTAATACACACTGCTGTATACACTACTATCACAAAGATGCTGATTGATACTATATACAATAATGCATGATGTCAAAGACACCACCACCATTCCTATACCTTCTAACAGCCCACACCACTAGCCTTGCTATTATCATCACCATCATTAGTGTTGTCATTATCATAAGCATCATTGTCAGTGTTATTGTCATCAGCAGTGCTATCATTGTCAATGTTGTTGTCATCAGCACTAGCATCACTGGCATTGTTATTACTACCATCACCCTCATTATAATTTTCTGCATTGTTATCATCATTACTAGCATTATTGTCAACATTGCTGTCATTAACATCACCATCACCACCACCATTGTTACTATCATTACTATCAATCATATGACTTGGACTTCAACATTAATTACAAATACTTTGGGGAAAAAAAAATGTTTACTATATGTCAATGCAGTAGTGACTGAAGCTGAGGCAATGGATGATGAAGTGGTGATTGGAAAATGGCCATGCAGAGCCCTTGCCTGTACAGCTTAAAATGGGTGGTTGCTAAGGCATTTAAAGATATTCTCCCTACATATAGTAGCTATGTGACCATGCTGGGCAGACATCTAGTTGATGTCTTGGATGTGATTGCTCTGCAGGATGCTCTTATCAAGCGTCAGTGTGATTATCATGTGGAAGCTGCCAAGTGGATCCTCCAGCATTGGTGACCAAAGATAAAACCTAGCTGGGTTGATGCGCTAGATCAGGCACTCAAAGATATGACTGACTCGGGCGATACAGCCCATAGGCAACTGCAGACTGTAGTGGAATACATAAAATATTCTACAGCAGTGGTGTTCTCTAAGCTGGAGATGTGATTGGTGGAGGTGGAGGGGCTGAAAGGAAACCTAGAGAAGGTTATCAAGGATGTAGATCAGTGTAGTTGTGTGAAAAGCGCTAAAACATAGGAAAATGATGAGAAATAGCAAATGTTGCCAAAATAGTGTAAAAATGCTGAAATGTAAGAAAACAGTGAGAATAGTGGTAAATTGACCATAATTAGTTAAAAATGAGGAAAAACGTTTACTACATGTCAGTGCAATAGCGACTGAAGCTGAGGTGATGACCTATGAAGTAGTGATTAGTAAATGGTTGCAGAAGAGCCTTGCCCCAATCAGCTTAGAAGGGGTGGTTACTAAGGCGTCTAAGATATTCTTCCTATATAGGGTAGCTATGCGACCATGCTGGGCAGACGTCCGGTCAATGTTTTAGACACGATCAAACTGAAACATTCTACAAAAGCATCAATGGAAAATCTGGAGAAATGCATTGGGGGGTTAGATGTGCCACTATGGAAAGGATAATTAAATGGACTGTAGCAGTTAATTTTAGTGTATATGTGTGATGCTGTGTATGTATTGGTACTATCTATCACACTAATATTCATCGCATTTTATGCTATGGTCGAGCAGGCTATGGGGTGTAGAGGATAGTACTTAGTGGGTATGTGAGGGTGGTTGGTGGTGGTTAGGTTATAGTATGGGTTGTGTTATATAATTAATGATGAACTGTGGGGTGATGGGTAGTGGTTGGGTTATAGTGTGGGTTGGGTTACAATGGTAATGACAGACTGTAGGGTGAGGGGTGGATTAGATATTAAACTGTTCCAAGAGAATTATGGTAGTTTTGGCAAGGAGGGGTTGAAAACAGTGGGGTTGATTATCCTGGAAAAGGTAGATGAGTTAATTTAGGGCTCTGGATTAAAATAGATGAAGAACACGCGATCTAGTGT